>JARQOD010000005.1:413895883-413943724 GCA_033576555.1 Oophaga sylvatica
TAAGACCATAACAATGTTTTTTATGAAAGGGTGTTGCTAACGGACCCAAAAACGATCAGGTAAAGCGATCTGTATAACGACCTCGGGGGGTCGTTGGGACTGCCACACAGACATGTATTGTTAAAGATCACGACCTCGATAGCGTGATTGAGTGCAACCCTCAGCATAAATGGTGTCACTTTTTAAATGTCATGACGTTTATGTCACAGCTCTCTCGCATTGTGATTGGATGACCGCGTCATAAAAGATGAGTATCAGCGCCCCTTTTCCCATTGCTCTCAAGCAGAAGCGGTTCTTTCAAATCTCCAGCATCGTTCCATGCGTCCTGCTAGCCTTTGCGCTACTGCGATCCAGTTTGTGCCACATTGTGTTTGCTGCGATCCGTCTGCGCCGTTATTTTTATATATTTTTTGTGAACCAGTCTGTGCCTCTTGCATTAGCTGCGATCCACCGTTGCAGTTATATATTTTTTGCTATCCAGTTTTGGCGCTATTGCGTTTCCTGTTTTTTAAATTTTTTTTTTCCAGGATCACAAACAAGTCTTGAAAGGGAAGGTATTATTTTTTTTGTCTCATTTAATTTTATTTTTTTTATTTTTTTTTTTTTTACAGACCATTTTAGATCCCCAGCTGTTGTTAACCATTGTCGCCATCAAATTTTTTTTTTTTTTGCCCTTGTTTTTTGTTTGCCATTGTTTTGTTCTGGCACGCCCACCACCACCATTTTTGATCCCGCTGTTTTTACCGTAGTTGTCCATCTATGATTTTTAGTTTGGTCTGCCATTGTTTTCTCCTACTGCGCCCACAACCACCATTTTATGAACCCTGCTGTTTTTACCGTAGCTGTCCATCTATGACTTTTATTTAGGTCTGCCATTGTTTTGACCTGCTGCGCCCACCACCACTATTTTATCATCCCTGCTGTTTTTTACCGTAGTTGTCCATCTATGACTTTTATTTTGGTCTGCCATTGTTTTCTCCTGCTGCGCCCATCACCACCATTTTATGATCCCTGCTGTTGTTACCGTAGTTGTCCATCTATGACTTTTATTTTGGTCTGCCATTGTTTTCTCCTGCTGCGCCCACCACCACCATTTTATGATCCCTGCTGTTGTTACCGTAGTTGTCCATCTATGACTTTTATTTAGGTCTGCCATTGTTTTGACCTGCTGCGCCCACCACCACCATTTTATGTTCCCTGCTGTGTGCTATGTTGTAGGCTATGTAAGCATTTTATTTAACCATTCTGCCATTCTCACATAATCCTTTTTTTATTACAGATGGCCGATAAGCATGAATTTCTGCGGGAATTCATCGAGATGTACTGCTCGATGCCTTGCCTGTGGAAAATAAAGTCGGCGGATTACTGCAACAGGCTTAAAAAGAAGGACGCGTACCAAAAACTGGTGGAGCTGTGCAAGAACCGTAACCCCGATGAACCAGCGGATGAGTCATCGGTCAAGAAACGTATTCAGGCCCTCCGCACAGTGTACAAAAAAAGAGTTAAATAAAATCCAAAATTCAACCAAGTCTGGAGCCGGGGCCGAAGATGATTATGTCCCCAAATTGTGGTACTTTGAGCTGTTTTCTTTCACAAGGGACCAAGAAGTACCCAGACAAGCGACATCAATGTTGGATCTAGACCCAGTGATCCAGCCGGACTCCCCTGTCGTACATGTAAGTACCTTTGTATTAAAACACATTTTAATGTGAAATGTAGATAAAATGGCTGAATTAATCCCTTCATGTACTGATAATTTATCTATCTCAATGGTTGAGGCCTATCCATTTACAAGTGTCGTTTTCACATTTTTGCTGTATTTGGGTGTTATAGTGTGAAGATAAATTTCTTTGTCTTTGTGATTTAACATTTTGTTTTTGTTCATGCAGGACACAGAAGAGGCTGTCTCCACACTCAAACTGAAGACAGCATGGCGTTGATCCAAGACGAAGAAGTAGTTGAGCCACCATCAGGGGCAGAACTATCGTGGAAGCAGGGGAAGCAGCTGCCACAGGGCCCAGGCTAGAATGGGGCCCGTCCCTGCTGCAGCTGCTTCACCTACCACCACGGTAGTTCCGCAAGCTGCCATGGGCGTACCCACCGTGAAAGAACCGGCCCCGCCGACAATGAACTGACAGTTCATTGCCGGCGGGCGGCGGGCCCTTTAATCGCGGCGGGCGGAATGTTGTGAGTGAGGAAGGCCGCAATATGCAGCACAGGCGACGTGATCGTCGTCACGCCGCCTGCGCGCCCTGATGACGTCACGCCGCCTGTGCCAGAAGAAGACGGAGTCCACAGTCCAGCGCTTCTTCTTCAGAGCAGCGGGGGAGATAGGTGAGTACTGGCATTTTTTTTTTTTTTACGCCGGGCCCGGCCTATGGGGGATTATGCTGCCTATGGTGGGATTATGCTGGTTTTTGGGGATTATGCTGGCTATGGGGGGATTATGGTGCCTATGGGGGATTATGCTGGCTATGGGGGGGATTATGCGGGCTATGGGGATTATGCTGCCTATTGTGGGATTATGCTGGCTATGGGGGATTATGCTGGCTATTGTGGGATTATGCTGGCTATGGGGGGATTATGCTGGCTATGGGGGGATTATGCTGGCTATGGGGGGGATTATGCGGGCTATGGGGATTATGCTGCCTATTGTAAGATTATGCTGGCTATGGGGTATTATGCGGGCTATGGAGGATTATGCTGGCTATTGTGGGATTATGCTGGCTATGGGGGGATTATGCTGGCTATTGGGGGATTATGCTGGCTATTGGGGGATTATGCTGCTATGGGAGGGATTATGCTGCCTATGGGGGGATTATGCTGGCTTTGGGGATTATGCTGGCTATTGGGAGATTATGCTGGCTATTGGGGGATTATGCTGGCTATTGTGGACTATGCTGCTTATGGGGGATTATGCTGCCTACTGGGGACTACTATGCTGCCTATTGGGGAACTATGCTGCCTATTGGGACATTTACCTGCCTATTGGGGACCTATGCTGCCTATTGGGGACCTATGCTGCCTATTGGGACCTATGCTGTCTATTGGGGACCTATGCTGCCTATTGGGGACCTATGCTGCCTATTGAGGACATATGCTGCCTATTGGGGACATATGCTGCCTATTGAGGACATATGCTGCCTATTGGGGACCTATGCTGCCTATTGAGGACATATGCTGCCTATTGAGGACATATGCTGCCTATTGGGGACATATGCTGCCTATTGAGGACATATGCTGCCTATTGGGATCAATGCTGCCTATTGGGACATTTACATGCCTATTGGGACATTTACCTGCCTATTGGGGACATTTACCTGCCTATTAGGGACTCTCGCACCACACCAGTCTGAGCCTGAGCTAAAAGCGGAGTTGCGCCAATATGTTCACTGATGAGGATGAAATGATATGGATTGGCAAGGCTGCAGTGATGGGCAGTGCAGGCTTTATGTCTCTGTGTGGGCAGTTTTATTGCTGGTATATTGTTTTTGTAGCCCTGTATATATATTGGTATTTTACTAATAGCAATTTGGAATCCCTAGGAAATAATGATATCAAGAAAGAGAAAAATTGCTTCACTTGTGACAAATATGGAACCGAACATTGACCATCTCATTAGTCAAAAGCAGGCCCATAGTTCCCATTGAAATACCAGTAAGTTTGTTGATTTTTAACTTTACTTGTTCTTTATTTTAAATATTGTATTTGTTCCTGTTTTGTTTTTTTTTTACTTCAAAATAAGTGTAGTATATGGTGTATACAGGGTCATACACATCGTGTGCGGTATATAGAGTGTATATACACTGCTGTATTATACTTTTCATATACAGGTTATAATGCCTCTTATTCTTTGTATAGAGGTGAGTGTGCCATGTATAATATATGGTATATACCGCGTAGTGTCGCATACACTGCTGTATTATACAATATACAACAGTTCTAATGCTCCATACCTAATATGCAGTATAATGTACAGTGTATATGATGTAACCTGTATAAGATGCGACATTGGCTTGCCCCCCTAGTTTTGATCCTGGGTACGCCCATGCAAGCTGCCGGTGGTGTGAGTCTGATATGGGGCCCGCCGCCACCTCCGGCGCCGCTATGAGAGGAGGTGGGACGGGCCCCGAGCAGTCCGGCACTTCCGCGTCAAAAAGACCAAACAAAAATAACTGGCTTTGCTTACTACGCTAATGAGAAGCTCCCTACACTGGATCCTATACAGCGGGTTCATGCAGAGAGACTCATGTTTGAGGTCCTGAGTCAAGCGTCATTAGGAAACCTGGATAACAATTATGTCGTCATGCCAAGACCGCAGTACCCGGACTACTCATGGCCCAACAATCCTGTGCCGAACCCAATTGGGATAAATCCGCCGAACCAAAACGTTGTTGCTCCACCTTATTTTTATACACCGCCGAGGCAACGTGGTAATGGCAATGATCCATCTTACCAGCAGTTGTAGTTTTTACAATTTTTTACAAAAGTTTTTTGTTGTCTATATTTTTTTTACATTGTTACCTTTTTTAATAAAAATCTTATTTATCTAGTGAATTGTGGTCTTGTATTTTTATTTATGTCAACAATTTTGTTGACAACTATTAAAAATTTGTATTTAACTTACATCTACTTGTTTCTACTTGTCACACACGGGGACATGGGAATACCAGCAGTCATAGGAGTTCCAGCATAGGTAAAAAATGTAATGAAAAAAATTTCAAAAATTAACAACATTTCTTTTAAAGGCCCCCTGGTCACACTAGTGCTCAAACCTTATACTAAAAAAGAATACACCACAGCTGCGTATATAAACTTGAAATATATCATATATATTATTTTCATATATATGAATATGTAAACCAAAAGTAAAAAAACAATACAATAATACAAAAAAACAAAAAAAATTTGACTGCACCCCCGTCAGGAGGCCAGCCAAAAAAAAAAAACAAAAAAAACAATACAACAATACAAAATAATAATAATAAAAAAATTACTGAGGGCCCCGGAGTCCAGCCACAACCCTCTCCAGCATCACCCCGTGGTCATGCAGAGCTCCCATGGCAGTGTGCATCGCTGCCACCGTGCTGTTCATTGCCGCCATCAGCCGGCGGTGTGAAAGCAACAGGTCCTGGGCAGTGGGGATTTCTGTGGAGGTAAAGGTAACAGTTAATAGTGAATTCTGTTGCAACATCAACATGTACAGTCATGGCCAAAAGTTTTGAGAATGACACAAATATTATTTTTTACAAAGTCTACTGCTACACTTTTTCTAATGGCAATTTGCATATACTCCAGAATGTTATAAAGAGTGATCAGCTTAACAGCAATTACTTGCAAAGTCAATATTGGCTAGAAAATGAACTTTATCCCCCAAAACACATTTCAACATCATTGCAGCCCTGCCTTAAAAGGACCAGCTAACCTCTTTTCAGTGATTGCTCCATTAACACAGGTGTGGGTGTTGATGAGGACATGGCTGGAGATCAATCTGTCATGATTAAGTAAGAATGACACCACTGGACACTTTAAAAGGAGGCTGGTGCTTGGCATCATTGTTTCTTTTCTGTTAACCATGGTTATCTTTAAAGAAACACGTGCAGTCATCATTGCAATGCACAAAAATGACCTAACAGGGAAGAGTATTGCAGCTAGAAAGATTGCACCTCAGTCAACAATCTATTGCATCATCAATAACTTCAAGGAGAGAGGTTCCATTGTTGCCAAAAAGGCTCCAGGGCGCCCAAGAAATACCAGCATGCACCAGGATCGTCTCTTAAAAGTGTTTCAGCTGCGGGAACGGGCTACCAGCAGTGCAGAGCTTGCTCAGGAATGGCAGCAGGCAGGTGTGAGTGCATCTGCACGCACTGTGAGGTGAGACTCTTGGAGCAAGGCCTGGTCTCAAGGAGGGCAGCAAAGAAGCCACTTCTCTCCAGAAAAAACATCATGGACAGACTGATATTCTGCAAAAGGTACAAGCAGTGGACTGCTGAGGACTGGGGTAAAGTTATTTTCTCTGATGAATCCCCTTTTCGATTGTTTTGGACATCAGGAAAACGCATCATTCGGAGAAGACAAGATGAGCGCTACCACCAGTCTTGTCTAATGCCAACTGTTAAGCATCCTGAAACCATTCATGTGTGGGGTTGCTTCTCAGCCAAGGGAATCGACTCTCTCACAGTCTTGCCTAAAAACACAGCCATGAATAAAGAATGGTACCAGAATGTCCTCCAAGAGCAACTTCTCCCAACCCTCCAAGAGCAGTTTGGCGATCAACAATGCCTTTTCCAGCATGATGGAGTACCTTGCCATAAAGCAAAGGTGATAACTGAATGGCTCAGGGAACAAAACATAGAGATTTTGGGTCCATGGCCTGGAAACTCCCCAGATCTTAATCCCATTGAGAACTTGTGGTCAATCATCAAGAGACGGGTGGACAAACAAAAACCTAAAAATTCAGACAAAATGAAAGCATTGATTGTGCAAGAATGGACTGCTATCAGTCAGGATTTGGTCCAGAAGTTGATTGAGAGCATGCCAGGGAGAATTGCAGAGGTCCTGAAGAAGAAGGGTCAACACTGCAAATATTGACTTGCTGCATTAACTCATTCTAACTGTCAATATAAGCTTTTGTTACTCATATGTTTGCAATTATATTTCTGTCTGTGATAAAAACATCTGTCAAACAAGCATAAAAAAAACAGAGGGCAATAGATCATGTGAAAATATAATATTTGTGTCATTCTCAAAACTTTTGGCCATGACTGTACATGTTATGTTTCTTAACACTTACGGTTTTCATCAGACGACCTGCTGACTGCCCACCCAGAACCTGTTGCTCCGCCGGCTAGGGAAACACAGAAAAAAAATTATATCACAACAGCCATTACACATAAGACCTAACAAAGTTTTCAAACTTTTCTGAAGCTTACATAATGTGCGTAAATTACCTGAAGGCGAGCCTGCATCTGTGTCACGGGGTGACACTGGAGAGAAGCCATTTCCAGGAGAAGGGCTGGATGACCCCAACTGTGGAGGGGGGTTGCTGCAGGGGAAGGGGTAGCCGGGTACGGAGATGATGGAGGTGGAGGGGTAGGTGATGGAGGTGGAGGGGTAGCTGGGGACGGTGGAGTAGCTGCAGCTGGTGAAGGTGGTGCTGTAAATAAAATATACAATTCAGTCAAATACTCCTTCTACTAACCCTGTCACTGCCAGTACTTCCATCAATGCCTGTAAGCCCCTCACTACTGGTACTCCCATCACTGCCTGCCCCATCACTGCTGGTACTCCCATTACTACTGGTACTCCCGTTACTGCCAGTACTTCCATCTATGCCTGTAAACCCCCTCACAACTGGTACTCCCATCACTGCCTGCCCCATCACTGCTGGTACTCCCATCACTACTGGTACTCCCGTTACTGCCAGTACTTCCATCTATGCCTGTAAACCCCCTCACAACTGGCACTCCCATCACTGCCTGCCCCATCACTGCTGGTACTCCCATTACTACTGGTACTCCCATCACTACTGGTACTCCCGTTACTGCCAATACTTCCATCTATGCCTGTAAACCCCCTCACGACTGGTACTCCCATCACTGCCTGCCCCATCACTGCTGGTACTCCCATCACTACTGGTACTCCCGTTACTGCCAGTACTTCCATCTATGCCTGTAAACCCCCTCACAACTGGCACTCCCATCACTGCCTGCCCCATCACTGCTGGTACTCCCATTACTACTGGTACTCCCATCACTACTGGTACTCCCGTTACTGCCAGTACTTCCATCTATGCCTGTAAACCCCCTCACGACTGGTACTCCCATCACTGCCTGCCCCATCACTGCTGGTACTCCCATCACTACTGGTACTCCCGTTACTGCCAGTACTTCCATCTATGCCTGTAAACCCCCTCACGACTAGTACTCCCATCACTACTGGTACTCCCATCACTGCCTGTAAACACATCACTGCCGGTACTCCTATGGCTGCCGGTACTCCCATGGCTGCCGGTACTCCCATGCTGCCGGTACTCCTCCCATCACTGCGGGTGCATTGATATAGGTAGATAACCCACAAAACATAACCTCTCCAGATACCCTCATCAATACTCACTCAGAGGCCTGCGTAACTGGGCCCGGATGCTGGCGACCCTCTCGCTGGAGCGGTAGCGGAGGTCCGCCAGCTTTTTGCGGATCTGGGTGGTGGTCCGCTGCACATCAAAGCGCGTCGCCAGGCCCCGCTGGATTTTCCGCAGGCATACCTTTTTGTGGCGCATAGGATGCGCCACAGGTGGCCTGCAGTGGGAGTCCCAATGGTCCGTTTTTTTTATCAAAAAATGGACCTCATCATCAGTCCATTTTGCCCCTCGTTGTCTCGCCGCCATTGTAAACAACACCGCATTGGGGGACGCCAGCGCCATGACGTCACAGCGTGTGTCCGTACATGCGGCCGCACTTGTGACGCAAAACGGTATTGCGATCGCAAAGTGACCGCAGCAGCCATGCGCCCCAGCCAAGCACAGATATGAGACGCTGTTGTGATCGCAAGATGATGGTTCCAAGCTAGGCGATCGCAATGGCGTCTCATATCTGTGCATAGCTGGGGCACCATGTGAGAATCGTCACCTTGCGATCGCAGTGGCGTCTCATGTCTGTGCAGATGGGGCACCTTGTGAGAATCGTCACCTTGCGATCACAGTGGCGTCGCATGTCTGTGAATAGCTGGGGCACCATGCGAGAATCGTCACCTTGCGATCGCAGTGGCATCTTGCGTCGGATTTGAGAACGCAAGTGTGACACAAAGGATTCCCTGGTGAATGTTGACCTTTACCTCCCAATTTTTTTTTTTTTATCACAATTTTTTAATCTTTCATATATGACTAAAAATATATATTATATATTTAAACTTTATATACGCAGCTGTGGTGTATTATGTGTTATTTTTAATTATAAGGTTTGAACGCTAGTGTAACCATGGCCCTTTAAAATAATTGTAAATTTTTTAAAAAAAAATTTTTATTTTTTTTTTAACAATGAACTCCTATGACTGCTGGTACTCCCATGACCCCGTGTGTGACAAGTAGATACAATGTAAAAAAAATATATAGACAACAAAAAACATTAGAAAAGATTTTAAAAACTACAGCTGCTGGTAACATGTCTCGTTGCCATCCCCTTTACTCCCCTCCCCACATCTCACCCATCATTATCCCTTCTCCCATATTGGTAAAATAATAGAAAAAAACACGAATGCATTTTTAAAATAAAAATTTTATATTATAAAACGATAGTTAAAAAAAGACAAAAGTAAAACATTCTCAAAAGCAAACTATATCTGCTGCTGCCAACTCACTGCACCAGGCCCGTTAAAGTAATGGCAGTACTTGTCTCGGCCGGCCTTCGCATCGTCCTTGCTCCTGCCTTGATTTACAGGTTGAAGGCCTGCTATAGCGGGATCATTGTCACGCCATTCTCCAAGCACCACCATTGCTGTCCGAGTCCATGAAGCCTGGCGGACTGTAAGTACCAGCATCGCGTTTGCGTAGAAAATTGTGCAGCACACAACAGGCCAACACCACCGAGTCTATCGATTCCAGCTTCATGTTGATTGGAGTGTGGAAAACCCTGAAGCGGTTGGCCATTATGCCGAAGGCATTCTCCACAACGCGCCGTGCCCTAGACAGTCTGTAATTAAAAATCCGCCTTTCCCCTGTCAAAGTCTTTTGTGGGTACGGTTTCACAAGATGCGCATGAAGGGGGAAGGCTTCATCGCCCACAAATACAAAGATTAGGTTGGCGATGGTGTCCATGTTGGTTGGCAAGTTAAGTTTCTTATTCAACAACCGTTTACCAAAACTTGTGTGCTCCAAAACGCCACCGTCAGAAACCCTTCCATTAATGCCAACATCAACGTTTATAAATTCATAATTGGCATTAACAAGGGCCAGGAGGATCATGCTGAAGTAGCCCTTGTAATTATGAAAAAAGGATCCGCTGTTGGCTGGTTGCGTGATCCGCACATGTTTGCCATCCAAGGCACCACCACAGTTTGGGAACTGCCAAATCCGTTCAAAATCAGAGGCAATAATTTGCCATTCCGCCACTGATTTTGGAAATGGCATGTAGCTCCGTAAACTGCGGACGATGGCGTTGCATGTCTCCGGAATTAGTACGCCAAGCAGCGATCGAGAAACTGCAGCAGAAAATTGCAAGTCTTTCATTGAACGTCCGGTTGCCAGAAATCGCAGCGTTACTGCCAAACGTTCCTCTGCTGAAACAGCTGCACACATCCGGGTATCCTGCCGTTCAATGAGTGGCCTCACACATTCCAGTAGGAGCTTGAATGAATCCTCAGACATCCGTAGATAATTTCGGAAATCCTGCGGATTCTTCTCCTGCAACTCCCTCACTGGATGCATGTGGGTGAATTTGGACCTCTGCTCCAGCCATTCTCTGGCGCCTCTTCTTGTCGATTGACTCCATTGATAATGCAACTGCCACAATCGCACGCTCCGCGGTGGACAGGTTCATTATGTGCAACCTGTACGGTAAAGAAGAGAAAAGTTAATTACTAATTAATTACTATTACTAAAGTGTTTAAACAAAATAAAATAAAGAATAAAATAAAAAAAATATATAAAAAAAAAAAAAATGTTTGTTAACTTTTCAGTTAACATTTAAAATACAGTTTACAAATGCCTAAAATGGTGGGGGGTGTAAAATAAATAAAGCAGACGAAAAAAAAAAAAGGTAAAAAAGCGTATCAAACAACATCACAAACAATATGTACCTTGAATCCAAATATCCTGAAGATCCAAATCCAAATGGAAAAGATGAAGCGCTCTAGCGACTCAGACAGGATCGCAAAACCCACCACTGCACCACAAACAGGATCGCAAAACTCCGACACACGATACTATCCTTGCAACAACGCACAAAGCACCGTTGGAGTCACCCACAAAGCGCTCTGGAAACAATGGATGGGGGCGCAGTTATTATAGCTGAGGTGATGTTGTGGTCACCAATCGGAGCTGAATGGCGTTAACTAAAGAAAACCCAGTCCCGCCTGCGCCGCTGACTAATGCGTCATCAACGAGGTCGCACATCGTTCACAAAAGGTGCCAAACACAGCGATTCAGGCACACCAGCGGGACGCCAACGATCAAAATACGGCCCAAACCGTTCGTGCACGACCAACGACATCACAGCAGGGGCCACATCGCTGCTACATGCCACACACAGCGACGTCGCTAACAAGATCGCTAAATAGTGACGTAGCAGCGATCTCGTTAGCGATCTCATTAGCGATCTCGCTTAGTGTGGCATACCCTTTAGGCTGCAAGTCTCACAGAGGTCACAGCATATGTTAGCCTGACTGGCAGTCTCCTAGCCTCCAATCTCTCCAGGGTGCCTTCCTGGAGCACATAGAATTGGAGCATTTCACACCTTCTGGCTCTTTTGAACTTAGATGCCAAGTGCTAGCTATCTATAAAAAAGTTTACACCAGAGTTTCACAGAGAAAATAATGTATTCATTGGTAGAATGGCATGGTCCACTCACAAACCAGCAATTAGAATATGAAAATGAGAGGCTGGATTCCCAAGTCGTATCTATAAATTAGACTTACACACAAAGAAGTGTGTCACATATGAGGGCAGCCAAGCTGATGTGAGCCATCTCATATTCCCCCCTCCCTCAGGGAAAGAGTACCAGAATGCAAAGTTGGATATTTCTGTAAGTTTTCTCTTTTATTTTATACTGTTTTGCTTATTTGTATGTCCCCTGTTATTTTCATTTTATATCCCTTTTATTGTAAGCACTGTACCTTTTCTATTAAAGCTTAAAACTTTAATAAGTCTGAACCTTGTTGCTCTAAAGAATCCATAGCTTTAGAGTGTGTGCTCCTGGTTATTGGCAAATAGTAGTAGTATTTCCGGGACTCATCGGCCGTGTGTTCGGTGAGTGGTGGCAGCGTGTATGAAGTGGGGTGTGTGGTCTGTGTCGGGTGTGATTTATGCTCCCATTGCAGCATAGGACAGAGGTTGAATGCTGGACAGAGTGAGAGGAGATAGATTAACCCTTGCAGGTGCAACCCCAAACTGTGTGTTGGTTTCCGTGACAATTGGTGGCAGAGTGGTGGGATAGAATTTATTTTTATTAGAGCATTAGTGCATGGTGTAAGCAAATACTCCCTGTACTAAAGAATTGGTATCCTTGCGAGGAGTGCACCAGTTCTACAAGGTTCAACTTATTGCTTATTTTATTTGGACATACTTGCAAACAGTTTTCCTTCCTCAATTTTCTTTTCTATCTTTTATTTGGCAAGGACTGTTCATTGATATGGCAGCCCACTACAAGGAGCAGAGCAAAGAGGCTCTGACCGACCGCTGTGAGCAGAGAGGAATAGACACGGCAGACAAATCCAAGGAACTGCTGATATGTGCCTTGGTTCGAGCAGAACATAGAGCAAAATACTGGAACATTTGGCCCAAGAGAGAGTCCACCTCAGAGAGACCCAGCAATGCCAGCTCTTGCACCGGAGATACCTTCTGGAGGTGCCAGTAATGCCAGTGCTGAGTAGCCTATGGACTCTACTTTACAAATGGACTTACAACAGCTGGGAACAAGTGATCCCAATCTGCGTATGCAGCTTATGCTACAGTACCGACAGGCTGCTGCTGCAGAACGCTGGGACCGGGAGGGGAGAGAGGCTGCAGAATGTCGGGCTGAGAGAGAGGCTGCAGAACATCAGGCTGAGAGAGCTTTCAAGCTTCAGATGGCTCAAATAGAGAGAGGTAACAGTCCGCAGCCGACCTCTCTCCAGGACATAAATCCAAGGAAACCACGTCTGGAAAACTTCCCTGTGATGGAGAAGGATACGGACTTAGATACTTTCCTTCGGGGGTTTAAAAAAACCTGCAGGCAATACCATCTACCCAGTGAGCAGTGGGCGCAGTATCTAACCCCAGGGTTGAGAGACAAAGCCCTGGAAGTTTTTGCTGGACTCACACCAGAGCTAGATGGGAACTATGAGGCAATAAAGGAGGCCCTGATCAGGAAGTACAACCTCACCCCAGAAGTGTATCGGAGAAAGTTCCAGAATCTACAACGTGGATCAACGGACAGCTATGCAGATGTTGTGAGCACCTTGAGGACCACGTTCCACCAATGGATAAGGGGACTTTCTGTTAACACTTTTGAGGACTTAACAGATCTTATGGTCAAGAATCAATCTCTTCATATGTGCCCCACAGATGTACGACAATTTGTGTGTGATCGGGAGCCACGAACTGCGGATCAGGCTGCAAGGATTGCTGACTGCTATGTAGCTAACAGGATGTCTGAGGTGCGGAAGCCATCGGGATTCAGCGGGAGGGGAGGTAAGCCAAACGGGGACCCTTCTCCCTCTGCCAGCCGATCACCAGTGCTGTCCATGCCCACCTCCTATGGGGTCCCGGGTGTGATGAAAGAACAGCCACCATCTTGGATATGGGACATAATGCTCGCTTCATGTCTGAGATTGGCCTGTTCCAGCTGCCATTTTGTCTGTTCACAGAGCCACAGGCTGCTAACTGCACCTGGCCCCATGGCCTGGGGGCATATTCAATACAACAGGGTTTAGTGTCCACTGTGAATAACAAGGCCTTTTAGTATGCTAAGTAATTCAGGCCCAAAACAGGATTTACTGCTCCAATGTTGAATAGCAAGGTCTGTTAGTATGATAATGAGATAAGGCCAGAACAAGACCTCAAAGCTTTAGTCTGGAGCCATGGTAGCATGGGGCCTGGAGATGCCTGGGGGCTTCAATTAGATTATACCTGTCAGCTAGACACTGAAAACACCTCCATTGTCTCTCCCAGCCACTATGACTCCATTCTAGGATTATGAATTATGAGCACATCTTTCGAGGTACAGTCTCATAAAAAATATCTGCGTGATCCTGTGGACCTCGGGCATCTGACAGTGCGACTCCTGAGTTGGTGATGGCTCGGGCACCTGAGATATAGAGATTGGGTCACCGTGGAGGGCCAAATGGGCCAGGTTTGATCTCCACACGACAGGCAAAATGAACTGCATCCACTGGTACCTCTCGTGTCCTGATCCGATCGTCCTGGAGAAAGTTAACCCCTTTCTTAGATATTGGGAATAAATTCTGCAGGGAGCTAAGGGTGGAGATTATTAGCCCACCCTCTGGCATGGAGGGGAGGGACCTAGCAGGTATAAGAACTGTGAGCGGATGGCAGACCCTAGCCATTCACACAGAAGAACAAGACGATGAAGATCTAAGAAGGAACAAGGGACCGATCTGCTAAGGGAGCAGCTGCACACGTTTTGGGAACTGTCCGGCAACTAAGATTCGTACCTGTGGTTCGCAGAGCTCCCGGCGTCCACATGCAACCTACAGCCTGGTGACATTGACCTTTAGCTAATACCTCTAAGCCTTGTACCATTTTTGTTGTATTTTACTCTGACTGCAAATCCACTGTGAATCCGTTGTATAGCTTACTGTATATTTCTGTAATTATCTAGTGCGCCCTTAAGGCAATTAAACCATAAAATTAATTTTGGGCTGAAGCTTTTACTCTGATCACGAATCTTAGAGTACCCAGTGGGTAATAGGACATCCTCCCCGGCGGCCATTTGCTCTAGGTGCAGTTCCCTTACTGGCCTGAGAGACAAAGGGGGCGCCGGAGAGCTGTGCCTGGGTAGTTACGTCATATTGGTGATATGGGAGGAACCCGGGTTTCCTTCACACTGGGGAATAGACATTCTCTAGTCGATACACGCCGATGCTTCTTCTGCAACAAAGTGGGACATGTTAGCGCTGTCTGCCCTGATAGGGACAACCGCCCAACTACCACCCCAAAGCCGTCTGGGTCCCTACCTGCCGTCCTGTTTGTGGCCGGCTCTGATGTGAGGACCAATGCGAACTGTCAATCTGTCACTGTTGGCAATAAAGTCACCATTGGCCTCAGAAACACTGGGGCAGAGGTGACTCTGGTGCGTCCAGAAAAGGTAACCCCTGCAGATATCATACCAGGAAAGACTATGTCTATAACCGGAATTGGGGTGTCAGCCCTGCCGTGTCCATGGCCCGTGTGTACCTGGACTGGGGAGCAGGGAAAGGACTGAGAGAAGTTGGAGTATCAGAGGCTATTCCCACCAATGTGTTGCTAGGTACAGACTTGGGGTGGATGGTGTCCCACTATATCCCTCCCTTACAAATAAATGCTACAGAGAAGGTGGAAGAAAGTGACCCACCTGAGGTCCCGTGTGAGGAGGGAAAATGTACCAAAGCACAGGAATGTACGTATGTGGCAGCTGTGACCCGGAGTCAGGCTGCGGCTCAGACTCAATCCCAGAGACTAGAGGATGAGTCTCAGATGGAACTGCCTGAACTGGGGGGCCATACTGTGGCCCAGGAGCCTCCTCTCATGGCAGACCCAACAAGGTCCCTGATAACTGACACTGACGACTCAGCTTCAGACCAGGGCCTGGCAGTCACACTAAGCCAGGGGCCGCAGATGACAGTCAGAGCTTCCAGGAGGCCCAACGGACAGATGTCAGTCTGGAGAAGATCAGATGCCTTGCAGATCAACCTCCCCACTGCTTCTGACACAGAGAGAATATACTGGGAGCAGGGCAGACTGTATAAAGAGACTCTTCCCACAGATACTACAGAACCTTGGGACTGTGAAAAGAAGCTGGTCGTCCCTTATCCATTTAGGGAAAAATTATTGAGAATTGCTCATGAAATTTCTTAGGCTGGGCACCTTGGAGTACAAAAGACTTAAGCTCTTCTGACACATAACTTTTATTGGCCCATGATGGGGACAGATATTGCCAATTACTGTTGATCCTGCGCAGTTTGTCAGAGAGTTGGAAAGTCTGGGGATATACAGAAAGCCCCATTGAAACCACTGATAGTGATCGATGAGCCCTTCCAGCGAGTGGCTGTGGATATCATAGGGTCACTTGCAATTCCTAGCAGCTCTGGCAAAAGGTACATCCTCACAGTGGTGGACTATGCTACACGATATCCTGAAGCTGTGGCACTGTCCTCTATCCGAGCAAAGTGGCGGATGCTTTACTGACTGTTTTCTCTCGTGTGGGTTTCCCCAGGGAAATGTTAACTGACCAGGGAACCCAATTCATGTCCGATCTGATGGAAAGCCTCTGCGAAAAAATACAAGTGCAGCTTTTTGTGTCCAGCGCCTATCATCCCCAAACCAACGGACTCTGCGAGCGTTTTAACGGAACATTAAAACAAATGCTTAAAATGCTGGTGGACACTGAAGGAAGAGACTGGGAGCAGAACCTCCCCATCTGTTTGCATACAGAGAGGTACCCCAGCATCTACAGAATTCTCCCCCTTTGAACTGGTGTATGGGGGGAGGGTCAGGGGGCCACTTGATTTGATTAAGGACTGTTGGGAGGGTGACCCCAAAACTACGGGCGTCTCGGTGGTCGAATATGTACTGCGAATCAGAGAAAGAATGCAAAAACTGAGCAACGTGACCCAAGCCCAAATGAACCAGAAGGTATGGTATGACCGTAATGCCAGACTGAGGGCCCACGAGGAGGGCAGAAGGTTTGGGTGTTGGTCCCTATGTTACAGAATAAACTACAGGCCGCATGTACACAAGCGGTTAAATGATGTTAACTATGTGGTGACGCTAGATGAGCATGCAAAGCGTCAGAAAGTATTCCATGTAAATATGTTGAAGGCTCATCATGACAGGGAGGCCTCTGTATTACCTGTCTGTAGCCTGCCTGAAGAAGGGGAGGCTGATCTGTTACTAGATGTGGGCGCTGGGACTCAGTATATGGAGTTCCTGGAGTCAACGGTGTTTAACCCTGAGCTATCCCACAGTCAGAGGTCTGAGCTGATGGGGGTGCTCAGCAACTTCACAGAAGTCTTCACAGGGAAGCCTGGGAGGACGCACTTAGCCACTCACCATGTAGACACTGGTACCAATCGCCCAGTAAGGCAGTCTGCATACCGGGTGTCAGCAGAGGTGAAGGCACACATGAGGGAACAGGTAGCGGAGATGTTAAGCCTCAAGGTAATACAAAAATCCCAGAGCGCCTGGGCCTCGCCTGTGGTTCTTGTCCCGAAAAATGACTATACTACCAGGTTCTGTGTAGACTATAGAAAACTAAATCTACTGACTACATGTGAGGTCTAACCCATGGCGAGGATAGACGAACTGTTAGAGCAGCTGGCTAATCCATCGTACCTCACCATCATGGACTTAAGTAGGGGATATTGGCAGATACCCCTGTCCAAAGAAGCTCAAGAGAGGTCTGCCTTTATAACGTCATTCGGGCTGTTTGAGTTTCTAGTGATGCCATTTGGTATGAAAAATGCCCCTGCCACCTTCCAGAGGTTGGTTAATCACTTATTGGAAGGATTTGAGGGTTTTGCCATTGCTTATCTTGATGATAAAGCCATTTTCAGTAATTTTTGGGAGGAACACCTTGTACATCTTTCTCAGGTGTTGCAAAGGCTTAACACTGCAGGTCTTACTGTTAAGCCAGGGAAGTGTCAGATAGCCATGGGGGAAGTACAATACCTCGGACTCCGGGTGGGGGAGAACGGCTAAAACCTGAGCCAGGGAAGGTAGAAGCCATTACAGCCTGGCCCACCAACCAAGATGCAGGTACTGTCCTTCCTGGGCACAGTTGGCTACTATAGAAGGTTTGTACCAAACTACAGTGCTCTGGCCAAGCTGCTAACTGATCTAACCAGCAGGAAGCTTCCCCAAATTGTTTCCTGGACTCCTCAGTGTGAGAGGTCATTTTCTGCCCTAAAGTCAGCATTGGTCAGTTCACCCGTCCTTCAGGCCCTAGATTTAACTCGCAGGTTTGTAGTGTAGACCGACGCCAGCACCTATGGGCTAGGTGCAGTTCTCAGCCAGGTGAACCAGCTAGGTGAGGAGCACCCAATTCTCTACCTAAGCAGAAAACTTCTACCCAGAGAAGTGGCTTATGCCACCATTGAAAAGGAATGTTTGGCAATTGTGTGGGCTCTGCATAAACTGCAACCATACCTCTATGGGCGCAACTTCATCGTGATAACACGGTGTGTAATGTAAGGAGTACAGTTCATATAGTGTCTTGTGCTTGGGTGCGATGAAAACACAGGAGTCACAGGTTTGATATAGAAGGTCTTGTATTACTTCATACAAGTGGCAATAATAGTCACACAGTTTGCAGATACAAAAGCAGGAGACACAGCAGGCCAGAGTAACTTAAGCTCAGCAATCACTCTCACAACAGGTTCAGGATCTCTTCTCTGTTACCATAAGTCCATGCAAACGTGGATTTATCAATTAGCAAGGTTCCAAAGTCCACGAGTGTTCCAAAGTTCCACAATAGGAAATAACTGGAGTACAAGGTCCAAGGCTTCCAGGAGTCAGGTCACAGGTTCACTGCAGGCTTGATTCTGAAGCACTGATTGCTCAGCTGTGGCTGCTTAAGAAGCAAGAGGGAGAGAATCAGGGCGGGAACATGCAAGCTGGAAACTCCATATTGACTGAGGGCAAGACAGCTGCAGCAAGACAGAAAGTAAAATGGCTGACGGAAAAACTGAGTTTCAGGAACATGTACACAGAACCTTACATTACTCCCCCCTTAGGGACAACCTCCGGATGACCTCAGACCAGGCTTGTGTGGGTACCTCTGATGAAACTGACGGAGCAAGCGAGGAGCATTAACGTTATTGACTGGTTCCCATGAATTGTCCTCCACTGGGTAGCCCTGCCATTTAATCAAATATTGTAACTGATTTCTATACAACCTGGAATCTAGAATCCTTTCCACCACAAATTCTTCCTGACCATCGACTAGCACTGGGTCAGGGCAAGGAGAAGAACGTCCAGGAAACGTATTGGGTGTCGCAGCCTTTAGTAGAGATACATGAAAGACAGGGTGGATTCTCATAGTTCTGGGCAGTTGAAGACGACAAGCGACAGCACTTATAATTTTACTGATTTTATAAGGTCCAATGTATTTATGTCCCAACTTAGATGATGGAATTCTTAACTTAAGATTTCTGGTTGACAGCCAGACCAGGTCTCCTACCTTGAAAGCTGGTGCAGGTTTACGAAATTTATCTGCGGCTTTCTTGTACCTTTCCTGAGCCAATTCCAGATTTCCCTTTAGAAGATCCATATTCTTTTGTAAAGACGTGATTCTTTCAGCCACTGCTGGCAAAGGCGTTTCTATGGGAAATCGAGGAAGAATATTAGGATGATAACCTAAATTGGAGTAAAAAGGAGACTGCTTAGTGGAGGCGCTCTGAGAGTTGTTATAAGAGAACTCAGCCAGTGGAAGTAGATCCACCCAATCATCCTGTAGGTGGCAGATAAAGCAGCGAAGATACTGCTCCAGGGTCTGATTGGTTCGTTCCGTCTGTCCATTAGTCTGAGGATGAAAAGCAGAAGAAAGGTTCACTTTAATGCCCAATGCTGCACAGAAATTTTGCCAAAACCTTGAAGTGAATTGCACCACTCGATCCAAAATAACCTCATCTGGTACTTCATGTAAACGAAACACATTTTTAATCATCAAATCTGATGTCTGTCTTGCAGTGGGTAAGCCGACACAAGGGATAAAATGAGCTGCTTTTGTTAAACGATCAACCACCACTAGAATGGTGTTCTTCCCTTGAGAGGTTGGTAACTCCACAATGAAGTCCATAGAAATGGATCCCCACGGGCGGGACGGGGTGGGAAGAGGTTGCAACAGACCAGTTGGTGAGGAGCGAGGTGTTTTGCATCTTGCACAGACTTCACATGAAGTGACATAGTTTAAAACATCCTTCCTGCAAGTGGGCCACCAAAAGAAACGAGAAAGAAATTCCTGTGTCTTTAGAATTCCTCTATGCCCAGCTATCTTGGAATCGTGAATGAGTTGCAATACTCTTAATCTGACTGTTTCAGGAATATACAGACGTTGTCCCTGAATCCACACACCATTCTTAAAGACAAGACTTACGTCCCTTGGGGGTTGTGCCAAAAAGGAATCCGCATGGTATGCTTCCTTGATGTCCTTAAGTAGGTCTTGATTATGAATCACTCCCAGGAATCTAGAGTCAGGAAGAATAGTCTTAGGAGGAGTAAGTGGACGTGTCTCTGCTGAATAAATCCTAGAGAGTGCATCAGCCTTTCCATTGCACGATCCTGGTCTATAAGAAATGATAAAATTAAATTGGTTTAAGAAAAGATTCCAGCGAGCCTGGCGAGGAGTCAGGCACTTAGCCGACCTGATAAATTCAAGGTTACGATGGTCTGTCAGGACGACTATTTGCTGTGCAGCTCCCTGAAGAAGGTGTCTCCATTCTTTGAAGGCGGCAATAATGGCCAACAACTCTCTATTGCCCACATCGTAGTTCCTCTCAGCCGAAGACAACTGCTGGGAAAAGAAGGCACAGGGATGCAAGACATTCTTCTCACCTGTTCTCTGAGAGAGTATAGCTCCAACGGCACAGTCTGAAGCATCCACCTCTATTATGAAGGCAAGTTCGGGGTTGGGATGTACTAAGATAGGTGCAGTGGTAAATTTATCTTTTAGACGGGAAAATGCTTCCTGGGCTTGGGGAGTCCAGGAGAACCTAGACTCTTTCCGGGTAAGTTGGGTGATAGGTGACACTACCTCAGAGAAATTCCTAATGAAACGTCTATAGAAGTTGGCAAACCCGATGAAGCGCTGCACCTCCTTCACATTTCTAGGACTTGGCCAATCCTTGATGGCTTGGGTCTTGCTTCCATCCATACTAATTCCTTGTGTAGACAGTACATACCCCAGAAATTGAATTTCGGTCCTATGGAATTCACACTTTTCAAGTTTGATGTAAAGATGATTTTGTCTTAGACGTTCCAAGACCATTCTCACATGTCCATGATGTTCCTCTGTGGAGTTAGAAAAAATTAGAATATCATCCAAATAAATCACCACGAATGTATCTAGGAGATCCCTGAAGATGTCATTCACCAAGTGTTGGAAAGTGGCTGGGGCGGTACTCAGACCAAAAGGCATAACTAGATACTCAAAGTGTCCATAGCGTGACCTGAATGCAGTCTTCCATTCATCCCCAGGTCTAATACGGACTAAGTTATAGGCCCCACGGAGATCTAGTTTAGAGAAAATTTTGGCATGTCGCACTCTCTCCAATAACTCAGGGATTAAAGGCAATGGATAACGGTTTCTAATAGTAACCTTATTGAGTTCCCTATAGTCTACGCAGGGTCTCAGAGATCCATCTTTCTTCTTTACAAAGAAGATGGGTGCACCTGCAGGAGATGAAGAGGGGCGTATGAAGCCCTTGGCTAGATTTTCGTCTATGTAATCCTTTAAAGCCTTTAGCTCGGGCCCCGCCAGGGGGTAGATCTTACCAAAAGGTATCTCTGCTCCAGGCAATAATTCAATTGGACAATCATATGGACGGTGAGGGGGAAGCTGGTCAGCGTTCTTCTTGTCAGATAAATCCACATAGTCCTGGTATACAGCTGGTAGTTCAGGGACTGACATGGTTCCTTTAGGAACAGAGCAAGCTGAAACTTTTGGACTCATCTGTTTCTCTGGAAAGTGTAATTCCTTGGTCTCCCAGTTAATGGTAGGATTCTGAGCCTGCAGCCATGGTAGCCCTAGAATAATGGGAAAGTGGGGAGAAGAGATAAGCATAAAGGACAGTTTCTCTTGATGATCTTTACCCATAAGAACCCTCAAAGGCTCTGTTTCCTGATCCACTGGTCCAGAGGTCAGCAGGGAGCCATCCACAGTTTCCATCTGTACTGGAGTAGCCTTCTTCACTGAACGTATCCCCTGTTTCAGAGCAAAGGAGACATCCATAAAATTTCCACTTGCCCCTGAGTCGATCATAGCAGAGCTAGACACCCAAGCTGAGTCAACCCAGAGTTTGATGGAAAGAAAGCAATGAGAATTGTTTTTCTTACAACTCAGCTGGGACACCGCTGAGGAAACTTGAAAAATTGCAGCGTTTACACAGTCAACGTCCTCAGAAGTAACGGAGTTTAAGTCCGAGAAATCAAGATCTGTTGCTGCAGATCTCTCTGGAGCCTGAGGCTCGGACCTAACAGATCCCTTCTCGCAACACTCACAGTGATGAGTGCTGCAGTAGTCTTACGAGAACGGCTGGGGCAGTTTATAATGAAGTGCCCTGACTTACCACAATAGAAACATAGATTCTCCTTAAAACGATGTTCCTTGCGTGCATCACTAACCCGTCGTTGTAAAGAGTCTACCTGCATGGGTTCAGGTTCAGGTTCCCGTGTGATCCTACTCAAAGGTTCCTTAGCTGGAGAGGAAGGTAGGAAAAGGTTAGTGCGATTGCTTTCGAACCATCTCTCTTGCCTGCGTTCAGTCAGACGAGTATCAATACGGATGCAGTAGTTAATAAAGTCACCTAACGCAGTGGGAGGGTCGGCACGAGCAAGTTCATCCTTAATCAGTGGAGATAACCCTTTTCGAAAAATAGATTTTTTGGCGGAACTGTCCCAGGTGGTATCAAGGGCCCATCTCCTGAAATCCAAGGCATATTCAGCTACCGAGTGCTTACCTTGGCGCAAAGCTAACATGGCTGCTTCAGCTGTTGCACCTCGATTGGGGTCATCAAACACCTGCCCCATGGCTGAAATGAAAGCATCAAGATGATCCAAACATTCATCCTCAGTCTCAATCAGAGGGTTTGCCCACATCAAAGCCTTGTTGGTAAGCAACATAATTATAGTAAGTACTTTAGATCGTTCAGTGGGAAATTGTGAAGCATGTGCAGAAAAAATAAGATTGCATTGATTAATAAATCCCCTGAATTTCTCACGTTCACCGCCAAAACGAAAAGGGGGCAACTTAGGAATCCCAGAACTCGGGGCTACGGCAGGAGCCTGGACTCGCTCCTCTAGAACCTCAATCCTGGCTCGCAAATCCTGAGCAGTCTGTCCAAACAGTTGCAAATTGTGATTAGTGAGGTCCTGTAGGTTTGTAAAACGGGTTTTTATAGTCTGCAAATCTGCAAGGATGTTATCAGTCACTCCGCAAAGTTCCTTTATGCGGGCCTCCATTTTCCAGATCTTTTAAGACAGGAGTACTGGAAGGAGAGGAGAAGAAAAAAAAAAAACAATAGTGTTTACCTGTGGTAACACTGCAGAGAGAAAAAAAAATTAAGGTAACTGCTCACCTGGAATGGTTGTGAGAAGTCACAACCACTATCATCACAGAAAGTTCAACCGGACATCTGATATCCACAGTTACAGCAGACACAAAAGAGGAAAGAAAAAAAAAAAAACAATAGTGTTTACCTGTGGTAACACTGCAGAAAAAAAAAACTTAAGGGAATTGCTCACCTGGAATGGTTGTGAGAAGTCACAACCACTGTCATCACAGAAAGTACAACCGGACATCTGATATCCACAGTTACAGCAGACACTAACGTTTGTCTTCAGAATCTTGTAATGTAAGGAGTACAGTTCATATAGTGTCTTGTGCTTGGGTGCGATGAAAACACAGGAGTCACAGGTTTGATATAGAAGGTCTTGTATTACTTCATACAAGTGGCAATAATAGTCACACAGTTTGCAGATACAAAAGCAGGAGACACAGAAGGCCAGAGTAACTTAAGCTCAGCAATCACTCTCACAACAGGTTCAGGATCTCTTCTCTGTTACCATAAGTCCATGCAAACGTGGATTTATCAATTAGCAAGGTTCCAAAGTCCACGAGTGTTCCAAAGTTCCACAATAGGAAATAACTGGAGTACAAGGTCCAAGGCTTCCAGGAGTCAGGTCACAGGTTCACTGCAGGCTTGATTCTGAAGCACTGATTGCTCAGCTGTGGCTGCTTAAGAAGCAAGAGGGAGAGAATCAGGGCGGGAACATGCAAGCTGGAAACTCCATATTGACTGAGGGCAAGACAGCTGCAGCAAGACAGAAAGTAAAATGGCTGACGGAAAAACTGAGTTTCAGGAACATGTACACAGAACCTTACACGGTGGTTATAACCCATTGAGTTGGCTCAACAGAGTAGTTGGGGACAACAGGAAATTGCTTAGGTGGAGCCTATCTCGCCAAGGTGGGGCAGAACCAGATACGCGCTTGGGAGCTGACCTGTAAGTCAACCCCATGCATGTTCATAAGGAGGGAGGTGTAGTGAAATATGTATATGCATGCCTGTATGATAAAGCAGTAACATTTGTCTTAGGCTGCAAGTCTCACAGAGGTCACAGCATATGTTAGCCTAACTGGCAGTCTCCTAGTCTCCAATCTCTCCAGGGTGCCTTCCTGAGAGCACATAGAATTGGAGCATTTCACATCTTCTGGCTCTTTTGAACTTAGAAGCCAAATGCTAGCTATCTATGAGAAAGTTTACACCAGAGTTTCACAGAGAAAATAATGTATTCATTGGTAGCATGGCATGGTCCACTCACAAACCAGCAATAAGAATATGAAAATGAGAGGCTGGTCTAGAAATTGGATTCCCAAGTCATATCTATAAATTAGACTTACTCACAAAGAACTGTGTCACATATGAGGGCAGCCAAGCTGATGTGAGCCATCTCATATTCCCCCCTCAATCGGGGACAGAGTACAAGAATGCAAAGTTCGATATTTCTGTAAGTTTTCCCTTTTTTTTCTACTGTTTTGCTTATTTGTATGTCCCTTGTTATTTCCATTTTTATAACCCTTTATTGTAAGCACTGTACCTTTTCTATTAAAGCTTAAAACTTTAATAAGTCTGAACCTTGTTGCTCTAAAGAATCCATAGCTGTAGAGTGTGTGCTCCTGGTGATTGGCACATAGTAGTAGTATTTCCAGGACTCATCTTCCATGTGTTCGGTGAGTGGTGGCAGCGTGTATGAAGTGGGGTGTGTGGTCTGTATCGGGGTGTGATTTATGCTCCCATTGCAGCATAGGACAGAGGTTGAATGCTGGACTGAGTGAGAGGAGATAGATTAACCCTTGCAGGTGCAACCCCAAACTGTGTGTTGGTTTCCGTGACACACTGGTTTTACTTTGTCATGCTTAAAGCCAACCTGTACAGCATATGATATTTTGTTCCTTATGAACATGTAGTACAAATTCTTAATCTCACCATTGCATCTTAAAGCCGAAGGTAAGGCAAATTTGATATTGCACTCCAGAGAAATTTACCTTTGCTGCATAGTAAGCTTCATTGTGAGTAGATGTAAAATACTCTTTTCAGAGATTTGAACTCATGATTCCAAGACTTGCGCTTTAACCCACCAAGACACAGAAACTTGCCATAAGACACCGTTGTCAGGAAAACTAGTGAACACTGAATCGCAAACTGGTACGTTCAAGGGTTAACTGAGTAAAACATTGAGCTTAATTCCATTAAATGCATACCTGGGGCACGGAATAAGAATTCATTTTCAGTCGTGACAATTAGAGATGAGCGAACTTGTTCGGAAAACGTTAGTCAATCTCAAATTTGGCAAGAACGTAGCACATTCAGATTCGTGTTCAGTTTTTCGAGCATTTTTACTAAAAGTCGGTAAAATTCGGTCACATTTTGGTAAATCATTACGTTTCCACTAATGCTTTTGTTATGTGTTTGGCTAGGATAGTGGTGCTGTATGATGAGCGGTGGGACGTGTTTGATGAGAGGAGGGGGTGTGTCTAGGTCAGAGTTTGATAGCAGTCTTCTTGAACAGTAAAAGAGTAAACTTTCATTATTGAAGCATTATTGAAGCACCCAGTGCTTTGGCTGAAAAAAAGAACTTGATGAGGTAACTTAATAGAATCATAAACAACAAAGATGAAATTCAAAGCTATGCATGTATAGCCCAATCCATTGACTGCATTGCTGATGAATCACCTTAATTCCACAGCCAACTTGTCTGCATAAAAGAGTGGAAAACAGTACTATCAAATCTGATGTGGATTTTGATGAGTTTTAGCATTTTTCTTTAAGATTGTATATCAGACTCTGGTGGAGTTGCTCTTATCATCTCCTACAATGTCTAATGTCTGGATTTAGACTAGTGCAAATGCTATCAGAAATGAGCCAATGCTCAAGGATTTAATACCAATATATGAATCATTCCTAATTCTTCCTTCTTTTGGCACTGCCGTGGCATTCCTTTAATTTTTTTCAATCTGTCCGTTCTGTCTCATGACTGGAAAGCAAAAAAAAAGTCTCAAATTCCATCTGTGCTATAACGTAGCTCTATGAATTGTGGAAATTCAAATCTTTAGCCCTTGACCTCAATCCAGCTTATATAGCCTTCTAAAAAAATGTATTGTCCTTTTTAAGTTTGCATTTAAAAAAGATATTTGGTTTCTTAATTGTCAGGACTGAAAACTAATTCTTATTCCGTGCTCCAGGTGTGCATTTAATGATATTAAGCTCAATATTTTACTCAGTTAACCACTTGAACGCACCAATTTGCGATTCAGTGTTCGCTAGTCTTCCTGACATCAGTGTCTTATAGAAAGTTCCTGTGGCTTGGTGGGCTAAAGCGCAACTCTTGGAATCAAGAGTTTGAATCTTTGATAATATTTTACATTACTCACAATGAAGCTTACTACCCAGCAAAGGGAAAATTCTCTTGATTACAATATCAAATTTGCCTTACGTTTGGCTTTAAGTTAGCGCAATGATGAGATTAAGAATTTGTGCTTTGTGCTCATAAGAAACAAAATGTCATCACATGCTGTATATGTTGGCATTAGGCGTGACAAAGTAAAACCAGTGCATTTAATTTTGAAAGATTAAAATTCCTTCTTCTTACGCAACTGACAGTTTTAATAGTTTGATGGTACGATGGTAGTCTTCTTTAATGGTAAAAGAGTAAACTTTCATTTTTGAAGCACCCACTGCTTCTGCTGAAAAAAAGAACTTGCACCATCCTCTCCAGTCTTTCACAAAGTGTCAGACTTGTACTCTGCTCTGCTGGTGCATAGGCTGGTTTAAAAAAAAAAGTACATTTTGCAAGATGCTTTTCCCCTGGAAAGGGATGTGAGCATGCTAGAGTATTAAAACATGCTTGTAGACAATCTTAAGAGTGGTTTTCCCCAAGACATCAGTGAGGAACACATTTTGCATCGCAGTTCCAGACATCTAACCACGGGTTAGTCAAGATGGCATCGCTAAAATATTAGCAGTAGCAGTGGAAGTGGCATAAGCAATTTCTGTGAGTCATTTTACACATTTTTTAGACCAGCTTGTGCACCAGCAGAACAGAGTACAAGTCTGACACATTGTGAGCGACTGGAGAGGGTGGTGCAGGAGTATCTGAAGCTCAATATCAATGCCATCAGGGGGGGTTTGGACCCTTTTGAATTTTTGTCTTCAAAAATGAAAGAGTGGCCTGAGCTCGCCTTTCATGCCTTGGAGGTTTTGTCATGACCATCAGCCAGCGTTCTCTCAAAATGTGTCTTCAGCGCTGCTGGTGGTGTCCTGATAAATCAGTGCATCTGGCTGTCCCCTGAAAGAATAGACCGCCTAACTTTAATCAAAATGAACAAGTAATGGACTTCCAATGACTTTTGCACCCCAGTTGCTGACTAGGCAATGCTGTAGAATTTAGTGTCATGCATTAATCTCACAACATTGCAGTCTGTGACACCTTTGCATTGGCTTATGTGCCTGCTGTTGCTACTGCTCCTGATGTTGCAAATAATTTTTTGAAATGTGTAGACTCCAAATGGGGTCTCCACAGGGCCAGCGTCAGCACCCGGCGCACCCGGGCAAGTGCTGGGGCCCTGAGCAGGCTGGGGGGCCCACTCAATGTCAGTGACATCGGCACACTATGGGGGCCCGGTGCCTGTGCCAGTGCCAACTCCCGTGAGTGGGCCCTCCCGCTTGCTCAGGGCCCTGTCATTTGTTATACTTCTCCCCGTTCCATCACTGTGGCATCTTCTGGCTATGACGTTCAGGTCAGAGGACGCTATGATGTCACGTCTGTGCGCCCTTGCTGGAAGATGGCAACAATGAGGAGTCCGGAGCAGAGCAGCAAGGAGAGGTGAGTATTTCATATTATTTTTTTTCTATGTTTGAAGCATTATATATAGGTAACATCATACACTGGTATGAGGCCCATTATTCGCTGAAGCATCGCTTCGGAATTGCTACTAAGACGGTTAGCGCTGACAATGCCATCATCAACTTCTCTATTTCGGTTATATACAGTACATGCTGAAGCACACTTTGAAAAGTCTGCGGGAGGAGGTGATGGTCCCAGAGGAAGAGATGAAAGCAGAGGAGGATTTTTGCAACCCAGTGGCAGATTGGACAGACTAGGCGTCGGTGTTGTTTTTAGTGTGATGCATTATTGCAGTCTGTGACACCTTTGTCATGGCCTCTGTGCAGGCAGATGTTACAATTTTGGAAATGAGGAGACTCCATCTGGTGTGTTGCCTGCAGTGAAAGGAGTGTCAGAGCCCCATTATATTATTTTTACTCTGGGGAAATTGATTCCACTTTAGTGGTGTGTGTGGCAATAATTTTTGGAAAAGTTTGGACTTCAAGTTAGGTCTCTTTCATGTGTGTTGCCTGTAGCAGTAGGGCTCCCAGACCGGCAGGTGTACACTTACTTTCAGTCAACAACCTGTGTTACTATCCTTAAATTTTTCTAACATTAGTGGTCTACCAAGCTGATATTTGTGTCAACTGAGTGTGGCTGAGTAAAAAAAACAGTTTGAGCTGTTGCATGAGGTGTTAGGGCTCCCAGCAAAGCAGGCTTACATTGGTCCCTGACTCAACTCATCTTAATTTAAACTTAAATTAAAAGCTGTAAATTCTGGCCCAGACCCTGATACGTCATGGATGGCATATGGCTGACTGCTGCTGTGTCATTATCATATTTCTACTGCGTGTCAATCGATGCCACTTTTCCTGGTGCCTGCCCATAATTTGAGCTGTTTTTGCAGCATTTTGACCCCCCCTGAAGGTGTTGTCTATGTGTTTTGCTTTTCCTTCCATTGAATTCATCGTGACGTTCTCTGAACCAAAGCAAACCTTGAAAGGTTCGCTCATCTCTAGTCTGGAGTCCATTTTGTTGGTATATAACTCTCAAAAAACTTGTTTAAAAATGTATAGGTATTACATTGCTCATCCTTAGGGTATTACATCTTGTTTGGTACAGTTCATAGCTATATAAGCCTCAAAAAACTTGTTAAAAAATGTATCGGTTTTATATTGCTCTGCTATACTATTCCGTCATTTGGAGTCTATTTTATTGGTATATAACCCTCAAAAAACTACTTCAAAATTTATTGGTAGTATATTGCTCATCCATAAACTAATCCTTGGTCTGGAGTACATTTCATTGATATGTAACCCTCTGTAGGACAAAAAAAAGAGAGAAAGACAAATACAATGTGCACAACTGATACGATATAAAAGATAACAGTTTTATTAAGCACGAAAAGACATATACACCAACACAAAGTAAAACCATCTAAAAACAGTACAAAAATAAATAACCATAAAGGCCTCTTTCACACATCAGTTTTTTTTCTTCAGTCAGAATCCGTCGTTTTGTGAAAAAAAACGGATCCATCAAATGATTTTGCTGGATACGTTTTTTTTCATAGACTTGTATTAGGGACGGATTGTGACGGATGGCCTAACGTTTCGTCCGTCATGCGCTGGATCCGTCGGAATTTGTTTATCCGTCGTCTGGAGACAACGGACAAAGTAACATTTTTTGTCTCCATCGAAAAGTCGGACAGCGATGGATTCCGTTTTTTTAAACTGAGCATGCTCCAATTATTATTACCAGGTAGGGCAGTCAGATCCAGCAAAAAAACTGATCCATCGCATCAGTTTTTTACAATCTGTACAGGATCTGTTTTTTTCCAACTGTGACAGATTGTGACTGATTGTAAAAAACTGATGTGTGAAAGAGGCCTTAGTGTGGCATACCCTTTAAGGTACTGCCACACTTAACGATCCCGCTAGCGATCACGATAACGACGCATACTAATGCGATCGCTAGCGGGATCGTTTCAATATCGCTATTAGCTGCCTAATTTAGCGATGTCGTTAAGGACGCTATCGCGGTTAGCGATCTCCTTAACGACTTTGGCGGTACAAAAACACCGCACATCGCTCACAAAAAGGTGCCACACTCAGCGATATATGCTCACCAGCGGGACGCCAACGATAAAAATATGGTCCAGAACGCTAGTGAACGATCAGCGAGATCACAGCAGGGGCCACGTCGTTGCTACATGCCACACACAACAACGTCACTAACGAGATCGCTAAATAGTGACATTTTTTAGCGATCTCGTTAGCATTCTTGTTTAGTGTGGCATACCCTTTAGTTTCATTTCTTCCTTCTTACCAGATAGTCTGGAAATCCCTCACCCCTCCACCCCCCCTTCCCCAGTACCTTTCTGACTATATATGCTTTGTGAAACCTGATATCTCAGCTGTACTGGAGCCACTCAGGAGAACAGACCCTGTAAGGCCTCTTTCACACATCCGTTGTGCGCCTGACGGCGCCCTCCGGCATTTTTTTGTCCAACCGCATCCGGCGAAATGTAATGCCGGATGCGTTTTTTTTTGCATTGACTTTCATTAGCGCCGGATGGCGCCGCATGTCAGTGCGTTGTATCCGTTTTTGTCCGGATCCGGCGGAAATGTACATTCCGGCGGCCGGACACAAAGCAGCATGTAACGTTTCTTTTTTTTTTGCCGGAGCTGCCTGAAGCGGCGCATCAGGCGGCCGGAAACAATAGAATTCAATGGAACCGGATCAGACTTTTGTGCAATCCGGCAAAAGTCTGATCCGGATTCTGGAAATCGAGGACTACTACTACTACTACTACTACTACTACTACTTTTTCCAGTGTAGGACTACTACTACTACTACTACTACTACTACTACTACTACTACTTTTTCCAGTGTCTCCGGGCATCAGAAACCCTCTTTTTATGGGTTCAAAAGTTCAGGTCGGATCCTGCAAAAAAACCGGATCCGTTGCATCAGGTTTTTTGTTTCAGCGCCGGATCCGTCCCTTCAGGCATAGGACGGATCATGCCTGATACAAAAAGACGGATGTGTGAAAGAGGCCTAACTTGCTGGCTTGTCAGACAATTCAATTCAAAGAAGCTTTATTGGCAGGACTAAATACACATTAGTTTTGCCAAAGCAAGTGTACGAAAGGGGATAGGGATGTTGGGTAGGGGCAGATCTAGGGTAGGGGCTATGGAAGTCCATGGCATAGGGAGGGGTGATGGGGGCGCAGATCCGGGGTGGGGGCTATAGAAGTCCATGGCATAGGGAGGGGGGATGGGGGCAGATCCGGGGTGGGGGCTATAGAAGTCCATGGCATATCATAGTTCTCTTTCTCTTAGTCTATGACATTCGCTCACATACCGCGCTGCTATCTCCGCTGCTCTCTCTTCTTCCCCCAGCAAGATATATGTTTTCTCTTCCTCCTTTATGGTGATGAAATCCGGGAAGAGATGTGAGAGTCTCCTGAAGTGAGTGTCCCTCACTGCTGAGTATTTGGAGCAGTGTAGCAGGAAGTGGGTTTTGTCCTCTATGGCCTCCTGGTCACAGTGTTGGCATAGTCTTTCCTCCCTGGGCTTGTAGCTCTGCCTGTGTCGGCCGGATTCGATGGCCAGACTGTGGGCCCTGAGTCTATACCGGCTCAGGATCTTGCAGTCTCTGGGGTCCGGGAGTTTCTCCAGGTATGGGGCCAGTCTGTAATCTCTCTGTAGACTCCGGTACATGGTCAGTTTCTGGGAGCTGATGATGTCATTCTTCCAGTCACTGACATACCTCTCCTGGCCTTCGTCTACCATCTTCCAGATTTCGGCTTTTGTCAGGTTGTTGTGATTGGTGTTCTGGTCAGGTTGGGTTTGGGTGAGCGGTTCCGAGGGTCCTAGTTTTTCTGTTTCACCTACGTGTGTCAGGGCTTTATGGTGATGGGAGCTTGGATTGCTCCTATGTAGGTGAGCCCAGAATGACAGTGCCCTCTTTAGAACCATTAGGTGTAGAGGGAATCTGCCCAGCTCGGCCCGGCAGGCACTGTTGGAGGTGCTCCGATGGACTTGGAGAAGGTGCTTGCAGAATTTCAGGTGGAATATTTCTGTTGGGCTGGAATCCCACCTTGACCAGTCTGAGTAGGTGTGAGGACCCCAGACTTCACTGCCATACAGGAGGATTGGGGCGATGACAGAGTCGAAGATTTTTAACCAGACCATCACTGGTGGTTTCAGATGGTAGAGTTTCCTTCGGATGCCATAGAAGGTTTTACATGCCTTGTCTTTCAGGGTCTCTATGGCTTGTTTGAAGCTCCCTGACTGGTGAATCTCTAGGCCCAGGTAGGTATATTTGTCTGTTCCTGTAAGGGCGCAGTTGTTGAGGACAAATGAAGGGTGCTGGTCTAATTTTCTCTTTCTCCTTTGGAACACCATGATGTTGGTTTTCTTTAGGTTGACCGATAGTGCCCAGGTGGAGCTGAATTTCTCTAAGATTTTCAGGTTGTCTTGGAGGCCTTTCTCGGTTGGTGACAGAAGCAGCAGGTCATATGCATACAGCAGGAATTTCACCTGGGTGTCGTGGAGGGTGGGACCTGGTGCTGTGGAAGATTCCAGAGCGGTAGCCAGCTCGTTGATGTAAATGTTGAAGAGCGTTGGACTTAGGCTGCAGCCTTGTCTGACTCCACGGCTCTGCTGGAAATAAGCTGTTCTTTTACCGTTCACACTCACACTGCAGAGGTTCTCGGTGTAGGAGCTTTTGATAACATCGTAGGTCTTTCCTCCTATTCCGCTCTCCAGCAGTTTCAGGAATAAGCCCGGGTGCCACACCGAATCGAAGGCCTTTTTAAAGTCCACGAAACAGGCGTATATCTTCCCGTTCTTTGTATTGTGGACATGTCTCTGAATGAGGCTGTGCAGGGTATAGATGTGATCAGTGGTGCGGTGGTTTGGCATGAACCCTGCTTGGCTCTTGCTGAGGACGTTATGTTCGGTGAGGAAACTGAGGAACCTCTTGTTCAGGATGCTGTTGAACAGTTTTCCAAGGTTGCTGCTGACACATATGCCTCAGTAGTTGGCTGGGTCATACCTGTCCCCATTCTTGTGGATGGGTGTGATGAGGCCTTGGTTCCAGGTACGAGGGAAGTAGCCGGCACTTAGCACAATATTGAAGAGTTTAACCATTGCAGCCTGTATTTCTGGTGGGCTGTACTTCAGCATTTCTGGAAGGATTCCATTCAGGCCACCGGCTTTTCTACATCTTATGGAAGAGATTCTCTCTGCTACTTCCTGTAATGTAATAGGTGTATCCACGGGGTTTTGGAAATTTTTTACTTTTTCCTCCATTGCTTTTAGTTTTGCCATTATGTTTTCCTGTTCTTGGTTTAGTTCTTCCTTTGAGATGTCTTTATAGAGGTCTATGAAGTACTGGAGCTAGATGTTGCCATTTTGGATATGGATGTTGTTTTTCTTGTCTTTTGTGCCCATGTGGTTCCATAGTTCCCAGAAGGAATTGTCTTGAAGAGCATCTTGGAGTTGGTTAAGCTTGGTAGAGATGTAACTCTGCTTCTTCCTCCTGAGGATGGTTTTGTACTGCCTTTGTATGGTTTCATAGGCATCCCTCAGACCCGGGTGGTTGGGGTCTCTGTGTTTCTTGTTTGAGGCTGTTCTCAGGGTCTTCCGTACGGCTTTACATTCTCTGTCAAACCAACCATTGATCTGTTTTTCTTTTGGTCTCTTGTAGTCGACTTTTTTAAGGTCGGACAGCCTGGCCATTGCATAGAATATATTGTTGAGGTCTTTTGTAGCTTGACTCACTCCCTTTGGGTTAGGCTGGTACTCATGGTTGTAGAAGTGGTGGAGCATCCGCTGTATTTCAGGTCTGCTGAGAGCCTATTTATACTTTAATGCCGACGTTTTGGACCATTTATTGGATGGAGGCCGGTTGAAGAGGCCGCTATGCTGTGGCTTTTGAGTGGATGGTTTCTCTGTAGATTTCAAGTACAGAAGAAGTTGGCTGTGGTCTGACAGGTGCGTTTGTGGGGTGACTATGAAGGCGCTGATATTTGCCAGGTTCATATCTGTAATGGCATAATCTACTACACTCCTCCCTACATGGGAGTTTAGTGTACACCTCCCCAAAGAGTCTCCTTTGGTACGTCCATTAAGAATATGAAGTCCTAAACTTCTACATACGTTCAGGAGCTTTTTACCACTGTTGTTGACTGTACTGTCATAGCTGTTTCTCTCTGTGTGTACTGAGTCTTGGCCGTCATTCTCTGCTCCAAATATGTAGATGTTCCCATCCGTGGTCAGGAAGTCGTTTTCTCTCCCTGTTCTTGCATTGAGGTCCCCAAAGATGAGAACTTTGCCCAGGGCCTGATAGTGGGCGGCTTCTCTTTGTAAGATCTCGAAGCTCTCTGGATTGAAGTAGGGGGACTCTGGCGGTGGTATATACAGTTAGGTCCATAAATATTTGGACAGAGACAACATTTATCTAATTTTGGTTCTAGACATTACCACAATGAATTTGAAACAAAACAAATCAGATGCAGTTGAAGTTCAGACTTTCAGCTTTCATTTGAGGGTATCCACATTAAAATTGGATGAAGGGTTTAGGAGTTTCAGCTCCTTAACATGTGCCACCCTGTTTTTAAAGGGACCAAAAGTAATTGGACAGATTAAATAATTGTAAATAAAATGTTCATTTCTAGTACTTGGTTGAAAACCCTTTGTTAGCAATGACTGCCTGAAGTCTTGAACTCATGGACATCACCAGACACTGTGTTTCCTTCTTTTTGATGCTCTGCCAGGCCTTCACCGCGGTGGTTTTCAGTTGTTGTTTGTTTGTGGGCCTTTCTGTCTGAAGTTTAGTCTTTAACAAGTGAAATGCATGTTCAATTGGGTTGAGATCAGGTGACTGACTTGGCCATTCAAGAATATTCCACTTCTTTGCTTTAATAAACTCCTGGGTTGCTTTGGCTTTATGTTTTGGGTCATTGTCCATCTGTAGTATGAAACGACGACCAATCAGTTTGGCTGCATTTGGCTGGATCTGAGCACACAGTATGGCTCTGAATACCTCAGAATTCATTCGGCTGTTTCTGTCCTGTGTCACATCATCAATAAACACTAGTGACCCAGTGCCACTGGCAGCCATGCATGCCCAAGCCATCACACTGCTTCCGCCATGTTTTACAGATGATGTGTTATGCTTTGGATCATGAGCTGTACCACGCCTTCGCCATACTTTTCTCTTTCCATCATTCTAGTAGAGGTTGATCTTGGTTTCATCTGTCCAAAGAATGTTCTTCCAGAACTGTGCTGGTTTTTTTAGATGTTTTTTAGCAAAGTCCAGCCTAGCCTTTTTATTCTTGATTCTTATGAGTGGCTTGCACCGTGCAGTGAACCCTCTGTATTTAATTTCATGCAGTCTTCTCTTTATGGTAGATTTGGATATTGATACGCCTACCTCCTGGAGAGTGTTGTTCACTTGGTTGGCTGTTGTGAAGGGGTTTCTCTTCACCATGGAGAGTATTCTGCGATCATCCACCACTGTTGTCTTCCGTGGGCGCCCAGGTCTTTTTGCATTGATGAGTTCACCAGTGCTTTCTTTCTTTCTCAGAATGTATCAAACTGTAGATTTTGCCACTCCTAAAGTTGTAGCAATTTCTCGGATGGGTTTTTTCTGTTTTTTGCAGCTTAAGGATAGCTTGTTTCACCTGCATGGAGAGCTCCTTTGACCGCATGTTTCCTTCACAGCTAAACCTTCCAAATGCAAACACCACACCTCAAATCAACACCAGCCCTTTTATCTGCTTAATTGAGAATGATATAATGAAGGGATTGCCCACACCTGTCCATGAAATAGCCTTGGAGTCAATTGTCCAATTACTTTTGGTCCCTTTAAAAACAGGGTGGCACATGTTAAGGAGCTGAAACTCCTAAACCCTTCATCCAATTTTAATGTGGATACCCTCAAATGAAAGCTGAAAGTCTGAACTTCAACTGCATCTGATTTGTTTTGTTTCAAATTCATTGTGGTAATGTCTAGTACCAAAATTAGATAAATGTTGTCTCTGTCAAAATATTTATGGACCTAACTGTAGGTGGCGCAGAGGTGGACATCAGAGTGAGAGGTGAGGATGGAGCTGCTGATCCTGATCCATATGTGGCTACCTCCTCTCTTCACCGGTTTGATGTATTGGTGGAGCTCATCTTTATACCAGATCAGTATTCCTCCTGAACTCCGGCCCTGTTTGATGTTTTTATTTTTCAGGGCAGGGACAGAGATTTCCCTGTATCCGATGGGCACCAGGGATTCGTTTTCGGCTCTGGTCCATGTTTCCAGGAGGATCTGGATGTCTATATTTTTCAGTCTTTGTATAAAGTCAGGGTCATTTGTTTTACATCCAAAGGTCGAGGTGTTGAGACCCTGAATATTCCAGCTGCTGATTGTAAGTGAAGTCATTTTTTCTATTTATCTTGTGTATATACCTTGTAATGAGTATGGCTGTGTAGGACAAACTGGATTTCTGACTGTTTTGCAGGTGTGCTTGGTTCCATCCAGTCACATTAGTTTCCTGCATAGTGCGCTGAGCAGGGTCTTTACCTCATCCATATCTCTGCTCTGCGTGTATCTGTGTGGGGTCGGTGGACCCCTCCATGGAGGTCTCCTCCTCTGATGGTCTGATTTTGGGTGAAGAGCTTTGTTTCCAGCTTCTGGAGATAGGATTGGGGTTTTCTGTCTTTTTATTGTTAGGGGTCTTTCGGTGTGATGTTGGTTACTGTTGAATCCAGGCCTGGGTCCTCTGTTTAGTACGATGTCTTTCAGCTCTTTGGCCAGGAGGCTGACCCCTTGTTTGTTGAGGTGCTTATTATCATATAGGTGATGGTGGTTTATGGAAAGGTGTTGTGCCAGGGTCACGTTTGGGACAGTCTTGACCCTTTCTGTCAGTTCCATATTGATGCTTTGGGTGGTTTGCCTGGATATGTCCTGTGTTGGGAGCAGAGATGACAGAATGATTTTGCTGTCTGGGAATTTTAGTTTTGCCGTCTTTGCTAGTTGGGCCAGTTGTCCTGCGATCTGCTGGTGCTGGTCTGGCGAATTGTTTGTACCTGTGTGTATAATGATATGGTTTGGGTTGGTAAAACGTGGATTATTGATGACCTCTGTCACCTGTTCAATAGTTGCACAGTGGATTTTTCTGACCCGTTTTCCTGGGAATAGCCGTTGTGCATTTAGGTACTTCCCATTTGAGTCCATTATTAGGACAATATCAGGACTTTGTGGTGTCTGGGGTGGGTTAAGTGGCTGCTGGTGGGGTCTGTGATGCTGGCTTTGCTGGTGGTTGGTTCTCTTCTCGCTGGTTCACTTTTCTTGGTTTCAGGGTTATTCATATTGTTGGTTATTGCTGTGTTGTTGTTTGGCGTCTCCACATTCTGGTCAGTGGAGGCCATGTTGTCTGCTTTCTGGCTTGTTTCCATTGCCCCCTGCTGGGTCAGACATTGAGGAGTCTGAGTTTTTAGTTCTGCTATCTCCTTTCTGAGCCTTTCATTGTCATTTTGTAATTCACTCATTTCCTCTCTTATTTTCTGGAGAGCTGACTCTCATTTCAGCTTATTGATCTCATCTGTTGCTTGGTCATTTGCATTTCTATGTGAGTTTCTTTGAAGTTCTTCCTTAATTTGAACCAAGTCTCTTTCTAATTGAGATAGACAGTCTCTGATGGTCTCAGGGGAGAGGTGTGAAGTGTTGGGGGTTGAGGAGCTGTGCCTGGAGGTCTCTGTAGAGATGTGAGCATTAGAAATGGCCTCTGGAGGTTGATTTTTAAGGATTTGTGCCTGTTCTCTGATATCAGTAAAATGGTTTTCAAACTGCCGCAGATTGTCCTCAGTCCCTTGCACCATGACGGTGCCATTGTTGTACAGGCTTATGGTGAGTGAGTTGGTGTCATCTTCTGCTTTGCTTTTAATTTTAATCTGCCGGCTACTATTGGTGTTGCACTGAGATATATGTTTATACTGCTTGCACAGGGTGGTGTGCCAGGCTGAGAGTTGGTCTGTGTAGAATAACAGGTTGGTTCTCCTTTTTTCTTCATCTTTAGTGTAATCAGAAAAAATGGTTTCTAGATTCTCCCTCATTGTGTTTTCTTTCCTGCTTTTACTGTTCTTCTGCCCCAGTGTTGTCTCCATATCTGACCCCCTGGTGAGCTGTGTCTCCAGCCATGTGCTTTGCCCATTTACTTTTAAATTTGTGTTTTCCATTTTTGTGGTTATATAGTAATTATAATCCTTATTTCTAAGAAGATAGATTTGTAGGAAGTCTATAGATTGTTTTGGGGTTGCAGGATGGTCCTACCTTTGGATGCTCAGGTCTCTGGATGTCAGATGAATGCTGCCTGTGTGCAGTCTGTCCTCCAAGAGATTCTTGCTTTGCCCTTTAAACCCTCTATTTCTTCCTCTTTCATAAAAGTCCAAAGTCCAGCTCAGTCCAGGTCCCTTTTCTGTCCCACGGAGTTGATTTTTTCCAGGTTTTGTCTTACAGTTGGCTCATTACAAGGTATAAAGTGATGGAAATTCAGGAGTTCATCTTCAGTGCTTCTTACTCCTAGGAATGGTGGGCGGGATATCTGTTTACGATCACATCACAATATATAGGTTGGCATTTTATGTTTTTATTCATCACGATTGTTTATTTAGCTTGTTTTATGAATGGATAGTGAAATGTGAAATATATTTATATACATATTTAAAATAATAACATATATTTTTATCTATAGTTTTCTAAATGTTACTATACTAATTTTTGTTTTTGTTGTACCAGCAGTAAGAACATGGCATATCGATATAAAAAAGGACTTACTGTTGATGAAATACTAGGTTATCTTGAGGAATTAGATGACCAAGAAGTGGAAGATTTTCAGGAAAATTAGCTTCTTGCACATGAATTGAATGGTGTAGCAGGAACTTTGGAGGTATTGCACACTTCAACAGAAATTGAGAAGGCTCCTGAGGTGGCATCAACTGAGAATTTACCATCCACCTCAGCAGGAACTTCAAGTACCAGTAGCAGAAAACGACCAAGGAATCAAACTTCAAAACCAGTTGTGAACAAGAAAAAAAAGTGCAACAGAAATATTACAGTGTGCAGCAACTCCAAAATGGAAAAAATGTCAACCAACATATGAAAGCAGTGCGGACCAGGATACGTCCGAAATAAGCAACATTTGTGACCTTTTAGAAAATGAAAATTAAGTTGAAGTATTTGAAGAGTTTTTTTCCCATGATGTTATGGATATTATTTTGACCCAAAGCATGCTATATGCAAACAAAAAAAAATAAACCCTCCTTTTCCATCAGCGAGGAAGAATTACAAGTTTTCTTAGGCATATTATTACTGTCTGGATATCATTCTCTCCCCCAAGAGGACATGTACTGGGAACAAGCTCAAGATGTGGGAGTTCCATTGGTGTACAAAGCAATGTCAAAGAACCGTTTTAGGGAAATTAAAAAATATATACACCTAAATGACAATTCTAAAATTGACAAGTCTGACAAGATGTACAAAGTTAGTTTATTCTTTGAAGTATTGGGGAAAGAATTCCTGAAATTTGGTGTATTCCACCAGGAACTTTCCTTAGATGAAATGATGGTCCGCTACTATGGCAAACACCCTACAAAAATATACATGCGAGGTAAACCAATAAAATTTGGGTACAAAATTTGGTGTCTGTGCAGTTCCAACGGCTACCTCTACAAATTTGTGCCATACTGTGGTAAGTCTGACAAAGAGGAAGGACCGTTAGACTTGAGAGTAATTTCACAACTTACAAATGTAATTCCTAATTCCCAGTCATTCAGTTATAAGTAATTTTTTGACAATTTCTTTACAAGTATTGATGCTCTGGTGATGCTGAAAAACAAAAACTTCCAAGCTACTGGCACTATGAGAGAAAATCGCACAAAACAGTGTCCTCTTATGCCAAGCAAGGAGATTGAAAAACAAAAGGAATGAGGATTTTGTGATTACCGGTTTGATAAAGCAAATAACATTCTTGTGGTGAAATGGAAGGATAATAAGGTTTTCACGTTTGGCACGAACTTCAGCACAATAGAGCCTTTGTCAACAGCTCATAGGTACTCTCAAAAACAGAAAAAACATGTTCAAATCTCAATGCCGCTCATGGTTCAGGAATATAATTCCCACATGGGGGGAGTTGATTTATTGGACAAACAAATCTCCCTGTACCGTGTCAGAATCCGTTCCAAAAAGTGGTGGTGGCCCCTTTTCACTCAAATTATAGACATTGCCGTTGTCAACACCTGGAGGCATATCAAAAGGCAAATCCAGAAGAAAGTGTGCCACTGCTTAGTGTAAGGAGGAGGATTGCATTGGCCTATCTAAGCAAAAGAACACAATCAACTCGAAAGCAATGTGGACCTCAACAGAGTAAACTATTAGGTGGCCGAGTTAGTGATGACGTCAGATTTGATCCTGGTAATCATTTGATAGAACCAATTGCTACACAAAGAAGGTGTGCTTTATGTAAGAAAAAAACAACCAGAATTTGCAAACGGTGTGATGTTCCCCTTCATGCTAAGTCTTTTGCTGTATTCCATTCCCCTGAGTTATTTGGAGAATTTTGTAATATAATATTTTGAAAAAACGTGCATAAACATATTGTTTGCATAATAGTTTGCAAGCAAAAAATGCAAAAAAAATAAAGTTGAATAAGTTCTATCTTTTCTGAGTTTTTGCTATCACTTTCTGCCAATGTCCCAAAATTGGGACGCCCTTTTCTGAAAAATCCGTACTTGTAAAAATTTGGCAAATTATGTTTCTTATTCATTAGGACCCAAATCATTAAAAATCTGTCATTTTAAAAAAAAAATGAACATTGCTAATTTGGCAAGTAATGGGTTAATACTGGCAACTGTCAGACAACAACCTTAGCCTAATGCCTTAGAGAGCTTGGCCATGATATCATTAAAGTTCTGTGCATGAAAGCTTCCTTGGAGTAATTTGGCTATATTTAAAACTTCTGCGTGTTGGAAAATGTGCATGTTGCTATCCACCAGGAAAAAGCAAATGATTCTAACAACTGCCTTGTCCTAAACAGAAAACCAAACACTCATACAAATGCAAAAGATGATAAAAGCATATGCTCATTTATCTGTTAGCAAATTCATATATTGAATAGGTTGTCATAAACCTATATATCATGGCAGCAGTAGCATTCAAGCCGACACCTCAGAAGTGACTACAGGCTTAATCCAACGACTTTAACAACTATGATATACTACCATTAAAGACATATACATGAAAGCTTACTTGGAGTAAGTGAAGTACATCTGATTGTATTTAAAACTTGTGCATGTTGTAAAATGGGGAAGTCGCTACCCACCTGGAAAAAGCAAATGAATCTAACAAATGTATTTTCCTAAACCGAAAACCGCATACTCATACCAATAGAAAAGAAGATTAAAGCACACACTAATTTGTCTGTTAGCAAAATCATCACATCCTTTTTTTGCTTTGTTTTGCACATTTGCATTGCTTTAAATGGTGACAAAAACATTCACCAGGAAATGTAATTTTAACATTTTAGTACCTTATCTGGCCATGTGGTGTGTGAGACATGATCAGACATATCCTGTTTAATTTACAGTCAGGGCCAGAAATATTTGGACAGTGACACAATTTTCGCGAGTTGGGCTCTGCATGCCACCACATTGGATTTGAAATGAAACCTCTACAACAGAATTCAAGTGCAGATTGTAACGTTTAATTTGAAGGGTTGAACAAAAATATGTGTTAGAAAATGTAGGAATTGTACACATTTCTTTACAAACACTCCACATTTTAGGAGGTCAAAAGTAATTGGACAAATAAACATAACCCAAACAAAATATTTTTATTTTCAATATTTTGTGGCGAATCCTTTGGAGGCAATCACTGCCTTAAGTCTGGAACCCATGGACATCACCAAACGCTGGGTTTCCTCCTTCTTAATGCTTTGCCAGGCCTTTACAGCCGCAGCCTTCAGGTCTTGCTTGTTTGTGGGTCTTTCCCTCTTAAGTCTGGATTTGAGCAAGTGAAATGCATGCTCAATTGGGTTAAGATCTGGTGATTGACTTGGCCATTGAAGAATGTTCCACTTTTTTGCACTCATGAACTCCTGTGTAGCTTTGGCTGTATGCTTGGGGTCATTATCCATCTGTACTATGAAGCGCCGTCCAATCAAGTTTGCAGCATTTGGCTGAATCTGGGCTGAAAGTATATCCCGGTACACTTCAGAATTCATCCGGCTACTCTTGTCTGCTGTTATGTCATCAGTAAACACAAGTGACCCAGTGCCATTGAAAGCCATGCATGCCCATGCCATCACGTTGCCTCCACCATGTTTTACAGAGGATGTGGTGTGCCTTGGATCATGTGCCGTTCCCTTTCTTCTCCAAACTTTTGGCTTCCCATCATTCTGGTACAGGTTCATCTTTGTCTCATCTGTCCATAGAATACTTTTCCAGAACTGAGCTGGCTTCTGGAGGTGTTTTTCAGCAAATTTAACTCTGGCCTGTCTATTTTTGGAATTGATGAATGGTTTGCATCTAGATGTGAACCCTTTGTATTTACTTTCATGGAGTCTTCTCTTTACTGTTGACTTAGAGACAGATACACCTACTTCACTGAGAGTGTTCTGGACTTCAGTTGATGTTGTGAACGGGTTCTTCTTCACCAAAGAAAGTATGCGGCGATCATCCACCACTGTTGTCTTCCATGGGCTCCAAGGTCTTTTTGGATTGATGAGTTCACCAGTGCTTTCTTTCTTTCTCAGGATGTACCAAATTGTAGATTTTGCCACTACTAATGTTGTAGCAATTTCTTGGATGGGTTTTTTTTCTGTTCTTGCAGCTTAAGGATGGCTTGTTTCCACCTGCATGGAGAGCTCCTGTGACCGCATGTTTCCTTCACAGCAAAACCTTCCAAATGCAAACACCACACCTCAAATCAACTCGGGCCCTTTCATCTGCTTAATTGAGAATGACATAACAAAGGGATTGCCCACACCTGTCCATGAAATAGCCTTGGAGTCATTTGTCCAATTACTTTTGGTCCCTTTAAAAACAGGGTGGCACATGTTAAGGAGCTGAAACTCCTAAACCCTTCATCCAATTTTAATGTGGATACCCTCAAATGAAAGCTGAAAGTCTGGACTTCAACTGCATCTGAATTGTTTTGTTTAAAATTCATTGTGGTAATGTCTAGAACCAAAATTAGATAAATGTTGTCTCTGTCCAAATATTTATGGACCTAACTGTATAGTGACTCCCAGCTGATGTTTTTTCTGGTGGAGTTGTTCACTTTTCCTGTCTTTTTCCATATGGCTCAAACCGACACGACAACTTCTCCAGCCAGGACTAGTCTGCAGAGATTACAACAAAGACACATTTGTTCACATTTCCTGCACTGTGCTCATCCTGCTGATACCCCAATACTGAGCCACTGCTGCCTTATGCACTGTTGAAGGTGCAATTGTTGGTAAAACAACCTTCCAGAATATAGTAATGCCATGTGCAAGTTATCTAGAAAACAGTGCCCACATTTTGCCCCATAGAAAGTAATAATGCCCTGTGTGCCCCTTTGACAGTCGCAATAACTTGAGTTCCCTTATAACAAAAAGTGCCCACTTAACGTTTAATAATGTCCCAAGTCCCCCACACAGCTCCCCTGTGCACAGTATGATGCTCTTATACATATTACGATGCCCCCTCACTGTAATGTACCCCCACATAGTGTACTGACCCCTTAGTAGCCCCCAAACTGCTTGATAGCTTCAACACAGTTCAAAGACCCCCGCATTACCTCACACACTGTATGATGACCGCCCTCTTTGTAATCCCCACACTGCATGATGGCCCCAAAATAGCCTCCATATAGTGTAATGCACCAGATAGTCCTTAACCCTTAACCCCCTGAGCTTTTTTCGGTTTTGCGTTTTCGTTTTTCGCTTCCCTTCTTTCCAGAGCCATAACTTTATTTTTCCATCAATATGGCCATGTGAGGGCTTATTTTTTACGGGACGAGTTGTACTTTTGAACAACTTCATTGGTTTTACCATGTAGTGCACTCGAAAACGGGAAAAAAATTCCAAGTGCGGTGAAATGGCAAAACAAGTGCATACAATCTCCTCACCGGAGGTGCCGGTATTCTAGGGGCTTATTTCAGCCGAGCCCTAACACATGCGTGCAAGATCACCCTGGCGCAAAGCACATAATGTGATTGATACTAGCGCATGGCGGCACGACCATGCCACCCTTTTATAGTAGCAACTACAGGACCTGCCAGATAAGGACCAATAGGAAACTGCTCCAGAACACAAGGTTTCATGACCTTCCTGGCGGACCAATAGGAACTGCTGCAGTACCTGAGCATGTGACCCCTGATCTCCAATGAGAGATCTTACTCTGGGCATGCTCAGAAGGGGAAAGCAAGGACTTAGTCCTAAAGACGTCTGCTCGCCGCTAACCAGTACTGGCTACAATAGCAAGCCTGGAGGAGCAGCAGTAATCCTCTGCACAATGTTAGACTGGGCGAGACGCTGGGACCAACGTCTAACCTGAGCAGAGTCCACTGCGGCCAGAGACGGATGGGAGACCGCAGCAGGGACGGCTCGAGATTCCCCTTGTGCAGAAGCGGGAACTCGACCCCTAACAGATAGGACCTAAAGGTTATCAAAAGCTTAGAGAATTGAGTGATTTATTGATAGAGTTACAGGTTGCCCAGGAGGAAGGAGACTTGCCCGGATTGGCATTCTTAGACATCGCTAGGGGTGTCAATCCGATAATACAAAAACTTCCTTACAACCTACAAGAAAAGTGGGTGACATATGGTTTACGATATAAACAAAATCATAATGTACCATTCCCTCCTTTCACTGTATTCGTAGAATTTGTCGCCCAACAAGCTAAGATCAGAAATGAGCCTAGTTTTGACTTCACTCTGTCATGTTCCACTGCCCCCAGTGTCAAACCCAGTAGGACATTCGTGGCAGTCCACAAAACTAACATTGTTTCCACAGGTCCTCCTCACAATGCGAGTAAACCCACTACAGACGAGAACAAGCCTCAGGATGTCAGTAAACAGTGTCCTCTACACAAGAAACCACATCCTCTACTAAAGTGCAGAGCCTTCAGGGAGAAGTCTTTGGAGGATCGCAAAGGTTTCCTCAAAGAGAACAACATCTGCTTCAAATGTTGTGCCACAACCTCTCACATCGCCAGGAACTGTGAAGCTAGCGTGAAATGTGCAGAACGCAGCAGCACGGATCACAATACAGCCTTGGACAAAGGAAGACGACGAGGTAGTGATGTCCATAGAAGATAGGATGTTCCTGGACATTATGGATAGACAAATAGTCAAAGACAAATTGAACAGTTGGGTCGCACCTTTACTATTTCGACCTCAGAGAAGGTGCCTACCCAAAAACAGGGAACTGGTCTACAGCCGATTCATCTCCCTCAGACACAAGCTTAAGAAGTCACCTGAGATGAAGGAACACTTATTTACCTTCATGGGAAGGATATTCCAGAACAACCACGCAGAGATTGCACCTGCACTTCGGCCCTCAGAGGAGTGTTGGTACCGTCCCATCTTCAGAGTATACCATCTCAAGAAGCCAGGTCAAATAAGAGTGGTATTTGACTCAAGTGCCAAATGTGAAGATGACTCATTAAATGATGTCCTACTGTCGGGCCCAGACCTCAACAACAGACTTCTGGAAGTACTACTCTCTTTCCACAGAGATAGGTTCTCTTATATCTAAGTGGTGAAAAAAAAAACAAAGTTTGCTAAAAATAAAAAAAAAAAAAAATTGAGCCATTTTCCGAGACTCGTAGCGTCTCCATTTTTCGTGATCTGGGGCCGGGTGAGGGCTCATTTTTTGCATGCCCAGCTGATGTTTTTAATAACACCGGTTTTGTTCAGAGATTTTCTTTTGTTATTGCATTTCAATGCAATGTCGTGGCGACCAAAAAAACGTAATTCTGGCATTTTGATTTTTTTTCGCTATGCTGTTTAGCGATCGGATTAATCTTTTTTTTTATTGATAGATCGGGCGATTCTGAACTCGGCGATACCAAATATGTGTATGTGTGATTTTTTTTTATTGTTTTATTTTGATTGGGGCGAAAGGGGGGTGATTTAAACTTTTATGCTTTTTTATTTTTTTAAATTTTTAAACTTTCTTTCTTTTACTTTTGGCATGCTTCAATAGCCTCCATAGGAGGCTAGTGTAAGAGAAAGGCCAGCTATGATATAGTCAGCAGCCATGATGAATCAGGAAGCCATCTTGTGAAAAGTTAGAACTCTAGATTCAACTTATGAGAAAGATAATAGAATGTATTCTGTGGAAATAGGAATGGATGAGATTGCCTCTCGGATGCCAAGCTGGTGTCCACAGTTGAACAAGGTCAATAAATATATAGTCAGTAAGTATGTATGAGATAATATTGTTAGGGAAACAAGAACCATTAAGATGTCAAATGCCTGAATTTGTGGATATAGACTAGAGGAAAAGAAAATCAAGTATTAGAAGTTACGAATTTATGGATAGGTCAGTAACTTTCGTGTGTTTTAATGGTGTGTGTAGAAGAGTCCATTAAAGTGAAAAAATATCAATTAATGTTGTCAATTAATGTCGTCATACTATGCATATTCTTGTAGATTATCATGTGAACGCCCTATACGGAAAAAGGCAGGATTCCAGGATTCCTTTGTTCTACCAGGTATAAAAAGCCACCTATGTCTTAGCCCGGGGCCATTTTGTTATATTGCTATTACATCGCAAGATTTCCCTGCGAATCTCTGTTCGTCTACATCCTTGTTCTACGCCCATATACTTCAACTCGCTGATTATCTGTATGTCTGTCCTGTCATGTATCTCCGAATAAACCTTCAACCTCAGCTTTAAGAGAAGATTGTCCGCATCGTTCTTCCCGGTCCCTCCAGCTCTCAGTAAGGACTTTCTCTTACAGCTAGAAGCTGCCATAGCACGATCGCCTCTGCTACATATGGGCGATGAGCAGATCGCCCATATGTAGCAGATTTACTGCATTGCTATGAGTGCCGGTGGGCGGCGCTCACAGCAATGTGCCGGCAACAACCATAGAGGTCTCTATGAGACCTCTGGTTGTCAAGGCAATGCGTCGCCGAACCCCGATCACATGACGGGGTTGGCGGTGCGCTCATTTCCGGCCCAGCGGCCGGAAGCGCTAGTTAAATGCCTGCTGTCAGCTTTGACAGTGGGATTTAACTAGTTAATAGGCGCAGGCAGATGGCGATTCCACTTGCGCCTATTGCGGGCACATGTCAGCTGTTTTTAACAGCTGACATGTCGCGGCTTTGAGGTGGGCTCACCGCCGGAGCCCTCATCAAAGAGGGGATACTGCCAGATGACGGACTATTCCATCATCTGGCAGTAAGGGGTTAATATAGTATAATGTACTCCCCATAGGCCTCCATATAATACAACACACTCTCCATAGGCCTCCATATAATACAACACACTCTCCATAGGCCTCCATATAGTATAAATCACCTCCATAGGCCTCCATATAATACAGCACACTCTAGGCAGACTCTATATCAGTGATTGCAAATCTTTTAGAGACCGAGCGCCGATACAGCAACCCAAAACCCACTTATTTATAAGAAAGTGCCAATATGGCAATTTAACATCACATCACAGAAGACTTGCAAAATACTCCCCTCTGCAAAATATATATATTGTGACGTAGCGATCACTGAGTGGGTTGGGGTATACTCACTCGGCGATGATTTTGTAAACAGCAACCGTTT
>JARQOD010000005.1:413943824-413991748 GCA_033576555.1 Oophaga sylvatica
ATCTCAATTCCAGCCAATTCTGCTTTGAAAAAGTCAAACGGTGCTCCTTTCCTTCCGAGCTCTGCCATGCGCCCAAAACAGTGGTTTACCCCCCCACATATGGGGTATCAGCGTACTCAGGACAAATTGCACAATAACTCTTGGGGTCAAATTTCTTCTGTTACCCTTGGAAAAATAAAAAATTGGGGTGAAAATATCATTTTTGTGGAAAAAATATGATTTTTTTTATTTTGTCTCACATTAAAACTTCCGTAAGCACTTGGGGGTTCAACGTTCTCCCCACACATCTAGATAAGTTCCTTGGGGAGTCTAGTTTTCCAAAATGGGGTCACTTGTGGGGTTTCCACTGTTTAGGCACATCAGGGGCTCTTCAAATGCGACATGAGGCCCACAACCAATTCCATCAGTCTGCATTCCAAAACGTCACTTCTTCCCTTCCAAGCCCCGACGTGGTGCCCATACAGTAGTTTTCTCCCACAAATGGGGTATCAGCGTACTCAGGACAAATTGGATCGGGCGATATAAACTTTAGTGAAACACCGGGGGTTCAAGTTCTCATCACACATCTAGACAAGATTTCTTGGGGGGTCTAGTTTCCAAAATGGGGTGAACTTGTGGGGGTTTTCAATGTTCAGCACATCAGGGCTCTCCAAACACAACATGGCGTCCGATCTCAATTCCAGCCAATTTTGCTTTGAAAAAGTCAAACGGCATCCCTTCCCCTCCGTGCTCTGCCATGCGTCCAAACAGTAGTTTTACCCCCACATATGGGGTATCAGCGTACTCAGGACAAATTGCACAATAACTTTTGTGGTCTTGTTACCCTTGGGAAAAATAAAAATTAGGGGTGAAAAGATCATTTTTGTGGAAAAAAATATATTTTTGAATTTTATAGCTCTACGTTATAAACTTCTGTGAAGCCATTGGGGTTCAAAGTGCTCATCAAACATCTAGATGGGTTTCTTGAGGGTCTAGTTTCCAAATGGTGTCATTTGTGGGGGATTTCCACTGTTTAGGCACATCAGGGCTCTCAAAACACGACATGGCATTCAGCCAATTCTGCGTTGAAAAAGTCAAATGGCGCTCCTTCCCTTCTGAGCTCTGCTATGCACCCAAATAGTGGTTTACCCCCACTTATAGGGTATCTGCGTACAAATTGCACAACTTTTGGGGTCCAATTTCTCCTGTTTCCCTTGGAAAATAAAAAATTGGGGCGAGAATATCATTTTTGAGGAAAAATTATGATTCATATTCATGATTTTACACGCTGACAGGTGACCTCTGAGCTCAGAGACTTCCTTCTCCAGTTTATCATTCTGTGCTCAATCGCTTGTCTCAGGACCCTTTCTCGTTCAACATGCTCTTTCACTGTCTCTTTAAGCAGCTCTATCTCGTGGTCCTGCTCTCTTTTGGCCAGCATGTGTCACACCATCACTTCTTTAATTAGATTTTCAGATGGGGCTCTCTTGCCCACCCACACTCTGCCTCTTCAGAGATCCACCTGTTCCTGCATCCGCAGGTTCAACTCTCTCTCGACTCTCGGTAACTTTAGAGAACTCCAGCTCTTCAGCATCAGGTACTCTTGAAGCCTTTATCATACTGAGCAATATCACCCTTTCCATGTATTGCAGATGTGGGTCTACTACAGGTCCGTTTTAATTCCAACCCCACCTAGGATTGTCAGAGATAAAGTGACCTCCTTATCAAGGACAGTAACCTGATCTGTACCTGACACTGTCTCTTCCTCATCCCTCTTCTTAGAGGGTGTAGACTGTCCCGCCTTTCCGCAGCCCCCAAATTCCCGGCGACTAGAGAAAGTTGTCATTTTTTACTCGGCTCCACCTTACTGCACTCTCTTTCCCTTGCGTTTGAGTCACAGTCTGAATTGGAGTCACCCCCACTCACCCTGTCATCCTGGAACAGCAAGTCCCCACTTAAACAGGTGTCGGACCCCTTTCCTGGAGCTACCCAGTTTCCATTGGTCACACATTTGGTCACCCCAACTAAGTCCCCGAGTTGGTAAGACCCACACTTTCTTCCGGTCACTCGGAACTCTGGACTATCGACCTTAGGTGGTGCTACCTCTTCCTCATTATACATCCCATTGACATGAATTCCCACAGCCTGCTGCTGTAGTGGAGTAAAGAAATGATGGTGTGCACTCGGTCTAGAAAAAACGAGGTGCAAGTGTAAAGGACTATAAGGCCGGCGTCACACTGGCGACAGAATCGGACGACTGCAATGCGATGAAAAATCGTATTGCAGTCTGCCCTATATTAATCTATGGAGCAGCTCCCAGTATCAGATTTTTTGTGGTCCGTTTTTAAACGTCCGTGTGCAATCGCAGCATGCTGCGATTGTCACCGATTGTGGGTCGACTATCGCCAATGCAAGTCTATGGGAGCGATGAAAAATCTGATTACAAACGGACCGCATGTGTGACTTGCGATGAAATCGCATCGGTGTCCTTTAGAAAAGCCGACAATTCATCCCCGGCTATACTGTAAAATCACACTGACAGCTTTAATAAAGAATAGAAAGAATAGATATACACACATAGAATACATATATATATATATATATATATATATATATATATATGTAATTGTGACATGTATATATATAATATATATATATATATATATATATATTTATATTTCCTAGACTTCTACATACTGTAATAGCCGCAAATTCAATTGCCGGCTTTTGTGAAATCACAGAAGCCGACATGAAATGATACATTGTTTCCACACAGTTAACCATGTCATTTCCTGTATTTTGATATTTGTTTAGAACTTACAATTACATGAGTGTATTTGTGCTAAATTTCAGACATGTAGGGTTAATTAAAGGTGTAAATTCGATGACAAAAAAATGCGTGGGCTCCCGCTGTATTTTCTCCACCAGACAGACAAAGCAAGCGAGTGGGGGCAGATAATAATAGCCTAGGGAGGGTACTTTTTTTTTGTGCCCCCCCTGGCTACTAACATCTGCCCCCAGACACCCCAGAAAGGGCAAATCTATAATTAGATTCGCCCTTTCTGGCACTTTGCCCGTCTATTCCCATTGCCCTGTAGCGGTGCGAATGGGTGTCATGGGTGCATCGCCATGAAGATCGTCGCGATTGCACATTCTGACTTCTCACAGCTGAGCTGCTGTTTCTTTGTTTTTTGGTAATGAGAGAGTTAATTTTTCCTAGCTCTTTGCTAAGGCTAGTGCAGCCTCGCCCGCTGCTTTTGATTATGTTCTAATTAGTTTCCTTTATATTTCTGCCAGTCTGGGTGTTAGACGCCGGTGAAAGCATTCATGTAGTTTAGCAGACTGGATCGGTTTCTGAGAATATTTAAGCTAAGAGCTCCTTAGTTGTTTTTTACTCTTACAGCTTATAGTTTTTCTCTGAGACCTTAGGTGTTCCTACTGTGTGTGAGTGTTGTATGTAAGACTTTATTTACTTTATTTCTTGTCTTTGTTGTTTGTCTTTCTGTTCATTAACCGTTACCTGTTCATTCCCTTTGGTGGTATTCAGGGTCCTTCTTAGGACTAGAATACAGTTGGCAGGGATTGATAGGAGACAGGGTTTACGCTGGTGGCCTGGACCTCTGTACCTTTAACAGTACCTCCAGGTTGAGGGATTAGTTAGGACCCCAGTTTAGGGTCAGCTTAGACCCCGGTCACCCTCTAGCCGGAGACAGCGTATAACGGATTCCGTTTTGACCCTCTGGACATTCTGTCAGGTAAATCTATGTTATCATATATCTATGCGCATGTTATATAGTATGTTGCCCTTTTGATATAGATTACTGACATCACATATATATATCTGCTATACAGCGTGACAATGGGTTAATAATCTCACCTTAATGTCACCTTAGTATTGAAAGGTGACCTTAAGGCAGGTTAATAATTGAGAGCTGTCAATTAGACAAATATCAATTATTAATCCTATTGAAGTAAATAAAAAAACACACACACACTTTAAGAATAAATAATTTTAATGAAATAAAAACACATATTTTTGACCATCTTTTATTTAAGTCTTAATCCGTTCGAAGCCCTTGTTCTTCTAAAATAAATATAAAATAATAAAACAACATTATTCTTACCTATCTGGCAATCTGTCACGTCCCACGATGTAATCCTTCACAAAGGGTTAACTACTAGCAATCAGATAAGCAGCGCACTGCGTGCTCATCTGATAGCTCCTGAATGAATGAGCTTATCTCCTGTCGACAGGAGAGGATGTGATTCATGAATGAAGCTTAATTGATTGTATCCACTTTCACCTTAGGTCAGGTCACTCAAGTGAAAGTTGTAATAAATCAATTAAGCTCCATTCATGAATCTATTCCTCTCCTTTCGCTGGGAGAGTAACTTATTCATTCAGGGGAATACAGGTCTGAGACAGCATTATTAGCTCTCTGCGACCTGTAACCTGTTAACCCTTTCTGATGGATTACACCGTGGGACCTGACTGTACATCGGATTGGTAAGAATCATTTTGCTTTTTTATTTTATTTTTATTACAGGAAATGGTTTTAGCAGGAAAATAAAATATGGTCAAAAACTGTGTGATTATTTCATTAAACTTCTTTTTTATTAAACTGTGTGTGTTTGATTTTTCTATCATACAATAGGATTAATAATTGATATTTGTCTAATTGACAGCTCTCAATTATTAACCTGCCTTAAGGTCACCTTTCAATACTAAGGTGACATTAAGGTGAGATTATTAACCCATTCGCCACCGCTACAGGGCAATGGGAATAGACGGGCAAAGTGCCAGAAAGGGCGAATCTAATTATAGATTTGCCCTTTCTGGGGTGTCTGGGGGCAGATGTTAGTAGCCAGGGGGGGCAGCAAAAAAATGTACCCTCCCTAGGCTGTTATTATCTGCCCCCACTCGCTTGCTTTGTCTGTCTGGTTGAGAAATACAGCGGGAGCCCACGCATTTTTTTTCAACGAATTTACACCTTTAATTAACCCCTACATGTCTGAAATTTTGCACAAATACACTCATGTAATTGTAAGTTCTAAACAAATATCAAAATACAGGAAATGACATGGTTAACCGTGTGGAAACAATGTATCATTTCATGTCGGCTTCTGTGATTTCACAAAAGCCGGCAATTGAATTAGCGGCTATAACAGTATGTAGAAGTCTAGGAACTATAAATATATGTATATATACATGTCACAATGACATGTATTATATATATATATATATATATATATATGTGTTCTATGTGTATATATCTATTCTTTTTTTTGTGATTGAAATACTATTCTTTTGGATCCATTATATGTCAGTTTTGCAAGCCTGCGAGAAATTCTCGCAAGTCGGATGAAAATCGGATGTTACAAGGTACACACACATGCGACTAAATCGCATCTTTGAAGGAAAATCGGATGCCAGAAGGATGTGTGATGTTTGCATTTTGATCCGACAATCGACCGACTAAAACGGACCGATTTTTTGTCGTTGTGTGTGACGCCGGCCTAAGTCCTAAATACTGGGAGTATAGGAAACACTGTACACTCTAGAAGAATTCCATGCAAAATAGTGAAACTTTATTAATACAATAAAGGTAAGTTAGCAATGATATGAATGAGAGCGACCGGAAAAATCATTTGACGTTTCGACTCTCCCGAGTCCTAATCATAAAGTCGCTATAAAATTAAAGATAACAAGAATGAATAACATAATATAGACAGATATGTCATAATATCAGGCATATTTAACCCCTTAACGACCACCGATACGCCTTTTAACGGCGGTCATTAAGGGTACTTAAACCACAGCGCCGTTAATTAATGGCGCTGTGGAAAAAGTGAATAGCGCCCCCCAGAGGCGCATTTTCTCCGGAGTCTTTGCTACCGGGTAGCTGAGACCCCAGAGAACATGAATCAGGTCGGTTTTTACCGACCCGATGTTGCGATCGCCGTTATTAACCCTATAACGGCGATCGCAACAAAAAAAAAAATCTGATGTGCCATTTAATTTCTCTGTCCTCTGATGTCATCGGACATCAGAGGACAGAGAAAAAGGGTCCCCGATCCCCCCCTTGTGGCCCCCAATGTGCCCCTTGTGGCCCGCGGGCCCACCTGCCTCCTCCGGTGGGCGCCGCCATCTTGAATGGCGGGCGCATGCTCAGTGCGCCCGCCGCGATCTGCAGGGGGGGTGGGCAATTTTCTCTGGAGTCTCGGCTGCCGAGGGTAGCGGAGACCCCAGAGGACATGATCCGGGTCGGTATTTACCGACCCCGATGTCGCGATCGCCGTTATACTGAGTATAACGGCGACCGCAAAAAAAAAAAAAAAATTATTTCTCTCCCCTCTGATGTGAGGGGAGAGAATTAGGGTCCCCAGTACCTCCGATCCCCCCCCCTATACCTCCCGGTGTCCTCCGTCCTCCGGCAGGTCCCAGGCTCCCGGGTCTTCTTCCTGTAAAAAAAAAATGGCGGGCGCAAGCGCAGTGCGCCCGCCGAATTGGCAGATTCAAAAAAATGTTCATTCATTCTCCTAAAAGTACATTTTGATCACTGTGATAAACTATCACAGCGATCAAAATAAAAAAAACAGTGCATAACCCCCCCTTTATCACCCCCTTAGTTAGGGACATATAATAAAATATAGAAATTATATTTATTTTAATTTTTCCGTTAGGGTTAGGGTTATGGCTAGGGTTAGGCTGGGTTCATACTGCGTTATGGCAGTCCGTTAGACGGACTGCGTTACACCGCGGTATAATGTGGTGTAACGCAGTCCGTTAACGCTGCCATTCACCCCCATTTGAGGGCGCATCACGACGCACCATCATTCAGTGACGGAGCCTCAGATGCGGGCTGCAGCGTCTGGGCTCCGTCACCGCTAGCGCAGATGAATCATCTGCTGATTCATCTGTGCTAGCGGGTATAGCATAACGCAATCGCATTATGCTATACCGTTACCAGCCCGTCAACGCTATGTGTTGAACGGGCTGATAAAACGCAAAATGAATATAGCCGTAGGGTTAGGGTTATAACTAGGGTTAGGGTTACAATTAGGGTTAGGGCTACAATTAGGGTTAGGGTTACAATTAGGGTTGGAATTAGGGTTGGGATTAGGGTTAGGATTAGGGTTAGGGTTGGGATTAGGGTTAGAGGTGTGTTGGGGTTAGGGTTGGAGCTAGAATTGAGGGGTTTCCACTAGGCACATCAGGGGGTCTCCAAACACGATGTGGCGTTCAAAAAGTCAAATGGCGCTCCCTCCCTTCCGAGCCCTGCCATGCGCCCAAACAGTGGTTTACCCCGACATATGGGGTATCAGCGTACTCAGGACAAATTGCACATCAATTTTGGGGTTCTAATTTATCTTGTTACCCTTGGTAAAATAAAAAATAGCTGGCTAAAAAAATCATTTTTGAGGAAAAAAAAAATTTTTATTTTCACGGCTCTGCGTTTATAAATTTCTGTGAAGCACTTTGGGGTTCAAAGTGCTCACCACACATCTAGATAAGTTCCTTAGGGGGTCTAGTTTCCAAAATGGGGTCACTTTTGGGGGTTTTCCACTGTTTAGGCACATCTGGGGCACTGCAAACGGAACATGACCCCCATAAACGTCTGCATTCCAAAACGTTATTACTTCCTTTCCAAGTCCTGCTGTGCGCCCAAACAGTTCCCCCCCACATATTTGGTGTCAGCGTACTCAGGACAAGTTGAACGACAACTTTTGGGGTCCAATTTCCTTGTGAAAAATCAAAAATTTGGGACTAAAAAATCATTTTTGTGGAAAATTGTTTTTTTTTTCACACCCAGGCATTATAAACTTTTGTGAAACACTTGGGGGTTCAAAGTGCTCACCACAGATCTAGATAAGTTACTTAGGAGGTCTAGTTTCCAAAATGGGGTCACTTGTGGGGGTTTTCCACTGTTTAGGCACATCTGGGGCACTGCAAACGGAACATGACCCCCATCAACGTCTGCATTCCAAAACGTTATTACTTCCTTTCCAAGCCTTGCCGTGCGCCCAGTTTCCCCCCCCCCCACATATTTGGTATCAGCGTACTCAGGACAAATTGGACAACAACTTTTAGGGTCCAATTTCCTTGTGAAAAATAAAAAATTTGGGACTAAAAAATCATTTTTGTGGAAAATTGTTGTTTTTTTTTCACACCCAGGCATTATAAAGTTTTGTGAAACACTTGGGGGTTCAAAGTGCTCACCACAGATCTAGATAAGTTACTTAGGGGGTCTAGTTTCCAAAATGGGGTAACTTGTCGGGGTTTTCCACTGGTTAGGCACATCTGGGACACTGCAAACGGAACATGACCCCCATCAACGTCTGCATTCCAAAACGTTATTACTTCCTTTCGAAGCCCTGCCGTGCGCCCAAACCGTTTCCCCCCACATATTTGGTGTCAGCATACTCAGGACAAATTGAACGACAACTTTTGGGGTCCAATTTCCTTGTGAAAAATTAAAAATTTGGGACTAAAAAATCATTTTTGTGGAAAATTGTTTTGTTTTTTTTCACACCCAGGCATTATAAACTTTTGTGAAACACTTGGGGGTTCAAAGTGCTCACCACAGTCTAGATAAGTTACTTAGGGGGTCTAGTTTCCAAAATGGGGTCACTTGTGGGGGTTTACCACTGTTTAGGCACATCTGGGGCACTGCAAACGGAACATGACCCCCATCAATGTCTGCATTCCAAAGTGTTATTACTTCCTTTCCAAGCCCTGCCGTGCGCCCAGTTTCCCCCCCCCCCCTCACATATTTGGTATCAGCGTAGTCAGGACAAATTGGACAACAACTTTTAGGGTCCAATTTCCTTGTGAAAAATAAAAAATTTGGGACTAAAAAATCATTTTTGTGGAAAATTGTTTTTTTTTTCACACCCAGGCATTATAAACTTTTGTGAAACACTTGGGGGTTCAAAGTGCTCACAACAGATCTAGATAAGTTCCAATGGGGGTCTAGTTTCCAAAATGGTGTTACTTGTGGGGGGTTTCCACTGTTTGAGCGCATCAGTGGCTCTCCAAACGCGACATGGTGTCCAATCTCAATTCCAGCGAATTTTGGTTTGAAAAAGTCAAACGGCGCTGCTTCCCTTCTAAGCCCTGCCGTGCGCCCAAACAGTGGTCCCCCCCATATATGGGGTATCCGCATACTCAGGACAAGGACAAATTGGACAACAACTTTTGTGGTCTAATTTCTTCTTTTACCCTTGGAAAATAAAAAATTGGGGACTAAACGATCAGGTTTGTGGAAAAAATATGATTTTTTATTTTCAAGCCCGGGCGTTATAAACTTCTGTGAAGCACTTGGGGGTTCAAAGTGCTCACCACACATCTAGATAAGTTCCTTAGGGGGTCTAGTTTCCAAAATGGGGTCACTTGTGGGGGGTTTCCACTGTTTAGACACATCAGGGCCTCTACAAATGTGACATGGCTTCCTGCCAATTCTGCGTTGAAAAAGTCAAACAGCGCTCCTTCCCTTGCGACCTCTGCCGTGCGCCCAAAAAGTGGTTTACCCCCACATATAGGGTATCGGCATGCTCAGGACAAATTGCACAAAAACTTTAGGGGTCTTGTTACCCTTGGGAAAATAAAAATTGGGGTGAAAAGATAATTTTTGTGGAAAAAATATGATTTTTTATTTTCACGGCTCTACGTTAAAAACTTGTGTGAAGCACTTGGAGGTTCAAAGGGGTGCAGTTTTTAGAATGGTGTCACTTTTGGGTATTTTCTATCATATAGACCCCTCAAAGTGACTTCAAATGTGATGTGGTCCCTAAAAAAAAATGGTGTTGTAAAAATGAGAAATCGCTGGTCAACTTTTAACCCATATAACTTCGTAACAAAAGAAAATTTTGTTCCCAAAATTGCGCTGATGTAAAGTAGACATGTGGTAAATGTTATTTATTAAGAAATTTGTGTGACATATCTCTCTGATTTAAGGGCATAAAAATTTCAAATTTGAAAATTGCGAAATTTTCTAAATTTTCGCCATTATTCCGTTTTTTTCATAAATAAAAGCAAGTCATATAAAAAATTTTTACCACTGTCGTGAAGTACAATATGTCACGAAAAAACAGTCTCAGAATCAGCTGGATTCGTTAAAGCGTTCCAGAGTTATAACCTCATAAAGTGACAGTGGTCAGAATTGTAAAAATTGGCCCGGTCATTAAGCTGCAAAATGGCTTGTCACTAAGGGGTTAAGAAAAAACATAAAATAATCAAAATATAACCAAATTACTGTAGAGCACCATAGAAACACACAAGCACCCACTGATAACCACAGTCTAGAAAATAAGAACTCTGGAAAAACAAAGGTGGTGATTTCAAAGGAAGCCCATAGTAGACTTAGTCAATAGGTATAAAATCAGATTGGAACTTACAGGAGTAGAGTTACCTTAGGTATAATGATTCAGTCGAAAAATAAGAAAAAATGAGCTCTAATGGAGAAAAGGGGAGATAATAATGGCAAAATTGGTAATGCTGCAGAAAGATGATAGCCACTATGGCAATATGTAAGTAGCACAAAGATACCTGTATAATGTAGATTTGAATGTCACGTGATCGTGACATTACCGCAGATCCTCAAACTCACAAACACAGGGAAAAGGAGTACAGTGAGCACCCTCACTTGGAGGTATATGGGTAGCCAGACCCTCCTATCAGGGTTTTAATAGATTGGCCGTTGACGTGAGTGTACATATTTTTGGTAAATGTAGATTAATTAAAGGAGTCTGTCATTATTTCAATAAACCCCTTCCTGACATGCGCCTTATGTATATGGTGATACGGGAGCTGCATTCCCACAAACTGCGGTATACGAACAGTGCCGCGATACAATCGGTTGCGGATGTCAGCTCTATGTGAGAGCTGACACCCTAAAGCAACACTCACGATCAGTACTAGCACCGATCGAGGATGTTTAACCCCTTTGATGCTGCTGTCAATATTGACAACAACATTGAGGAGCATCGCAGAGGGAGTGAGCTCCCTCTCTGCTTCCATCAGCACAACGTGATGCGATCGCATTGTGTCGATGGTCTCAACGGTGACCCTGGGCCACAAGACGGCCGCAGGTCCCTCAGGGTTCTGCAGGGAAGGTGGCCTACGAGCGCCTGCTAGGAGCAGGAGCTGACACGCCTCCTTTCCTGCTCTGATGCTTTCCAGTGCAGAAGCATTGCAGAGTATCAGATCAGCGATCTGTCATTATACAATGATGTCCCATCCTGGGACAATGTAAAAAAGTTATTAGAAAGTGAAAAAATTTAAAAAAAATCCCCAAATAAAGAACAAAAAAAAGTAAAAATATCAATCCAATAAACACATTAATGTAAAAAAATTAAAAAGTACACATTTGGTATTGCCGTGTCCAGAACAACTCAACCTATAAAACTGTCCCACTAGTTAACCTACTGCAAAAAAAAACTGATGCAAAAACTAAGCTTTATCATCATACTGCTGAACAAAAAGTGCAATAAAACTCGATCAAAAAGACAAATGTAAATTAAAATGGTACAGTTGAAAACATCATCTTGTCTCAAAAAAAAAACAAGCTGCCATAAATTTATGTTATCAGAAAAGTAAAAAAGTTATATCTCTCAGAATAAAGTGATGCAAAAATTATTAGATTTTATGCAAAATAGTTTTTGTGTAAAAGCGCCAAAACATTAAAAAAGATATAAACAGGGTATCGCTGTAATCGTACTGACCCGGAGAATAAAGATGCTTTATCAATTTTACCACAAGAGGAAAAGTATCAAAAAAATTAAAAACAATTAGAAATAGAAAGCGATCAAAAAATGTCATGTGCCGAAAATGGTACCAATAAAAATGTCAACTCGTCCCGCAAAATATAAGCTGTCACATGACTCTTCTGGCATTATAGCAGTCTAAATATGGCGATGCAAAAACTATTTTTTGCAATAAAAAGTGTCTTTTGGTGTGTGACAGCTGCCAAACATAAAAACCCAATCTGTTATCACTTATCCAATAAACTTTTTACCAGGCTATTTGCGCTCCCGTAGGTGTAGGATCCAAGGCTTCTTATTTTCCAAAAAAGGTTTTTATTATTTCTCATGAAAAAGCACATACAACGCGTTTCGACAGTATAAAATATCTTCATCAGGTATATTGTGATAAGTGTTCCAAAATTGTGGATAGCTTTATAAGAAGTAGTATGCTAAATAGGGTGTGGACCACTAAAATTAGTTCCTAACACACCCACTATATAGCTGCTATACAAGTTAGAAGTCTGCAAGAGGACATAAAGCAAATGCATTACATAGATATATAAAAAAAATAATAAAATTAGATATATAACAGATAATATGCAAAATAAGTTAATAAATATCATAAAATTATAATATAATTATATAGCGAATTTAAATGGTTATATGTGAATAAGATACATTTAAAACACATAGATTATAAAAACAGTGCTAATTAGAGTTGTGGAAAACACTTTTTTTTTTTTACATTTTATATTCCCTCAATGACTTTATTTAATCCGTCTGGATGTAAGGTCCCCATATTAAAAATCCAATAGGATTCCTTGCGATTCAATTTGACAGTGCGGCTAGAGCAGGTCTCCGACAACAACAGATGGCAATACAATTTCATAACAGCATAAAATCGGAACAATAATGATATTAGGAGGATTCTCAATAAATACTGGCATCTATTGAAAAAAGATGTATATCTGAAAAAAATTCTACCAGAAAAACCTAATATCACTTTCCGCAGGGCACAAACTATAAGAGGCATTATTGCCCCCAGCCACTTAAAACAATTATCACAGGGGGGACAGAATATTAATCCAACAAAAAAAATGGATAAAACAAATAAAAATAACAAAAAAACTGGTGTTTTGCGATGTAATTCAAAAAAGTGCTGTTATTGTAAAATCATAGATCATAATGCGACTGGGATCCACTGTAACAGCACGGGAGAATTTGTCCCAATTACACAGAAATTATCCTGCGACAGCCAATTTGTGGTATATGTCATTACATGTGCCTGTGGCGTTCAATACGTGGGATGTACTACACAGTCCCTGAGAACACGTATGAATGGCCACAGGCACAATGCAAAAAATGGCTTCATGAAACATACTTTGTCTCCGCACTTATGTTTGAAGCACAACAAACAATTTAACATAAAAGTTACACCAGTTGAGCAAATTCCGGAGACCTGCTCTAGCCGCACTGTCAAACTGAATCGCAAAGAATCCTATTGGATTTTTAATATGGGGACCTTACATGCAGACGGATTAAATGAAGTCATTGAGGGAATATAAAATGTAAAAAAAAAAAAAAGTGTTTTCCACAACTCTAATTAGCACTGTTTTTATAATCTATGTGTTTTAAATGTATCTTATTCACATATAACCATTTAAATACGCTATATATATATATTGTAATTTTATGATATTTATTAACTTATTTTGCATATTATCTGTTATACACCATGTTCCAAATTATTATGCAAATTGGTTTAAGTGTCATAGCGTTTTTTTTTTTTTTTGTAAATGAAACCCATTGATGGTTTTGTGTCTCAGGGTTCTTTGGATCACTGAAATCAATCTCAGATACCTGTGATAATTAGTTTGCCATGTGAGCCCAATAAAAGGAAAACTGGATGTTCCACACTATTAAGCAGGCCAGAGTTTTCAAGTAATATGGGAAAGAAAAAGGATCTCTCTGCTGCTGAAAAGCATCAAATAGTGCAATGCCTTGGTCAAGGGATGAAAACATTAGATATTTCCCAAAAACTTAAGCGTGATCATCGTACTGTTAAGAGATTTGTGGCTGATTCTGAGCACAGACGTGTTCATGCTGATAAAGGCAGAATGAGGAAGATTTCTGCCACACAACTTCATAGGATTAAGAGAGCAGCTGCTAAAAAGCCATTACAAACCAGCAAACAGATATTTGAAGTTGCTGGTGTCTCTGGAGTACCTCGAACCTCAAGGTGTAGGATCCTTCAAAGGCTTGCTGTGGTGCATAAACCTACTATTCAGCCACCCTAAACAAGCAGAAACGGTTGCAGTGGGCCCAGACATACCTGAAGACTAATTTTCAAACAGTCTTGTTTACTGATGAGTGTCGAGCAACCCTGGATGGTCCAGATGGATGGAGTAGTGGATGGTTGGTGGATGGCCACCATGTGCCAACAAGGCTGCGACGTCAGCAACGAGGTGGAGGAGTCATGTTTTCGGCTGGAATCATGGGGAAACAGCTGGTTGGGCCCTTTAAGGTTCCTGAAGGTGTGAAAATGACCTCTGCAAAGTATATACAGTTTCTGACTGACAACTTTCTTCCATGGTATAAAAGGCAGAAACGTGCCTTCAGGAGCAAAATCATCTTCATGCATGACAATGCACCATCTCATGCTGCAAAGAATACGTCTGAGTCATTGGCTGCTATGGGCATAAAAGGAGATAAGCTCATGGTGTGGCCACCATCTTCCCCTGACCTCAACCCTATAGAGAACCTTTGGAGTATCATCAAGTAATAGATCTATGAGTATGGGAGGCAGTTCACATCAAAACAGCAGCTCTGGGAGGCTATTCTGACTTCATGCAAAGAAATACAAGCAGAAACTCTCCAAAAACTCACAAGTTCAATGGATGCAAGAATTGTGAAGGTGATATCAAAGAAGGGTTCCTATGTTAACATGTAACTTGGCCTGTTAGGATGTTTTGGAGTTAAGTAGTTTTTTTTGTTCAGTGAATGTGACCTCCTAATGCTGCAAATTCCACAAATGAGGATTTTCAGTTCTTTAAAACATATCAAATGTTTAGAAATTCTACTGTGCCTAATAATTTGGAACAGTGCATTTTGAGTTTTTATTCATTTTGGAGATTATACTGTTATCATTGGGAGGTTTCTTCAATAAAATTTGATGTATACTCTAACGGGTGATGACTTTTATTAGACTGACTGTCATTTGCACCAACCACTTAGGAAAATCAGAGAAAAATAATATTTGCATAATAATTTGGAACATGGTGTATATCTAATTTTATTATTTTTTTTATATATCTATGAAATGCATTTGCTTTTACTATCTTTATGTCCTCTTGTAGACTTCTAACTTGTATAGCAGCTATATAGTGGGTGTGTTAGGAACTAATTTTAGTGGTCCACACCCTATTTAGCATACTACTTCTTATAAAGCTATCCACAATTTTGGAACACTTATCACAATATACCTGATGAAGACATTTTATACTGTCGAAACGCGTTGTATGTGCTTTTTCATGAGAAATAATAAAAACCTTTTTTGGATAATAATAAGCATTGGATCCTACACCTACGGGAGCGCAAATAGCCTGGTAAAAAGTTTATTGGATAACATTCCTATGGTTACTTGGTCTGAGTGACGTACTAGCTACCAGGGATTTGCAGAATACCGACCACAGAAGAAATCCACCTTTGAACACCTAATGGTCCCAAGTGACCTACATGCAAGATATCAAGATTTATAAAAGGTGAGTGCCACCTATATTAATCTACAATCTAATTATACATTTACATTTAGATCAGTGCGCTTTCTTCCTTTTCTTCCCTTTTATCAGAAACTTCATTTACTGCAAGGATCCCTTGTAACAGAACTAGGAGAGGACTCTTGATTGTTTGAACAGGAATTTAAGAGCAGCGAAGATCCAAATGGAGCATTTTTGAATAGAGCAGGTCGTAGAAGAAACATCCTATCAACCCTGATATTGACTGAACCGACTATGGACAATACAGGTGCACAACACACAGATTGTAATCCTGACATTAAATTAAAAATCAGTAAGCTTTTTTCCAGCTTTGAAAAGAACATGAAACATGAAATCAGACACCAACTGGACGCAGATTTTTTAAACCTGTGTTTACACCAGAATATCATACCAACAGGATTGCCCATCCATTTTAATAGTACTTTTGAGGACGGTGATATTTTTTCGGATGAATGCTATGATATACTGGATGATTGTTCATTTAACCTTATAAAATTGTTAATCAAAAAACGAAACATGCTGGCTAAAAACTTCTCAATACTTTGCGAAAAGGATTTGAAAGAACTTTCTTCCTATAAAACCTTCCCTCTTTATGAGACCCTGAATAAGGATACTAACAGGAATCTAGACGTCTTTGAGAATGTTTTAATAGAAACTAAAACAAAAAAGTCAGAAGAGATTTTTTTGATTTAAAGCAAAGAAAAAATGAAAAAAAAATTCTAAAAAAATGTACTCCAAAAAGATGGATATCAAAGATAAAAATCATCCTGTTAATAAACAAGTTAAAACACAAGATGATAGAGTCAAGGACCTACGGACATATTATAATACAAAAACTAAAGCCATTTTGGGGGAGGAAATTAGAACCACTACTAATAATAAATATACTTACAAAGAAGCGGGTGCTATACCAAAAAACTATAATAATAAAAATTGGACAAATAAAATAATTTCATCCACACCTGGGATAGACCAGTCTAATGCCTTGATTAAAAAATATGAATAATGAAATTAGCAAGGATAGGAATAAAAAGAGAGGAAATCAGCAATGAAAGCAGTAAAATAAGAGAGATTACCGTATAAAGTACAGACCAAAAGTTTGGACACACGTTCTCATTCAAAAATTTTTCTGTATTTTCATGGCTATGAAAATTGTAGAATCACACTGAAGGCATCAAAACTATGAATTAACACATGTGGAATTATACATTACACTTTACAAAAAAGTGCGAAACAACTGAAAATATGTCTTATATTCTAGGTTCTTCAAAGTAGCCACCTTTTGCTTTGATTACTGCTTTGCACGCACAAAAGGTGAACGGATGGACTCTACATGCCTGGTTCCCACCGTGAAGCATGGAGGAGGAGGTGTGATGGTGTGGGGGTGCTTTGCTGGTGACACTGTTGGTGATTTATTCAAAATTGAAGGCATACTGAACCAGAATGGCTACCACAGCATCTTGCAGCAGCATGCTATTCCATCCGGTTTGCGTTTAGTTGGACCATCATTTATTTTTCAATAGGACAATGACCCCAAACACACCTCCAGACTGTGTAAGGGCTATTTGACCAAGAGGGAGAGTGTTGGGGTGCTGCGCCAGATGACCTGGCCTCCACAGTCACTAGACCTGAACCCAATCGAGATGGTTTGGGTTGAGCTGGACCGCTCACCGCTTCAATTTTGAATAAATTCCAACAGTGTCACCAGCAAAGCACCCCCACACCATCACACCTCCTCCTCCATGCTTCACGGTGGGAACTGGGCATGTAGAGTCCATCCGTTCACCTTTTCTGCGTGCAAAGCAGTAATCAAAGCAAAAGGTGGCTACTTTGAAGAACCTAGAATATAAGACATATTTTCAGTTGTTTCACACTTTTTTGTAAAGTATAATGTATAATTCCATATGTGTTAATTCATAGTTTTGATGCCTTCAGTGTGATTCTACAATTTTCATAGTCATGAAAATACAGAAAAATCTTTGAATGAGAAGGTGTGTCCAAACTTTTGGTCTGTACTGTATACTCGCGTATAAGCCGAGATTTTCAGCCCATTTTTTAGTGCTGAAAGTCCCCCTCTCGGCTTATACGCGAGTCATATACTGGGGGGTCAGCGGGGGAGGGGAGCGGGGGTGTCAGATCATACTTACCCCTCCGCCGGAACGTCTCTGCAGCCCCCTGCTTCTCCCACAATCTCAGGCTCCTTCCTGCAGCGGTCACGTAGTACCGCTCATTAAAGTCATGAATATGCACATAGTCATGACTTTAATGAGCGATACCACGTGACTGCTGTAGGGGGGGTGAGTATATGCGATATTCACCTGTCCCCGGTCCACCGCTGCGCGCTGCTCTGACCACCTCATCCTCTGGCTGTGATGTTCAGGCAGAGGTCTCGATGACGTAGTTAGTGCGCGCCGAACCCTCTGCCTGAGCATTCACTGCCGGAGGACCCGGAAGACAGCGGCGCGCAGCGGTGGACCGGGGACAGGTGAATATCTGAGGTGCCAGTGCCCGAGCTAGCAGTGACACCGGCACCTGTCCCCCATAGCGCACCAGTGTCCCCGCCTGCTCAGGACACCGGCACCTGGCCCCAGCGACGAGAGGTGAGTATGTCATTTTTTTTATTTGTTGCAGCAGCGGCAGCATAAGGGACCTATACTATGGAGCATATGGGGCATAATCTGTGGAGCATATGGGGCATAATCTGTGGTCGCATATGGGGGCATAATCTATGGAGCATATGGGGCATAATCTGTGGTCACATATGGGGCATAATCTATGGAGCATATGGGGCATAATCTGTGGAGCATATGGGGCATAATCTGTGGAGCACATGGGGCATAATCTGTGGCGCATATGGGGCATAATCTGTGGAGCATATGGGGGCATAATCTGTGGAGCACATGGGGCATAATCTGTGGAGCATATGGGGGCATAATCTGTGGAGCATATGGGGGCATAATCTGTGGAGCACATGGGGCATAATCTGTGGAGCATATGGGCATAATCTGTGGAGCATATGGGGGCATAATCTGTGGAGCACATGGGGCATAATCTGTGGAGCATATGAGGTCGTAATCTGTGGAGCATATGGGGGCATAATCTGTGGAGCATATGGGGGCATAATCTGTGGAGCATATGGGGGCATAATCTATGGAGCATATGGGGCATAATCTGTGGAGCATATGGGGGCATAATCTGTGGAGCATATGGGGTTGTAATCTGTGGAGCATATGGGGCATAATCTGTGGAGCATATGGGGGCATAATCTGTGGAGCATATGGGGTTGTAATCTATGGAGCATATGGGGCATAATCTGTGGAGCATATGGGGCATAATCTGTGGAGCATATGGGGTTGTAATCTGTGGAGCATATGGGGGCATAATCTGTGGAGCATATAGGGCATAATCTGTGGAGCATATGGGGCATAATCTATGGAGCATATGAGGCATAATCTGTGGAGCATATGGGGGCATAATCTGAGGAGCATATGGGGCATAATCTATGGAACATATGGGGCATAATCTGTGGAGCATATGGGGCATAATCTGTGGAGCATATGGGCATAATCTGTGGAGCATATGGTGTCGTAATCTGTGGAGCATATGGGGGCATAGTCTGTGGAGCATATGGGGGCATAATCTGTGGAGCATATGGGGGCATAATATATGGAGCATATGGGGCATAATCTGTGGAGCATATAGGGCATAATCTGTGGAGCATAATCTGTGGAGCATATGGGGCATAATCTATGGAGCATATGGGGCATAATCTGTGGAGCATATGGGGCATAATTTGTGGAGCATTTTATGGGGGCATAATCATGGAGCATTTTATGGGGATGGAGCACCATATGGGGCATAATCTATGGAGCATCTTATGGGGCCATTATTAACCTTTATGGAACTTTATATGGGGAGTATTTTGTATTGAGCATCTTATGGGGCCATCATTAACTGTATGGAGCATTATATGGGGATCCATTCCTGATTCAATATGGATATTCAAAAACTTTTAACCTACTGATGTCTCAATTAATTTTACTTTTATTTGTATCTATTTTAATTTTTGTAATTTACCAGTAGCTGCTGCATTTTCCACCCTAGGCTTATACGCGAGTCAATAAGTTTTCCCAGTTTTTTGTTGCAAAATTAGGGGGGGTCAGCTTATACATGAGTATATACGGTATTAACAAGAAATGGAGCAAAGAAGGAGAGGAAATCAGTACTAGTGAGTTTGAATTTCCCTCTGAAAACTCCCTACTGAGCCTCGCCAGGACCCAGGAAACATTGTGTCCCCCAGAAGATAATCAAGAAATCTCACTACTGTGTAGAAAAATATTTAGACTTGAGAGTCCTCAGTGGTTGATACCTTTTAATGGCTAACTGAAAAGATGGTAACAAATTGCAAGCTTTCGAGACTACTCCGGTCTCTTCATCAGGCAAAGACTAAAACAAAAACTGAAGAATCACATATATATATATACACAAGAGGACACAGGAATAGTGCAATAGGTAAGACAAGTGACGTGAAGCAGAACTGTCATTATGGCAGAGGAATGAACATAAATATTGGAACAGATCATAGATAAGGAGAGAGTTTTATTACCCTCTGATTGGGGTCTGGTGTTGTGTTTTGATGCCCCTAGAAGGTCAGAGACGCAGATTCCTTAATTGATATAGAATGACATGAATCCATGTGACACGTTCATTCCAGCACTAAGAGTGTCAAAGGTCATCATAAGTTTGTATTCCCAAACCTTTCTATCTTTCTCAGATTTGAAGTTAGATTTTAATACCAGTAATTCCATATCCATTATGCTATGACCGGGCATACAAAAGTGTTTTGCCACAGGTAAATCCATTCTTTTTTCTCTTATCGTGTGGCGATGAGAATTCATCCTTGTTCTCAGTTTTTGCCCGGTCTCCCCCACATACAGACCCCCAGTTGGACATTTAGTACATATAATTAGGTACACCACATTAGATGTGATGCAGCTGAAAGTACCTGGGATCTTGTAGTCCTGATGGGAGTTGGGTATCTTTATCTTGTCCGTGGTCATTATAGATGCACATGTTTTACACTTCTTCTGTTTGCAAGGAAAGGTTCCTGCAGCTGTTGGGGAGGACAGGGAGCTTCTGACAATGATGCTTCTTAGATTTGGGGGCTGCCTAAAACATAGTAGTGGGGGGTCTGGAAATATGGATTGTAATCGGGCATCTTTTTGTAGTAAAGGTTGTAGTTTCCGTGCAGCTCCCCTTAGCATCTCCAGATTTGGATTGTAGGTGACCACTAGAGGCACCCGGTTATTTTCTTCTTTAGTTTTGTAATGTAGCAGGTGATTCCTTGATATTCTGGTGGCTCTTGTAATTTGGTTTTCAATTGTTCTTGGATGGTAGCCCTGGTTCAAAAAAGTCTTTCTGAGGCGACCAAGGTGTTCATCTCTATCCATGGGGTTGGAACATATACGGTTGTATCTGATGGCTTGGCTGTAGACTATAGAGTTTTTTATGTGTTTTGGATGGAAACTGTCCCATTTAAGGTATGTTGGACGGTCGATTGGCTTCTGATACAGGGATGTCTCTATTTCATTGTTCTTTAGCTTAATGGTGGTGTCTAAAAAGTTAATTTCAGTGCTGGAGTAGTTGAGTGTTAAGTTGATGGTTGGATGAAATTGGTTGAACTGTTCATGGAACGTCTTTAGCTGTTGTTCAGACTCCGTCCAGATGATTAAAATGTCATCAATGTAGCGGTAGTAGGCCCGAGGCCTGATGGGACATGAGGACAAAAAGTCGCTTTCAAGCTTGGCCATGAAAAGATTTGCATACTGTGGAGCCATTTTACTTCCCATAGCTGTGCCAGTCTCCTGAAGATAGATCTTGTTGTCAAATTCAAAGTAATTGTGGGTGAGGATAAATTTTGTGAGTTTCACCACAGAATCAGCATCATTCCCGGTGTTTCCCATGAAGATTTTGCAGGCATTTAATCCATCCTGGTGTGGGATATTAGAGTACAAAGATTCCACGTCCATGGTGGCCAGGATGGTTCCTTCTGGTAGGGGACCTATTGCTGCTAGTTTATTCAGTAGGTCAGTTGTGTCCTGAATGTAGCTGGGTGTATCCTTTACCAGGGGTTTAAGAATGCCCTCTACCCATCCAGATACCTGCTCAGTAAGGGTGTCCACACATGAAATAATCGGCCTCCCTGGATACCCAGCTTTGTGGACTACTACTACTACGACTACTACGTAGTGGACTACTACGACTACTGTGTAGTCAATTTACTATACATGAGACTTCCAGCTCCCCTAACCTTTTCACTACAGCAATGAAGGCACCGTCACCAGCTAACTCTAATATTTTATTTTTTAGAGCTGGTGGTAAAATGCCCCCCCACTAACAGAGATATTATTACCAAGTATCGAGAAAGGTTCACATATAGCAGCACGCTATATCCTAAAATATTTCCCGCAAACCTCCACAAAATCATTAAAAAGAAAAGGAGGCCCAGAGAGTCCAGAGGAGGTAGAAAAAAGAAAAAACTGCCGAATATAGAGAAGGAAAAGAAATTATAGAGGACGCTAATAATACCACCAATACTATCCGGATTTTTTATTTATCTGAATACTGTCCAACAGAAGCTGAATTAGCGGTACTTTCTAAAGGTCTGGGTTTTTGCCCAACACAAAAAGCAAAACCCTTTGACTTTTTTTAGATCTCAATAAATATGTACGTAAATTAACAATAGCACATCGTTTTTCCATTATGGAAAATATAGAAGGGCAAGATTTAGAACAGAAAAAGGAAGAAACTACAGATAAAAAAGATCATTTAAATTTTTTGCACAAGGAAGTATGTCCACAGTCTAATTTCAACCCAATTCATCATCGGGGTAGCAATTTGGAAACATTTTTTTCCATGATAAATGAAGAATTCAGACACGAGTGAGGAAAAAATAATTTTTCTAACGAATCTTATTTTTCTAAAAACAAAAATTTTAAAAATAAAAGGCTATAAAAATATTTTCCAGGGAAGAAAGAAGTGCCATAAAAACTCTTAAGGATAATGCCAAAATAGTAATAAGGGAGGCTGATAAATGGGGGGGGGGATAGTACCTCAGGATAAGGAAACATATTTGAAAAATGCAAATAATATACTTGCCAATTAAAAATATAAAAAATTAAATTCGGATCCTTCCAAAAAATTTATAGATGTATATCATGATTTAATTAATGAAGCTTTTGGAACAAATATAAATAAAGAAGAAAAAAAAATCCTGACAAATAAAAATCCCAACACTGCGGTATTCTATCACCTTCCTAAGGTACACAAGTGCCTGAAAAATCCACCTGGTCGGCCTATAATAGCAGGCATTGGTTCTCTTACCAGTCAGCTGTCCTATTACATCGACTTGTTTTTACAAGAACTAGTAAGAACCTTGCCCTCATATCTTATGGACTCTAACCAGCTTCTATATGAAATTAGAAATATTGCATGGGAGGAGGATTTTCTTTCTATTACCATGGATGTAAATGCTTTGTATTCCAATATTCGGCATGATCTGGGAATAAAAGCAGTGGAGCATTACCTAAAAGGTATTAAGGAAATGCCAGACTCCCAAAGAAAATTCCTATTGAAAGGTTTAAAATTTATTCTCGAACACAACGTTTTTAAATTTCAGGAACAGCTATACACACAGCGGCTCGGCACCGCAATGGGGACGCAAGTAGCCCCAAGTTTTGCAAATTTATGGGGCTATTCGAGTCCTCTTCGCCAATTACCCAATGTGATTATGTTAACCATATAATCCTATACCGTCGCTTTACAGACGATCTGATCATCATTTGGAGAGGAAGTCAGGAGAAAGCAGAGCAGTTCATCAGTGAGATGAATGCGAATCAGTGGGGAATAACATTCACCGCTAAGATAAGTAATGAAACAATAGACTTCCTAGATTTGGAATTGTCTCATAATAATAAGGAAATTGTTAGTAAAACTTTTTTTTTTTTTTAAAAACTGATAGTAATGGCTTCTTACATTACAACAGTGCGCATTAGAAAAAGTGGAAAACAAATATTCCCTTCAGTCAGTTTCATAGAATTAGAAAAAATAATACAAATACAGATGACTACATTGAACAGTCCAAAATTTTAATTAAAAAATTTTATGATAAAAAATATCCGAAAAAATTAATTCTGAGTGCCTATGAAACAATTTTGAAAAAAACGCAGGATGAATGTTTATTTGAACAAAAGGATGAAATATATCAAAACAATAACGAAATTAAGAAAAACAACAGATGGCAATACAATTTCATAACAGCATACAATTGGAACAATAATGATATTAGGAGGATACTCAATAAATACTGGTATCTATTGAAAAAAGATGTATATCTGAAAAAAATTCTACCAGAAAAAAACTAATATCACTTTCCGCAGGGCACAAACTATAAGAGGCATTATTGCCCCCAGCCACTTAAAACAATTATCACAGGGGGGGACAGAATATTAATCCAACAAAAAAAATGGATAAAACGAATAAAAATAACAAAAAAAACTGGTGTTTTGCGATGTAATTCAAAAAAGTGCTGTTATTGTAAAATCATAGATCATAATGCGACTGGGATCCACTGTAACAGCACGGGAGAATTTGTCCCAATTACACAGAAATTATCCTGCGACAGCCAATTAGTGGCTGAAGACCCACCTGTTCCGACAAGCCTACAACGTGCAATGATCCTCAGTCTACTGAACCATCGCAAGACCAGCTCTACCCTTTCCTAGTGTATTCTCACCCATCCCTGTAGACTGTGAGCCCTCGCGGGCAGGGTCCTCTCTCCTTTTGTACTTGTCTGTCCCTTGTCTAGCACATGTTTATTGTACCTGTCTATATTTTTCCCTTTTCATATGTAAAGCGCAATGGAATAAATGGCGCTATATAAATGTATAATAATAATAATAATAATAATATGTCATTACATGTGCCTGTGGCGTTCAATACGTGGGACGTACTACACAGTCCCTGAGAACACCTATGAATGGCCACAGGCACAATGCAAAAAATGGCTTCATGAAACATAGTTTGTCTCCGCACTTATGTTTGAAGTACAACAAACAATTTAACGTAAAAGTTACACCAGTTGAGCAAATTCCGGAGACCTGCTCTAGCCGCACTGTCAAATTGAATCGCAAAGAATCCTATTGGATTTTTAAAATGGGGACCTTACATCCAGACGGATTAAATGAAGTCATTGAGGGAATATAAATGTAAAAAAAAAAAAGTGTTTTCCACAACTCTAATTAGCACTGTTTTTATAATCTATGTGTTTTAAATGTATCTTATTCACATATAACCATTTAAATTCGCTATATAATTATATTGTAATTTTATGATATTTATTAACTTATTTTGCATATTATCTGTTATATATCTAATTTTTTTTTTTTTATATCTATGTAATGCATTTGCATTTACTATCTTTATGTCCTCTTGTAGACTTCTAACTTGTATAGCAGCTATATAGTGGGTGTGTTAGGAACTAATTTTAGTGGTCCACACCCTATTTAGCATACTACTTCTTATAAAGCTATCCACAATTTTGGAACACTTATCACAATATACCTGATGAAGACATTTTATACTGTCGAAACGCGTTGTATGTGCTTTTTCATGAGAAATAATAAAAACCTTTTTTGGATAATAAGAAGCATTGGATCCTACACCTACAGGAGCGCAAATAGCCTGGTAAAAAGTTTATTGGATAACATTCCTCTGTTTACTTGGAGTGATGTACTAGCTACCAGGGATTTGCAGCATACCAACCACAGAAGAAATCCACCTTTGAACCCCTAAAGGTCCCAAGTGACCTACATGCAAGATATCAAGATTTATAAAAGGTGAGTGCCACCTATATTCACCTACAATCTAATTATACATTTACATTTAGATCGGTGCGCTCTCTTCCTTTCCTTCCCTTTTATCAGAATCTGTTATCACTGTAATAGTACCGTCCCGAAGAATAAAGTAATCTCATCACTTGTACTGCATGAGGAACAACATAAAAAATAAATAAAACCAATTCTACACCTGCTGATGATTTGCTCATTCTGCCTCCCAAAGACAGCAGTAAGGACATGCGCATATTTATCCTGCGGTCTACGGTGAGCGCTTACACTGAGGTTTCCAAGTAAACCTATGCAATTCAGACAAAACCCCTGATGGAAGATTCCCTAGAATGAGGCAAATAGAGGCATTGTGGACACCACATAACCTGTGATCCAAAGGTGTCTGTCTTTTAACCCCTTTATTCCATCGGACGTAATATTCCGTCCATGTGACCCTGGACCTCATTCCCATGGACGGAATAGTACGTCCAGGGAGATCAGCTGCCCTCCCGGGGGAGCGCAGCTAATCGTTGCCGGGTGTCAGCTGATTATCACAGCTGACACCAAGGACTGTGTGTCAGGAGCGGTCACGGACCGCTCCCGGCACATTAACCCCTGGCACACCGCGATCAAACATGATCGCGGTGTACCAGGGGCTCAGGGGAGCATCGCGCAGGGAGGGGGCTCCCTGCACGCTCCCCTGAGACCCTCAGAACAGCGCGATGTGATCGCGCTGTTCTGAGGCCTTTCTCCCTCCAAGGACCCGGATCCAAGATGTCCGCCGGGTTCTGCAGGGAGGCGGCTTCCTCGGTGCCTGCTGAGAGCAGGCACTGAGAAGCCTGCAGCAGTGCCAGAGCGATAGCTGGTGTGACAGAGTGCTGTGCACACTGTCACACCAGCGATCTGACATTTTACAGTGATGTCCCACCCTGGGACAAAGTGAGAAAGTGAAAAAAATAAAAGTAAACATGTTTTAAAAAAAATTCCAAAATAAAGAAAAAAAAAAATATTCCCCCAAAAATTCATTTTTTCCTGTAAATGAAAAAAAAAACTAATAAAAGTACACATATTTGGTATCGCCGCGTCCGTAACGATCCCCCCTATAAAACTGTCCCACTAGTTAACCCCTTTAGTGAACCCCTTAAAAAAAAAAAAAAGCAAAAAATCAATGCTTTATCATCATACCGCCGAACAAAAAGTGGAATAACACGCGATCAAAAAGACCGATATAAATAAACATGGTACCGCTGAAAACGTCATCTTGTCCCGCAAAAAACGAGCTGCCATACAGCAACATCAGCGAAAACAAAGTTATAGCTCGCAGAATAAAGCGATGCAAAAATAATTATTTTTATATAAAATTGTTTTTATTGTATAAAAGCACCAAAAGATAAAAAAAGATATAAATGAGGTATCGCCGTAATCGTACTGACCCGAAGAATAAAACTGCTTTATCAATTTTACCACACGCGGAACGGTATAAACGCCTCCTCCAAAAGAAATTCATGAATTGCTGATTTTTGTTCATTCTAACCTCCCAAAAATCGAAATAAAATGCGATCAAAAAAGTCACGTGCTCAAAAATGGTACCAATAAAAACTTAATCTCGTACCGCAAAAAATAAGACCTCACATGACTCTGTGGGCCAAAATATGCAAAAATTATAGCTCTCAAAATGTGGTGATGCAAAAACTATTTTTTGCAATAAAAAGCGTCTTTTAGCGTGACAGCTGCAAATCATAAAAACCCGCTATAAATAGTAAATCAAACCCCCCTTTATCACCCCCTTAGTTAGGGAAAAATAATAAAATTAAAAAAATTTATTTCCATTTTCCCATTAGGGTTAGGGTTGAGGCTAAAGTTAGGGTTAGGGCTGGCGCTAAAGTTAGGATTAGGTTAGGATTAGGGTTAGGGGTGTGTTAGGGTTAGGTTTGTGGTTAGGGTTGGGACTAGGGTTAGGGGTGTGTTGGGGTTAGGGTTGGAGTTAGAATTGGGGGGTTTCCGCTGTTTAGGCACATCAGAGGCTCTCCAAATGTGACATGGCATCTGATCTCAATTCCAGCCAATTCTGCGTTGAAAAAGTCAAACGGTGCTCCTTCACTTCTTAGCTCTGACATGCGCCCAAACAGTAGTTTACCCCTACATATGGGTATCAGCGTACTCTGGACCTCAAGAGTTATTGTGCAATTTGTCCTATTTCTTCTGTTACCCTTGGGAAAATAAAAAACTGAGGGCGAAAATATCATTTTTGTAAAAAAAAAAATTTATTTTTTTGTTTTTACGGCTGTAAGTTATAAACTTCTGTGAAGCATTTGGGGCTTCATAGCGCTCACCACACATCTAGATAAGTTCCTTGTGGGGTCTATTTTCCAAAAATGGAGTCACTTGTGGGGGTTTCCACTGTTTAGACGCATCAGGGGCTCTCCAAATGCGACATGACGCCCCCAGACCATTCCATCAAATTCTGCAATCCAAAACGTCACTACTTCCCTTCCGAGCCCCAACGTGTACCCATACAGTAGTTTTCTCCCAGATATTGGGTATCAGCGTACTCAGGACAAATTGGACAACAACTTTTGGGGTCCAATTTCTCCTGTTACCCTTGTGAAAATAAAATATTGGCGAAAAAATCATTTTTGTAAAAAAAAAAAAAAAGGATTTTTTATTTTTACGGCTGTACATTATAAACTTCTGTGAAGCACTTTGGGGTTCAAAGTGCTCACCACACATCTAGGTAAGTTCCTTGTGGGGTCTATTTTCCAAAATGGGTCACTTGTAGGGGATTTCCACTGTTTAGGCGCATCAGGGGCTCTCCAAATGCTACATGACGCCCCCAGACCATTCCATCATAGTCTGCAATCCAAAACGTCACTACTTCCCTTCCGAGCCCCAACGTGTGTCCATACAGTAGTTTTCTCCCACATATTGGGTATCAGCGTACTCAGGACAAATTGGACAACTTTTGGGGTCCAATTTCTCCTGTTACCCTTGTGAAAATAAAATATTGGGGGGCGAAAAAATCATTTTTGTAAAAAAAAAAAAAGATTTTTTATTTTACGGCTGTACGTTATAAAAACTTCTGTGAAGCACTTTGGGGTTCAAAGTGCTCACCACACATCTAGATAAGTTCCTTGAGGGGTCTAGGTGTTATTTGTCGGGGGTTTCCACTGTTTAGGCGGATCAGAAGCTCTCCAAACGTGACATGGCATCCACCAATTCTGCGTTGAAAAAGTCAAACGGCGCTCCTTCCCTTCCAAACTCTGCCATGCACCCAAACAGTGGTTTACCCCCACATATGGGGTATCAGCGTACTCAGGACAAATTGCACAATAACTTTTGGAGTCTTGTTACCCTTGGTAATATAAAAATTGTGGTGAAAAGATCATTTTTGTGGAAAAAATATGTGGTGAAAAGATCATTTTCGTGGAAAAAATGATTTTTTAATTTTACGGCTCTACGTTATAAACTTGTGTGAAGCACTTGGGGTTTCAAATTGCTCACCAAAGATCTAGATAAGTTCCTTAGGGGGTCTAGTTCCCAAATGGGGTCACTTGGGGGGGGTTTCCACTGTTTAGGCACATCAGGGGCTCTCCAAATGCAACATGGCGTCCAATCTCAATTCCAGCCAATTTTGGTTGGAAAAAGTCAAATGGTGCTCCTTCCATTCTGAGCTCTGCCGTGCGCCCAAACTGTGGTTCCCCCCACATATGGGGTATCAGTTTACTCAGGACAAACTGGACAACAACTTTTGTGGTCCAATTTCTCCTGTTACCCTTGGGAAAATAAAAAATTAGTGACTAAAAGATAATTTTTGTGGGAAAAAAATAGGATTTTTTTTTCATGCCCGGGCATTATAAACTTGTGTGAAGCACTTGGGGGTTCAAAGGGCTCACCAAAGATCTAGAAAAGTTCCTTAGGGGTCTAGTTTCCAAAATGGGGTCACTTGTGGGGGGTTTCCACTGTTTAGGCTTATCTGGGGCACTGCAAAGGGAACATGACCCCCATCAACGTCTGCATTCCAAAACGTTACTACTTTCTTTCCAAGCCCTGCCGTGCGCCCAAACAGTTCCCCCCCACATATGGGGTATCAGCGTACTCAGGACAAATTGGACAACAACTTTTGGGGTCCAATTTCCTTGGGAAAAATTAAAAATTTGGGACTAAAAAATAATTTTTGTGGAAAATTGTTTTTTTTTTTTTTTCACACCCAGGCATTATAAACTTTTGTGAAACACTTGGGGGTTCAAAGTGCTCACAACAGATTTAGATAAGTTCCTTAGGAGGTCTAGTTCCAAAATGGTCTCAATTGTGGGGGGTTTCCACTGTTTAGGCGCATCAGGGGCTCTCCAAACGCGACATGGCGTCCAATCTCACATTGAGGGGTGCAGTTTTTAGAATGGTGTCACTTTTGAGTATTTTTTTTTGTCACATAAGCCCCTCAAAGTTACTTCAAATGTGATGTGGTCCTTAAAAAAATGATTTTGTAAATTTTGCTGTAAAAATGAGAAATCGCATGTAGCACAGGTGATCGGACAATCGCAGCTTCCTATGGAGACTATTTGAAACCAGTGAAAAGTTAAAAAGAAAAATGTTTAAAAATATTAACAAAATATAAAAAGTTTAAATCACCCCCCCATTTCAAAATAAAAATACACATTTGCTATCGCTGCATTCAGAAAAGCTCGATCTATCAAAATATAAAAATAATTAATTCGATCGGTAAACGACATAGTGAGAAAAAAATCATAACAGAAAAATTATGCTTTTTTGGATGCCACAACATTGCAATAAAATGCAATAACAGGCGATCAAAACATCGTATCTACATAAAAATAGCATCAATAAAAATGTCAGCTCAGTGTGCAAAAAATTGATAAAGTATCTCATACTGAAATTAACCAAGTATGGGATTGACAAGGCTACAGGTAGGTGGATTCATAACTGGCTCAGTGATCGTACTCAAACAGTGATAATAAATGGTTGCACACCCAATTGGAAGGTTGTTTCAGGGGGGTACCACAAGGCTCTGTCCTGGCCCCAATGTTATTCAACTTTTTTTTTTACAAATGATCTAGGTAAGGAAACTGAAGATAAACTAAAAAAAATTGTAGACAATGCAAAGCTAGGAGGGTTAGCCAATACTAGAGAAGACAGAGAAAGGATTCGGAAGGATCTAGATAAGCTTGAACAATGGGAGCGACTAATGAAATGGTATTTAACAGGAGAAATGCATGATTCTACATCTGGTCAAGTAAAATGAAAATTATATCTACAGAATGGGATGAAAAGAACTAAGCAACAGCACGTGTGAAAAAGACACAGGTATACTAATAGATCACAGACTGCACGTGAGTCAACAGTGTAATGCAGCAGCAAAAAAGGCAAACGCAGTTCTGGGAGAGATTAAAGGGAGAACACCTACAAAAAAGCTCCATTGAAAGGCAAATAAAGTAAATAAAATCAAGTTTATTAACTACAATGATAAAACCAAACCATGAAGGCAAATGAGAAAGTAAAAAAGGGAGAAAACATAGATGAGGAAAATAGGCACAGCCTGGAGAATTATAATTAAGAAATAAATATACAAATATATTCAGGCAATCGGTAGTAGTGTATAAATAGAATAAATATCACAGGCTGAAAGTATATCTCATGTGGGGTTAAAAAGTGTTATGGTGTACACATTTCTATTAGCAGTGTACAATTACCAGAGCAGGCTATGTATAAACATACTGGCTATTGGACTGACTGAGGTGCATGTAAATATTCACCAAATAAAGTGCAGTTATTTCAGGCTTCAAATATAGCCAAAGTATTACAGCTACAAAATTATATTGTGTGTTTAATGGGGGTGGGGGAAGAATTCAGTGCAAGCCAGCAGTGGAAGCACGGGTATTACATACCTGGTAATGTGTATTTTCATGAGACATGACGGCACCACGAGAGAGGGGATCCGCCCTTCAAGGACAAGAAACCTTCAAGATAAAAGGGGCGGCTCCTCTCTCCGCATCAGTTGTTTTACAGAGCACGAGAGGAACTCCGCAGGTTAGTATACATGTAAATAATACATCCTTTACAATTCTAATTACCAACACCCAAGGGAGTGTATAATACTAATAATGCACCCAACTAATGACGTGATCAAAAGGGCGGGAATATAAGGGTGCCGTCATGTCTCATGAAAAAACACATTACCAGGTATGTAATACCCGTGTTTTTCCATCATACATGACAGCACCACGAGAGAGTTACAGAGATTTGTATTCTCTTTAGGGAGTGATCACTGCTTGTAACATTCTTCTCCCAAATGTGAGATCAGAGGTAGCAGATAGGTCTAGCCTATAATATTTGAAAAAGGTTGACGGAGAGGACCAAGTGGCCGCCTTACAGATCTGGTCTATGGTGGCATCTGCTCTCTCCGCCCAAGACGTCGCCATGGCTCTTGTAGAGTGGGCTTTTAGACCCTCTGGAACAGCCCTGCCTGCACTACTATAAGCTAGCATAATGGCCTCTCTCAACCATCTAGCTATAGTCTGTTTAGAGGCTTTTAGGTCCTTCCTTGCCCCCTGGTACGAGACAAATAAAGCCCTCTGCTTTCTCCAAGGTATTGTCACCTCTAAATACTGCAGGATTCATTTCCTAACATCTAGGCAGTGTAGTTTTTCTTTCTTCTTGTTGTTAAGGTTAGGGCAAAAGGATGGTAAAACTATTTCCTGAGCTCTATGGAATTTTGACACTACTTTTGGAAGATATGCCGGGTCTAATTTTAACACCACCCTATCATCCATGACCTGAGTGTAGGGTGGGTCTGCCGATAACGCATGTAAATCTCCAACTCTACGGGCTGATGTGAGTGCTACTAACCAAGCCGTTTTTAATGTTAGTACCTTATCCGATGTTGTGTTCAAAGGCTCAAAGGGGCTTTCTGTCAAGGCTGATAATACTAAATTTAGGTCCCATGGTGGAGGAGCAGGGTATGGGACAGAATCAGCTCTATTACAGGCCGGGATAAATCTAGCTATCCATCTATTGTTTGCCAGGTCACAGTTGAACAATGCTGCCAGGGCTGAGACATGCACTTTGAGGGTACTGATGGCTAGCCCCAGCTCTAAACGTGGCACAACTGTGTAGGGTGCTCAAGTAGGATCCCAACCTAGTAACTATATAATAAATAACTTGGCACTCAACTTTGTGAAGTGATAAAGAAGTTTTATTGCAGTCCAAAAACACAACGTTTCGGCCCCACTCGGACCTTCATCAAAGCACTGCAATGATTATATCCAAATTAACAATATTTACACAGTAATATGTACAATGTGAATTTTGGGTTCTGGACAAACGATTCCCTTACTATATGACACTATACTTAGTAATTATATTGTTACTGACATCACTCTCAGCCAGTAGAACCATGGCCTCTTCGGCCAGAAGGGGGCTATTACAATCACTCTGGCCTTGTCCTCCCTGATCTTCCTCAGAACTGCTGGAATAAGGCATATCGGTGGGAAGACGTACAGAAGTCCTGATGTCCAGTCTATCCTGAAGGCGTCCACTGCCAATGGTCTGTCTGCTGGACTCAGGGAACAGAACTTCTGCACTTTTTTGTTGGCTTTTGAGGTAAAGAGATCTATACTGGGTTTTTCCCACATGAGCACTATTTGTTGAAAAACGGACTCTTTTAGTGACCATTCTCCTTGCCTCAGGTGGTTCCTGCTCAGAAAATCTGCCTTCCGGTTGTCTACCCCTCGGATATGTAGGGCCGATAATGAGCGGAAATGATGTTCTGCCAGAGTCATAATCCTCTTTGTTATCTGCATCAGCAAGCGAGAACGGGTGCCCCCCTGGTGGTTTACATATGCAACCGCTGTCCGATAGGACTCTCACATGATGCCCTGTTAGATGAAGTAGAAGTCTTTTTAGTGCTTTCTCGACCGCTAAGAGCTCCCAGTCGTTTGAGGATAGGTCTCTTTCCTCTTGGCTCCAGGGACTCTGGAGCAACAGTGTCTAGGTGGGCTCCCCACCCCCAAGGGCTGGCGTCCGTTGTGACAACCTTGGAGGCAGTGAATGTCCGTGGGACTCCCCTCGGAGATGACTATCTGTAACCACCACCTGAGCGATTGGAGTACAGAGACCGAGAGGGTTATCTTTCGATCTAATTGTCCCTGAAGATCTAGGTCTCCCTGTAGCACACACCACTGTAGTTCTCTTGCATGGAACTGGGCCCATTTCACTGCTGGTATGCATGCGGTCAGAGACCCTAATACTGACATGGCCCTTCTTAGCATGACTTCTGGCTTCTTTATTGTTGCTATAATCATCTGTTTTATTTTGTCCTCCTTTTCTTCTGGGAGGCGACATTCCTGTGCCACAGAGTCTATTGTTATCCCCAAGAAGTTCTGGGTCGTTGCTGGTTCCAGCCTGGATTTCTTGAGGTTGAGCTGCCATCCCAGTATCTGCATTGTCTCCATTACTACAGTCATGGCCAAAAGTTTTGAGAATGACACAAATATTATATTTTCACATGATCTGCTGCCCTCTGGTTTTTATGTGTGTGTTTGACAGATGTTTTTATCACAGACAGAAATATAATTGCAAACATATGAGTAACAAAAGCTTATATTGACAGTTAGAATGAGTTAATGCAGCAAGTCAATATTTGCAGTGTTGACCCTTCTTCTTCAGGACCTCTGCAATTCTCCCTGGCATGCTCTCAATCAACTTCTGGACCAAATCCTGACTGATAGCAGTCCATTCTTGCACAATCAATGCTTTCATTTTGTCCGAATTTTTAGGTTTTTGTTTGTCCACCCGTCTCTTGATGATTGACCACAAGTTCTCAATGGGATTAAGATCTGGGGAGTTTCCAGGCCATGGACCCAAAATCTCTGTTTTATTCCCTGAGCCATTTAGTTATCACCTTTGCTTTATGGCAAGGTGCTCCATCATGCTGGAAAAGGCATTGTTGATCGCCAAACTGCTCTTGGAGGGTTGGGAGAAGTTGCTCTTGGAGGACATTCTGCTACCATTCTTTATTCATGGCTGTGTTTTTAGGCAATATATACATGAAATCAGGCACTCAACTTTGTATGGTGAAGAAGATCAAACTGGTATTTATTGGAGATTGTATATGCGGTTTTCTAGGCAAAACGTTTCGGCAGACACTCTGCCTTTATCAATTGCCTCTTATAACAAGAAAAACCTTTAAAGTGAAAATAACAAAATTGAAAAAATATTTTTGAAAAAATAAAGTATATACAACATAATAACAATTTTGTTAGCTAAAGATAACAGAATATGCATAGAGTCGGAGTAGCCACTCTTTAGAACAATCCAAAAATTCTGTGGGGAATCACAACATACCGTTTATAAGTTGGGAAAACATATATATCTATGGTATTATGTCTCAATAACCGGATAGCCATCCATCAATGTGAACTTGCTGGTTTGTGACTTAATGCTGTCCTGATATTAAGTACAAGAGGTCCCACAAGTGTGATAGTAGCTGTGGTGCTGCCCCAGTGCAGCCGCTGACATGGTGGATCCCGTGTCAGCGGCTGCACTGGGGCAGCACCACAGCTACTATCACACTTGTGGGACCTCTTGTACTTAATATCAGGACAGCATTAAGTCACAAACCAGCAAGTTCACATTGATGGATGGCTATCCGGTTATTGAGACATAATACCATAGATATATATGTTTTCCCAACTTATAAACGGTATGTTGTGATTCCCCACAGAATTTTTGGATTGTTCTAAAGAGTGGCTACTCCGACTCTATGCATATTCTGTTATCTTTAGCTAACAAAATTGTTATTATGTTGTATATACTTTATTTTTTCAAAAATATTTTTTCAATTTTGTTATTTTCACTTTAAAGGTTTTTCTTGTTTTAAGAGGCAATTGATAAAGGCAGAGTGTCTGCCGAAACGTTTTGCCTAGAAAACCGCATATACAATCTCCAATAAATACCAGTTTGATCTTCTTCACCATACAAAGTTGAGTGCCTGATTTCATTTATATATATATTGGTTTAGGAACCTAATCCGGCACCTCTATACCTAGCTGTGCACACGCCACTTTATACATGTGTTTTTAGGCAAGACTGTGAGAGGGCCGATTCACTTGGCTGAGAAGCAACCCCACACATGAATGGTTTCAGGATGCTTAACAGTTAGCATGAGACAAGACTGGTGGTAGCGCTCTCCTTGTCTTCTCCGAATGAGGCGTTTTCCTGATGTCCCAAACAATCGAAAAGGGGATTCATCAGAGAAAATAACTTTACCCCAGTCCTCAGCAGTCCACTGCCTGTACCTTTTGCAGAATATCAGTCTGTCCATGATGTTTTTTCTGGAGAGAAGTGGCTTCTTTGCTGCCCTCCTTGAGACCAGGCCTTGCTCCAAGAGTCTCCGCCTCACAGTGCGTGCAGATGCACTCACACCTGCCTGCTGCTATTCCTGAGCAAGCTCTGCACTGCTGGTAGCCCGATCCCGCAGCTGAAACACTTTTAAGAGACGGTCCTGGCGCTTGATGGTCTTTCTTGGGCGCCCTGGAGCCTTTTTGGCAACAATGGAACCTCTCTCCTTGAAGTTCTTGATGATGCGATACATTGTTGACTGAGGTGCAATCTTTCTAGCTGCGATACTCTTCCCTGTTAGGCCATTTTTGTGCATTGCAATGATGACTGCATGTGTTTCTTTAGAGATAACCATGGTTAACAGAAGAGAAACAATGATGCCAAGCACCAGCCTCCTTTTAAAGTGTCCAGTGGTGTCATTCTTACTTAATCATGACAGATCTCCAGCCATGTCCTCATCAACACCCACACCTGTGTTAATGGAGCAATCACTGAAAAGAGGTTAGCTGGTCCTTTTAAGGCAGGGCTGCAATGATGTTGAAATGTGTTTTGGGGGATAAAGTTCATTTTCTAGCCAAATATTGACTTTGCAAGTAATTGCTGTTAAGCTGATCACTCTTTATAACATTCTGGAGTATATGCAAATTGCCATTAGAAAAAGTGAAACAGTAGACTTTGTAAAAATTAATATTTGTGTCATTCTCAAAACTTTTGGCCATGACTGTACTCTGACTTGTTCTTGACAGTGACAAAAACTTTTCCCCACTATCAAGAAGTCGTCCAGGTAAGGTATTATTAAAGTATCTCATTCCTTGAGATGCGTTGTGACCTCTGCCACCAACTTTGTAAAGATTCGTGGGGCTATTGCTATCCCAAAGGGCAGAGCCCTGTACTGAAGGTGACGTGACTGTGACCCCACTTGGACCGCCACCCTGAGATATTTGCCATCTTGCTGCCGAATTCGGACGTGGTAGTAGGCGTCCTTGAGGTCCTGGACCGCCATGTAACACTGAGGAAAGAGGAGTCTTACTGCTGTCTTTATTGTCTCCATCTTGAAGGATGGGATTATCAGATATTTGTTGAGGCCTTTTAGATTTATAATTGTCCTCCAAGAATCGCCCGGCTTTTTCTCAAGAAATAGAGGGGAGTAAAACCCCTCGTTTCTCTCCTCTACTGGAACCTCTTCTAGAACCTGTTTGTGTAGGAGCGATATTATCTCCCCTTTCCAGACTCTTCTGCTTTTCCTGTGAGGACTGTACCAGAGTTTGCATGTACCTTCTCGGTGGCCAATGGTGGAACCTTAGCTCCAGGTCTGATCCCACAATCTGCAGGATCCAAGCACTGGATGAGATCCTCTCCCAGGCTGGAAGGAAGTGAGAGAGCCTTCCTCCCACCTGAGAAGGGCCATCACTGGGGAGCTTTCTTGCCGTCCTTGGAGGCCTTACCGAAATAGAAGCCTCTCCCTCCTCTGTATCATTTGTCCGAGTTGTTCCTGTCGCGCTCCCTGTACTGCTGCCTTCTGAACTTCCGGCCCTTTTGAAATGAACGCCGAAAGGACTGAAATGGCTACCTCGGAAAATTCTTTTTCTTATCACTGGCCTTCTCAAGCACCTCGTCTAACGCTGGTTCAAACAAGAAATTCCATTCGCATGGCAAAGAGAAAAGCTTCATTTTTGCTTGTGTGTCCCCTGGCCAGCATTTAAGCCATACCACACGGCATCCTACATTGGCCAGTGCTGCCGATTTTGCCGCTAACCTTGCAGAGTCTGCTGAAGCCTCAGCTAGAAATACTGCCACAGCTCTTACGGTTGGTATTGCCTCTAGGATAGCATCCCTGGGGACTCCCTGTTCTAGTTGGTCCTCTAGGTTATCTACCCACATTTTAAGGGATCTAGTCACACAAGTGGCCGCGATGGCTGGTCTTAGTGCCCTGCCGAGGCCTCCCAGGCTGTTTTCAGACAACTGTCTGTCTTTCTGTCCAGAGGTTCCTTTAAAGAACCTAGATCCTCAAAGGGCAGAGAGGATTTCCTGGCAACCTTTGAGACTGCTACATCAATTTTTGGAGCTCTATCCCAGGACGAGGATGCCTCCTCCTCAAAGGGGTGCTTTCTCTTCAGGGAATTGACTATGTGGGACTTCTTTTCTGGCTTTTCCCATTCCCTTCTAATGAGTTCTTGTAACTGCTCGTTAATCGGGAAAGATCTCCGCTTTTTCTTTTGTAAGCCCCCGAACATAAGTTCCTGATTTGTTCTTTTTACTTTTTCATCTACCAACCCCATGGTAGAACGGACAGATTTTATGAGTCTATCTGTAGCTTCCACAGGAAATGTATCCTCTTCCTCCAAGCTACTCTCTGAATAACGGGACCTATCGGAGTCCTCCTCTGCTCCTGAGGAGTCCTCTTGAGACACCACTGAGGGACTGGATCTGTCTCTAGATCTGCCATCTGTGTCCGTTGTCTGCAACGCTTTTACGGACTTGCCGACTTCTACCTGAATTAAGGATTTCAGGCTCTCAAAAAAAGGAGGGCGTTTCCTCCGCTAGTGTCCTATCGATACAGTCCTGACACAACTTCTTGTTTCAGGATGTTCTCAAGGGACCTTTGCATAAGGGACACTCCTTATTCTTAGATTTTTTTTCTTATGAACCCCCTACACTCCACCCCACCAATGTATGTGAGAGAGGGGAGGGTTGGAGAAAAGAGAAAGAGAACAGACATTAGCGTGCTGGACTTTCTCAAAGCTCACTCACCACTCAAGACGCTTCAAAGGACGGGTACCGGCTCTTGAGGCTGACTGGTCTTTTCAGTGTCTCCCGTCGAGACTATGGACCTCTCCTTGCCACGATCTGTCCGCACTTTACCCGAGCGGCTACCGCTGCTGCGGCGTCTGGCTCTTCTCACTTGAGCGAGACCGCCGCCTCTCCTGTACCTCCTGGTGTGGCTGTAAATGCACCGGTGAAAAGCTCTCCATCTCTAAGCTGCCCGAGAATAGTCACCTTCAACCTGATATGGCTCTGTGATGCTCAGTAGCATGTCTGCCAGCCTTAAATAACAGCGTGTGCCTTTTTTTTTTTCTTAATTGCTCATCTGGTTGATCCTGCACCTGCTGGCCACCAGCGCCTCGACGCATGCGAGCTGTAACTCAGCCTGTGTGCGCACCCGGCAACCACCTCCGATGCGCACTATTTTACCCAGTGTCCACGCTGCGTTGCCCGATACCGTGTGCTGCTTATCCTCCGGAGCGCGCCGGACCACTTCCTGGCTCCCGGCTGACACTTCGGGTGTACTCGCTCCCTGCGTGCGCCCGGGTTCCACTTCCGGTGCGCGCCCGGGTCATTTCCGGTGCGCGCTCCCATCTTGCGTCCTTGGCAGCTGACTAGGCCTCCGGGTGTACACACCCCCTGCGTGCACCTGGCTTTCAACTCTGGAGCGTCCTGCTCCCACGCCACCGATGCCATGACACCTGGTGCTGCTGCCATCGCTTTCATACCTGCGGCCCTCCTAGACCTGGATGAGACTTCCACGCTCTACCAACACCGTAGGTACTTCTCCTCGCCGTCCCCTGTGTCAGGCTCCAACGCTCAACAGGGATACCCACGTGCCTCTGAGGAGCTTTTAATTCTGCCTGGGCACCGATGTGCCTTACAGGCTGCATGGCCACCTGCTGTCGACAGGGAGGACACCTTAAAGGTGGCCTCCGAGGACCTCACTACATTTTTGCAGACATCAGGGAGGGTATATTAATGTGACCTCCGAGGCTCCAACTTCACCTGTGCAGTGCCTCACGGGCTGTGGCCATGCCTCACTCAGGGGGGGCATGGAAATACATGGCCCCCGAGGCGACTACTGGTACCTGGTGACAGATGCAGCAGACTAGTGCCTGCCAAACCCATCCGACCCAGGCATTCTCTTCATCCAAGAGTCTTCTATCTTGAGGGTTCCCCATCAAGGACAGGAAACCAACTGGTGTGGAGAGAGGAGCCGCCCCTTTTATCTTGAAGGTTTCCTGTCCCTGAAGAGCGGATCCCCTCTCTCGTGGTGCCGTCATGTATAATGGAAAAATCCCCATTATAGCTTAGTGGTTGTACACTCAATGATAAACATGCCCATAGTGAGAATGAACTAACAAGCAAATCCTACATATTAAAAAGAAGGTATAATAGATATTACCAAAGAAGTAAACAGAGGTCCAGGCGACCACCACACTCGACGCGCGTTTCGCAATGAAATGCTTCGTCCAGGGATGATTAAAAGGAACCTGTCAGTGTCAGGTTAGCACAGTTATACTTATTAAAATGATACCTTGGTTAATGAAATCCGTCTGGTGGTTATTTAATCTTTATTTTCAGTTTTGAGTTAATGATATGCTTGTTCTCCGGGGCGGCCTGTGGGGGGCTTTATATGGTGCTCTGCTTATTTATCTGTATGGCTTCTGACAGGTCACTGATCCCTCAGTGACCTGCCCCCTATGTAACATAATGAATACAATGTATATTGAGAAAAAAAATCACCTGCTGGTGCTGCAGCATGATCGCATCTATAATGTGCATTTAGTTCTTTTTTTTATGGCATACATAAATTCATTAAGAAAAAAAAAAATCAGTCTGAAAATTACGCCGGCCGCGCCTGCACAGTAACAGCTATCGGCGATCTGATAGATGCTACTGGGCAGGTGGTGCCATCTTGCTAGAGAAATTAAATTGCCTCCTATAAGATGGCACCGCCAGCGCCGTAGCAATTGCAAATAGCTGCAACTGTGAAGGCATGGCCTGCGCCATTTTCAACTGATTTTTTTAATGAATTTATGTATACCATCAAATAAAAGAATTAAATACAAGATAGATTTGATCATGCAGCAGTGCAGGCGCCACCGCCTACTTACAGAAGGTGATTTTTTTTCAATATACATAGTATTCATTATGTAAAATAGGGGGCAGATCACTGAGGGATAAGTGACCTGTCAGAAGCCATCAGTATGAAGAGCTAATCAGAGCACCACATGAAGAACCCCCCACAGGTCCGCCCCGAAGCACAAGCATATCCTTAACTCACAACTGAAAATGAAGATATAACAACTTCAAGATGGATTTCATGAACCAAGGTATCATTTTAATCCATATAATGGCACCAACCTGACATTGTAGGTTACTGTGAACAATCCTGCTGACAGGTTCACTTTAAGAGAAGCATATTCTCTAGATCACATGAAGTATTATCTCCTTTACCCTCCTTGGTCAGGCCTCATCTGGAATACTGTGTTCAGATCTGGGCATCACAAAAAAACACATTTAAAAACTGGAGCATTTTCAAAGAAGATCTACCAGGATGGGGAACGGACTCCAAACTATGTTTAAAAGATCTGGGAATGTTTAGCCTGCAAAAAAGAAATTTACGAGGAGACTTAATAGCGGTCTACAAATATGTGAAGGTATGTCACAGTGTAGAAGGATCATTATTATTCTCATTTGCACATGGAAACATGAGAAACAAAGGAATGAAACTGAAAGGGAGGAGATACAGATTAGAAATTAGAAAACACTTTTTGACAGTGAGGGTGACCAATGAGTGGAACAGACTGCCACGAGAGGTCTTGAGTTCTCCATCTGAAATCTTCAAACAGAGGCTGGACAAACATCTGTCTGAGATGGTTTAGTGAATCCGGCATTGAGCGGGGGGGGGGGGGGGATGGACACGATGACCCTGGAGGTGCCTTCCAACTCTAACATTCTATGATTCTATTAGTCAGTTAGTTTCTTGCCATTCTTGAGAAGTACAAAGATTTTTTATAATTGATAAACAGCTTCTATTTATAAAAGCACAATTTTACCTAATTATTAAGATGAAACAACACCTTTAACCTTTTAAAGGACGTAGACACTTGTTTTTTGTCATATTTCAAGAGCTGTCCATTTTTTAGCCACTTGAGGGCTTGTGAGACCAGTTGTAGTTTTGAAAGACACCATTTATTTTACCATATAGTGTACTGAAAAATTCCAAACGGGAGGGAAATGACAAAAAAATAAAAACTGAAATTCCACAATTGTCTTTTGCTTTTACGGTGACTGCATCATGGGAGGCTGATTGAAGCTAGTACGCTTATGCATCAGCAATTGCACCATTTTAATTTCACAGTCAGTGATTGACAGTTACCGCTAAAAGGTTAACCATATAGATCAGAGATCAGCTCTGGCAGCTGCAGTTAGAGACAGATACCCACTATGAAACGCTACAAAGAAAGGCTGCATATGAAATAGACTCCGCTCCTGAAATGAAAACGTATATGTAAATGTCACAGGTCTTTAAAGTGTTAAAAAAATTACATACCAAAGTATTCCAGTAGCTCAAAGTGTCAGTTTTTCATCAGTGATTTGCTCACATGCAAAAAAAAAAAAAATATTTTCTCTATCCGCAAAAAAACTAAACAAAACAAGTGAACAGCCCATATGCTATTAAGGGTATGTGTAATATCCTTGAAAAACATGGATTGAACATGAATGTGAAGAAAATAAATAGAACATATAGGTCAAAAACTGATGTCTGAATGAGGAATGTGGTTTATCAAGTTTATGAAAAAACAAAATAAAAAACCCACACGTTATACAGTAGTGTTCAAAATAGCAGTGTGTTCAAAAACATGAGTTAATCACAACCTTTATACCAGTTTTTATTTCCAGCATTGGGAACATTGCACACTGTTTTTTTAATTCAAAACATTTAGAGTAATATACAGTGGGGAAAAAAGTATTTAGTCAGCCAACAATTGTGCAAGTTCTCCCACTTAAAAAGATGAGAGAGGCCTGTAATTGACATCATAGGTAGACGACAACCATGAGAGTTAGAACGAGAAAACAAATCCAGAAAATCACCTTGTCTGATTTGGCAAGATTTATTTTGCAAATTATGGTGGAAAATAAGTATTTGGTCATTAACAAAAGTTCATCTCAATATTTTGTTATATATCCTTTGTTGGCAATGACAGAGGTCAAATGTTTTTAAGTCTTTATAAGGTTGGCACACACTGTTGGTTGTATGTTGGCCCATTCCTTCATGCATTTCTCCTCTAGAGCAGTGATGTTTTGGTCGTGTCGCTGGGCAACACGGACTTTCAAATCCCTCCAAAGGTTTTCTATGGGGTTGAGATCAGGAGAATGGCTTGGCCACTCCAGGACCTTCATATGCTTCTTACGAAGCCACTCCTTCGTTGCCCTGGCGGTGTGCTTGGGATCAATATCATGCTGAAAGACACATCCACATTTCATCTTCAATGCTCTTGCTGATGGAAGGAGATCTGCACTCTCACGATACATGGCCCCATTTATTCTTTTATGTACATGGACCAGACATCCTGGTCCCTTTGCAGAGAAACAGACCCAAAGCATGATGCTGCCACCCCGATGCTACACAGTAGGAATGGTGTTCTTTGGATGCAACTGAGCATTCTGTCTCCTCCAAACACGACAAGTTTTGTTTCTAAAAACAGTTTTACTTTGGTTTCATCAGACCATATGCCATTCTCTCAATACTCTTCTGGATAATCCAAATGCTCTCTAGAAAACTTCAGATGGGCCCGGACATGTATTGGCTTAAGCAGGGGAACATGTCTGGCAATGCAGGATCTGAGTAACTGGTGGCGTAGTGTGTTACTGATGGTAGCCTTTGTTACGGTGGCCCAGCTATATGCAGGTCATTCACTAGGTCCCCCCGTGTAGTTCTGGGATTTTTGTTCACCGTTCTTGTGATCATTTTGACCCCACGGGGTGAGATATTGCATGGAGCCCCAGATCGAGAGAGATAATCAGTGGTCTTGTATATCTTACATTTTCTTATTGTTGCTCCCAGTTGATTTAATCACACCAAGCTGCTTGCCTATTGCAGATTCAGTCTTCCTAGCCTGGTGCAGGGCTACAATTTTGCTTCTGGGTCCTTCAACAGTTCTTTGGTCTTCACCATAGTGAAGTTTGGAGTGTGACTGTTTGAGGTTGTGGATAGGTGTCTTTTATACTGATAACAAGTTCAAACAGATGCCATTACTACAGGTAATGAGTGGAGGACAGAGGAGCCTCTCAAAGAAGTTACAGGTCTGTGAGAGACAGAAATCTGGCATGTTTTTAGGTGACCAAATACTAATATTATTAATTTACAAAATAAATCTTGCCAAATCAGACAAGGTGATTTTCAGGATTTAATTTTCTCATTTTGACTCTTCTCTCATCTTTTTAAGTGGGAGAACTTGCACAATTGGTGGCTGACTAAATACATTTTTCCCCACTGTATATAATTTTATCTACTTTGCAGAAAAACAAAAAATGAAAATTGGGCTATACTAAAAAAATAGCAGAGTCTGTATTTGTCTTTAGAAACTTACAATATGTACTATTTTTTTGAGGATTTAGCATTCCTGTAAATCACTAGCATAATATTGAGTTGTATTCCCAGTGTTTTCGAACTGCTTCACATCTATGTTGCATAGGGTCATCCAACTTCTGGCACCTGACAACTGTTATTCCAGACCAGGATGCTTGAACAACAATCCACAAATTGTTGGCATTTGTTGCCTTTGCCTCAGAAACAGCATTTTTAATGTCACCTCACAAGTGCTCTATCGGATTATAGTCTGAGGATTGGGCTGACCACTCCATAACCTCAATTTTGTTGGACTGGAACCAAGATTTTGCTTGTTTACTGGTGTGTTTAGGGTTGCTGTTTTGTTGAAACACCCATTTCAGTTCAAGGGCATATCCTCTTCAGCGTAAGGCAACATGACCTCTTCAAGTACTTTAATATATGCAAACTGGTCCATGATCCCTGGTATGAGGTAAATAGGTCCAGCACCATAGTAAGAGAAACATGCCTTTATCATGATGCTTGAACCACCATGCTTCACTGTTTTCAGAGTGTACTGTTGCTTGAATGCAAAATTCGGGGGTCAACTGATAAACTGTCTGTGGCAGTTGGACCCAAAAGGAACAATTTTACTTTCATCAGAGAAAAATGTTTCTCCATTTCTCTTTAGGCTAGTTGATGTGTTATTTGGCAAATTGTATCCTCTTGAGTACATTTCTTTTTTTTTTTTCCAACAGTGTGAATTTGCGGGGACTTCTTGCTAAGAGATTAGCTTCATACAGGCAACTTCTGTCACCGTACATTCAGGTAACTTGAGACTGTCTTTGATCCTGGAGCTAATTAGTGGCTGAGCTGTTATGTTTCGGTAGCTGAGGAGAGCAGGCAAAAATGGCAATACACCAGAGAGGTTGGAATCTATTGGATTGCAGTAGCCTGACTAACCACCACAACTAAAGGCAGCCGTGGGGCGTTCCTACGTTGGTCCTAGACGCCTCGTCACAGCCTGAGAGATTAACTACACCTAAAGATAGAAAGAGGAAAGCTATCTGCCCCGGAGCAGATCCCCAAAGAACATAGGAAGCCACCAAACATGTAATGGCGGTTAGACAAGAGGAAATACAGACACATAAAGAAAATAGTATGAGCAAATGCTGGGGCCCAATCTGCCTAGACAGAAAAGGATAGAAAGGATACACTCACTGCAATCCAAAAAAACCCTAAAAAATACCAGCGCTACTGATTGCAAAAACACCTGAGATCACACGACCTCTACCACCTAAATCAGTTCTCTGGTGTAACAAAACTAAGCCGCAGTCACTGAAAAAACTGGAAAAGGCAAATGAACAAATAACAATGGCTCCAGCGGAACTGAGAGGAGCCCAAGCCCCCCGGGGGGAACCTGGCTAACCTCACAGAAATGCAAAGAAATATGCAAATGGTAAGCACAAAAACAAAAACAGAAAATATCTTATCTGAAAGCAGAAGAAGAGGCAAGACTCAGCAAGCTTCCAAGTGAACCAGGAACCACAGTTGAGACAAGAACAATTTATCACCGGCAACCATGATAGGAGGGAACCTCCCTTATATAAGACCAGTCTGTGACTCCTGATTGCCAATCCTCATTGAATGGTTCAGTACTGTTTGTAACCACCAGAGGGAGCTTCTGCTCAAAATTCATTTCCAAAACATTCACAACAGTACCCCCTTGAGGAGGGGTCACCGAACCCTCATTTGTGCAACCAGGTCGGTCAGGATGAGCTCGGTGATAGGCACGGATCAGTCTCCTAGCATGGATGTCCGAAGCAAACACCCAAGAATTGTCCTCCTGACCGTAACCTCTCCACTTAACCAAATACTGGAGTTTCCATCTAGAAAAACGAGAATCCAATATTTTCTCAACCACATACTCCAGATTGCCCTCAACCAAAACAGGGTCGGGAGGCGCAGCCATAGGAACCACTGGCTCGACAAACCTCTTCAATAAGGACTTGTGGAACACGTTATGGATCTTAAATGTCCCTGGAAGAAGTAAACGAAAGGAAACAGGATTAAGAATCTCCATGATCTTATAAGGTCCAATGAACCTAGGCTTAAACTTAGGAGATGCAACTCTCATAGGAATATTTCTTGAGGACAACCAGACCAAGTCCCCCACTTTAAACCGAGGACGATCAGTCCTATGCCGGTTGGCAAACCGCTGGGCCTTCTCCTGAGAGAGGGACAACCTCTCCACTACCTGGTCCCAAATCTGCTGCATACGCTCCACAACAGAGTCAACACCCGCACAGACAGAAGCCTCCGTCTGTCCTGAAGAAAATCGAGGGTGAAACCCAAAATTGCATAAAAATGGAGACATCAAAGTGGCAGAGCTTGCCCTATTATTAAGAGCAAACTCAGCCAAAGGCAAAAAAGAGACCCAATCATCTTGAACAGCAGACACAAAGCATCTCAGATAAGTCTCCAATGTCTGGTTTGTTCTCTCAGTTTGTCCATTGGTCTGAGGATGAAAAGCAGAGGAGAAAGACAATTGAACACCAAGTTTAGAACAAAAAGTCCTCCAAAATCTGGAAACAAACTGGACTCCTCTGTCAGACACAATGTTCTCAGGAATGCCGTGTAACCGAACCACGTGCTGAAGGAACAAAGGCACCAATTCGGAAGAGGAAGGCAACTTAGGTAATGGCACAAGATGCATCATCTTGGAAAACCTATCACAAATCACCCAGATAATGGTCATTCTCTGAGAAACAGGGAGGTCGGAAATAAAATCCATAGAGATATGGGCCCATGGTCTCTTGGGCACAGGCAATGGCATCAACAAACCACTAGAGCGAGAGAAAGGCTTGGAGCGAGAGCAAGTCCCACAGGACTGCACAAACTCCCTGACGTCACGAGACAAAGTAGGCCACCAAAAGGACCGACTCACCAAGTCTCTGGTACCAAAAATTCTGGGATGACTGACCAACGTGGAACAATGAATCTCAGACATCACACTCTTTTTCCACCGGTCTGGGACAAACAATTTCCCAATAGGGCAATGCTCGGGTTTATCCTCCTGACACCCTTCCAGAGCCAGTCTCAAATTGGGCGAGATGGCAGAAAGAACTACACCCTCTTTCAAAATAACAGCAGGATCAGATAACTCAGGAGAGTCCGCAAGGAAACTCCTCAAGAGGGCATCCGTCTTAACATTCTTAGTGCCAGGAAGAAAGGAAACTACAAAATTAAAACGTGTGAAAAACAAGGCCCACCTGGCCTGTCTAGGATTAAGTCGCTTGGCTGATTCCAGATAAACCAGATTCTTATGGTCCATGAGGACCACCACCTGATGTTTGGCTCCCTCCAGCCAATGTCTCCACTCTTCAAAAGCCCACTTCATGGCCAATAACTCCCGATTACCCACGTCATAATTACGTTCAGTTGGAGAAAATTTTCGAGAGAAAAAGGCACAAGGGTTACTTTTAGAGGTCTCAGGATCTCTTTGGGACAAAACGGCACCTGCCCCAATTTCAGAGGCATCAACCTCCACCTGAAATGGCAGAGAAACATCAGGCTGCCGTAGAACAGGAGCAGAAGTGAATCTCTGCTTAAGTTCCTGAAACGCAGAGACTGCCTCAGGAGGCCAATTCACCACATCAGAACCCTTTTTGGTCAAATCAGTCAATGATTTAACAATAACAGAGAAATTACCAATAAATTTACGATAAAAATTGGCAAAACCCAAGAATCTCTGAAGAGCCTTTAATGAAGTAGGTTGGACCCAATCACAGATGGCCTGAACCTTGACCGGGTCCATTTCAATAACAGATGGAGACAAAATGAATCCCAGAAATGAGATCC
>JARQOD010000005.1:413991848-414047762 GCA_033576555.1 Oophaga sylvatica
CTAAGCTCCGCCTCCTGGGGTCACATGACCGCAGGTCCTGGCAGTACACTCACCACCTGGTGTTCTGCTTACTCCAGCTCTGCTGTATTACTATCATCTTGCCCAGCACTCGGGGGCGCTGTGAGTACCGCAGTCACAGGCCGTCGGAGGCTCCGGGCTCCCACTGTCAGGGCTGCTGAAACCGCTGGTAAGTGCCCACCTAGCGGTTTCACGTGATATTATAACTGACCTTGAACTTTTTTTTCTGCAGCATGGACCCGATGCATGCTTTATCTGAGCAGGTGAAACACTTGACTCAGTTGCTGCAGAAGCTAAATTTGGAGCACCAAACTCTGGCCCAATCCCAACGGCAGGTTGCGGATTCGGTTCAGGGGCGCTATCCGCAGGGTTTCAGCAGGAGTGGGCTAGAGATGTCTTTTTAGTCTCACCCGAACCTCCGGTTAAGTTACCGGATACTTTTGCTGGTAACAAAAGTGATTTTAGAGTATTTAAGGAGGGCTGTAAACTTTTTTTCTCCTTGAGACCCCGCTCCACTGGGGATGAGAAACAGAGGGTGGGGGTTGTTATGTCCCTGCTTAGGGGGGCCCCGCAAGCCTGGGCATTTTCTCTTTCCTCTTCTGCCCCGGAGAGAATAAGTGTGCCTGCATTTTTTGAGGCTTTAGGGCATATTTACGATGAGCCGGATAGAGTGCGTTTGGCTGAGGACAAGGTGATGAGTGTCTGTCAGGGGAAGCACTCGGCCGAGTGGTTCTGTTCTGAATTTAGACATTGGGCAGCCGAGGTTTCGTGGAGTGATGCCGCCCTTCGGGGGTTGTTCCGTAGAGGCCTGGGTGAACGTGTAAAGGATGCCCTGGCACTTCATCCTCCACCTGACTCCCTGGAGGATGCCATGACCCAAGCGGTTCACATGGATCACAGACTGCGGGCTAGAGGCATTATGCAATTGGAAACATCGTTATTCTCCAGTGGAGATGAGACCCGGACTCCTCCTGTGGCTATGGAGGTGAATGCTATCACCTGTGAGAAGGAAAGAAGACGCCACCGTGAGAAGCAGTTGTGCTTCTATTGTGGGGAATCTGGACATTGGAAGGACTGCCCTTCCTGTCCGTCATCTTTCAAGGTGGCGGGAAACGACTAGGTCTGGGTAGTAGTCGAGGAGGCTACCCAGACCTTCAGGTACATTTTTCCTCACTTGCAAAAATTGTGCTTCAGGTGGAACTGGAACTTGGTGGTGGTCCTGTTCAGACTACCGCCTTTATTGACTGTGGTTCTGCTGTGAATCTGATTGACACCCGGATCCTGTTAAACTTGTGGCTATTGACTCGTCCCCTCTTACCCGGGACGGTATCTATTTCAGGTCTGAACTTTTTTCTTTGAAAGTGGGTCCACTCATGTGGAAAAACTAAGTTGTCTTGTGTTAGATAACTTGCCTGCGGGACTGGTACTGGGGATGCCTTGGCTTCAACGCCATAATCCTACCATTGATTGGTGACGGGGGAGATCACTCAATGGGGATGCAGGGATAAATGTTGTAACCTGGGACCTCTGGTCAACTCTGTTAAATCTGTATCTGTGTCGTCTGTCAATCTGGAGGGTCTTCCGGAGTACCTGAAGGATTTCGAAGACGTGTTTTCCGAAAGCGAGGCTGAGGCGCTGCCACCACATAGACCCTATGATTGTGCCATTGATTTAGTACCTGGAGCCAAGTTGCCTAAGGCTCGGTTGTTCAATTTGTCGGGGCCAGAGCGCCAAGCCATGAAGGAGTACATAGCTGAGAGTCTCCGCAAAGGGCATATTAGGCCTTCTGTTTCACCCGTAGCAGCAGGATTCTTCTTCGTGAAGAAGAAAGATGGTGGTTTGCGGCCGTGCCTCGACTTTCGGGAACTTAACAAGATAACGGTTAGGAACACTTACCCACTTCCCCTCATTCCAGACTTATGTAACCAGTTATCAGGGGCCCAATAGTTCTCCAAATTAGATCTCTGGGGGGCCTACAACCTGATAAGGGTTGGGGAAGGGGACGAATGGAAAACAGCGTTCCTCACATCAGAGGGACTCTTTGAAAACCTGGTGATGCCATTTGGGTTAACTAATGCCCCCGCTATTTTCCAGAACTTTATCAATGTTGTGTTTTCAGACCTGATAGGCCGTTTTGTTATCATTTATTTGGATGACATTTTGATATATTCCCCGGACAGTCAGTCTCACTTGCAACATCTGCAGACAGTTCTCCAGAGACTCAGGGAGAATCAATTGTTTGTGAAATTGGAGAAATGTTCGTTTTTCGTTCAGGAACTGTCTTTTTTGGGGCTGATTGTGTCCGGTGTGGGGTTTCGTATGGATCCTAAGAAGGTGCTGGCTATTGTAGACTGGGTTTAGCCTCGAGATCTCAAGGGGCTCCAGCGCTTTTTAGGATTTGCAAACTATTACCGTAGATTCATTAAAGGTTTCTCACAAGTGGTTAAACCACTTACGGATCTTACCCAGAAGGGTGCTGATGTAAAAAATTGGTCGGGACTTGCTAAAGAATCCTTCTCAGCGCTTAAGAAATGTTTCATGTCCGCCCCGGTGTTGGTTCAGCCAGACCCGTCCAAACCTTTTATTGTGGAGGTGGATGCTTCTGAAGTGGGGGTGGGGGCAGTGTTGTCCCAGGGTACGGCCACCCTTACTAATCTCAAACCCTGTGCCTTCTTCTCCAAGAAGTTCTCTTCCGCTGAGAGAAACTATGATGTAGGCAATAGAGAACTTCTTGCAGTCAAGCTGGCATTCGAAGAATGGAGGCACTTTTTGGAAGGGGCGGCTCACCCTATCACTGTTATCACAGATCACAAAAATTTGGCATACCTTGAATCTGCTAAGAGGCTTACGCCTAGACAAGCCCGTTGGTCACTTTTTTTTTCACGATTTCAATTCTCCATTACTTTTCGACCGGGGTCCAAAAATGTTAAAGCGGATGCCCTGTCCAGAAGTTTTGACCCGGTGTCTCCCCCTGAGCCACCGTCCTCCATTCTTCGTCCAGGGGTGGTAGTGGAGGGGATCTCGTCAGAGTTGGAACAAGAAATTTTGAAGGCTCAGTTCCTAGCTCCGGCGGCCAGGCCAGGGGATAAATTGTTTGTTCCAGAATTATTGCGGCCTAGACTTCTGCAGGAGTTTCATGAGTCTAGGCTTAGTGCTCATCCTGGTATCACGGCCACTAGAGAGGCAATAACCAGGGTGTTTTGGTGGCCTTCAATTGGGTCCGATGTTAAGAAATTCATTTCTGCTTGTGGAGTTTGTGCCCGTTCCAAAAGCTCGCATAGCCGGCCGGCTGGGGAACTCATACCTTTACCGGTTCCTGAAAGGCCATGGACTCATCTCTCCATGGACTTATTACCGGTCTTCCACCTTCCAGGGGCAATACCGTGATTTGGGTGGTGGTGGACAGGTTTTCTAAACAGGCCCATTTCGTTCCCTTGGCAGCATTACCCTCAGCAGAAACATTGTCAAGATTGTTTGTGCTGCATGTGGTCCGTTTGCATGGGGTATCCTGAATGTTGTGTCTGACAGAGGTGTGCAGTTTGTCTCAAAATTTTGGAGGGCATTCTGTAAGAAATTGGGCATCTCACTCTCCTTCTCGTCGGCATATCACCCGGAGAGTAATGGTCAGACGGAACGCACCAATCAATCCCTGGAACAGACTCTCAGGTGTCTGACCTCCGCCAGACAGGAGGATTGGTGTGATGCGTTACCGTTGGCAGAATTCGCTTTTAACAACCGAGTGAGTCAATCCACCAACATGTCCCCATTCCTGATTAATTATGGGTTTAATCCCCATTTTGGGGAGTTTTCACAGTTGGATTCCGGTTGTCCAGGGGCGGAGGGATCCGTTCTACGGTTTAAAAATATCTGGGCTGAAGTCCAGCGTAATATCTCTCGGGCCCAGGGGAGGTATAAATATTTTGCGGACAAAAAGAGAGCCCAGGGACACATGTTTCAGGTGGGGGAGAAGGTTTGGCTTTCCACACGTAACATCAACTTGAAGGTACCATTAGCTAAATTGGGACCGAAGTTCTTCGGTCCGTACGAGATTGTGGAGATAGTCAATCCTGTGGCATATAAGTTGCATCTCCCCCGCCCTTAAAAATAACCAATGTGTTCCATAAATCTCTGTTGAAACCCGTGGGGTCTGTCAAGGAGGACTCGGAGTCTGTTGTTCCTCCAGTGTTAGTGGAAGGTCACTTGGAGTATGAGGTCGGACATATTGTGGACTCTCGGCGGATGCGTCGCTCCTTGCAGTACCTGGTCCACTGGAAGGGATATGGACCCGGAGGATCACTCATGGGTCTCTGCTCGCTCGGTACATGCGGATCGCCTGGTTCGGGCTTTCCATGCCAGGTACCCGGGCAAGCCTGGGGGTCCAGAGGCCCCCCGTTGAGAGGGGGGTACTGTCATGATCCCAGTGCAGGTTTGACCTGCATCCCAGGGGTTAATGTCTTGATACTAGTGCAGGTTCTGACCTGCACACCTGGGGTTTATTATTGTAGCCTCTCTTTGGTTCGGGGAGAGCTTCTTATAGCCCTAGGAAGCTCCAATCCCCGTCAGTTATACTTTTGCCCTTGGCTGAGTGTGTTGACCCCTGATTGCCTGTGCCTTGTGCCTGTGTTCTTGCTTGTTTGTATGGTTCTGACCCGGTTGTTTCCCGTTGTGATTTTGCCTCTTGATTCTGTACTGTGTATTTGCTTCTCTGGTTTTCTGACTCCTGCCACGTCCCTGACTATTCTTTATTAGCCTGCTCCTTGTTTACTGCGTTGTCTCTCACGTTTACTGACCTCGGCTTGTCTTGGATTCCGTCTCCCTCTGGTTCCCCGTCCTCTCCCTGGTGTCCGGTGACCCCCTTTCCATTCTCCAGGGTCCCTGTAACTTCCTGCACTCATCCTCAGCTACAGGACGCTAAGCTCCGCCCCCTGGGGTCACATGACCGCAGGTCCTGGCAGTACACTCACCACCTGGTGTTCTGCTCACTCCAGCTCTGCTGTATTACTATCATCTTGCCCAGCACTCGGGCGCTGTGAGTACCGCAGTCACAGGCCGTTGGAGGCTCCGGGCTCCCACTGTCAGGGCTGCTGAAACCGCTGGTAAGTGCCCACCTAGAGGTTTCACGTGATACTCTCCTCAGTTACCAAAACATAACAATTGTGTCTGACAGAGGAGTCCAGTTTGTTTCCAGATTTTGGAGGACATTTTGTTCTAAACTTGGTGTTCAGTTATCTTTCTCCTCTGCATTCCATCCTCAGATCAATGGACAAACCGAGAGAACAAACCAGAACTTGGAGATTTATTTGAGATGTTTTGTGTCTGCTGATCAAGATGACTGGGTCTCTTTTTTGCCTTTGGCTGAGTTTGCTCTTAATAATAGGGCTAGCTCTGCCACTTTGATGTCTCTATTTTTCTGCAAGTTTGGGTTTCTGTCTGGCCAGGTGTTAACTCTGTTGTGGAACGAATGCAGCAGATTTGGGACCAGGTAGTGGAGAGGTTGTCTCTCTCTCTCAGGAGAAGGCCCAACGGTTTGCCAACCGGCATAGGACTGATGGTCCTCGGTTTAAAGTGGGGGACTTGGTTTGGTTGTCCTCAAGAAATATCCCTATGAGGGTTGCATCTCCAAAGTTTAAGCCTAGGTTCATTGGACCTTATAAGATCATGGAGATTCTTAATCCTGTTTGCTTCTTCCAGGGACATTTAAGATCCATAACGTGTTCCACAAGTCCTTATTGAAGAGGTTTGTCGAGCCAGTGGTTCCTATGGCTGCGCCTCCTGACCCTGTTTTGGTTGAGGGCAATCTGGGGTATGTGGTTGAGAAAATATTGGATTCTCGTTTTTCTAGACGGAAACTCCAGTATTTGGTTAAGTGGAGAGGTTATGGTCAGGAGGACAATTCTTGGGTGTTTGCTTCGGACATCCATGCTAGGAGACTGATCCGTGCCTATCACCGAGCTCATCCTGATCGGCCTGGTTGCGCAAGTGAGGGTTCGGTGACCCTCCTCAAGGGGGGGGTACTGTTATGAATGTGCTAGAGATGGTTTCTGAGCAGAGGCTCCCTCTGGTGGTTACAAACAGTACTGAACCTTTCAGCGAGGAATGGCAATCTGGGTTCACTGACTGGTCTGATATAAGGGAGGTTCCCTCCCATGATGGTTGCCGGTGATCAATTGTTCTTGTCTCAATTGTGGTTCCTGGTTCATTTGGAAGTTTGCTGAGTCTTGCCTGCATCTTCTGCTATCAGATAAGATATTTTCTGCTTTTATTTTTGTGCTTGCTTTTTGCATTGTTCCCTGCACTTCTGTGGAGGTCAGCCAGGTCCCCTCCGGTGGGCTTGTGCTCCTCTCAGTTTATCTGAAGCCACTGTTATTTGTTCATTTTCTTTTTCCTGTTTTTTCAGTGGCTGCGGCTTGGTTTTGTTCACACTGAGATCTGATTTAGTGGGTGGCGAGATCGTGTGATTTCAGTATTTTTGTAATCAGAATTGTTGGATTTTTGTAGGGTTTACTGGGTTGCAGAAAGTAATCTCTCCTGTCCTATCCTATTTAGTCAGCTTGTGGCCCCAGCGTTTGCTTATTCTATTTTCTGTCTGTGTTCGTGCTTTCTTCTTGTCTAACCGCCATTACATGTTTGGGGGCTTCCTATTTTCTTTGGGGATCTGCTCCGAGGCAGATAGCTTTCATCTTTCTGCCTTTAGGTGTAGTTATCTCTCAGGCTGTGACGAGGCGTCTAGGATCAACGTAGGAACGCTCCACGGCTACCTCTAGTTGTGTGGTTAGTTTAGGAATCTGCAACCCATTAGTTACCAACATCTCAGGTGTTCGGCTGCCCGGCTGTTGTTCCTGTCCTCCTCAGCTACCTAACATAACAGAGGGCCCAAGCCCAGCGAGAGGCCGAGAGAGCCGAGCGGAAGGCCCAAGCTCAAAGAGCCCATGAGCTGGAGATGGTCCAGCGAGGGGGGATACTCCCCACAGCCCAGAGCTGTGAGCCCAGCAGCGCTCAGAGTCCGAAGTCCTGGCCAGAGCACTTTCCCGTGATGGAAAAGGACGGAGACTTAGACACTTTTCTGCGGGCCTTTGAGAAAGTCTGCAGACAGTACCAGCTGCCTGAGGACCAATGGGCCAGGTACTTGACCCCGGGCTAAAGGGCAAAGCTCTGGAGGTGTTTGCTTCACTCCCGCCAGGCCAAGATGGTGACTATGAGGCCATCAAGCAGGCACTGATCGCCAAGTACCAGCTAACCCCTGAGGTATACCGAAAGAAGTTCTGGAACCTCCAACGTGGCCCACACGACAGTTATTTATTTTATTTATTTATTTATTTATTTATATTTATATAGCGCCATCATATTCCGCAGCGCTTTACAGTTTAACAGTTTCAAAACACAAGTCATAAGTCACAACGTTAACAATACAGTAATTAAAGCAAAATAAGACGGCCCTGCTCGTGAGAGCTTACAATCTACAATGAGGTGGGGGAGATACAAAATACAGGTGTGTATATACAATGGTGCATTTACAATGATGGTCCAGCCATCTTAAGGGAGTGAGGGATGGATGGAGATAGTGAATGGGCTACACACACACACACACTTACACATAGAATGACTTTGATTAGTGAATGTGATAGGCCGCTCTGAACAGATGTGTTTTGAGGGAGCGCCTGAAACCATGCAAATTGTGGATAGTCCTAATTTCTTGGGGTAGAGCATTCCAGAGGATTGGCGCAGCGCGGGAGAAGTCTTGGAGTCGGGAGTGGGAGGTACGGATTAGTGCAGAGGTTAGTCGAAAGTCGTTTGCAGAGCGCAGCAGTCGGTTAGGCCGATAGACAGAAATGAGGGAGGAGATGTAGGGGGGTGCTGCAGTGTGGAGAGCTTTGTGGGTGAGAACAAGCACTTTGAATTGGATCCTATAATGAATGGGCAGCCAGTGTAAGGACTGGCGAAGAGCGGACGCGTCCGAGTACCGATTAGCCAGATGGATAACCCTGGCTGCTGCATTAAGGATGGACTGGAGAGGGGATAGTCGAGTAATGGGGAGGCCAAGTAATAGAGCGTTACAGTAGTCCAGGCGGGAGTGGATCAATGCTACAGTGAGGGTTTTTGTTGTTTCCATGGTGAGAAAAGGGCGGATTCTAGAGATGTTCTTTAGGTGTAGGCGGCAAGAGCGGGCAAGAGATTGTATATGGGAGGTGAAGGAGAGATTGGTATCAAACATAACACCCAGACAGCGAGCCTGCTGCCGGGGTGTTATTATGGTGCCGCCCACTGAGAGGGAAATGTCAGATTTAGGGAGGTTAGTAGACGGCGGGAGCAGAAGAAGTTCAGTTTTGGAGAGGTTGAGTTTCAGATAGAGAGCAGACATGATGTTGGAGACTGCGGACAGACAGTCGGTGGCGTTCTGTAGTACAGCGGGGGTAAGGTCGGGGGATGACGTGTATAATTGTGTGTCATCAGCATAAAGATGGTACTGAAAGCCAAATCTGCTGATGGTCTGTCCAATTGGGGCGGTGTAGAGAGAGAAGAGAAGGGGGCCAAGGACTGAGCCCTGGGGTACACCGACAGTGAGAGGGAGAGGAGATGAAGTGGAGCCAGAGAACGAAACACTGAAGGAGCGGTCAGAAAGATAGGAGGAGAACCAGGAGAGAACAGTGTCCTTAATACCTAGAGAGTGGAGCCTGGACAGTAGGAGACGGTGGTCAACCGTGTCGAAAGCTGCAGAAAGGTCGAGTAGAATGAGCAGAGAGTGGTCGCCGTTACGTTTTGCTGTCAGAAGGTCATTGGTCACTTTGATGAGTGCAGTTTCAGTCGAATGTAGGGGTCGGAAGCCGGACTGTGAAGGGTCTAGGAGGGAGTGAGTGGAGAGGTAACGGGTGAGGCGGGAGTAGACTAGGCGCTCCAAAAGTTTGGAGATGAAGGGGAGATTGGAGACCGGTCTGTAGTTGTTTGTGCAGGAAGGGTCAAGAGCGGGTTTCTTTAGTAGTGGAGTAATGATGGAGTGTTTGAAGGAGGATGGGAAAATGCCAGAGGAGAGTGAGAGATTGAAGATTGTAGTTAGGTGAGTTGTGACAACAGGAGAAAGAGAGTTATAGCGATGTGGTGCAAGGACTCAGGACCCACTTTGACCAGTGGATCCATGGACTGTCCGTCGACACCTTTGAGCAGCTGAGGGACCTGATGATCAAAGACCAGTTCCTGCATCTGTGCCCAGCTGAGGTCCGACAGTTCATCCTGGACCAAGAACCAGAGGACACAGTCAAAACAGCGCGGATCGCCGACAGCTATGAGGCCAACTGGAAACCCGAGGTGCGGAAGCCAGTCACCACCAGCTGGAGAGGGGGTAAGCCTGCAACCAACCCCAGTGCCCCTGCCAGCCGTCCTTCTGGAGGCCCTACCCCCTTTGCCAACGCCAGGCCTTCATCAGACCCCCGCCAGTGTTTCTCCTGTAAACGGACTGGACACATCAGCGCCATCTGTCCGGAGAGGCAGAAGAACCCACCAGCTAAGGCCTCTGGGCCCAACGCCTCTGTTCTTTTGGTGGGTGGTGTGGTGGGGAGGGTTGATGACAACATGCAGCACGTCCGCGTGGGGGCCCGTCTTGCTACAGGCCTCAAGGACACCGGGGCTGAACGAACCCTCATCCGACCCGAACTGGCGGCCCCTAAAGAGTTGATTCCGGGGAAAACCCTAACTGTCACCGGGATTGGGGGCGTCCGCTGCCCCTTGCCGATGGCCCGGGTTTTCATTAACTGGGGTACCGTGAGCAGGGTGAAGGAAGTGGGGGTGTCCGAAAACCTGCCCACTGATGTTTTATTGGGGACTGATTTGGGGAGGATGGTGGCGTACTACGTCCCTGACACCCCTCCCCAATCTGGTAATATGGTTAACGTTAACCATGATGATGACGTTGGGAAACTGAACGTGTTACCTGCCAATGCTTTGCGAAGTGATGATGCGACTGATAACCATTTTATCCCTAGGAATGATGCTGATGATGATGTATTTGTGCCATATGAACCTGTTAACCCTTTCTCTGAAGTGGTAGATGTGTCCACAGGTACAGGAGCGCTCAGCCACGTCTCTCAGCGGAGTGAGTTGGCTGAGGAACCCCTAGCAGGACAGTGCTCAAGGAAATGGGGAGGTGCATGGGAACCGTGAGGAAGGTGACGCCATGACACTGACCAGTACCACCGAGGAAGGTAACTGGCCCATAAGTAGCACTACTCTTGAAGTGTTGGTGGTACATGGGGAGATAGAGCCCATAGAAGCAGGCTGATGGGTCTGTAGAATTCCCCGGGGGGATAGTATACGTAGCTGCTGTCACCCGCAGTCAGAGTGCTGTCACCCGCAGTCAGAGCGCCCTGCCATCTGGACCCTCCTCCGCTACACGAGAGACTGAACCAGAGGTGGACCCAGAGCCGGTCCCAGAGGGTCCCAGTGAGGAAGGAACCCTGACGTCACTTCTGGCTGCCTCCAGCCAGGAGTTCCAGGCCGCTCTGCACTCAGATGCGAGCCTGGAGAACTTGAGGCACCTCACCGAGATGTCCACCTCCATGACTGATAAGGAGAGGGTGTTCTGGGAACGAGGAAGGTTGTACCAGGAGACAGTACCCGGAGATTCCCAAAAGGAGTGGTTGAGGGAAAAACAGCTGGTCGTCCCGCACCAGTTTCGAGGTGAGTTGTTGCGGATTGCCCATGAGATTCTACTCGCAGGACACTTGGGGATCAGCAAAACTAAGGCACGGTTGTCTCAACACTTCTATTGGCCCAAGATGGGGATAGATGTGACTAACTACTGCCGCTCCTGTATCACCTGTCAAAGAGTGGGGAAGGTGGGGCCTGCTCTTAAGGCTCCCTTGATCCTGTTGCCAGTGATAGAGGAGCCTTTCCAGAGGATCGCGGTGGACATTGTGGGCCCGCTGGCCGTCCCCAGCAGCTCTGGAAAGCGATACATCCTTACTGTGGTAGACTACACTACCCGGTACCCAGAGGCAGTAGCTCTGTCCTCAACTAGGGCAGATAAGGTGGCGGATGCACTGGTGTCCATCTTTTCACGGGTAGGATTTCCCAGGGAGATGCTTACCGATCAAGGGACCCAATTTATGTCTCGCCTAAAGGAGGCTCTCTGCAGGAAAATGCAGGCAACGCGTATGGTATTGAGTGCGTATCACCCACAGACCAATGGTTTGTGTGAGCGCTTTAACGATACCCTCAAACAGATGCTCCGCATGCTGGTTGAGACCCAGGGACGCGATTGAGAGCGGTACCTCCCACACCTGCTATTTGCCTACAGAGAAGTTCCGCAGGCCTCGACGGGGTTCTCCCCTTCGAGCTCCTGTACGGCCGGCGAGTCCGGGGACCCCTTGGGTTGATAAGAGAATCCTGGGAAGATGAGCCAAACCCCACGGAAGTGTCCATCGTGGATTATGTCATGCGCTTCCGCGACAAGATGCAGACCTTGACGCAGTTGGTGCATGACAACACGACGCAGGCTCAGGCTGACCAGAAGCACTGGTACGACCAGAACACCCGGGAGCGGAACTACCAGGTGGGTCAAAAGGTGTGGGTGCTGGTCCCCGTACCAAAGGATAGGTTTCAGGCAGCCTGGGAAGGCCCGTACGTCGTGCACCAACAGCTCAACCCAGTCACCTACGTGGTCACGCTTGACCACACTCGGGGTAGGCGCAAGGCCTTTCACGTCAACATGATGAAGGCCCATCACGAATGTGAAGCCTGCGTCCTACCGATCTGCAACCTGCCGAGGACGGGGAGGAAGACCCCCTCTGGGACATGCTGGCCCAAGCCAAGGCTGATGGGTCCATTGAGGACATGGAGGTAAATGCCTCGCTAACCGTCTCCCAGCGGTTGCAGTTGCTGGCCACACTGGAACCCTTCCGGGCCGTGTTCTCCAACCGACCCGGATGGACGAAGTTGGCAGTTCACGAGGTGGACACCGGGAATCATGCCCCACTACGGCGGACATCTTATCGGATCTCTGAGGAGGTGCAGCAGATTATGCGACAGGAGATCGATGAGATGTTGCAGCTGGGGGTGATCCGACGGTCCAAAAGGGCGTGGGCCTCACCTGTAGTTCTCGTGCCTAAAAAGGATCGGACCACCCGGTTCTGCATGGACTACAGGGGGCTCAACGCCATCACTACCTCTGATGCGCACCCAATGCCACGCATCGAGGATCTGCTGGAGTGGTTAGCGAATGCAAAGTACATATCCATCATGGATTTAAGCCGGGGATACTGGCAGATTCCCCTGAGCCCTGCGGCACAGGAGAGATCCGCCTTTATCACCCCTTTTGGACTGTACGAGTCCACGGTCATGCCCTTCGGCAAGAAGAATGCCCCTGCCACTTTTCAGCGAATGGTCAACCACTAGCTTCAGGGACTGGAGAAGTACGCTGTGGCGTACCTGGACGACATTGCCGTCTTCAGTTCCACCTGGGAGGAACACCTTCAGCATCTCCAGGAGGTGCTCAAGCGTATTCACCAGGCAGGTCTGACCATCAAGCCCGGAAAATGCCAGATGGGCATGAGCAAGGTCAACTAAACGAACCCGCTGAGGTGCGCATGGCGGATTACCGACAGGTCATGCCTCCTTAGCGCCCTCTAAGAGGGGGAGGTGTGATGATACCCTGGAATGGAAGCTCCATTTCTTGTGCTCTTCTAGAACTTTCCTGCCCTACAACCCCCCAGCGTGTTTGGCCAGTACAGAGCTGGACTGGAAAATCAGTCATTATCGTTGCTGCTGACAGCCCACAGCCTGCAAACCCCCTCCTTCTCTCTCCCTCTTACTCGCTCCTTCCTTTCGCCCCCACCTCAGAAATGTTCTTTGTCTCCTCAGACCTGCAGTCGGTCCTAGAGCACATAGTGGTAATCTAATCATCTGTCTATAATATGCCGTGAGATTATGACAGAGACACGGGAGCTGCTGTTCTGTAACGTGCTTTCATCAGACGTTGCTACGGCGGTACTGGTGAAATTGTAGCGTCAACAGAACCAGAGAAATGGAATTCTCTGGTCTAGAGGGTAATATCTCATCCGAGTTTGGACTCGTTAGAACACAAATTTCAGAATAAGATCACTGATAGGTCTGCCATTATTCTGTTAAGTTCTCCCGCCGAGTTATGGTCTTTATAAGTTTCCAGAGCTAAAAACTGTAACTTCGAGCTATGGGAGGTGGCCAGAAAACCATCCTCTTTTGTGAGGTCACAAGCCAGGGGTATAAGTCTGCAACTAGACCCCCTCTGGTCATTCCCAGCCTGAGATGACCTGACTGAAAGATCTCCAAATGAACTATGACGTGTGGCTCCTCCCCCAGCCTGCCATGATCTACGTACCATGTGAGTTTTTCACCTTTAACCCTGTTTTTTATTTTAAATTGCATTGTACATAATTGTATTGTCTCAGCTTGTTACATCTTTTTATACTGTATAAACACTGCCTGCATTTTAGGAATAAACATATAAAATTATTAATTTGGTTCTCCTGCTCTATAAACGAATTAGCACGTGCCTGAAGTAACTACGCTACTAATTCGGGGTTGCTACGGACCCTCTTGATAAATTGTTCATTAAGAAAATCGTAGCTGGTGGCAGCTAAAAAGAAGGGGTGTAAAGTGTTGAACTGTGGGGTGGCGTTGGCAGTGACGGAGCGGGTGTTATAAGTGTATTGCCTGGCTGTGGCCCAGAGTAATTATAATTCCCTCACTGCAGCGTGCCCAATAGCCAGCACACATCCAAGCGGCCCGTCTGGCGACTAATTATCCCAGGTGCAGTTCCCTGACTGACCTAAGGGTAAGGGGGGCGCCAGAGAGCTGCAAGTTCCTAAGTGGAAGTGGGATAAAAATAAATCCCTGCAATTCGTGGTATATTTTAGCGGCAGTGGGATAATTCAAATAAGCCCCTGCAGATTATTCCTGACACATTGGGTCGGACGGCAGCAGCCGTCATGTGTGTTTTGTCACATTGGTGGCAGCGGTGGGATCATAAGCCGTGATACCCCAGGCTACCGTTGTGGCGGTCCGTGTGCCGCGTTCATCACAGTTACTTTTTCAAATCTGTGAAAATTGGCCATTTGCCCACTTTGATGCCAATTCTGATGCCCAGAACCCATTTGGGTCAGGCTATATGGATCTGGGTTTGATGCAGGGCATCACTATCTGTGTACTCATAGTGTGAGATCAGTGGCCCAAAGTCGTTTAACCCCTTGAAAACATGTTACTTATTCAAATCTGTGAAAATTGGCTGTTTGCCCACTTTGATGCCAATTCTGATGCCCAGAACCCATTTGGGCCAGGCAGGAGGGACTTGTTTTTAATGTGGGGCGTCCTGTTCTATATGTCTGCAGTGTGATATCAGTGGCCCAAAGTCATTTAACCCTTTAATAAACGCCGTCTGGTGCCCACTTTGATGCTCATTTTTGTGCCAGTTTTATAATTTTTGGCGCAGATTTTAAGTGTATTCACATCAGGGCTCCTCGCTGCATTGTTTATTATTGTGATGATTATTTTTTGTTAAACCTATAAAAAACAGAAAAGAAAAATTTGACAAATAAGAAACTGACAAATAAGAAACCAACTTCAGCTCCGAATAAGAAACTGAACGAATAAGAAACCAACTTCAGCCTCGTCACACAGCCCTCATCATTGTCCCCATTCCCCACAGCCCCTCATAATCCTCCCATTCCCCACACAGCCCCTCACCATCCCTCCATTCCCCACACAGCCCCTCACCATCACTCCATTCCCCACACAGCCCCTCATCATCCCTCCATTCCCACACAGCCCCTCATCATCCCTCCATTCCCCACACAGCCCCTCACCATCCCTCCATTCCCCACACAGCCCCTCATCATCCCTCCATTCCCCACACAGCCCCTCATCATCCCTCCATTCACCACACAGCCCCTTATCATCATCTTCCTTTGCAGCCCCACTCAAGTAACATCAACCCTTTCCAAAATACATCCTCAGACCATTCATGCCGAGTCCTGTGTCCTCATTCCCATTTGTACAGGGGTCCATGGTGCAGCCCCTCGGTCCTCTTCTCACACGGCTCCTTGATGCAGCAGCCCTCATTTCCCTCCACCCTTCTCCACCATCCTCAGCACATCGCAGCTTCCTGCTATCGAGGCCCCGCCCCCTCTGGTGACATCTTGACCTCAAAAAATCAACTCCGTTGTGGTTGCTACCAAGCAACTACGGCTGGCGTCACACTGGCGAGTTTGATGGGAGTAAATCGCACGACTTTCTCGCATCAACACCCGGCACGGCCGCCCGCTCTCGGACCCGAGTGCGCGGCTGCATAGAAATACATGCAGCCGCACACTCGGGTCCGAGAGAGCGGGCGGCCGTGCCGGGTGTTGATGCCAGAAACTAAGTCGTGCGACTAACTCCCATTAAACTCGCCAGTGTGACGCCGGCCTACGGCCCATAAACGCCGGTCCACGGTCCAAGTGGCAGGTTTAGCCCAACGCAGAGCTAGCTTAGCTATGCCTAAGGAGAGCTGGCAGCCTATCACGGCTCTTGTTACCGTCCACTGCTGAGACAACCGCAGCTATTGGTTAAGTAATAGGCGGAGAGGGCGGGAGCAGGGAAGTGTTAGCGGGTTACCAGTTAGCTGCCTCGCTTCCGGTGCGCTGTGTTGGCGCGCTGCCGTCATAGTAACCAGCAGGTAGTACTCTGGGGCCGGTTCTCACAGCGCCTCCTGTGGTGTGAGCGCTGCGTCATTGTATTTGTAACCCTGTTCTGTGTAGGTGCCTGTGGTCCCATCATGGATGCCGAGCAGAGCATGGAGGGAGGACAGAGCCAGGTACTGTGCTTCGCTAGTGTCGCTCCGTATCCGCGCTCTCTGTATCCTGCTTGGCGCTGACTAGTCTTTTATTTTTACAGGTTGCGGAAATTCCCCATTCTGAATTTGGTCTTACAGAAAATGTTGAGGTACCAGACCAGCCGCTGCTATAAGGCGCTGAGAGGTCCTTGTGGTCTGCCCCCCTGCAGTGTGTGGTGGTGGTCTGCAGCCAGACATGAGGAGGAGTAGTGACCCTGCTCTAGACCTGTACATGGCAACGTCTCACCTGGGGCACTGCCACCCTGCCCAAGGGAAGCCCGACTATACACCCACACCGCTGTCACCGTGCTCTAGACTTGTGTATGAAATGGGGAGTGAGGGTGTCACCCCGCTCTAGACCTGTACATGGCCACCCCACGAAAGGCATACCCTACTCTAGACCTGTGTATATGAAAGGGGAGCTGCCCTGTCATTCTGCTCTAGCCCTGTGTATATGGAGGGTGGTTCACCCCGCTCTAGACCTGCGTATATCAAATGGGGGAGGGGGTCTGTTACCCCCCTCTAGACCTGCATATATGAAATGGGGGAGGGGGTTTGTCACCCTGCTCTAGACCTGTGTATATCAAATGGGGGGAGGGGGTCTGTCACATCACCCCTTCTAGACCTGCGTGTATGAAATGGGGGTAGGGGGTTTGTCACCCCCCTTCTAGACCTGCGTATATGAAATGGGGCGAGGGGGGTTTGTCACCCCACCTCTAGACCTGCGTATATGAAATGGGTGGAGGGAGGTTTGTCACCCCCCCTCTAGACCTGCGTATATGAAATGGGGTGAGGGAGGTTTGTCACCCCCCCTCTAGACCTGCGTATATGAAATGGGGGGAGGGGTTTGTCACCCCCTCTAGACCTGCGTATATGAAATGAGGGAAGGGGGTCTGTCACCCCACTCTAGACCTGCGTATATGAAATGGAGGGAGGGGGTTTGTCACCCCGCTCTAGACCTGCGTATATGAAATAGGGGGGAGGGGGTTTGTCACCCGCTCTAGACATGCGTATATGAAATGGGGGGAGGGGGTCTGTCACCCCACTCCTGCGTATATGAAATGGGGGGAGGGGGGTCTGTCATCCCACTCTAGACCTGCGTATATGAAATTGGGGGAGGGGGGTCTGTCATCCCACTCTAGACCTGCGTATATGAAATCGGGGGAGGGGGGTTTGTCTCCCCGCTCTAGACCTGCGTGTATATGAAAAGGGGGGAGGGGTCTGTCACCCCACTCTAGACCTGTGTATATGAAATGGGGGAGGGGGGTTTGTTACCCCCCCAGACCTGCACATATGAAATGGGGGGAGGGGGTTTGTCACCCCGCTCTAGACCTGCGTATATGAAATGGGGGGAGGGGGTTTGTTACCCTGCTCTAGACCTGCGTATATGAAATGGGGGGAGGGGTTTGTCACCCCTCCCCCTCTGGACCTGTGTATATGAAATTGGGGGAGGGGGTTGGTCACCACCCCCTCTAGACCTGCGTATATGAAATGGAGGGGAGGGGGTTTGTCACCCCGCTCTAGACCTGAGTATATGAAATGGGGGGAGGGGGTTTGTCACCCCGCTCTAGACCTGCGTATATGAAATGGGGGGGGGGGTTTGTTACCCTGCTCTAGACCAGCGTATATGACATGGGGGGAGGGGGTTTGTCACCCCTCCCCCTCTGGACCTGTGTATAGAAATTGGGGAGAGGTTGGTCCCCCTAGACCTGCGTATATGAAATGGAGGGAGGGGTTGTCACCCCGCTCTAGACCTGCGTATATAAAATGGGGGGAGGGGGTTTGTCACCCCCCCTCCTGGACCTGTGTGTATGAAATTGGGGAGGGGTTGGTCACCCCCCTAGACCTGCGTATATAAAATGGGGGGAGGGGGTTTGTCACCCCCCCTCCTGGACCTGTGTGTATGAAATTGGGGGAGGGGTTGGTCACCCCCCCTCCCTCATGATGGGGGAGGGGACCCTGGCTGGTATATGAAATGGGGGAGGGGGTTGGTCACCCCCCTAGACCTGCGATATGAAATGGGGGGCCCCCAAACCCGGATATGTGGGGGGGGGGTTTGTCACCCTCTGACTGGTAATGAATGGGGGAGGGGTTGTCACCCGCCCCCTCTAGACCTGCGTATATGAAATGGGGGGAGGGTTGGACCTGGTATTGATGGGAGGGTTGACCCCCCCTGGGCCTGGTATATGAAATGGGAGGGTGTTGTCACCCTAGACCTGCGAAATGTGGGGAGGGTTATGACCCTATATGAAAGGGGGGAGGGGGTTTGTTATGATGTATATAATAGGGGGGTTTCACCCCCCCCCCCTGGACCTGTGTGTATGAAATTGGGGGAGGGGGTTGTCACCCCGCTCGACTTGAGTAATGGGGGGGGAAGTTGTCACCATGATGTAGACCTGAACATGGTAATTATGCAAATGATGTCCGCTGACATTATAGGCACTTCATAAATGCAAATAGATTTAACATGTTTGAACCATAAAAGTAAAGGATTGGGTAGAGAAGAGATCCATGAAATAAAATATTTAATTTTATTTACTCATAAATATTAATTAAAATAAAATTTGGTAAGCAGAGATGCCAAGAAAAGGGACACAAAAAGGTGATGGAGGTAAGATCAGGATAATATACTCCAGTAATACTGTCACTTTATATGCTCCTGTATCATTGTTGCAAAACAGGTTATATGTGTACAAAACAGTACACTGGGTAGTGCGAGGTAAACTATACAGTATATTGAACTTTCTGTAGTGAAGAGAGACTTGTACATAATTTCATGGCACAAGAATTGGATGTAAGAGAGAGTGAAGAGTTTCAGAGTAATGACTTGTAATGCTGCAGTGCGCAGATGAAATAAGAAATGTGAATTGGTGCATCCTCTCAAGGTATATTCAGTGACCAAACTGTTAACCTATGGTCATGCCATGAAATGACAAGTAGCTTCTTCAGATTTATTCATTTGCACACTGCAGTATTACAAGTCATTACTCTGAAATTTTGCACCGTCTCTTGTATGCAATCACTGTGCCATGAGATTATGTACGTGTCTCTTTACTAAAGAAAGTTCAATATACTGTATATTGTGCCTCACACTACCCAGTGCGCCATGTTGTACACAGATAATCTGTTTTGCAACAATGATACAGGAGCATATAAAGTCACAGTATTACTGAAATAGATGATCCAGATCTTACCTCCATCACCTTTTCTTGGCTTCTTTGCTTATCAAATTTTATTACTAATTTTAATTTGTATGATGAAATAAAATTAACGTAAATATTTTAGATTCTGGATCTCTTCTCTACTCGATGCTTTATTTTTATGGTTCGAACTCAAGTCTCTCTGAACATGGCAATGTCTAACCTGGAATGCTGCCGCCCCCACCAAATTGATACCCTACTCTAGACCTTTGCATATGAAACGGGTGGGGGAGGGGAGGAGATTGTCACCCTGCTCTAGACCTGTACGTGGCAGTGTCTAGAGCACACGGCATCACTTGCGTAGGGCCGTCTGTGAATCCCACAGACGGCGTTCGGCTTCCCACAATTTGGCACTTCAAATTCCACCCCGTGCATGCGCAGTATGCTTTGCCCAACAGTGGACAAAGCATAAAATCATTACAGCGCATGCCACTTCCTGCCGGAATGACTCTTCCTTGGGCTTCGGGCAATGAAAGAGTAGCGCATGCGCTGTAATGACTTTATGCTTTGCCCACTGTTGGGGCGGAATTTGAATTGTGCAATTGCGGGAAGCCGAACGCCGTCTGTGAGATTCACAGACGGCCTACAAAAGTGATGCCGAGGAGCGGGGGGGGGGGTGGACAGTGAAAACGCCGCCCTCCGGACCGCCCTGATTTACAGAAAATAATCCCAACTTTACTAAGGTATTTTGCTATCAAAACGGGGGTATCCGGATATATGATACCTACCGATAGCTTGCTTATGGGACGCACTATTCAGCCATAACTTGATATGGCTAAAATGGGGTGACAGATTCCCTTTAAAAGGGTTGAACAAAAATATCCTGTGAAAACATTTAGGCATTGTAATCATTTTTCTACAAAGGCTTCTCATTTCAGGGGCTCAAAAATAATTGGACAAATTAACATAAATAAACTGTTCATTTTTAATACTGTAGTGAGTCCTTCGCAGTAAATGACTGACATCCATGGATTCAAGCAAATGCTGGGTTTTCTCATTTGTGATTCTTTGCCAGGTCTTTGCTCCAGCTGGCTTCAGTTGTTTGTGGGTCTTTAAGCCTTAAATTTTGTCTGGAACATGTGAAATGCTGCTCTGACTCGGCCATTGCAGAATATTCCACTAGTTTGCCTTAAACTCCTGGGTTGCTTTCACAGTATGTTTTGGGTCATTGGCCATCTGTACTGTGAAGCGCCATCCATTCAACCTTGCGGCATTTTTGTTTGAATCTGAGCAGAAAGTATCACCCTGTACACTTCAGAATTCATCCAGTTGCTTCTGTCTTCAGTCACATCATCAAACTCCTACTGACCCATTTGAAGTCATGCAGGCCTATGCACTCCCACCATGTTTTACAGAAGATGTGTTTTGGATCATGCCCCGTTCCAAGGCCCTTCCATGCTTCCCATCATTTTGATACAGGTTGATCTTAGTTTCATCTGTCTCAAATGCTTTTCCAGAATTGTACTGTATTTTTTTAGATTTTTATTTTTTATTTTTTTTGTTGAAAAGTCTAATCTGGCCTTTTCTATTTTTAAGGCTGAGTAATGGTTTGCATCTTGTGAACCCTCTATTTGCTTCACTAAGTCTTCTCTGTATGGGCGCCTTAGGTTGGGGTCACACTTGCGAGTGCAATACGAGAAACTCCAATCAATACCCGGCACTCGGGACCAGAGTGTGCGGCTGCATGTATTCCTATGCATCTGAACGTACCGGTCGGAGTGTCGGCGGCAGTGCTGGGTATTGATGCTAGAGACTCGCGCAAGTTTCTTGCATTGCACTTGCAAGTGTGACCCCGGCCTTAAATAATGTATACTGGCATGGTCTTCACTTGGGTGGAAGTTGTGAAGGGTTTTTCTTCACCATGGAAAGGATTCTGCAATCCTCCACCACTCTTTACTCTGGACATTTATGCCTTTGAATTCCCAAGCTCACAAATGGGTGGATTAAGAATAGCCAGGGCCCAGACAGTTTAGAAGGCAGGCGATCCTACCCCCAGGTAATGAGGTATCACGTGACATGTAATATGACCCCCTTTGATAGGCCATGTGAGTAACACACAGCTGTAGATGGAAAACGGCAGACTGCGTGCCGCACAAATTTTTCCATTATGCACATCACTATACAAAATAGAACAGGGGTGAGAGATTAACTTTCCTGAGGGGCCACATGAGATTGTGACTGTTGTGCGAAATTCTGCTCTATATTAACCCCTTGTTTTCACCTTTCTGACTAGGCCAAATTTTACAATTCTGACCACTGTTACTTTAGGAGGTCATAATTCTGGATCACTTCAATGGAAGCCACTGGTTTTGAGTGGTTTTTTTTTCGTGACATATAATAATAATAATGTTTATTTTTATATAGCGCTAACAGATTCCGCAGCGCTTTACAGTTTTGCACACATTATCGTCGCTGTCCCCGATGGGGCTCACAATCTAGATTCCCTATCAGTATGTTTTTGGAGTGTGGGAGGAAACCCACGCAAACACGGGGAGAACATACAAACTCCTTGCAGATGTTGTCCTAGGTGGGATTCGAACCCAGGACTCCAGCGCTGCAAGGCTGTAGTGCTATCCACTGAGCCACCGTGCTGCCCTATGATAGTGGCAAAACTTCTTTGATGTGACTTAAATTTATTTGTAAAAAAAAAACAAACGCAGCATTAATGAATGCCATGTCGCGTTTGGAGAGCCCCTAATGTGCCTAAAGAGTGGAACTCCCCCACAAGTGACACTATTTTGGAAACTAGACCCCTTTGGGAACTTATCTGGATGTGTATTGAACCCCCAGGTGCTTCACAGTTTATAACGTTAAGCCGTGAAAATAAAAAATTATATTTTTCCCTCAAATCTTTTTTAGCTCCAAATTTGTAGTTTCACAAGGTAACGGGAGAAAATGGACCCCAAAATTTGTTGTGCAATTTAGTGATGCCTCATATGTGGTTGAAAACTACTTTTAAGGCACCGTTCAAAGCTCAAAAGGGAAGAAACGCCATATTAATGCAGATTTTGCTGCACTTAAGGGAGCCATGTTACATTGGCAGAGCCCCTGAGGTGCCAACACAGAAGAACCCCCCCCCCCACCATAAGTGACCCCCATTTTACAAACTAAACCTCTGAATGAATTCATCTAGGGGTGCAGTGATCATTGAGCAGTGAAGATAAAATGATTTACATTTTTACCACCAAGATTGTTAGCCCCAAGTTTTACATGTTCATACTGGGAATGGTTAAAAATGGCACCATAATTTGTCCCACAATTTCTCCTTAACGTGGCAAGAGCTCCATATGTGGCTGTACAGTATTACTTGGCCATACGGAGAGACTCGGGAGGAACGGAGCACTATTTGCATCTTGGAACGCAGATTTTCTAGAATAGTTTGCGTATTCCATTATAAAGAGCCCCTAAGTGCTAGAAGAGCAGAATCCCCCTTCAAGTGACCCCCTTTTAGAAAATATACCCCTTTGGGTATATTATCCACAGGTGTAGTGACTATTTTGATTCCATGGGTGTTGTGGTAGCTCAATCACGTGGCGGCACAGAGAGGTAGGAAAAAATGGGTACACCATCTCTTTAAGTCCTTGTTGGTTTATTATTAGTCAGTGTTCTGTCCTCACTGAATGAAGCAGATGTATTGCAGCTTATACAGACAGCTAAACCTTTATATACCGGGGTCCAATAAGGAGATTGTGATTGAATCTGTGCTTTTATTGAACTTGATATATTGATACATGCGGTGAAACTATAATACAAACATATATACATACAATCAGTACAGGGGTATAATGAAAATACATGTACATAATACAGTATGAATAAACATTTGCAGACTAATACCTAACCAGGGCCAGGACTGATTAGACAGGGCTAATATAGGACAGGAATTAACTAGAGAGACATAGGTACATACCGGCGATGCTATCACAAGAGGAGAGGAAAAGATGAGCTGCTTCCTGGATGCAGGCTGAAGGAAAATGGAGGGAAAGCTCCCAGCATACAGTGCTACGCTACCATCATGCATTGCTAAGCTACCATGATGCATTGCAAAGGAAAGAAAAAGATCTAGCTGAAAATGAAAGAAAACATAACTGCGGATATGAGACTGGTCACTAGAGGGAGCCAAACACTAGATTATCACACTCCTATGTAAAACAGTAAAAATCAAATTAGTCAGAAACGATTGGATGCTGGAGGCAGAACACTCCCCGTCTGGCATCAATGGATGTCAGTCTTTTTCTTCCGAAGGCAACAATAAGACCAATTCGGATACTGGTCTGGAGAATGTTTTAGGTTCATTCCCTTTGGCCATCCTCAGTTCAACTTTGCGGTCTTTGCCATCCTTACTCGGGAATGTTGCAGTCACTAGACCAAGTGGCCACTTGTTGCGGTGAACTTGGCAGTCTTTCACAAGAACAAGGTCACCAATGCTCAGATTAGGCCTAGTGGATTGCCACTTCACCCGTGACTGCAGGGTGGACAAATACTGTTTGTGCCACCTGTCCCAGAAGGTATTTGCAAGGCTTTGTACCTGTCTCCATTGGCGCTTGTAGAGGTCCTTGGTATCAAATCCTCCTGGAGGGGCACTGGATAGCCCTGTTTTCTGGGTAAGGAAAATAGCTGGAGTCAACAACAAGGGCTCCTCGGGGTCGTTTGAGACTGGAACCAAGGGTCTTGCATTGATTATGGCTGCGGCTTCTGCCATGAAGGTGATCAGGCTTTCGTGGGTAAGCCTCGCTGCTCCTTCCTGAAGGAGAGTGGAGTCAAGAATTCTCTGTACTAGACCAATCATTCGTTCCCATGATCCACCCATGTGTGAAGAGTGAGGTGGGTTGAATGACCATGTGCAACTTTGGTCACTGAGGAACCTCTCGAGAGTCTTATAGTCTAGATTTGAAGGCATTCCTAATTCCTTTGCTGCACCAACGAAATTAGTACCTCTGAACGTATGTGCTTGATAGGACCACGGATAGCAATAAAACGTCTTAAAGCATTAATGAAGCTTGAAGTGTCAAGGGACTCAATGAGTTCTTTGTGGACAGCTCTAATTGACATGTAGGTAAACATGACAGCCCAACGTTTACTATTGGCTTGTCCACCTCTAGTATGGCGTGTGACGTCTGACCAAGGCCCAAACACATCGAGACCAACACTGGTAAAGGGAGGGTCTGGGCTGAGTCTATCCGCAGGTAGGTCAGCCATCTTTTGGGTTTGAGTCGAACCACAAAGCTTACGGCAGGTAATGCATTTGTAGATGACACTACTGACAAGTCTCTTTGCACCGACAATCCACAGGCCAGCAGTTCTGATGGCTCCTTCTGTAAATAGTCTTCCTTGGTGCTTGACCAGATTGTGATAGTGTTGTACGATTAAGTAGGCAACATGACATTTTCCGGGAAGGATGAGGGAATTTCTCCTCAAACTCCATTTTACATTTTAGCTTCCTTGAGTCGGCCTCCTACTCTCAGCTGGCCATTGTGGTCTATGAATGGGTCGAGTTTCCTCAATACGCTGCTCTCTGGTATTGGAGCTTTGTTAATGAAACATTGGATTTCTACAGGGTAGGTTTCTCTTTGAACAGTGAAGATGATGTGGTTTCTGGAGAATTCCAAGTCTGAGGTAACATAGGTATTTTTACAAAGATGCCAACCGTTACATTTTTCAGTGTCACAAGGTCTGGTGGTTGTGAATGAGTGAGCTATATGAGTCAGGCAGGTAATAGCTCTAGTAAGTGACTTCCAACTTGAAAATTTGACGAATCTGTGAGATCCAAGCTGGATAGCAGAGGTCGTATGAAGTGTAGACACCTGAGGGCGGATTTCAGCATCTGAGTCCTCTCTCACTAGTTCAAAGGTGTCTGGGAGATGTTCTTCAGTAAACAATAATTTTGGTCCGGAGAGCCATGTTGTGCTTCCTAGTCGACTTGCATCAACTGCTCTAGTTGCGTGATCTGCAGGATTTTGGTCCGTGGGTATGTAATGCCACTGTTTTGGATGAACTGATCTCCTAATTCGTAGCACTCTGTTGTTGACATAAACATAGAATCGCCTAGTTTCATTGTGGATATATCCAAGGACTACTTTGCTGTCTGAGTAGAACTTGGCCTGTGTCAAGTCGATATCCATCTCTGATGCGACGAACTCTGCCAATTCAACGGCTAAGACTGCAGCACAAAGCTCTAACCTGGGTATAGTGTGCTCTGGCTGTGGAGCAAGTTTGGCTTTCCCCATAACGAATCCAATGTGGCTCTGACATTTGGAGCCTACAGTTTTGAGATAGGCGACAGCGGCAGTTGCTTTGACAGAAGCATCTGCAAACACGTACAGTTTTTGGCTTTATTTCTGTAGACGCACAGGGGTGTATGGTCTTGGCACATTCAGGTTGGAGAGGGCTGCTAAAGAGTTCTTCCATCCTTCCCACTGTATTCTCTTATCAGGTGGCAGAGGTGCATCCCAGTCGGATGTTTCCTTGGTTAAGTCCCTTAGTAAGGCCTTGCCTTGTATAGTGACAGGAGCTGCGAAACCCAAGGGATCGTACAGACTGTTGATGGTGGACAGGACACCTCTACGTCTGGAAGGCTTTTCTTCTTGGCTGACCTGGAAGGTGAAAGTGTCTGACTGTAGATTCCAGAGAAGCCCGAGGCTGCGTTGCATTGGTGCGGGTTCTGACCCCAAGTCCAAGTCTCTGAGAGTGTTACATAAGTCTTGTGAAGGGAATGCTTCCATGAGTTCTTGGCTGTTTGAGGCTATTTTGTGAAGTCTGAGGTTCGAGCAAGCAAGCATCTCTTGGGCTCTCCTGAGAAGACTGATGGCAGTCTCATTTGAAGGCATGGCTTTTAGACAATCGTCAACATAAAAGTCTTTTTCTATGAATTGTTTGACATCTGATCCATATTCTGTTTCTCCTTCTCCTTGAGCCGACCTTTTGAGTCCATAGATGGCGACTGCAGGTGAAGGACTATTGCCAAATATGTGCACTCTCATGCGATACTCTTCTTTAGCAGGATCATTGTCTCTGTACCAGAAGAATCTTAGGAAGTTCCTGTCTTTCTCTCTCACAAGGAAACAATGGAACATTTGCTGAATGTCAGCGATGAAGACGATGGAATCCTTACGGAAACGCATAAGTACTCCCAGCAGTTTGTTATTGAGGTCTGGTCCTGTCAGTAGAACATCATTCAGGGAGATATCATCAAACTTGGCACTGGAGTCAAACACCACTCTAATTTGGCCTGGTTTCTTAAGGTGGTATACTCCAAACATGGGTAGGAACCAGCATTCTTCAGAGTCTTTGAGAGTGGGAGCTAGCTCTGCATGACAATTCTCAAAGATCTTTGACATGAAGGAGAAAAAGTGATCTTTCATCTCTGGCTTCCTTTGCAGATTATGTTTGAGAGAGGAGAAACGCTTTAATGCCTGATTTCTGTTGTTTGGTAGACGTGGTCTGTGGGTTCTGAAGGGAAGAGGTGCGACCCAGCTGTTGGTCTCATCTTTAACAAGTCCCTTGTCCATTACCTCTAAAAACAACTTGTCCTCTACTGACATTGCCACTTGGTTGTCTTGCTTAGTTCTCTGGAAGACTGCACCCTAACTGATCCTCATGGCTTCCCGACACTATACTGCTGTCATGAGTGAAGTCTATTAGGTGATTGGGCAGTTGGATGCTGTGTGGTAGCTCTCTGACATGGAATTAATTGTTAAAAGGTTGAAACAGAGATGGGCCTCCTTTCTCTAATGTATTTGTCAGCATGCTTGTCACAGAAGATGGGGCGTGCATGCGTCCCAAGCATACGTTTCCTATTATGACCCATCCTAGGTCTAGCTTTTGGGCATAGGGAGCATTATGGAGTCCATTGATGTGACGTCTCACTTTATGCACCTGCAGGATATCTCTCCCCAACAGCAGAATTATCTGGGCCTGATGGTCGAGTTCCGGTATGAGGTGTGCTATGCGTTTTAAATGAGCATGATGGATTGCTTCATCTGGCGTAGGTATTTCAGATCTGTTGTCTGGGATCTGATTACACTCGATGATAGTAGGTAGTCGTAGGCAGAATTGACTGTCTAAGGACTCAATTTGGTAGTCAGTAGCTTTCCTACCTGCTGTCGTCACAGTACCTGCACACGTCTTTAGTGAGTAGGGGGTGTTTGGCCCTTTGATGTGGAATAGGTCAAAGAATGTTGATCCAGCCAGGGATTGATTACTTTGATAATCCAAGATAGCATACAGTCTTACAGCTTTGTCTCTATGACTCTTTGGGTACACTCTGACGAGGCATATTTTTGAACAGGATCTACTGTCTATTTTCCCTTTACAGACTTCAGTACATTTTGAAGTGATCTCTGGCATGGCTGCATCAATGTTCCTTTCCTCCCCGCCATGCTCACTATCAGCTGGCGTGTTTTGTGTACTCCATGGAGCTGGCCCAGGGTGTAGGGCAGTGTTATGATATGTGGTGCCACATTCTGTGCATTTTACACTGACCTTGCAGTCCTTGGCGAGATGAGTTGTGGATGAGCAGCACTTGTAGCAGATACCGTTCTCTTTCAGGAAGCTTCTGCGATCTGGCATAGATTTTCCTTTGAAGGCTCTGCATTGTATTTCAGGAGAGGATGAGGCTTCAGATGAAGTGGGCACTGCTTGTCAGGATCCTGCACCTATGTCTCTGATTGGGAGCAGCCGCCAGACCTGTAATTAGAACCTGGAGAAGAAACATAAGTCTTGTGCACTGCCACAGACGTTCTGCGTGGGTTTGCAGTTGGTGACGGTGTGGCATATGACAATGCAAAGTCAAAGCTGGGATCGTTTCTGATTCTTGCTTGTTGGTGTACAAAGTCTACAAAAATGGAGAAGGGAGGAAATGGAACACTGTGTATTTGTACGTGGAACCATGTGTGATCCACCTCTCCTGTAGATTGTAGGGCAACTTTTGGACTATAGGGTTAACACCTCTTGCTGTGTCAAGGTATGCAAGTCCTTGTAGATCATCCTCACATTTGGCAACTTGGACCTCCTTTAGCAAGTCACTTAATTCTCTAAGTTTCTGGAGCTCTTTGTTAGATATTTTAGGAAAGTTATTAATTCTTTTGAACAAGGCTCTTTCTATTACCTCTGCTGAGCCGTAACACTCATCCAGCCTCTTCCAGATCTCTTTGAGGCCAGTCTCAGGGCGGTTTATATTAATGTCTCTGATCCTTACTGCATGTTTGACTGACTTTTCCCCCAGGTATTAACTAAGAGGTCTATCTCTTCCCTGTGTTGTAGCCCCAAGTCTCTAGTGACATTCTGGAAGCTTTCCAAGCTCTGTAACCTTCAGCTTGGTCAGTGAATTTCATGAGTCCCTTGGCAACCAGATCACGTCTTGTGAAGAACTTAGCAAATTCTGTTGTGAACCGGTTGTCAGCAGAGTATATTGGTGATGGGTCACCCTGATAGTGGTGTGAGGTGCGTTTGTACCTGTCAGTATCCTCTGGGTGGTGCCAGCCGGTGTCGTGATGCTTCAGTCTGACGTGCGGCTTGTCAGTAGGGCGATTCACGTTGGTTACCTGGTGAGGGGGAAGGTAGTCATTAGCAGAGTTATTTTGCTCCACGTTTTCGTGTTGGTATCTGTCTTGGAGCTGAGCCTCATGATGACTCTCGCTCGCTTCATCACTGGAGGTGTCATGATCTTGTTCCGATGCCGGTTCAGGGTTATAGTTTGGATCAGGAAGTCCATTAACATACTGAGATGAGCGTTGTGGTGAATCTTGCAGTGGAAACTCCAGACTTGACGCACTGCTTAGGCTATGCTGCTTAGGTTTTGCGCGGCTTCTAGAGATTCTGCCTCGTTGAGGGCTGCGGCAGCTTCTCTTTCTGCTGCTAGGCTCTCTAAGGCGGCATCTATGCGTGCCTTCTCTAACTGCGCCTTGCTCTCTAGTTCAGTTTTCTCTAACTTAAGTCGCATCTCTTGTTCAGCATAGCTTGCTCGCATTTCGGCGGCTAGAGCATTTGCGCGGGCAATGGCGACCGCGCTGCTGATGGATGTTGTCTTTGAAGAGACGGAAGTGGCAGATTTTGTCCTGTGTGATTTGTGGGACATGGTTTCTTAGCCGTGCAGAGATTGCTGTAGTTGTATTAAGTCTCTGTGTAGCCGGTGACTTGAATCTCACTAGGTAGATGGCTGCAGTTTCACTAGATCCTGCAAGCTGGATGGCTGACTTTTCACTGAATTCCACTAGCTGGATGGCCGCCGTTTCACTGTTCTGTCCTCACTAGAGTTGAGCGATACTTTCCGATATCCAAAAGTATCGGAATCGGAATGGTATCGCCGATACCATTAAAATATCGGCGATACCGATACCGGAAATCCAATGTAAGTCTATGGGAACAAAATATCGTAAATAAAAAAACCCCATTCTTTCCTAAATATACACACATAGAATACATATATATATATTATATATATATATATATATTATATATATATTACATACATGTCATTGTGACATATATTTATAGTTTATACACTTCTACATAGTAAAATAGCCTCTGATTCAATTGCCGGGTAAAGTCGGCTTTTGTGAAAAGACAGAAGCACCCGACATGAAATGACACTTGGTTTACATAGAGTTAACCATGTCTTTTAATGTAGTTTGATATCTGATTTGCACAAACAATTACATGAGTGGCTGTGTGCAAAATTTCACACCTGTAGGGGTTAATTAAAGGTGTAAATTCGTTGTAAAAAAAACGGACTTTTTTGCTACGAATTTACACCTTTAATTAACCCCTACAGGTGTGAAATTTTGCACACTTAAGGGTATGCCACACTGAACAATATCGCTAACGGGATCGCTAAAAAACGTCACTATTTAGCGATCCCGTTAGCGATGTTGTTCAGTGCGGCATCTGCCAGCGACGAGCTTCCTGCTGTGATCTCGCTCGTCGCTGGAATCGTTCCGGACCCTATTTTCTCGTCGGCGCTCCCGCTGGGTAAGTATATATCGCTAGTGTGGCACCTTGTCTTAGCGATTTAGCGGTACTTTTGTACCGCTAAAGTCGTTAAGAAGATCGCTAATGGCGATAGCGTCGTTAACTATATCGCTAAATGTGGCCGCACTTAGCGATATAGAAACAATCCCGCTAGCGATCGCATTAGTATGCGTCGTTATCGTGATCGCTAGCGGGATTGTTTAGTGTGGCAGTACCTTTACACTCATGTAATTGTTTGTGCAAATCAGATATCAAACTACATGAAAAGACATGGTTAACTCTATGTAAACCAAGTGTCATTTCATGTCGGGTTCTGCATTTTCACAAAAGCCGGCAATTGAATTAGTGGCTATTATACTATGTAGAAGTGTATGAACTATAAATATATATATATATATATATATATATATATATATATATGTGTCACAAACTCAATGACATGTGTGTGTATATATATATATATATATATATATATATATATATATATATAATATATATATATATATATATATATATAGTGTAAAATTGCTGAAAAAAAATGCGTGGGCTCCCGCCCTATTTTCGCAACCAGACAGACAAAGCCAGTGAGTGGGGGCAGATAATAATAGCCCAGAGAGGGACCATTATTTTTGCCCCCCCCCACCCCCGGCTACTAACATCTGCCCCCAGACACCCCAGAAAGGGCAAATCTCTAATTAGATTTGCCCTTTCTGGCACTCTGCCCGTCTATTCCCATTGCCCTGTAGCGGTGGCGAATGGGTTAATAAGGGGTTAAAATGACCTTGCAATTGAAAGGTCACTTTAAGCCAGGTTAATAATTGAGAGCTGTCAATTAGACAACTATCAATTATTAATCCTATTGTATGAAAGAAAAATCAAACACACACACTTTAATAAAAAAGAAGTTTAATGAAATAATCACACGGTTTTTGACCATATTTTATTTACCTGCTAAAACCATTTCCTGTAATAAAAATAAAATAATAAAGCAAAATTATTCTTACCAATCCGATGCACAGTCAGGTCCCACGGTGTAATCCTTCAGAAAGGGTTAATGTTTACTGCAGGGACCGCAGCTAATGCTGCAGCCTCACAGTAAACCCCAAATGAATGAGCTCCTCTCCTGGCTGACAGGAGAGGAAGTGGAAAGCTTAATTGATTGCTTTCCACTTTCACTTCAGGTCAGCCAGGGACACCATCAGTGACGTCAGAGGGAACTGATTAACAAAAATAGGGGTTCCCTTCGAAAAAAAAATGGCGTGGGGTCCCCCTATTTTTGTTAACCAGCCAGATGAAGCAGACCGCTGAGGCCTGGATTTTCAGGCTGTTAAGGAGCCAAGATCCATGGACCTTGCCAGCCTGATAATACAAGGCCACAGCAGTCTGCATATCTTGGCTGATTAACAAAAATAGGGGATCCCCTCGAAAAAAATTGGCGTGGGGTCCCCCCTATTTTTGTTAACCAGCCAGATGAAGCAGACCGCTGAGGCCTGGATTTTCAGGCTGTTAAGGAGCCAAGATCCATGGACCTTGCCAGCCTGATAATACCAGGCCACAGCAGTCTGCTTAGCTTGGCTGGTTAACAAAAATAGGGGATCCCCTCGAAAAAAAAACGGCGTGGGGATCCCCCCTATTTTTGTTAACCAGCCAAGTAAAATGCAGACTGCTGCGGCCTGGTATTAAAAGACTGTCAAGGCCCATGGATTTTGGCCCTCAACAGCCTGATAATACCAGGCTACAGCAGCCCCACATTTAGCGCATCAAAAGATGTGCCAATTGTGGCACTTTACCCGGCTCTTCACACTTGCCCTGTAGCGGTGGCAAGCGGGTAATAAGGGGTTAATGTCACCGTTGATTGCACGTTGACAATAAGCCCGGTTAATAATGGAGAGGTGTCAATAAGACACCGATCCATTATTAATCCCAAAGTTTTTAAATGTTTAAAAAAAAGACACAGCAAGAAAAAAGTCTTTTAATGAAATAAGAGACAACACAGTTTTCATTAATTTTATTACCCTCTCATTCCTGCGACGCCATCGATCTCCTGTAAAAAAATAAAAAAAACAAACCAACAGTATACCACCTGTCCGACGCAGTCCATAGTAACGAGTGTCCCACGACGATCCAGCTCTGCTACATCGGAATGACAGGCAGAGCCTGACATCCCGGCGCAGCACAGCTGATTACCAGCTTCCCCGGCGGTGACGTCATCGGACTGCTTTACGGCCGCGATTACCCAGCAGTCACTGCAGTTATCGCGAGAAACTGCATGTGACCGCCAGGGAGAAGAGGATGGCGGCCATCAAGCAGTCCGGGATGTGACCGCCGGAGATCTTCTGCCGGGTAAGTGCCGCTGACTCCTGACAGACCCGACAGATGGACACTGACAGTGACAGTGACATTCCGATTCCGGTATCCGATATGACGAAAATATCGGTACTCGGAATCGGAATTCCGATACAGCCAATATCGGCCGATACCCGATACTTGCAGTATCGGAATGCTCAACCCTAGTCCTCACTGAATGAAGCAGATGTATTGCAGATGTATGCATTATTGCAGATGTATTGCAGATGTATTGCAGCTATACAGACAGCTAAACCTTTATATACCGGGGTCCAATAAGGAGATTGTGATTGAATCTGTGCTTTTATTGAACTTGATATATTGATACGTGCGGTGAAACTATAATACAAACATATATACATACAATCAGTACAGGGGTATAATGAAAATACATATACATAATACAGTATGAATAAACATTTGCAGACTAATACCTAACCAGGGCCAGGACTGATTAGACAGGGCTAATATAGGACCGGAATTAACTAGAGAGACATAGGTACATACCGGCGATGCTATCACAAGAGAGGAAAAGATGAGCTGCTTCCTGTATGCAGGCTGAAGGAAAATGGATGGAAAGCTCCCAGCATACATTGCTACGCTACCATCATGCATTGCTAAGCTACCATGATGCATTGCAAAGGAAAGAAAAAGATCTAGCTGAAAATGAAAGAAAACATTATAACTGCGGATATGAGACTGGTCACTAGAGGGAGCCAAACACTAGATTATCACACTCCTATGTAAAACAGTAAAAAATCAAATAAGTCAGAAACGATTGGATGCTGGAGGCAGAACAGGCAGCATAAACCAACTCACGAGAACAAAAACTCAGCCTTCCTGGCTAATACAGGAATAAAACAATCAAAAGGAACAAAACAACGATTCTGCAACACAGTCAATATGTTTCAGGCGACACCCCACTCTGGAGCAGCACAGGTTCAGTCTATGCCCGGTGAGCCACAAAGCCCCTGGAGACTTCTATCTATAGCTGAACACTGCCTGTAAAGCTCGGTTATTTAAACCTAAACATGTACTTCCCATCATGTGATTGATCACATAATGACCTCACGCAGGTCCTGCCAGGGGAGATAAAGTGGACCTCCTCCCACATGCTCTATGAAGGTCCACATAAAACCAGCCCTTTTATGCAACTTAACCCTCACAGCACGTAATGTGCTGGAGAAAACTGCTCTGGTTTCATATCACTGATGCCGTTAAGCAGAGTGACACATATCTCCCTTCTACCACCCTGCCAGTGACTGTCACTGTGTTTTCCAGAAACAAGAGCAGCAATGAATGTTGCTAAGTGAAAATTGCAAACTGCTGTTGTAGTGACCAGTACATTATGCCCAGCTCATGCTTATGGAGACATGCACCTGTAATTTAGGTGGGCTTTCTTCACTACTGAAATCCCAAACATGTGGGTGCTAAATGTGGTTTAGGCACACTGGGGCTCAGAAGTGAGGGGGACATTTGTATTTGGGATTGGAGAATTTGCTGAATCTCTTTTGGGGAGCGCAAAACTTTTCCAGAGCCTTTGTACTACTAGTAGTGTGGAAGCCCCTATATTAACAAATGATGGACCTGAGTGAGGGCTTGCTTTTTTTGTGCCTTGAGTTGAACATTTTACATAACATTTATGATCACATTTATCCGGCGCTCTACACTGAGCGCTTACATTGGGGTTTCTATCTAAATCTCAGAGTGACATGACAGATGAAACCCCTGATGGATCAATTTACTATAATGAGGCAGCAGAGTTACTCTGGACTCCATTTGACCTCTATTCAGCGGTGTCCTTTTCTTTTTTTTTTCTCCACAAATGCACAAAACTCTGACAGACTGCACTTTTATGCAATCCTATTTCAGACATTTATACAGAAACTCCGGTGTAAGCGCTCAGAGGACAAGATAAATGTGAGCAGATCCTTACTGCGATCTTTGGGAATGAAAAAATCAACAGCATGTGAAGAACTGGTTTTATTTTTTTATCGCCGTTCCTTGTGCGGGATAAGTGATTAGGCGACTTTATTCTTTGAGTCGGTACGATTACAGTGATACCAGATTTCTGTCTGGTTTTTATGTTTGGCTGCTGTCACTAAAAGATGCTTTTTACTGCGAAAACTAGTTTTTGCATCACCATATTTAGACAGCTATAATTTTTCCATATTTTGACTGACAAATTTATGTACAGCTTATTATTTGTGGGACAAGTTAACGTTTTTCTTGGGACCATTTTTAGAACATTACATTTCTTGATGGCTTTCTCTTTCGATTTTTGGGAGACAGAATGAACAAAAACCAGCAAATCAGGAATTGCTTTTTTTGTAAGGCAGCTTTATTCTTCGGGTTAGTAAGATTACAGCAATACTTAATTTATAGTTTTTTTTTTTTTTTTTTTTTGTTTTGGCGCTTTTACACAAATTACTTTATAGAAAAAAATATTTTTGCATCGTTTTATTCTGAGAGCTATGACTTTTTTATTTGCTGATTGAGCTGTGACAGCTTGTTTTTTGCAGGACAAGACGTATTCAGCTGTAACATTTTTATTTACGGTACAGTCGTCTTTTTGATTGCCTTTTATTGCTCTTTTTGTTCGGCGGTATGATGAAGCATTGTTGTGTTTTTTTTGTTTATTTTTATTTTGCTTCATCTATTTTATGGTGTTCACTGAAGGGGTTAACTAGTGGGACAGAGCGGGTCGTTATGGATGCAGCGATACCATATATGTATACATACTGTTTTTTTTTATTGTTGTTTTTTTCATAAATGTATTGGCAAAAAAATTAATTTGGGGATTTAAAAAAAAAAATATATATATATATATATATATATATATATATATATATATATATATATATATATATATATATATATATTTATTTTTTTTTTTTTTTTTTAAATGTAATGTTATGTATTTTTTTTTTTTTTTTTTTTACATTCTCAGCATGGGACATTACTGTTTATCATCAGATCGCTGATCTGATTTTCTGCAATGCATCTGCACTGTAGGACATCAGATCAGCAACTGACAGGGAAGGAGGCATCTTGGGTCCTGCTCTGAGCAGGCACTGACACGCCACCTTCCCTGAAGGACTCCGTGGCCATTTTGCTGTCGGGGGTTTCCATAGAGACCATCAGGACAACGTGATCTGATTGGCAGCACGCAGGGATCTCATTTTATGCGTGATGCTCCTTGCTGTTGCTGTCACTACTGACAGGGTCATCAGGGGTTAAATGCGCACAATCTGTGCTAGCACCGATCGTGGGCATTGTTGCAGGATCAGCTCTCGCACAGATCTAGCACCGTACCGATCACCGCGCGATCTTGCCGCCCGCCGTATACATACTGCTGTTTGCAGTGCATGTACAGCGCATGTCGGGAAGGGGTTAATCATTTATTTTATATTGTGTGACTTAATATTGAGTAGAATTGGGTATGCTGACATTCCCCCTATGTATGAGCTCCCCCCACACATAACTTCCTCAATCAACAACCAAAGCGCTTAACTTGTGGGGACCTTTATACATGTAAACCATAACAAAAAAAAACCCTTCCATTCTTTTATTTAGTTTAAAAACCCAATACCTAAAGACATATATGCACAGAAAAACTGACTTAAAAAGGCTAGTATTTCCCTTTCAGACACCCTAGTTAAAATGGTATCGCGCCAATGCTCCTCATTGACTGCCCCATGTTACCCTACCATTACTCTAAAGGCACTGTCACACTTAGCGATCGCACTAGCGATCACGACAACGACACGACCTGGCGAGATCGCTATGTGATCGCTAGTTAGATTCCAAACACGTCTCATCAGCGATCTGTATAACGACCTCTGCGGTCGTTGGGAAAACCTAGTCCCACCTGTGACGCTGGTGAAGTCGTTCATAAAGGGTGTCACACTCAGCGATTCAGGCTCACCAGCGGGACACCAACAACCAAAAAACGGCTCAGAACATTCATAAGCGATCAGCGACATCACAGCGTGGGCCACATCGCTGCTACATGTCACACACAGCTAAGTCGCTAACGAGATCGCTACTGTGTCATAAATGGTGACGCAGTAGCGATCTCGCTTAGTGTGGCATACCCTTAACTGACCAGGAATCATGAATAGATGATCAGATAATGTAATGAACATGCATAAATAAATACAATGTAGATGTTAGTGCCAAATGGCAATGAAGATATCGTCACACAGATCCAGGCAATATGCCCCTATATACAGTTAGAACCTCCACATGGCTTCCTATATAGAACCCAGGGTGGGGAAATTATTACACACAGGGAGGAGGGACATTATCACAGAGTCACATAGACCTGACCAACATGCTGGTGGGGGCCCTGGTCCAAATTTTACACTGTGGCCCATACAACTTTTGGTTATTACATCGCTGATCATTTGATGTCTGTGCATAGTACAGCACAGTCAGTATTCAGAATAGCATATAACAGTGATGGCAAACCTTTTAGAGACAGAGTGCCCAAACTGCAATCCAAAACCCACTTATTTATCGCAAAGTGCCAACACTGTAAATTAACCTGAATACAGAGGTTTTAGGTTAGAAAAAAAAACAACTCTTACAGAGAGCAGGCGCAACAGAGCGTAATATTCTACTCCCCTCTAGCCATCTTCAGGTTTCCTCGACACCACTCCAGTCACCGCAATCTTGTTATCGCAACTACTGGCTGACTGGCATTGAAAAGTGTCCTCTAACTCATTCCAGCAAGCACGGGTCACAAACTGCTAGAGGCCCAACGGATTGGTGCAGATAAATGATGACAGCGGCGGGTAAGTGTAAGACTGGGTGTAGGGAACTCACATTAGCTGCACCACTCCAGCGTTGCAATAACAAAAAAACTGGAGTCATGCTTTAAGATATTGCACTATTGCTGCAGATTGAGTTATCTGACAGTCTGTCACTCAGCTCAATATGAAAAGCGTTTATAACTCCTCTTTTTCGGAGTTCCTCTCAGTTGGATTTATAACCATGAGTTGAGTGCTTAGGGAAAATGGCATGCAAAAAATAATTTTTGACCCAACCATGTATTTAAGTAAAAAAAAAAAAAAAACCCAAAATGTGGATAACTCATCATTATTTTATTTATTTTGAGTCCCCTTACAAACTTAGGACTTGAACCTGCAGTCACTTGATTGCTAGTACAATACTTCTGTAGTGCAATATATTGTCATCCTAACATTTGCTGTATACAGACAGGAGTATCGGGTCTCCTCCAACTGCCATGACAAAATATGAACATCCTGGTATTAGGGGGGCAATGAGTTGACAACCATTTGCAACCCTCCCCAACCATCTGGCCACTTAAATGCGGTGGTCCCCATTAACGGCAGCGTCTGTGGGTATACTCAATAACTGACACAGACAGAAAAGGGCTCATGTACAAAAAACTGTATTTAGGCCCTTTTATAGTTCTGCTATGACAAAAACTGCTTTGGAGGTGGTTGTGGGGCACTTTTACTTTGTAGGCACTTTTACTTCGTATGCCCTTGTGTGCTACATCAATGATGTGTCTTCCTCTGGGTATAATGGCTATAGTGTACAGAGAATTATAGCGCGTTAGTGCAGGCTGTGCAATATCGATAGATTGTTACCTTCCATTAGTAGTTTGGCTCTTACTAGCCACATGGCACATCCATAGTCCTGGTCTGCTCCTAGGTTTCCATCTCTGGTATAATCACATTTCACTGTACAGTACTGGAGCCAGAACACTAGGAGTCCACACGATTGCCTGATACTTACTGGAGCTGATGAAGTCTCTAATGACAACTAACTGTATTGTTTACTTCCCCTCTCCCATCACAGTCCATGTGAGGCACCACACAGTGTCCTTGATTAGGCCAAAAAAAAGTGTCCTGGATTAGTCTGAAGCCCCCCCCCAAAAAAAAAAAAAAATTCACAGCAACAAGCATGGCCACGAACTGGGGACAGCTCCATAAGCACTGGCAGTATCAACATGTCTGTGACCAGTACTTGTATTGGGATTTGTATTGTACTTAGGATTTGTAGTTTGTAGTTCTACCAACAGTTACACCTTATGCACCTGTTGGCTTGTGTAGTGATGTGATCAGCCCAGTGGTTGGGCATCAGGATAAATACAAGCACCATTTTGCGCTCCTCTCTGATCACTTGCGTAGGCCTCCAAACGAGCGGCCCTCCAGAATAATGAAAACCACCAAGAGGCAACGCATTCCTGTGCGGTTTCCCAAACGGCACTGCTAGCCCAATCTTGCCCGCCACCTCGGTACCTCCGCCATCCTTGGATCTTCCACGTCATCTTCCTGGAAGATTGTAACTTTTTTCCATTCATTGCAGTTGGGGTTAGAATTGAGGGGTTTCCACTGTTTATGCACATCAGTGGGTCTCCAAACGCGACATGGTACCCCCATTGATTCCACACAATTTTGCGTTCAAAAAGTCAAACTGTGCTCCTTTCCTTCTGAGCCCTGCCATGCACCCAAACGGTGTTTGGGTCTAAAGTAATTTCTTTTATGTGAAAAAGTTAATGTTAATTTTTTCCTTCCACATCGCTTTAGTTCTTTTGAAGCACCTGAAGGGTTAATAAACTTCTTGACACTAATTTTGAGCACCTTGAGGGGTTCAGTTTTTAGAATGGTGTCACTTTTGGGTATATTTGTCATGTCGAACCCTCATGTGGTCCCAAAAAAAAAAAAGTGGTTTTGTTGGAAAAATGAGAAATCTCTGGTCAACTTTTAAATCCTTATGACTTCCAAAATTGTACTGATATAAAGTAAACATATGGAAAAAGTTGTTGAACTATTTTGTGAGCTAACTCTCTAATTTAAGGGCACAAAAATTAAGTTTGAAAATAGCAACATTTTTTTCCAAATTTCCATATATTTTTTTCACAAATAAACGCAATTTACAGTGGGTACGAAAAGTATTTAGACCCCTTTTACGTTTTTCACTTTTCATTGCAGCCATTTGGTGAATTCAAAAACGTTCATTTGTTTTCTCATTAATGTACACTCTGCACCCCATCTTGACTAAACAAAATACAGAAATGTAGAAATTTTTGCAAGTTTATTAAAAAAGAAAATCTGAAATATCACATGGTCATAAGTATTCAGACCCTTTGCTCAGTATTGAGTAGAAGCACCCTTTTGAGCTAGTACAGCCATGAGTCTTCTTGGGAATGATGCAACAAGTTTTTCACACCTGGATTTGTGGATCCTCTGCCATTCTTCCTTGCAGATCCCCTCCAGTTCCGTCAGGCTGGATGGTAAACATTGATGGACAGCCATTTTCAGGTGTCTCCAGAGATGCTCAACTGGGTTTAAGTCAGGGCTCTGGATGGGCCAGTTAAGAATGGTCACAGAGTTGTTCTGAAGCCACTCCTTTGTTATTTTAGTTGTGTGCTTAGGGTCATTGTCTTGTCGGCCGGTGAACCTTCGGCCAAGTCTGAGGTCCAGAGCTCTCTGGAAGAGGTTTTCATCCAGGATATCTCTGTACTTGGCCGCATTCATGTTTCCTTCAATTGCAACCAGTCGTCCTGTCCCCCCTCCCCCCCTTCTCCATAGCATGATGCTGCCACCACCATGTTTCACTGTTGGTATTGTATTGGGCAGGTGATGAGCAGTGCCTGGTTTTCTCCACACATACCGCTTAGAATGATCACCACAAAGTTCTATCTTCGTTCCATCAGACCAGAGAATCTTATTTCTCATAGTCTGGGAGTCCTTCATGTGTTTTTTAGGGCTTTCATGTGTCTTGCACTGAGGAGAGGCTTCTGTCTGGCCACTCTGCCATAAAGGCCCGATTGGTGGAGGGCTGCAGTGATAGTTGACTGTGTGGTACTTTTTCCCATCTCCCTACTGCATCTGGAGCTCAGCCACAGTGATCTTGGGGTTCTTCTTTACCTCTCTCACCAAGGCTCTTCTTCCACAATTGCTCAGTTTGGATGGACGGCCAGGTCAACAAAGACTTATGGTGGTCCCAAACTTCTTCCATTTAAGGATTATGGAGGCCACTGTGCTCTTAGGAACCTTGAGTACTGCAGAAATTCTTTTGAAACCTTGACCAGATGTGTGCCTTGCCACAATTGTCTCTGAGCTCCTTGGCCAGTTCCTTTTGACCTCCTGATTCTCATTTGGTCTGACATGCACTGTGAGCTGTGAGGTCTTATATAGAAAAGTGTGTGCCTTTACAAATCAAGTCATATCAGTTTAATTAAACACAGTTGGACTCCAATGAAGGAGAATAACCATCTCAAGGAGGATTACAAGGAAATGAACAGCATGTGACTTGGATATGAGTATCTGAGCAAAAGGTCTGAATACTTATGACCATGTAATATTACAGTTTTTCTTTTTTAATAAATTTGCAAAAATTTCGACATTTCTGTTTTTTCTTCAGTAAAGATGGGGTGCAGAGTGTACATTAATGAGAAAAAAATGAAGTTTTTTGAATTTACCAAATGGACGCAATGAAACAAAGAGTAAAAAATTTAAAGGGTTCTGAATACTTTCCGTACCCACTGTATATTGAAGAAATGTTACCAGTATCAGGAAGTACAATATGTCACAGAAAAACAGTCTCACTTTGAGGTAATAACTCTGGAATGTTTCCAGATCCCTGATTCTGACACTGGTCAGAATTGTAAAAATTAGCCTGGTCATTAACGTGCAAACCATCTTAGGGGGTGGGGTGTATAAGACCAAAGAGCAAAGTTACAAAAAAAATGTATACCCCAGTGTGAAAAAGTAGAATAGTTTAGCAAAAGAGGACAAATTGCAAAAGTTTTGCGCTGAAAACGCAGCCTTTGTCATAAAGTACACATCATTGGTATTGCTGCGTTCGCAAGACCCATAAATTTAAAGCGATCATGTATTTATTCGGTATGGCAAACACGTTATGCAATTTTTTTTAGCAAGTCAGTATGATAAAGCTACATTTTTTACTTGTTTTTTATAAAGTGTTTTTAAAAATGTTAAAATTGTATAAATGAAATCACCAAATTGTACTGCAAAAAAACTATCCCTAATATTGCTCATTCGGCATAAAAATTTGCAGGTCTCAGAATATGGCGATTCAAAAAAAAAATTTTGTGCAATAATTGTAAATAGCAAAGCATTAAACAATATAAATATGGTTTCGCTATAATCATACTGAACCAACCAATAAATCAGTCTCCTCATTTGTACTGCACCGTGAACCATGTAAATCCACCCCCTCCATTTCCTGAAAAAAAAAACTTTCTTTTGTTTTTTCTGTCTTTTTTTTTTTCTCCAGTAACCCCCCCTCTCCCCCCCACGACAGCACACCGGAGGATGTTACCCCTTTCCTAATAGGGACAGGAAATGGCAGAGAGGTTAAATAACCTCTTCCACATAAGTGTTCTTTCCTGTCCTTACTAGGGATGAAGAGGTTATCCATGATGTGCTGTGCCAGCAACAATCAACAGGGGAAATGGATTCAGGCCAGGCAGCAGACTTGCCTCTCCCCCCTGAGCGCTGCTCCTGTCTCTGTTCTGGACCTTCCTCCAGTCTACACGTTCGAGTAAGGCCTGTGGGAGATTCTTCGGCTGGAGTCCTCTTTGAGCTCCCCAGCCTCCTCTCCTCCGGCATTGTGGAGTCACCCCACTCCCACCTGGACATTGGAGGGAGGAGGTCCTCTAATCAGAGAACAGGTGCTGGAGTTCGGTTGCCCATATAAGAGCCCTGGACAAGGAAGACATCTTAGGTAGGACTACTGTGTGGTAAACAGCATGGAGATGTCAGGTTCCTCTCGCTCTGCATCTGCAGATCCCAGCACCTTCCTGGTCCCAGTAAGTACTCTGGCACTGGGTGTCCATTCCCTGTGTGCAGGTTTTTAGACCCTTTTTATTCCTTCTCCCCTTTCTTGTAGGGAGACAAGGAACCTGCACCAGGGAGAAAGCCCAAAGACTTCATGGAGATGTGCAGTTTGTACAAAAAAGCTGGCCTCTTCGCATAAGAAAACATTATGCAAGGAGTGCATTTAGAAAGCCTTCAGGGAAGAGCAACCATCCTTAATGGAAGACATTAAGGGCCTAATCCAACAGGAGACAAAACCTCACTGGCTGCTTTTTCCCAGCCCTCACCCTCTCCCAGTGTCCCTCAAGAAGCTATGAGGAGGAAGCTAAATTTAGAGGAGGAAGGGAATGATAACTCTCAGGATGAAACGTCAATCCCAGACGAATCTCTGGAAGAAGGCAAATTAATCCAGGACCCGGGGGTCTCCCAGCAGGAGAGATATTATTTCTTCTCAGGTGATATAGAGGAACTCCACATGGCAGTAAGGAGCACCGTGGAGATTGAGGAGGAGAAGATTGCCCAGACGGTACAGGAAGAAATGTTCAGGGGTCTCTGTTCTAGGAAGAAGCATGTATTTCCCATTCATAAAAACATTCGGGACCTGGTGCTAGAATAGTGTGAATCCCCAGAAAAGAGGCTAACCATTCCAGCAGAGATGGACAGGTTCCCTGTGGACGACGAAAGTGCATCATGCTGGTCAGAGATTCCCTAAGCTTAAAAAAAAAAAAAAAAACCACACTACCATTTGAGGATGCCTCACAGTTGAAGGACCCTCTGGAATGGAAGATGGATGAGATACTGAGGAAATCATGGGAAACATCGGCATCTTTATTGAATACCAACCTCGTATCTACCTGTGTGGCCCGATCGATGAACCATTGGCTGTAACAGCTGGAGAAACACCTGTCCACAGGCACTCAGACATCCTAGCTTCTTTACCTCTCCTCCAGAAGGCAATAAGGTTCCTAGCAGATGCCTTTGCAAAATCTGTAAGAGTGGCAGCAAGATCATCAGGGTTATCAAACTCTGAGACGAGCACTCTGGCTAAGATCCTGGAGCGGAGACATGACTTCAAAAATGAAGTTGTGTGCTATCCCCTTCAAAGGGAAATGCATGTTTGGTCCTGCTCTCGACGAGCTGTTAGAGAAGGCTTCGGATAAAAAGACCTTACCTGAACCTAGGAATACTAGGAAAAGGCCCTTTTGCCCCCCGACAAGAGCATACACCTCAGTACAAGGGGAAGGGCAAGTCAGATCGCTGGAGCTACCAGAAAGGGGGAAAAGGCAGGAATCTTTTTCTTCCCCACTCCCAGAGACAAAATAAGCCATGACGCCAACAAAGTAGGAGGTTGCATCTCAAACTTCCTTCCACAGTGGCCCAAGATCTGTTCAGACCAATGGACTAAAATCAGTCAGGGAAGGAATAAAAATAGTTTGCCTCATATCCTCCAAAAACAATAAAGATGACGCGACTCTCTTCTCCAGAGCTACAATTCACCTTGATAGCGGGTGTAAAAGGCCTATTATCTACAAAAGTAGTCTCCCATAGTAACGGAAAGGGAAAGAAACAGGAGACATTACTCAAACCTGTTCCTTATAAAGAAACCAAACGGGTTCCATCGGGTTATAATCAATCTGAAACCCCTGAATCGTTTCATAACATACAGAAGATTCAAGATGGAATCTATCAGGCCAACAGTACCTCTGATGGGGGAGGATTTCGTCATGGCGACAATAGACCTACAGGAGGATGCGTGTTATCACATCCCGATCCATCCAACTTATTGGAAATTCTTAAGATTCGCAATTACCCAGGGAGAGCACACAGTCTAATGTCCTCCCACTTCGTCTATCCTCAGCCTCACGGATCTTCACAGAGGTCATGGCATGCATCAGAGGTCGACACATATGCATAGTTCCTTACCTTGACGATCTCTTGTTGGTGGCTCCTTCAGTACCCTTGCTAAAGGAACATCTACAGATGATCACCCAGATCTTATCATCTCTAAGCTGGATAGTGAACCTCAAAAAAAAAAACAGATATGGTTCCTGCAACAACAAAGACATTGTTAGGAGTTCTACTAGACTCACACAGCCAAACATCTTTCTTTCCCAAACAAAAATGGGTCTTGTTAAAATCAAAGATCAAGAAAGTGGTGTCATTAACATGAGCCATGTCGGTTCTCGGGTCCATGACATCCTGCATCCAGATGGTAGCATGAGCACAATTACACACCAGAACGCTTCAGACGCACATCCTGGCAAACTGTGACAGGTCCCCAGAATCCTTGGACAAGAAGATCCGGATGCCGCCTCATATAAAGACCTCATTGACATGGTGGCTAAAAACGAAGAACTGGAGCAAGGGGCTCCCCTGGACGCAAGACCCAGTGATCACTATAAAAGTGGACACCAGCGGGAAAGGATGGGGTGCCATGGTACCCTAACATGTATTCCACTGATGCTGGTCAGACGAGATAAGCCAACGATCTTCAAACTTCAGAGAACTGAAGGCCGGTAGAGGAGGTACATAAGACAGCAGTAGCCCTAGTCCAGGATACCCATGTCAAAAAATACACTGCTCAAAAAAAATAAAGTGAACACTCAAATAACACATCCTAGATCAGAATGAATGAAATATTCTCATTGAATACTTTTTTCTGTACAAAGTTGAATGTGCTGTCAACATAATCACACCAAAATCATCAACGGAAATCAAATTTTTGAACCAATGGAGGCCTGGACCCCCAAAATGAAAGTGGAAACAAGTCAAAATTAAAATCAAAACAAGACTAAATTAAAGTGGAAACGAGTCAAAATGATGCTCAGTATTGTGTGTGGACTCCACGTGCCTGTATGACCTCCCTACAACGCCTGGGCATGCTCCTGATGAGGTTGTGGATGTTCTCGCTCTTCACTGCGTCTCCAGACTGTCACATCTGTCACATGTGCTGAGTATGAACCTGCTGCCTGCAACATCCTTCAGCATGACCGGTTTGGCAGTGGGTCAGTGTGATGATACCCTGGAATGGGAGCTCCATTCCTTGTGCTGTTCTAGAACTTTCCGCAAAGAGGACTACGACCCCCATCGTGTTTTGCCAGCACAGAGCAAAACCACCCCCCTCTTCACCCTTGTGCCTGCAGCCTCACTGCAGGTCACTGTTTAAAATTAAAGCTCACTCCTTCCTTTCGCCCCCACCTCAGGAATTTCTTTGTCTCCTCAGACCTGCAGTCTGTCCTATAGCTTATCATGGGAATTCATTCTTTTGGTCATAACTCGCGGGGAGCTTATGTTAGAGAGAGACTCGAAAGCTACTGTTCTGAATCATGCGTCCATCAGGCGTCGTTCCCGTGGTACTGGTGAATTCGTAAGTACAACAGAACCAGAGATATGAAATACTCTGGTGCACAGTGGACTATCTCATCAGAGTTTGGACTCATTAGAACAGTCATTTCAGAATAAGATCACTGATAGATCTGCCGTTTTTCTGCTCAGTTCCGAAGCTGGGGTATGGGCCTTATAAATTTCCAGAGCTTAAAACTGTAACTTCGAGCTATGGGAGGTGGCCAGAAAACCAGCCTCTTTTGTGAGATCACAAGCCAGGGGTATAAGTCTGCAAACTAGCCCCCCTGGGCAGATCTAGCTGGAGATGACCTGACTGAAAGAGCTCCAAATGAACTATGACGTGTGGCTCCTCCCCCCAGCTTGTCTTGCCTGCAAGTAACCAAGTGCCATGTAAGTTTTTCACCTTTAACCCTGTTTTATTTTAAATTGCATTGTACATAATTGTATTGTCTCAGCTTGTTACATCTTTTTATACTGTACTAGCTGAAGAGCCCGGCGCTGCCGGGCATAGTACCTAACTACGGTTAGTTATAACAAATTGTAATGATTATATCTATATACAAGTATTGAGCTTTCTCCCATTATGTAGATAGGGCCAAAATTGTTTGGCGATTTGGAACGTGCGAGGGTTAAAATTTCCATTCAACACATAGCCTATGATGCTCCTGGGGTTGAGATGTGCGGGCATGCAAAATTTCATGCCCGTAAGTACAACGGTGCAGATTCCTATCCCGGGCCAAAATTATTTGCCGATTTCGAATGCGCGGGGTTAAAATTTCGACTCAAAACCTAGCCTATGACGCTCCCGGGGTCGAGACGTGCGGGTGTGCAAAATTTCATGCCCGTAAATGCAGATTCCTATGCCGGACATACACACAAGCATTCAGCTTTCTCCCCATTATGTAGATAGGGCCAAAATTGTTTGGCGATTTGGAACGTGCGGGGGTTAAAATTTCCATTCAACACATAGCCTATAATGCTCCTGGGGTTGAGATGTGCGGGCATGCAAAATTTCATGCCCGTAAGTACAACGGTGCAGATTCCTATCCCGAGCCAAAATTATTTGCCGATTTGGAATGCGCGGGGTTAAAATTTCTACTCAAAACCTAGCCTATGACGCTCCCGGGGTCGAGACGTGCGGGTGTGCAAAATTTCATGCCCGTAAATGCAGATTCCTATGCCGGACATACACACAAGCATTCAGCTTTCTCCCCATTATGTAGATAGGGCCAAAATTGTTTGGCGATTTGGAACGCGCGGGGTTAAAATTTCGATTCAAAACATAGCCTAGGACTCTTTCGGGGTCGAGACGTGCGGGCGTGCAAAATTTTATGCCCGTAAGTGCGACGGTGCGGATTCCAATCCCGGACGAACATACCCACATACATACACACATACATACATTCAACTTTATATATTAGATAAACACTGCCTGCATTTTAGGAATAAACATATAAAATTATTAGTTTGGTTCTCCTGCTCTATAAACGAATTAGCACGTGCCTGAAGTAACTACGTTACTAATTCGGGGTTGCTACGGACCCTCTTGATAAATTGTTCATTAAGAAAATCGTAGCTGGTGGCAGCTAAAAAAGAAGGGGTGTAAAGTGTTGAACTGTGGGGTGGCGTTGGCAGTGATGGAGCGGGTTTTGTAAGTGTATTGCCTGGCTGCGGCCCCTAGTAATTATAATTCCCTCACTGCAGCGTGCCCCATAGCCAGCACACATCCAAGCGGCCTGTCTGGCGACTATCTCAGGTGCAGTTCCCTGACTGACCTGAGGCTAAAAGGGGGGCGTCAGAGAGCTTCAAGTTCCTAAGTGGAAGTGGGATAATTATAAATCCCTGCAGATTATTCCTGACACATTTGGTCTGAAGGCAGCAGCCGTCGTGTGTGTGCCATGATCATCACATTGGTGGCAGCAGTGGGATCACAAGCCGTGATACCCCGGGCTACCGTGTGGCGGTCTGTGTGCCGTTTTCCTCACAGTCAGTAATGGTGTGGGGTGGCATTTCTTTGGAGGGCCACACAGCCCTCCATGTGCTCGCCAGAGGTAGCCTGACTGCCATTAGTTACCGAGATGAGATCCTCAGACCCCTTGTGAGACCATATGCTGGTGTGGTTGGCCCTGGGTTCCTCCTAATGCAGGACAATGCCAGACCTCATGTGGCTGGAGTGTGTCAGCAGTTCCTGCAAGATGAAGGCATTGAAGCTATGGACTGGCCTGCCCATTCCCCAGACCTGAATCCGATTGAGCACATCTGGGACAGCATGTCTCGCTCCATCCACCAACCACAGACTGTCCAGGAGTTGACAGATCCTTTAGTCCAGGTCTGGGAGGAGATCCCTCAGGAGAACATTCACAACCTCACTAGGAGCATGCGTTGTAGGAAGGCCATACAGGCACGTGGAGGCCACCACACATACTGAGCATCATTGTGACTTATTTCCACTTTCATTTTGGGGGTCTCTCCAAATCCAGGCCTCCATTGGTTCAAAAATTTGATTTCCATTGATTTTTTTTTTTTTTTTGTGTGATTATGTTGACAGCACATTCAACTTTGTACAGAACAAAGTATTCAATGAGAATATTTCCTTCATTTAGATCTAGGATGTGTTATTGGAGTGTTCCCTTTTATTTTTTTGAGCACTGTACTTAGACAACATGATGCCCACCTTTGTCATCAAGAAAGTACAAGGCACGAGGACCTGAATGCAATATCAGCCAGAATATTCTCATGGTCCGAAGAACACCTCTCCAGGTCCACTCTGAACATAAAGGGTGCGGTAAACAGAGACCGATTTCTGAGCAGAACAGATATTCATCCAGGGGAATGGAGTCTAGATCCCGAGACCTTTCAGATACTGACCAGAAGGATGGGTCATCCAGAAGTAGATCTCTTTGCAAGTGGACAGAACGCAAAAGTGAATCAATATTATTCACTAAATCCAGCCGATCCCTGCTTAGGTGTAGATGCGTTAGCCCACCCATGGGCATTTAGACTGGCCTATGCCTTCCCTCCATTACCAATCCTACCAAGGGTTCTACAAAAGATAAGAATGGAAAAGGTCAAGGTAATCTTGGTAGCACTATTCTGGCCCAAAAGAAGGTGGTTCGGTACCCTTGCCAACCTCAGGATAGAAGGACCAATAGAGCTACCCCTGGTCAGAAGCCTCCTCCTCCAGGGGCAAATCTTTCATCCGGATCCCTAGAGGTTACATCTGAAAGCCTGGCTTCTGAGTTCTCCATTCTGAAGACCAGAGGATTGTCAGAAAGGGTCATTAGGACACTGCTGAAAAGCCAAAAGGCAGTAACAAACTCTATATACCAGAAGATATGGAAGATCTTTCTTAAGGTGTGCACCCAATCAACCTAACCCTGCACCAGCCAAATTTGGCTCAAATCCTGAATTTTCTGCAAGAAGGGCTAGAGAATAGTCTTAGACGTAGCATCCTCAAAGTCGAGGTTGCGGCCCTAAGCTCATATTTTGACCAGACGTTAGCTGACCACCGATGGATTAAAAGGTATGATGACAGCATCTCGCATACGTCCAAGAGCTACGAACTTGGTACCGTCCTGGGACCTCAATGTGGTCTTGAAGGGGTTCACACTACCACCTTTCGAGCCTTTGTCATCCATAGACGTAGACAGACTCTCATGGAAAGCAGCCTTCCTGGTAGCAATAACTACAGCCAGGAGAGTGGGTGAATTACAAGCTCTCTCGATCAACGAACCCTACATGAAGATCTTACAGGACCGACATTCTGCGATTGGATCCGTTATTCCCAAAGTAATCTGAGTTTCATAAGTCTCTGGAGAATCCTTCCCTCCTATCAAAAGCCAGGAAATAAGGAAAAAGAACAGTTCCACACTTTGGACGTTCAGAGAATTGTACTTCATTATCTTCATGTGACGGAAAAAACTAGGAAGGACCAAAACCTGTTTGTTCACCTTCGAGGCCAGAATAAAAGATTTCCAGTTCCACGATCGCCAACTGCATCAAGAGAGCAATCTCGGAGGCTTACCATGTCCAAGGCCTTCCACCACCAGAGAAGTTTATGGCTCACTCTACCAGAGCAACATCTGTCTCCTGGGCCGAGAAAGCCAGTGCTTCCATTGAGCAGATATGCAGAGCTGCTACCTGGTCCTCGGTCCATACGTTTTCCAAGCATTACAGGCTAGACCTGATGTCGGAAGAGGACTTGGCCTTCAGGAAAAAAGACCTCCGAGCTATAGTCCGTCCCTAAAACATTACTCTTGGGTAATGCTCCGGTGTGCTGTCGTGGGGGGTTACTAGAGAAAAAAAAATTGGACTTACCGGTAATTCAGTTTCTAGTAACCTACCACGACAGCACGGGTAAATCCCTCCCTTTTTTTGCTTAATTTTTTTTTGTTCTTCTCAGAATCCATATAATTTGAAGCTTTCCTTCTCCTGTGGTCCTTCATAATAACACTGAGGGAGAGGATGTGGAAGGGGTTATTTAACCTCTTTGCTATTTCCTGTCCCTACTAGGAAAGGGGTAACATCCTCCGGTGTGCTGTCATGGTGGGTTACTAGAAACCGAATTACCAGTAAGTATAATTCTATTTTTATTAAATAATTATAGTGTGATGGTAGCCTATTTCTGTAATAGTATTGACCAGAAGAATAAAACAGTCTTATTACCGCACAGTCATCTGTGCAAAAATATAAATAAGAACTATTATTGTACAGCTGTTTTTTTTTTTGTTCATTCTGCCTTAAAAAAAATGGTACTAAGGCTTAGTTCACGTTTAGTCAGTGCTCTCCGCTGAGCACTTGTTTCAGTGTAAATCCCAAAAACCACAGTTCACACAACACTAGACCGAACCACTCACTATGAGGCAGATGGGTACTTTGGACTCTGCTTCTTTTTTGTGCAGAAGTTCTGGTCAACCACAGTCCTGAACATGCCCAAAAAGGTGGTTCCCACCTGAACAACAAATGTAATCCAAAGAGACTTCATCTCCTTCATTTAAGGTGAATGGTACCACTGGGGATTTCAGCTATTGCATTTTTGTGAGATTTACACAGAATCCCTGTAGTGCTTGGTTGTAGAACACAAGAATGTGTTCCAGCCTTTTACTAAGTGATCAAAAATGTTATGTAGTGTATGATGTTACCAATAGAAACCCTAACTTATTCTCCACAAAACCAGACCTGATCTGTCATCTATCACTGGAAATGTAGGATGTTACTGGTAGAATAAAGACTGCAAAAATCAACATGACTTCCACCACATCAAATAAAATCAAGGGAAATCTGCGTTTCCAAATTCTCCTCTTCTTCTGTTCCCCATTGTGCCTAAACTGCAGTATGTGACCACTTGTTTGGCATTATTGTAGTGGGGAGAGCCCGACTAAATTTACGGGGTGTGTCTCCATAAGTGCCAGCTAGACACAATGAATGGGCACTAAACTGACATTTATAATTCTCCAGGGAAAAAAAAGGCACTTTGTGGATGTTAAAAAGCTTCAGTGACTTTTTTTTTTTTTTTTACTTTTTTTGCTGTTCTGATAGAAGGTCCACAATTGTCATTCTCAAACTGTTCTAGCCAAATAGTGTTCATTCTTAGCCCTGACTCATGGCAGAACAGTAGTTTCTGATGACATCACTAAATTCGTCAGAAAATGGACAATAAATTGTGAGTTCCATTTTCCCCTTTTGTGTAACTGAAATTCGTAGCTAATGAGAAAACTACATTGCCACTAAACTGTTAACTTGCACGTCCCAATGTTATAAATCTCTGTGAGGCACATGTGGGTTGAAAATGCTCACTATACCTCTAGATGAATTTCATAAGCCAGTGGCAGCGAGCCTATGACACGCAGTGTCCTCCCGGTAGGCATGTGTGCCATCTTTTCAGCGCAAGCGTTGTCGCCACTATCCTCAGCCTGTTCGCCATCTCGCTCATCACCAGAGCAGGTCCACTCTCCTCTGCATGCACACAGTCCCAGCAGGCCACGCATGGGCTCGGGGATGGCACGCGTTGCCACAGGTAGGACTGATATATGAAGAGACTAGATCAGCGTTGGAATGGGCAGTGGTATTTTTTTTTTTTTTTTTTTTGGGAGGCCATTATATTGTATGGAGCATCATGTTGGGCCATTATACAGTATGGAGGACTATTTGGAGCCCATTATAATGTATGGAGCACTGTGGGGGCATTATATTGTATGGAAGGCAATGTGGGGCCCATTTATACAGTATGGAGAGCTGTGTGGTGATTACAGTTGGAGAATCATACTGTAGGTTAACGATTCTTTGTTGGGCAATTGAGGGAGGGGGGTGTGATGCTGTGTGTAATGGGCTGGGTGGTGGAATCACTATGCCAAAGCCCAAGTAAGACATGGAGGGCGTGACTAGGAGCCTCATTCAGTCCAACCACGGACACCCGGCAGCTAACGACACTGCAGTCCGTGGAGAGACAAGGGAGGTGATCCAGGTGCTACTCCAGGACTGATCTTGGATAGTTGGCAGCTGAACCCTAGAAGTGGATAGCTGGAATGGCCCGGGGAAATGTCCAACAGATGCAGACAGGCGGAGATGATAGGAACCGCAAGTGCAGGTAGGACAGTCTAACAGACAGATGAGCACTGGCGGGTGCAGCTGGCTCTGATACAAGTACAGGGACCTGAGAACTGAGAAGCATGTTAGGAACAAACTCACAACACCTCCATGTTGGAGGAGGCGGTTTAAATAGAAAGAGACCTCCAGCCATTGGCTGGGGACACTGTAGAGCAGGGGTCTCAAACTCAATTTACCCGGGGCCGCTGGAGGTAGAATCTGGGTGAGGCTGGGCCGAATCAGGTTTTCCCACAAGAAAAGCTCTTACAAAACAGGTGGAAATAGGCTATTATGACTAAAAGAACCTATACAAAGAGCCAAAAGTAGAAGGCTAAATATGCGATGTCCCATGCTTAGAGCATGAACGAACTCTGCCCAACGCGTGTTGCCTCTTCAGTGGCTTCGTCAGGGGCAAGAGTGGTGGTTAGACAGGATAGTTTCATATTTATAGGCAACACATAATGAAAAACTATTATTCTGAATATTATGTTACAATACCAGGATCAGAGGATTTTCTGTTTCGAGGTCAAGAGCTCTCTGATGTGATGTTGCTGCCTGTCTCGCTGTCTTCCTCTTTTGACACTGCAGTGTTGTGGACAAGAAAACATTAACTTGTTAACAGCAAGAAGTCATTCTCCCCCATTGCTTTTTCCCCATCATCCCATCGTTGCTTTTCCCCATCACCCCATCATTGCTTTTTCCCCATCATTGCTTTTCCCCATCACTCCCATTATTGCTTTTTCCGCATCATTGCTTTTCCCCATCACTCCCATCGTTGCTTTTCCCCATCATTGCTTTTCCTCCATAACTCCCATCATTGCCTTCTCCCCATCACTACTTTTCCCATTGCTTTTCCCCATCATTGCTTTTTCCCCATAATTCTCCACCTAGGTTACACACACACACCACCTCTCACCTGTCCGCAGCATTACCGGTGCCCGCACTTCCTCGCTCTGACAGAGCAGGCCGCTGAATGATGACGTCATCCAGCGGCACTGCTCTCTGCGTCAGAGACAGGAAGCGCGGGCGCCGGGCAGGAAGGATCCTTGCAGCTCCGCTCCTGCTTATTTTGTCTTGCAGGCAGCGGAGCTGCTGGGATCGCTCCCTGCCCGCCACCATCATCATACTCGCCTCCTCCTGCTGCAGCTCCGATGGTCCAGCGCCCGGACATCTTTCTGTGGTACTGCTCATTAAGCTCATGAATATGGGCGCACGCCTATGAGAGGTGGAGTGGCGTCCATATTCATGACCTTAATGAGCGGTATTACGAATGACTGGGATTTCACATGCGGTGTTTCTCGCATGTGTGATCCCAGCCGAGGTGAGGGCCGCAAAGTACTGTACCGAGGGCCCATGATGTAAGGGCCGCAAACTAGTGTCCCGAGGGCCGCGAGTTTGAGAACCCTGCTGTAGAGGAACGCGCGCAGCCCCTTTAAGAAAGAGTAAGGGTGTGCACACTCCAAGCACAGTCCTTGGAGACCTGCTAGGAGTGCGTGCACCCCGAGCAGCAGCAGACCCGGAAGAGGCAGGATGGGATCCTTGGCGGTGAGTACACTGATGTCTCTGCAGGTAGATATGTGGATGCTACACTGGATTTGGGAGCCCTTTTGTTTGCATCATGAGTTATCTTTTATTCATGTGTTTTTTTTGTTTTGTTTTTTTTTTAATCCTTTTATTACATATATAAATTGGGTCATATGCTTTTTACTGCTTTTACATAATATTCCACTATAATTCCTAAAGTTAGTCTTTTTATTTGATAAGGAAAAACTTCCTCAATTGTAGACTTTTTTTTTTTTAACATATCAAGATTGGCCCGTGACTTTGTGCAAGCTTTTAACTGTCCCTCTGTGTGTATTTGAGTTTGACATCCCTGACTTAAAGTGTTATTCTCATCATGATAAAGGGTTACAGATTCAGAGAGGTTGCAAAAACAAACCAACTTTGCAATTTTACTTTTGATTAAAAAATCCTCCATTCTCAATAACACACCTCCACTACAATTGGTGGCTAGTGTCTTAGGGCCCCGTCTCACATAGCGACGCACCAGCGATCCCGACAACGATATGAACTTGTCAGGATCGCTGGTGTGTCGCTACATGATCGCTGCTGGGCTGCCAAACAGGCAGCGATCAGGACAGCGACACTGCGGGTAACGTCGCTTAGTAACCCGCAGTGTACGTTGGATACCAGCCTGCTGATGCAGGGAGCTGGTAACCAAGGTACACATTGGGTTTCCAGGCGCTGCGCGGTGCCTGGAAACCCGATGTGTTCCTTGGTTACCAGCTCCCCTGCAGCAGCGCGCTGGTATCCAACGTACACTGCGGGTTTCCAGGAACAGCCTGCGCCTGAAAACCCGATGTGTGCCTTGGTTACCAGCTGATCGCTGGTCTCCTGCCTCCCACACGCAGCGATGCGTGCTGGCCAGCGGGAGACCAGCGATCAAAAAAAGTCCAGGCATTTCTGACACGACCAGCGATTCACAGCAGGGGCCTGATCGCTGGTACGTGTCAGACATAGCGGGATCGCTGCTGAGATCGCTGTTGCGTCACAAAACTTGTGAATCAGCAGTGATCTCGCTATGTGAGATGGGGCCTTTAGACTTGGAGTGCAGTGCTCATAATCTCTTTACTATAGACTTTACAGCACGCTAATGTGCAAGGATTTTTCTAATCTAAAACCTCAGTATTCAGGTTAAATTGCAGTGTTGACACTTTGCGATAATAAGTGGGTTTTGGATTGCAGTTCATTCTCTCTCTAAAAAAGTTCGCAATCACTACCCTAGGCAGTGAAGTTTCCACTATGGGGTCACTTGTGGAGGTTTCTGCTGATCTATCACCTCAGGGTCTCGTCTAATGGAGCCCACAATTTATTCAAATGGAATTTTGCATTCCAAAAGCCAATTGGTACTCTTTCCATCCGTTCCATAGGGGATCAAACAGTACAGTCATGGCCAAAAGTTTTGACAATGACACAAATATTATATTTTCACATGATCTGCTGCCCTATGGTTTTTATGTGTGTGTTTGACAGATGTTTTTATCACAGACAGAAATATAATTGCAAACATATGAGTAACAAAAGCTTATATTGACAGTTAGAATGAGTTAATGCAGCAAGTCAATATTTGCAGTGTTGACCCTTCTTCTTCAGGACCTCTGCAATTCTCCTGGCATGCTCTCAATCAACTTCTGGACCAAATCCTGACTGATAGCAGTCCATTCTTGCACAATCAATGCTTTCATTTTGTCAGAATTTTTAGGTTTTTGTTTGTCCACCCGTCTCTTGATGATTGACCACAAGTTCTCAATGGGATTAAGATCTGGGGAGTTTCCAGGCCATGGACCCAAAATCTCTATGTTTTGTTCCCTGAGCCATTTAGTTATCACCTTTGCTTTATGGCAAGGTGCTCCATCATGCTGGAAAAGGCATTGTTGATCGCCAAACTGCTCTTGGAGGGTTGGGAGAAGTTGCTCTGGAGGACATTCTGGTACCATTCTTTATTCATGGCTGTGTTTTTAGGCAAGACTGTGAGAGAGCCGATTCCCTTGGCTGAGAAGCAACCCCACACATGAATGGTTTCAGGATGCTTAACAGTTGGCATGAGACAAGACTGGTGGTAGCGCTCACCTTGTCTTCTCCGAATGAGGCGTTTTCCTGATGTCCCAAACAATCGAAAAGGGGATTCATCAGAGAAAATAACTTTACCCCAGTCCTCAGCAGTCCACTGCCTGTACCTTTTGCAGAATATCAGTCTGTCCATGATGTTTTTTTCTGGAGAGAAGTGGCTTCTTTG
>JARQOD010000005.1:414047862-414096477 GCA_033576555.1 Oophaga sylvatica
TCCTCCCCAAAAATTGTCCGTAATAGTCAAATCTCTACCTACATGCCAAATATAATTTCAGAGTTTCTTTTTCACTAAGACTGGGGGCGGGGAAAATTTTTTTTTGTAGCCCCCACTCCAAGTTGAAAAAAAAAAAACCCACACGGGAGGGGTGCTTTAAACTCCATAAAATACTGAATTCATTTAACTGGGAAATAAAAATGCATTAATAAAATACAAAAAGGGTTTTTTAAAGGCATGCCCAAATTTAAAAACCCTTGAAAACACTTTTAAGGAGGGGGGTTTGACCAATTGCGGCTTAGGCAACATTCCACAACCCCACGGCATAGTCTAAAAGGGGGAAATCTTGGGGCCCACGAATAAAAGGGGGGCAAAAAGGGGGACTACATTCCACGCCGTGACTGCGGGGCTGCTGAAAATACAACATCCAGTGCTGCGGGCAAACTTTTAAACTGCCCCTTTCTATACAGCCCAGGGCCCCAAAAGTTTGAAATGACAAAAATTTTTAAATTTTTTTCACAAACTGCTCCCCTTTTGGTTTTTTAGGGGGTTGACAGATTTTTTATCACAGACAGAAATATAAAAATTTGCAAACATATGGAAAAAAAATTTTTTATATTGCAGTTAGAATGAGTTAATGCAGCAAGTCAATATTTGCAGTGTTGACCCTTCTTCTTCAGGACCTCTGCAATTCTCCCTGGCATGCTCTCAATCAACTTCTGGACCAAATCCTGACTGATAGCAGTCCATTCTTGCACAATCAATACTTTCATTTTGTCAGAATTTTTAGGTTTTTGTTTGTCCACCCGTCTCTTGATGAATGACCACACGTTCTCAATGGGATTAAGATCTGGGGAGTTTCCAGGCCATGGACCCAAAATCTCTATGTTTTGCTCCGTGAGCCATTTAGTTATCACCTTTGCTTTATGGCAAGGTGCTCCATCATGCTGGAAAAGGCATTGTTGATCGCTAAACTGCTCTTGGAGGGTTGGGAGAAGTTGCTCTTGGAGGACATTCTGGTACCATTCTTTATTCATGGCTGTGTTTTTAGGCAAGACTGTGAGAGAGCCGATTCCCTTGGCTGAGAAGCAACCCCACACATGAATGGTTTCAGGATGCTTAACAGTTGGCATGAGACAAGACTGGTGGTAGCGCTCACATTGTCTTCTCCGAATGAGGCGTTTTCCTGATGTCCCAAACAATCTAAAAGGGGATTCATCAGAGAAAATAACTTTACCCCAGTCCTCAGCAGTCCACTGCCTGTACCTTTTGCAGAAGATCAGTCTGTCCATGATGTTTTTACTGGAGAGAAGTGGCTTCTTTGCTGCCCTCCTTGAGCCCAGGTCTTGCTCCAAGAGTCTCCGCCTCACAGTGCGTGCAGATGCACTCACACCTGCCTGCTACCATTCCTGAGCAAGCTCTGCACTGCTGGTAGCCCGATCCCGCAGCTGAAACACTTTTAAGAGATGGTCCTGGAGCTTGCTGGTCTTTCTTGGGCGCCCTGAAGCCTTTTTGGCAACAATGGAACCTCTCTCCTTGAAGTTCTTGATGATGCGATAGATTGTTGACTGAGGTGCAATCTTTCTAGCTGCGATACTCTTCCCTGTTAGGCCATTTTTGTGCATTGCAATGATGACTGCACGTGTTTCTTTAGAGATAACCATGGTTAACAGAAGAGAAACAATGATGCCAAGCACCAGCCTCCTTTTAAAGTGTCCAGTGGTGTCATTCTTACTTAATCATGACAGATTGATCTCCAGCCATGTCCTCATCAACACTCACACCTGTGTTAATGGAGCAATCACTGAAAAGAGGTTATCTGGTCCTTTTAAGGCAGGGCTGCAATGATGTTGAAATGTGTTTTGGGGGATAAAGTTCATTTTCTAGCCAAATATTGACTTTGCAAGTAATTGCTGTTAAGCTGATCACTCTTTATAACATTCTGGAGTGTATGCAAATTGCCATTAGAAAAAGTAACATAGTAACATAGTTATTAAGGTTGAAGGAAGACTTTAAGTCCATCTAGTTCAACCCATATCCTATCCTAACCTGCCCTAACATGTTGATCCAGAGGAAGGCAAAAAAAAACCCAAGTGGCAAACAGTAAGCTTCACATTGGGGAAAAAAATTCCTTCCCGACTCCACATACGGCAATCAGACTAGCTCCCTGGATCAACGCTGTATCTAGGAAACTAGTGAATATAGCCTGTAATATTATACTTTTCAAGAAAGGCATCCAGTCCCTTCTTAAATTTTAGTAAGGAATCACTCATTACAACATTAGACGGCAGAGAGTTCCATAGTCTCACTGCTCTTACAGTAAAGAATCTGCGTCTGTGATTATGGCTAAACCTTCTTTCCTCCAGACGTAGAGGATGCCCCCTTGTCCCCGTCACAGGTCTAAGAGTAAAAAGATCATTAGAAAGGTCTTTGTACTGTCCCCTCATAAATTTATACATTGTAATAAGATTACCCCTAAGCCTTCGTTTTTCCAAACTAAATAACCCCAAGTGTAATAACCTGTCTTGGTATTGCAGACCCCCCAGTTCTCTAATAACCTTGGTCGCTCTTCTCTGCACCCGCTCCAGTTCAGCTATGTCTTTCTTATACACGGAGACCAGAACTGCACACAGTATTCTAAGTGTGGTCGCACCAGTGACTTGTATAGAGGTATAATTATGTTCTCCTCATGAGCATCTATGCCTCTTTTAATGCATCCCATTATTTTATTTGCCTTGGCAGCAGCTGCCTGACATTGGCCACTAAATGTGAGTTTGTCGTCCACCCATACACCCAGGTCTTTTTCAGTGACAGTTTTGCCCAGTGTTTTACAATTAAGCACATAATTATACATCTTATTTGTTCTACCCAAGTGCATGACCTTACATTTATCCCCATTAAAGCTCATTTGCCATTTATCAGCCCAAGCTTCTAGTTTACATAAATCCTCCTGTAATATAAAATTATCCTCCTCTGTATTTATTACCCTGCAGAGTTTAGTGTCATCTGCAAATATTGAAATACTACTCTGTATGCCCCCTACAAGGTCATTAATAAATATGTTAAAGAGAAGCGGCCCCAATACTGACCCCTGTGGTACCCCACTGCTAACCGTGACCCAGTCCGAGTGTGCTCCATTAATAACTACCCTTTGTTTTCTATCCATGAGCCAGTTCTTAACCCACTTACACATATTTTCCCCTATCCCCATTGTTCTCATTTTATGTATCAACCTTTTGTGTGGCACTGTATCAAAAGCTTTTGAGAAGTCCATGAACACCACGTCCACTGCATTCCCTTGGTCCAGTCCTGAACTTACCCCTTCATAAAAGCTTATCAGATTAGTCTGACAAGAACGGTCCCTTGTAAACCCATGCTGGTACTGTGTCATGAGGTTATTCAGCTTCAGATACTCCAATATAGTATCCCTTAAAAAACCCTCCAAGATTTTACCCACAGTAGATGTTAAGCTCACTGGCCTATAATTTCCAGGTTCAGTTTTTGCCCCCTTTTTGAATAGTGGCACCACATTTGCTATACGCCAGTCCTGTGGTACAGACCCCGTTATTATGGAATCTTTAAAGATTAAAAATAATGGTCTATCTATAACTGTACTTAATTCCTGCAGTACTCGGGGGTGTATCCCATCCGGGTCCGGGGATTTGTCAACTTTAATGATTTTTAGACGCCGCTATACTTCCTGCTGGGTTAAGCAGGTGACATTTAATGGAGAAATTTTTTTTATCTCTGATCATGTTATCTGTCATGGGATTTTCTTGTGTAAATACAGTTGAAAAAAAGTCATTTAGCATATTGGCTTTTTCCTCATCCTCATCCACCATTTCACCCAGACTATTTTTAAGGGGACCAACACTATCATTTTTTAGTTTCTTGCTATTTATGTAGTTAAAGAATATTTTGGGATTATTTTTACTTTCTCTGGCAATGAGTCTCTCTGCCTCAATCTTTGCTGTCTTGATTTGCTTTTTACAGAATTTATTCAGTCTTCTGTATTTATTTAATGCCTCTTCACTACCTACTTGCTTTAATTCCCTAAACGCTTTCTTTTTGTCCCTTATTGCGCCCCTTACAGCTCTATTTAGCCATAGTGGTTTCCTCCTAATTCTAGCATGTTTATTCCCATAGGGTATATACTGGTGACAGGTCCTATTCAGGATGCTAATAAACGTCTCCCATTTTCTTTGTGTATTTTTATGTCTCAGGATATCGTTCCAGTTTATTGCACCAAGATCATCTCTCATCCGTTGGAAATTTGCCTTCCTGAAGTTTAGTGTCCTTGTAACCCCTCGACTATACATCTTATTAAAGGATACATGAAAGTTTATTATTTTGTGATCACTATTACCCAAGTGACCCCCAACCCTTATATTTGATATGCGGTCTGGCCTGTTGGATAATATTAGGTCTAGCAGTGCCCCCCCTCTTGTTGGATCCTGAACTTGTTGTGAAAGGTAATTGTCTCTCATAGTTGCCAAAAACGTATTACCTTTGCTGGAACTGCAGGTTTCTGTTCCCCAATGTAGTTCAGGGTAGTTGAAGTCCCCCATAATAATGACTTCTCCTTGAGTTGCTGCTTCATCTATTTGCTTTACGAGGATATTCTCTGTTGCTTCCATTATTTTAGGAGACTTATAACAAACCCCTATTAGTAATTTATTATTTTTCCCCCCTCCCCTAATCTCCACCCACAGAGACTCTACATCTTCATTAGATTCACAGATATCACGCAGGATGGGTTTTAAGGATGATTTTACATATAAACACACACCCCCACCTCGCTTATTTTTACGGTCATTTCTAAACAGACTATAGCCCTGTAAATTAACCGCCCAGTAGTGGCTCTCATCCAGCCAAGTCTCAGATATCCCCACCATGTCATAATTATGTTCCAACAAAATTAATTCTAATTCCTCCATTTTGTTGGTGAGGCTTCTAGCATTAGTATACATGCACTTTATGTATCTCTCTGAACCTCTATTCTTTCTTAAATTATTAACTGTTCTAACCCCACCCCCCATGCCACCCCCACCCCCAATTTCATTATTTGTGCCCAGGTCTCTATCTGCACTGCCTTCCCCTCCTATAAAATGAATACCCTCCCCCCAGTCCCTAGTTTAAAGACTCCTCCAACCTTCTAGCCATTTTCTCCCCCAGCACAGCTGCACCCTCCCCATTGAGGTGCAGCCCATCCCTAGCATAGAACCTGTAGCCAACTGAGAAGTCGGCCCAGTTCTCCAGGAACCCAAACCCCTCCTTCCTACACCAATTCTTGAGCCACTTATTAACCTCCCTAATCTCCCGTTGCCTCTCTGGTGTGGCACGTGGTACCGGCAGTATTTCAGAAAATACCACGTTGGAGGTCCTTGCTTTAAGCTTGCAGCCTAATTCCCTGAAATCATCTTTAAGGACCTTCCACCTACCTCTAACTTTGTCATTTGTGCCAATGTGCACCATGACCGCTGGATCCTCACCAGCCCCTCCCAGTAATCTGTCAACCCGATCAGCGATGTGTCGGACTCGAGCGCCAGGTAGGCAGCACACTGTTCGACGATCCCTGTCTTTGTGACAGATTGCCCTATCTGTTCCCCTAATAATTGAGTCCCCCACTACCAGCACCTGTCTGGCCTGCCCTGCTCTCCTAATTCCCCCCTTACTGGAGCAGACACTCCCCCGGCTTTCAGAGGACATGCCTGGCTGCAGCAGTGCTACCCCTGTACTGACACACCCCTCATCTGCCAACTTTGCAAACTTATTGGGGTGTGCCAGATCAGGACTAGCCTCCCTGGCGCTCTTCCCTCTACCCCGCTTTCTAACTGTCACCCAGCTTCCTACTTCAGTGTCCTGCAGCTCCACCCTAGCATCCCCCCCCTCATCTATCCTATTGAGCGTCTGCTCAGTGAGCAGAAGACTCCTTTCCATATTGTCTATGGATCTCAGTGTTGCCAGCTGCACATTTAGATCCAAGATTTGGGCTTCCAAATGCACAACGTGCTCACATCTCACGCAGCAGTATGCACCCTCGACCGGCTGTTCAAGGACTGCATACATGTGGCAAGATGTACACTGGATGGCATTCGGCAATAGTGGAGCACATATCTAATGGGGATTTCACCAGACAGCAAAGATAAGTAAAAATAAATAAAAAGTATTAATAAAATATAACAGCAATTCAGTAAATCCTCCCTTGGAAACTCCCTGAATCCAAAGTCACTGAATCTCAAGTCACACTTACCACCGTTCACACTTACGCACCGGTCACACTCAGCTCGCTCACACTCGCTGAAGCAGAAGATTTAAAGAGAGATTTTTTTTTTTTTTACTCTCCTTCAGCAGCAAATCACCCTGCTACTCAAATGCACTTCCAAAAAGACTTGAGTCCCAACCAGCTGGCCCTTATAAACCCTTAATTATGAACCCCCACCCTTAATTAACCCCTTGTGAATATAGCTACACCAAGATTTAAATGCAATATAGTTAACCTTTAAACCTTTAAACACACAGATAGTAAAATAAGAGATTAATCCTTTAGAGAGAAAAAATAGGTTAAAAAAGCCCCCAAAAGATAGAACAGGTAGAAAGGCACTCAGCAATCCACAATTCAGCCACTCACACCAATTCACACAGGTATTTGATTAAAGGTTTTTCAAATACTTCTTCACTGAATCTCAAGTCACACTTACCACCGTTCGCACTTGCGCACCGGTCACACTCAGCTCGCTCACACTCGCTGAAGCAGAAGATTTAAAGAGAGATTTTTTTTTTTTTTTTTTCTCCTTCAGCAGCAAATCACCCTGCTGCTCTAATGCACTTCCAAAAATGCACTTATAACATTCTGGAGTGTATGCAAATTGCCATTAGAAAAAGTGAATCAGTAGACTTTGTAAAAATTAATATTTGTGTCATTCTCAAAATTTTTGGCCATGACTGTACAATCATTAACTTTTCCAGGGGAAATAACTATTTCAAATACAAAACAGCGCAGCCATTAAGATCAGTCATGCAGGGGAAATCGCGGTTTCCCAGCATGATTAAGTGATTGTACGGGAAGTAGTAAAAGACTGCAGAGTCAGGGCCACAGATTGGTCGCTAAGTGGAAATGGAACCAAATTTGAAATGATCGCATACTAATTAAAGTGTAATAATGCGCAGTCCCTCAGCCCGCGTCAATGTCAGGAAGGGGTTAATTAAAAATTTTCAGGAAACATGTTGTTCACTATAAAGATACTCAAATTAAGGCTAGATTCACACATTTGTGAGAAATGGACAATTTTGCATATGCTCTTCTTTCCCTGAAACAGGCAGACTGTCTCACCTAAATTTTTCCATCAACTCTTAACAATGGATCAGTTAAAAACTGTTGAAACGAACATGTACAACTGAATAAGAAAGTATGTCTTGCATATTTCATACAGCTCTCATAGACTAACCGCAGAATCTGATCCACAAAACTGATGAGTCTCGCGCACCGCAGACATGGATCTGTTTTTATAACGCGTGTGTATGGATGACAAAACGCTATGGCTGTGTTGGCAAAGAATAAAAGCAGACGTCACACAGAGGTGTGCATGTAGCCTAAAAGACTGTACTAGACACATGACTTCATGATCGCTAGCCATTTCATTACAGTTACCTTGAGAGACTTGACAATGTAATATCCCAAGTTCACATTCATATTTGTTGTGCGTTCCATACCTTTGAAAGAGGGTTGTATCTGCAGCACATGGGCAGGATCTTAACAAGTACAATTCAGATGTATTGGTATAATCACAGAAATGTCGGCAACAATTCTGCATTCTTTGAACTGCAAGGCAAAAATTGGACTACGGAAAGCTCTGCTCACATCCGTGTTGTGGCTTTGCCAGACTTGCCACCCTCTAATAAAACATTAACTGGCTGTTGGCCAATTGGCTCTCCAATACACAAGAGCGCTCATTTGGGCGAGTGCTCTTGTTTCGGCTATGAGATTGTGGCTGCCAGACACATCAGCAGCTTATCTCCAGGAGACAATGTGATCGGCAGTCAGAAATCAGACATGATGGATCGCTATTCCTCACATTATAAATTGTCTGGGGCTCCCAAACACACACTGTCAACTTAATTTGTTTATCAGTGGGTTAAGCCAAAGATTAATGTGTATGGGGGGTTTAGAAAAGCCCAGTGCTTTAAATCAATAAATTCTCTGTTCCATTAACTTTTTCCTACACCTACAGCTTAGATAACAGCTCCAGTAACTCAGTAAATCGTTATGCTTGATTTGTAGTAAATGCTAACAATAAGCGTCTACTGGCTTTCCGTATATAATTACTACGAGTTCTTTATGCTTAGAAGGTGTGATTCATTAAAGGGCATGTGCATGAATGTGAGAAGCAAATTGAAAGTGAAATGGTTAGCATTTGAGAAAGAACACTGGTTCACTATTTTGTAAAGTTAGCAAACAAATACAAAACAAAACAACCCACTAAAACAAATGAGTAAAGCTCATGCTATGGCTTAAATAAAACAAATGGAGAAAAAGCATGGTAGCCAAAACCAACAGTACTTTGTACAATTATTTTTCATTTATATGAGGTTGACACTGAAAAGGGTATTTATCATTTCCACAAACTTCTGACATTCATAAATTTTAATATGTCAGGTTAGGGTGCTGAGGCTCACCAAGGTGAATGGCAGGGAGATCAACCAAGCCGGGTCCCCATTGTTACTGTGCATCAAACGTTCACACGTTCAGTATTTGGTCGGTATTTTACATCAGTCTTTGTAAGCTGAAACCAGGAGTAGGTGATAAATGCAGAAGTGGTGACATGCTGCTATACTTTTTCTTCAATTGTAAGCCAAAAGCAGGAGAGGAACAAATACTGATGTAAAACACTGACCAAATACTGAACGTGTCAACATGACCTAAGACAGCAGAATAATGGGTATGAAGATTTCATAGGAATAAAGAGGCACAATAATCACTCGAGTGCTTTTACCTTTACCTCTAACATGTCAGAAATTTGTTAAAACGAGAAGTCCTGTTTAGGAGAACATCAAAGATTTAAAAGTGAGGCATTTCATTTAAAAAATATATTGAAATAGGGCCAGAATAGAAAACAGAGAAAAAGTAAAATCACAGAAATTGAGGAAAATCTAGAATCTGAACATTACAAAGGTGGGGTAGATTTCAAATTTGCAATAAGAAGTCATACTAGACACTGTACCTTTGAAGATGTTCTGATGGAGAAAATTCCCTTTATTAGATGTGGGAGGGGCAAGGCCTATTTTTTTACCAGTACTGTTGGCATTGGCTGCAGTTGGTTGGAATGAGTTTGAAAGAAAGATACCATCGGACATAGGACGAGGTTGCCGTGCAGCAGGCAGCTGTGGATTAGATATAGCTAGGAGGTCACCATAAGACTTTCGAGTACTGGAGCGCTTATCCTGACCTGCTAGGTTTGAGTCTTCCTCATCATCAGTATATGCAACAAACTTGGCAGTGTAAACGGTGTCAGGTGAAAGGGCCTGTGTTTTGAGGTAGGAAGTGTTTCGTTGAGGAGGGAGAGGAGGAGCATTAGACAGTAGAGGTGGGTATGGGTGATCATATTCTTGTGGGAGTGGAGGTCTGTACAGACCAGGCTCTTCAGGCTCTAGCAATCTTCGCTCTGCTTCTTCATGCTGCCTGCGCCTCTCTGCTTCCAAGCGATTATAATACTCTTCCTCCTGCCTCCTCTGAAATAATATAAAAAAAAAGCAATTAAACACAATAAAAGACAAAATACACATATACTAAAGGGAAACACTGCAAACACTGTTAAATCAATCTTTTTTGTTTCTTGCTGCTAAGACTTTAGGGTTTGCGCACATTGAAGTGGATGCACCAGCTGAGTTTTTTGCTTTAGGAAGATGGTTCAGGTAAACATCGGCAGTGTTTTCTCGAATTATCTTCTTTGGCATGTTTAGTGTCATCTTTGCTGCATCCTTGCCGCCAGTGTCTCTTTTTTATTCACTATATATAAAGTAGTGAGTGGCTTCTAAGCAAAGCCTCAAGCGGTGAACACAAGGTGAAAAAGACTGAAGATATACACAGCAAGTCGTTTTGACATTGCTGTGCGTATGTTTATTTTTTTTTTAGGTTTATTGAGCACTTTTTCAGGTGGGTTCCAGGAGGAATGTGTCCGAAAAGGATGACGTGTGGACACACCCAAAATATTACACAAGGGCAGATACAAAGCTACAGATTTCAAAAATGCACTTTTTCTGCTTTAGCAAAGCTGTGGTATTTATATAGGGACCAGAAGTACCCTGGATGATGAATTAAAATTGACTTAACAGATAATTGGTTAAATCTGATTTTTTTATATTGCTCAGATTTTTGCAGGCTTGAAAAAAATTGTTATATTATACAGAAAAGGGATAACTGCTCCCATACATTTTCTAGTAATAAACTCACCTTATGGAAAAAATGGCACTTTTTATGATGGTTTAAATGCATTAGATGCATCCTTCTTTGGCAGGAATTGTATTAACAGGAATGTATAGTAATTAGGGGCAACTCTGTCAATCTGGGTGTTAGAAAACAAAACACTCAATTCATCAAGAACTTTTTGCACATCCAGACTTGATGGAGAAGTGCCAAATTCCTTAAAGGGCACGCAACTCCTAGTGGATTTGGAATGCCTTTCAGCTGCCGTGTGCCACCACAAGAAATATACTCAAGTCATGTTGTAATTTATGCCACTTTTGTGCCATAATTCTGATGAGTTTGCCATCCATGCTCAATTACGCCCAACCCAGCTAAGCTCTGGACACCATCAAAAAGTTGGAGGAGCTTGCCAGGAGTAGTGTAAAAACACCAAAAGTCACACAATTTTTGCACAACTGCATTGATGACACACTAGACATACTAACTAGAAGAGGCACCAGGGATAGAGGTAGGTAGGCTGAGGGGTTTGTTTCCACAGACATGGACTACAGATGTGGCCATTGGAATCCTGCAAATCTTAAGTCCAAAAGTGGGCATTATGATAATGAGGCACAAGGAGGATTATTACTATAAGGAGGAATAGGTAGATATTAGGATAATAAGGGAGCACAGGGGTACATTATTATGAAATGGGGGACATCATTGCTCTAAGGATGTGTAGGGACATAATAATATATAAGGCAAATGGGGGCATTATTATAAAAATGCACAAAAGACACTACAATTATAGGGAGGCACAGGGGGACATTACTACTTTAGGGGGCATTATTACAATAAGGAAGTACATGGGGGCATTCTTAACACCTTAATGACTAACAATATACCTTTAAACTGACTTCAGAAAAAGATATTTTAATATCCCCTGCTAGGTGAATATTCAGCAGCTGTTAGCTGTACACTATAGCTGACACCCTGCAGCATCAGCCACGATCGATGTTGGCACTGTGTAACCCCCTAAATCAGGGGTGGGGAACCTCAGGCCCCAGAGCCATTTACGGCCCTCGATGACCTTTTATCCGGCCCCCGGGCAGATTCTCAGGGACTGCTATGCTTTGGCAGGGAGCTATATTTTGATTGCCACCAGCTCATTAATTTCTTCTTGATCTGTGAGCACACACACGCAGTGTTCACTACTGAACACTGAAGGGCATGCAATGCAAGATTACGCCTTGAGACCAGTGCCAGAGTCAGGATGTACTTTGTGGGCGGAGTTTGTACGGCCCTCGAAGGATGGTATAAATATCCAAATGGCCCTTGGCAGAAAAGAGATTCCCCACCCCTGCCCTAAATGCTGCTGTGAACAGTGACAGTGGCATCTAGATGGTTAACAGAGCGTGGGGGCTCCCTCTTTAACCCCAGTGTCACTCTGCAATCTCAATCGTGTGTTCCTGTTACCATGGAAATCCACGGCCACCTAAATTTTCCACATCAAAGTAAAATATGTAATGAAAAAACAAACATCGTCAAAATCCCTGGATAAAGTGATGTCAGATATGATTTGGTCATTAAGGGGTTAAGAGGTGGCCCAAGGGTACTATTACTATGTAGAGGTACATAAAGAGCATTATTACTGAGAAAAGCTCAAAAGGAGGGTACTAATATTGTGCAAGGCACAAAGGGGGTATTATTACTGTCTTGATCTAGCTATAGCACTATATTTTTGTGACGAGCCAAAGATGTTTGTGTAACATTCTGCAGAAACAAGTAATGGATGGTAGAAGTGGTTATAGTGGTCTGCGCTGAATAAAAAGTTATTTCGGTAGCAAAACGAGTTGCATACGAACATCACAAAGACCAATGAAAGTCAATGTGGTAGTTCACAAAAATTTTTTTTTTTTTATTACACACACGAACCAAAAGGTCTAAGTGCAAAAAAAAAATGTGGCATGCACTACTTTGATCCTATTCTGGATCAAATTTACCCATTATAAGTCGATATGTGCATAAAAAAAATTGATCACATTCGGGGTTGCCATCTGTATGCCCATGCCTTATTTCATGGATACATTATAATTAGTTACGTTAGGAAATTGTATTTGCCTTTTATTTATTATATTAAATTGCTCATGTAAAAATACTTCGCCATACAGATGGATTAAATGGACAATGTACTTTTGACAAAATATAAAACTCAAATATTGTGCCATAGTTTTGAGATTTTTTGAAAAATGTAACCATTTTCATAATAAAAACACACACACACACACACACACACACACACACACACACACACACACACACACACACACACACACACACACACACACACACACATACAGCTCTGGCAAAAATTAAGGGACCACTGCAAAATTTTCAGTTTGTCTGATTTTTCTCTTTATAGGTATATTTGAGTAAAATGTAAATTGCTCTTTTATTCTATAAATTCCTGAAAACATGTCTCCGAATTTCCAAGCAATAAATTTTGTATTTATTTTCAGAAAACGATAAATGGTCAAAATAACAAAAAATGCAGACCTCAAATAATGCTAAGAAAACAAGTTCATAATCATTTACAAACAACAATACTAACGTTTTAACTCAGGAAGAGTTCAGAAATCATTGGTTTGTGGAATACCCATGATTTTTAATCACAGCTTTCATGCGTCTTGGCATGCTTTCCACCAGTCTTTCACACTGCTTTTGGGTGACCTTATGCCACTCCTGGTACAAAAATATAAGCAGTTCTTCTTTGTTTGATGGCTTGTGACTATCCATCTTCCTCTTGATTACATTCCAGAGGTTTTCAATGGGGTTCAGGCCTGGAGACTGGGCTGGCCATGACAGGGATTTGATGAGGTGGTCCTTCATCCACACATTGATTGACCTAAATGTGTGGCATGATGCATTGTCCTGCTGGAAAAGCAGTCCTCAGAGCATTGCCTGAGCAGAAAGAATCAACTGTTTTTCCAGGATAACCTTGTATGTGGCTTGATTCATACGTCCTTTGCAAAGATTAACCTGCCCAATTCCAACCTTGCTGAAGCATCCCCAGATCATCACCGATCCTTCACCAAATTTCACAGTGGGTCCAAGACACTGTGACTTGTACACCTCCCTCCAGGTCTCCATCTAACCATTAGACGACCAGGTGTTGGGCAAGGCTGAAAATTAGACTCATCAGAGAAGATTACCTTACTCTAGTCCTTTATGGTCCAATCCTTATGGTCTTTGGCAAACTTCAGCCTGGCTCTCCTTTGCTTCTAATTGATGATAGGCTTTTTTCTAGCTTTACATGACTTGAGCCCTGCCTCTAGGAGCCTGTTATGAACTGTTCTTGCCGTGCACTTCACCCCAGCTGACATTTGGCATTTCTTTTGTAGGTCACTTGATGTCATCCTGTGGTTGCCGAGTGACATTCGAATAAGATGATTGTCATCCCGGTCAGTGGCGATTATTTTTCGCCCTCTGCCAGTCTGTAGCTTTGTTGACCCCAATGTCTGCTGCTTGACCTTGTTGTAAAGGACTGTCGTCTTAGAAATTTTAAGGATGGGGCAACATGATGCTTACTGTATCCCTCTGCTAGTAAAGCCAGAATTGAGGCCTTCTTTTCCTCACTCAAGACTTTTCTTTTCAACTCCTTTGGCATGGGGTTAAAAGTTATTTTTTTCATTCCTATTACTTTTGGGAAATTATTAGCACTTGTTTTGCCATCCAGCTTGTCCTATTGCAAGAGGATTGTGAACACCACAGCAGTGTTTTTTACTTTCCTTCATGAAATAAGATTTGGTTCAGGTGATCACCTAACCAGAAGCACATTAAGTAGAATGAAGTGGACTCTGGTTGGAATTCAACTGACACTAGAATGGAATGGCTGTCAGACAGTTATAAAACTCTTCAGTGGTCTCAATTTTTGCCAGAGCTGTATATATGTTGTAAGCTTTCCAGGGGATTTAGCTCTAGGATCGCTGTCTGGGTAGACAGAATGGCACGGAAACAGTTCATTCAGACAGCAGTTTGGTGAAAACTGGCCGCAACCAGTTTTATTAAAGTCCACAGCACACAGATAAAAACAAAGCATAAACAAAAGACCTAGGCTTGTCTAGCCACTAATTACACATAGATAGATTGCCCTCTCTATCCGGGTACAGACTCTACCAGTCTGTGCCCAAAACAACACATATGATATATGTTACCAGTATGGAGTTTCCCAGATACTCCTCCTTGTATCTGAAGGACCCTTCAGCGTCCAGACTTGAGAGAGATCCACTCCTATTCAGCCGCTATTCGCACGGATTCTCACTGAGACCACTCCTGTGTCCGGGGTACCTCCTGCACCCCGACTGAGATAGCTCACACTCCTGGAGACGTACTCCCAATCCTGAAGACTGCTTCCTCGTGCCAGAACACCTCCCTGTGTCCAGGCTAAAGACAGCTCCCACTCTGACTTGGAGACTGTTTCTCGTGCCGGGACACCCTCCTGGTGTCCAGACTAAACTAGTTCCAGCCCTGTCTGTATTCCCAGACACCTACTTCTGGTTTCCTAATTATCACCTGAGTGGCCACAGGTTTGAGCTGCAAGCGTGTACTTGAATGGATGGTGTAATGACCTTTCTCTACCACTAGGTCTACAAAACCACACATTTCCCTTATACCTAGGTGAAATGTACACCCCATTCAACCCATATTCCTTCACTGTCTCACATATCCCCTCCCTCTTCTCCAGACCGGAGGGCTGGTCATCAAGACCGGAGGGCTGGTTAACAATCCCAAAGAGACAGTGAACTCCGGACACTGCATCAGCACTATACACAGGTAGGTCAGGGACACTTGGTTCCCGAGAACCACCATCCTCGTCTCCCAACATTACCTGCAAAGGAATTTCATCTTTATCACGGTCATCAACATTATCAGTATCATCACTATTATGATTAGCATCATCATCATTATCATCATCATTATGATCATCATCATCATTATCATCATCATCATTATCATGATCATCACATAAGTTTAAGCTTGTGGGGTTGAACACATAATATATCCAATCACCTCAACCCACAGTTCACACAGAGACCATGTACTTGTCCCTTGCTCTGTTCAGCCCCCCGGAATATTAGTCAATGACATTCGCTCATTCCGTAGGGACCTACCGTCTGTCATTGTCACAGACTTCGTCCAGTCACATTTCTGGGACGTAACCTTGTCAGGTCTCCCCTTCGCTCCCAGTGGTCAATCGTAACCTTGTCAGGTCTTGCCTGGGTATCTAAGGTCCGGTTAGACTCTGTACTGTCCTGTACTCTATCGGGTCGTCTGTATGGGCCTCTCAAACCTGAGTTACTGGAGGTCTCACTACCTCTAAACCCACGCCCACTACCCTCAGGACATCTTGTAAGGTCCCTAACTTCAGCCGTAGCTGTTCTGTTATTTAGGGGGCCCTTTCTCTGTCGGGTCTCATTATTCTTAGACGGCTGCCATCTTCTGCCGCTCAGATGATGCTGTCTATCTACTCGCTGTCTAGTGAGATTCAATTGTTCTACCTCTCGCAGGTAGGTCACACGGTACGCCACCAGCATGCGCACATATTCAAGACTTTCTTCCGTTCCTATAGCATAGAATGACACCATGCCGTCTTCATCTGGTATCCAGTCCCAACGATCACGTGGACTGCTTACTTTCACCACACCAGACTTCTTCACCATTATCTGCATGGCTCGGCCATTTCTCCCAATCAGCTTTCTCACCAGAACATGAGGCACCCGGATGACCTCTTCCTGTAGACTGTGAGCTTTTCTCATAAGCTTTAGTTGTCTAACGGCTTGTTCTGTCTTCAACTGGAGAAACCGCTTTGTGCGAATACTGTCATGTGTGCATCGCCACGAAGATCGTCGCGGTTGCACATTCTGACTTCTCACAGCTGAGTTGCTGTTTCTTTGTGTTTGGCAGTTAGGGAGTTAATTCTGTCTGTGCTCAGTTCTGGGACTGGGTGCAGTTTCTTCCGGCTGCAATTAATTATTTGTTGATTGGTTTCCTTTAAATCTCTGGTTGTCTGTGTTGGGAGTTGCCAGTGAAATTCTTCATGCAGACCACAGATAGGATTGTATCTGTATAGACTTAAGTTAAAGAGCTCCTTAGTTGTTTTAAGCTCACCTTGCTTAGAGTTTAATATCCCAGATCATTTATGTTCCTTCTGTGTTTGAGTGTGTATGCGAGTCTGTGTTTTCTCCAGTCTGTCTTATATGTCTAATCTGTGTATTTAGCAGAGATCAGCCCATATCCCTTTGGTGGTAATCAGAATCCTTCTTAGGACTGATTACAGGGTTCAGGGACTGATAGGAGACAGGGTTAGGCTGGAGACTTGGACCTCTGAACCATTATCAGTACCTCCAAGGTGAGGGATTAGTTAGGACCCCAGTTTAGGGTCAGGTTAGACCCCGGTCCTCCTCTTTCCTGTGACAGTGTATCAAGTCCTCAAGATTAACCCTGAGTTCTACGGATATCGTGTCAGGTAAATCTATTCTATATTTACATGCTGATGTTGCTAATCTATATGTTGTATAGAGTGTTGTTCTTTTAAGAATAGTTTACTGACATCGTACACATATCATAAGACCGCGTGACATTTTCACTGGCCCATAAAATTATTCCCAGTTGCCATGGATCCAGTAGCCCAGCTGGCTCTGCAGTTGCAGGGATTATCCATGGAGCTGACGGACATTAAGTCCAAAGTTTTGTCTCCCTCGGAGCAAACCAGATTTGAACCTAAAGTAGCTCTCCCGGACAGGTTCACTGGTGGGCGAGACAAATTTTTTACCTTCAGGGAAGCATGTAAATTGTATTTTCGGCTTCGGCCTCGATCATCAGGGAGTGAAGAGCAGAGAGTGGGAATTGTTATCTCGCTCCTACAAGGGGACCCTCAATCCTGGGCCTTCTCCCTTCCTCCAGGATCCCCGGCTCTACAGTCAGTAGATCGATTTTTTACTGCCCTGGGTTTGGTATATGATGACCCAGATCGGGTCTCTCTTGCTGAGACAAAATTACGTAAGATACAGCAGGGAGATCGTCCGGCGGAGGAATTTGCTTCTGAGTTCCGTAGATGGGCCACAGATACTCAGTGGAATGACCCAGCTCTTAGGAGCCAGTTTTGTCATGGGCTTTCTGACAAATTAAAGGACGTTTTGGCTCAGTATGATTCTCCTCCATCACTGGAGGCTGCTATGGCCCTAGCTATCCGTACTGATAGACGGCTCCGGGAGAGGTGCGAGGCAACTCCGCCCCCTGTTGTTACTCCACCTACTACTAAAGTCCCTTATGTTGAGGTTCCCCTTGTCTGTTCGGAGGAGCCTATGCAGTTGGGAGGGACATCATTTCGTAGGAGGGGATTGGCGGTACGCCGCAGGACTAGAAGGTGTTTCTTCTGCGGGAAAGAGGGACATTTTGTTGGGGGATGTCCATCCCGTGCCTTGTTGAGCAAAAAGTCGCCGGAAAACTGTTAATCCCAGGTTGTGTGGTGGACGACAACCTGGGAGTATGTATTTCGTCCGCTAGTTCTTCTCAGTTCCTTGTACCAGTGGAGGTGGTGGTTGGTACGAGAGTGGAGAGATTTTCTGTTCTTCTTGATAGTGGGTCCGGGGCTAATCTGGTTGACGCTCAGTTTGCTCAGGCTCAAGGTATGCATCTGAGTGTATTGGTCAAACCGATCCCTATATTCTCCATTGACGCCAGGCCTCTCGGCCAAGGTAGCTTTGTTCATGAGGTTCATAACATTGACCTTCGGGTAGGGGCAATACATAGGGAACTATTATCTTGTTATGTGTTGGAGGGTCTACCTACTCCTATTGTGTTGGGACTTCCTTGGTTGGTTAAACATAACCCTGTGATTAATTGGCAGTCCAGAGAGATAAGCCAATGGGGTGAGTTTTGCAAAAGTAACTGCATGAACACAGTCATCAGTGCGGTCGTGCCTAGTACTTTGCCTCCTTTTTTGGAGGACTTTGGGGATGTTTTCTCTGAGGAGGGGTGTCAGGAGTTGCCTCCTCATCGCGTGTATGACTGCTCTATTAATTTACTTCCTGATGCTAAGTTACCTAAAGCTAGGTTATATAACCTTTCTGGTCCTGAGAGGCAGGCTATGAAAGATTATATTTCGGAAAGTCTGGCCAAAGGGCATATTAGACCTTCATCTTCCCCAGTGGCCGCGGGGTTCTTCTTTGTGAAGAAAAAAGATGGAGGCCTACGCCCTTGCTTGGATTTCCGCGAACTTAATCGGATTACTGTTCGAGATCCGTATCCACTCCCTCTGATTCCTGATCTCTTCAATCAAATTGTTGGCGCCAAATGGTTCTCTAAATTGGATCTCAGGGGGGCGTATAATCTGATTAGGATAAAAGAGGGGGATGAGTGGAAAACGGCGTTTAACACGCCGGAGGGACATTATGAGAACCTTGTCATGCCTTTTGGTCTGACTACTGCACCAGCAGTATTCCAACATTTTGTTAATGACATTTTTCGTCATCTGGTGGGGCTGTTTGTGGTCGTATATTTGGATGACATTTTAATTTACTCACCAGATCTTGTGTCTCACCAGGAGCATGTGAGACAGGTGTTGCAGATCTTGCGAGACAATAAACTATACGCCAAACTGGAAAAGTGTGTATTCGCCGTACAGGAACTTCAGTTTTTGGGTTTCTTGGTGTCAGCCTCAGGTTTCCGTATGGACCCTGAAAAAGGTGAGAGCAGTGCTTGAATGGGATCAGCCAGAGGATCTTAAGGCTCTGCAGCGTTTTCTGGGGTTTGCTAACTACTACCGGAAATTTATTTGTAATTTCTCATCTGTTGTCAAACCTCTCACTGACATGACAAGAAAAGGGACGGATTTTTCTAAATGGTCGGACAAAGCTTGCCAAGCTTTTTCCTCTTTGAAAAAATGTTTTGCTTCGGCACCCGTTCTCATCCAACCAGATGCATCACAGCCGTTCGTTGTGGAGGTGGACGCGTCTGACGTAGGGGTGGGTGCAATATTGTCCCAGGGTCCGTCCCCTGGTAAATGGCATCCGTGCGCTTTCTTTTCTAAAAAATTGTCGTCCGCCGAAAGGAATTATGATATCGGCAATAGGGAACTTTTGGCCATTAAGTTGGCTTTTGAAGAATGGCGTCACTTTTTGGAGGGGGCAGTCCACCCGGTCACCGTCATTACTGATCACAAGAACCTGCTGTATTTGGAATCTGCTAAGCATCTGAATTCCAGACAAGCTCGATGGTCGTTGTTTTTTACCAGGTTTAATTTTGTTGTCACTTATCGCCCTGGATCTAAGAATGTTAAGGCGGATGCCTTGTCTCGCAGTTTCCCAGGGGCCGGGAAAATGGATGACCCGATTCCTATCCTTCAGGAGGGGGTGGTAGTGTCGGCTGTATGTTCTGAGCTTGAGGAGGAGGTGTTAGAGGCTCAGGGGACGCCCCTGCAGGACCTCCAGAGAGACTGTTTGTCCCAAATCAGTTGAGACAAAAGGTTATTGAGGCACATCATAATTCTGCTTTAGCAGGACATCCAGGGAGTAAGGCTACTTTAGATCTCCTTTCTCGCCGGTTTTGGTGGCCTAACGTTAATAAAGATGTTTTAACTTTTGTCGCGTCCTGTGGGGTTTGTGCTCGCTCTAAGACCCCTCATACCCGTCCGTCTGGGACCCTCTTACCCTTGAAACTTCCGGAGCGTCCATGGACTCATTTGTCTATGCACTTCATCACGGACCTTCCTCAGTCGTCAGGGAAGACTGTCATACTGGTGGTTGTTGACAGGTTCAGTAAGATGGCACATTTCATTGCTCTTCCTGCCCTCCCTAATGCTAAAACTCTGGCGCAGGTGTTCATTGGGGAGATTGTGAGACTTCATGGGTTGCCTTCTGATGTGGTGTCAGATAGGGGGTCTCAGTTTGTGTCCAAGTTTTGGAGGGAATTTTGTTTACGTCGGGGGATGCAATTGTCATTTTCCTCGGCTTTTCATCCGCAACCAATGGTCAGACAGAGCGTCTGAATCAAAGCCTAGAGACTTATCTTCGGTGTTTTGTCTCAGAGAACCAGGAGGACTGGTCTTCTTTCTTGCCTCTGGCAGAGTTCGCTCTTAACAACAGGCGGAGCGAGTCCACTGGTAAGTCCCCGTTTTTTGGGGCATATGGTTTTCATCCCCAGTTTTGTACATTCAATGGGGGGGGCCCTTCTGGGGTTCCTGAGGAGGAGCGTTTCTCGTCGTCACTTGCTTCAATGTGGAGAGGTGTATTGAATAATCTGAGTGCTATGGGGAACCGTTATAAACGTATGGCTGATAGGAGGAGAGTTTCTGGTCCAGATCTTAATGTGAACGATCTGGTATGGTTGTCTACCAGGAATATAAAACTTAAAGTTCCCTCCTGGAAGCTGGGCCCCAGATTCATCGGGCCGTACAGGATCAGTTCCATAATTAATCCTGTGGCATTTCGTCTGGACCTCCCTCCTACGTTTAAAATTCATAATGTGTTCCACAAGTCATTACTTAAGAGGTACGTGGCACCAGTCATACCATCACCTCTACCTCCTCCTCCAGTGGTGGTCAATGGTAACTTGGAGTTTCAAGTGTCAAAGATCATTGACTCACGTCTGAATCGCCAGTCCCTTCAGTACTTGGTGCATTGGAAGGGGTATGGTCCAGAGGAGAGGACGTGGGTTCCTGCGTCTGACATTAACGCAGATCGTTTGGTGCGGACCTTCCACAGAACTCACCCGGGCAAACCTGGCCCTGAGGGTCCGGAGGCCCCTCGTAGAAGGGGGGGTACTGTCATGTGTGCATCGCCACGAAGATCGTCGCGGTTGCACATTCTGACTTCTCACAGCTGAGTTGCTGTTTCTTTGTGTTTGGCAGTTAGGGAGTTAATTCTGTCTGTGCTCAGTTCTGGGACTGGGTGCAGTTTCTTCCGGCTGCAATTAATTATTTGTTGATTGGTTTCCTTTAAATCTCTGGTTGTCTGTGTTGGGAGTTGCCAGTGAAATTCTTCATGCAGACCACAGATAGGATTGTATCTGTATAGACTTAAGTTAAAGAGCTCCTTAGTTGTTTTAAGCTCACCTTGCTTAGAGTTTAATATCCCAGATCATTTATGTTCCTTCTGTGTTTGAGTGTGTATGCGAGTCTGTGTTTTCTCCAGTCTGTCTTATATGTCTAATCTGTGTATTTAGCAGAGATCAGCCCATATCCCTTTGGTGGTAATCAGAATCCTTCTTAGGACTGATTACAGGGTTCAGGGACTGATAGGAGACAGGGTTAGGCTGGAGACTTGGACCTCTGAACCATTATCAGTACCTCCAAGGTGAGGGATTAGTTAGGACCCCAGTTTAGGGTCAGGTTAGACCCCCGGTCCTCCTCTTTCCTGTGACAGTGTATCAAGTCCTCAAGATTAACCCTGAGTTCTACGGATATCGTGTCAGGTAAATCTATTCTATATTTACATGCTGATGTTGCTAATCTATATGTTGTATAGAGTGTTGTTCTTTTAAGAATAGTTTACTGACATCGTACACATATCATAAGACCGCGTGACAAATACATCGCCAGTGCATGTCACTTAGGATTGCCACCCTCTTCACTGTAACTTCAGTCGTGGACAAGACCACCAGCTGTTTAGCTCCTGAGGTCGAGTACACCTTACAGGCTCCCACGGCCTTCCTAAACGCTTCATGTACAGACTCACGGGTGCATTCTTCTCTCAAGTCCTCGGGTACATCTACGAGGCACTTGTACCGACACGTTTCTGTCTCACCAGTGGTTTCCAGACGATCAATCAGCTCAGGGTTCAGGGACAACTGACTTTCAGCTTCTTCCCCCTTTACACTTCTTCTGAGCTGACTCACAGCTACAATTTCGTGAATTTCCGTCCGGACCACTTCCATTTCACAATTATCTTCCGTTACCACACTCTTAGCTCTCCTCAGGTCTATCTTCTCCTGGCCAAGGGAAGCGAGTGCAACGTGGTTGCCCTTTTCTTTCTCCAAGGAGGCCTTGTTCACCGAGTGACACTGTATCAGGCGACTTTTAAGCCCGAGAACTTCTTCCTCTAGTTCCGCCATTCGCCTCTCAGCAGCCCGTCTCTGAAGCTTCTCTTGCGTCCACTGGGCTTGTAACCACTCCTTGAGCTCCTTGATCTCGGCTCCGACATCCACCGAATCATCCGAACTCACCGCACTCGAGGAAGTATCTGCTTTACACCTCTCATCTCCAGTGGCCAACTCCTGGACCTGGTCTGTAGCTTCTCTGATGGACTCCTCCATCTTTTCCCGCTCCGCTTCCATTTGGCTGAGCTTTTCCTTAAGGCGCATCTCCGCCTTCTGGAGAGTATCACAGGACATCTGTAGCTCCTTCACCTGAGCTTCCAGACCTAGGGTCTTTCTGCGCAGATCACCATTTTCAACACGGGTGTCCTGCAGAGTGGTCTCAACCACCTGGCGCATTTGCTCTGCATCCATCTTCTCCTCTTCGAGTTTTTCTTTGACCCTGAGAAGACCTACATAATCTCTTTTCATCTGTTGCAGTTCCCTACTGCGTTCATCACACTCCTTCTTGGAGTCACACAGCTCCTGGTTGAGCTGTTCGCGCAATCGTTCTAGGATTTGTTCACTTCCAGAAACTCCATCCTGCAGCGCCTCCTTCTCACGCTTCAACTGCAAAACCTCTTCCTTGATTTTGCGGCGGTCCTCTTTAATGGCAAAGAACATATTCTGCCACAGGATAACTTCCTCGTTGCTTCTTTCTAGACCTCGCTGGTCTGAGGACACGTCCTCCAGGTTTTCACATAATTGCAGCATGTCACTCTGATACTGCAGCCGAATATGTTCCAGCTCTTGGCCATGACTGGCCTTCTCCTCTTCTACCTCTAAAGGAGAATCCACACTTGAAGCATAGGCAGACAGTACTACATTCTCTTCATTTTCTTTTTCAGCGAGTACTACCGGCACAACCTTTTTGTGGCCCTTGCGCCGTCTACGACGAGAGGAGGACTCTCTTCCCTCGTCTAGCCTCTCCTGACTGAACTCACTTTTTACTTTCATAGTGTCCCAGTCAGCTACGGGGTCTGTGTCACTCCCCATGGTGTTGTGGACTAACAGGTCACCTCCCACTTTGACGTCACCCCCTTCTACTGGAGCTACCCCGTTATCAACGGTCACATTGTCATTTTTAGGAGGTACCAACCCACCACCAGTAACAATTTTCATTTTTCCACACTCTACACTCTTGTGAAAATCCGCCCCTTTTTAGACTCCGCCCCCTTTTTAACAACCACAACGGCAGGGTAATTTTTACACAAAAAATCAGCAGTAGTCTTAGGACTCAGTTCACAACATCTCTTACCACCTCCCCGGGCACTCTGTGACAACACTGGCACCCCCGGAGAGTCCATAGAATGGTCCACTGCCGCCATTCCATACGGTGCCCATGGTTCCCGCACCATGTCCAGTTGCATGTCCAGTAGACATTTCTCACATATGCGGTCCGACTCGTCAGACCCATTCGTGGCTCCATTCACAGCCATCGCGGAGCACTGTTCACACCAGAACTTCACCGCTTTCCCTTGAAAAAAATCTTCGTGGCCCCGCCGAGCCACAGCAAAACTGGATTTGAGTGCGACGACAATCTTCACAACCCCGCCGAGTTGCAGCAAGATGCCTTCGTGACCCCACTGAGTCACAGCAAGATGCCTTCGTGACCCCACTGAGTCACAGCAAGATGCCTTCGTGACCCCACTGAGTCACAGCAAGATGCTTGTATCCACACTCGTCGTCCATGCTGTCAGACTTCTCTGTCTCAACAACGGCAGTCCTCACTCAAGAATACACACACTCTACAGTCTTTTCCATAGAAAAATTCAGCTCTGCTGTGCAGACACTTTTTTTTTTTTTTTTTTTCTTTGCAAAGTCTATTAGGGCTCCTGTCTCTGTAAGACTGCTCCAAACAGACGTTTCTGCTGACACACTTTTTTTCCTCTGTTGCTATTTCAATAGACTTCACCTTTAATGCTGTCTCTCGCTACTGTGCCGCACGCACACTCCAGCACTAACTGTATCAGGCCCTGCGCTGCCCCAGCATCCTCCACCAATTGTAAGCTTTCCAGGGGATTTAGCTCTAGGATCGCTGTCTGGGTAGACAGAATGGCACGGAAACAGTTCATTCAGACAGCAGTTTGGTGAAAACTGGCCGCAACCAGTTTTATTAAAGTCCACAGCACACAGATAAAAACAAAGCATAAACAAAAGACCTAGGCTTGTCTAGCCACTAATTACACATAGATAGATTGCCCTCTCTATCCGGGTACAGACTCTACCAGTCTGTGCCCAAAACAACACATATGATATATGTTACCAGTATGGAGTTTCCCAGATACTCCTCCTTGTATCTGAAGGACCCTTCAGCGTCCAGACTTGAGAGAGATCCACTCCTATTCAGCCGCTATTCGCACGGATTCTCACTGAGACCACTCCTGTGTCCGGGGTACCTCCTGCACCCCGACTGAGATAGCTCACACTCCTGGAGACGTACTCCCAATCCTGAAGACTGCTTCCTCGTGCCAGGACACCTCCCTGTGTCCAGGCTAAAGACAGCTCCCACTCTGACTTGGAGACTGTTTCTCGTGCCGGGACACCCTCCTGGTGTCCAGACTAAACTAGTTCCAGCCCTGTCTGTATTCCCAGACACCTACTTCTGGTTTCCTAATTATCACCTGAGTGGCCACAGGTTTGAGCTGCAAGCGTGTACTTGAATGGATGGTGTAATGACCTTTCTCTACCACTAGGTCTACAAAACCACACATTTCCCTTATACCTAGGTGAAATGTACACCCCATTCAACCCATATTCCTTCACTGTCTCACAATGTATTATATGTATATGTGTGTGTGTATTATATAATACACACATATATATATGTATATAGGTAGACAAAAAACACAGATAACAAAGTTGCACAATATAGACTGAAAAAATAAATCAGTATTACATCTATAAAAGTGTGTTCTGTATTGATATGCAATTAACCCAATTGGTAAATGCCAAATAATCGCTTTTTTTTCAGTCATTGCATCTCCCGCAAAAAATGCAATAAAAAATTAAACATATGTACCCAAAATGTTATTGCCAAAAATTTCAACTACAACACTTTTTTATTTTTTTAAATCATACTGATCTGAAAAATTAGTTTGACAGTTCAATTGTACTTAATTAAACACAGTAGAAATAATTCACTGTCTAATCATATTGTAGTAATAAAATTAAAATTTAAATAATTTTGTTACAACTATTGTGAAAACACACCAAATATGAAAATTAAAAAGATTATTTACAAATTTCTGAAAAATTTCCCAGGGCAGGATAAAATGAATAATAAGTATTGCATATATCGTAAATGCTGTAAGATGTTGGCATCAATGCTAAAGCTATAGAGCCCATCCTATAGATCAGAGGTCCCCAACCTGTGGCTTGTGGACCCATGATTAGGGATGAGCGAGTAGTGAAATATTCGGACTCGCTATACTCGTAATGAGTAGGTCTTAATACTCGGGTGTTCGTAACGAGTAGCGAGTCCAATGCAAGTCAATTGGAAATGCGAGTAATTTTCCGCTGGACCCTACAAAGCGGTCTGGGGGCCTGAGGAAAAGGCTGGAATGGGTGCATGATTATTTAAAAGCGGGCGGTAAAAAGCTGTGTGTTGGTTAACGCAGGAAGAAGCCACCCACCATCATCACAAGGGCTTCACAATTATAAAGGTAGGACTACTGTCCTTGTTGTTCCACTGCCACTGCACAATGTGCAAGCATAGTGTCTTCAAAAAATTAGCCTAGGGGCTGTATCATGGTTGACACAGGAAGGAGGCCTCAAGGGCCAGACAATTATGAAACTACACTACTAACACGGTAGTTCCAGTGCCCAATGTGCAGGCATAGACATAGTGTTTCCAAAAATTAGCCCAAGGGGCTGTATCATGATTGACGCAGGAAGGAGGCCTCAAGGGCCAGGCAATTATCAAACTAGACTACTAGCACGGAAGTTCCAGTGCGCAATGTGCAGGCATAGACATAGTGTCTCCAAAAATCAGCACAAGGGGCTGTATCATGGTTGACACAGGAAGAAGGTCTCATCACAATTGCCTCCGATGGGAAATATTAATGAATGAAACATTGTTTCTAGCTTGTAGACCATGAGGTACATGTAGGATACACATGTAAGAAGGAGGAAAGGGGTTTGTATAGAAAGGGATGGACGTGATCACCAGCAACATAAAAGAACTTTGGGTGACTTTAGGTTGGGATGATATAATCTGGAGGGCTTAAAACTGTGGCGAAATCCAGTCTCTGTTAAATTTTATCAGTCAGCCTGTTTGCATTCTCTGTAGTCAGTCGTGTGCATGTATCTCTGATGATCGCCCCAGCGGCACTGAAAATACGCTCTGACATCACACTAGAAGCAGGGCAGGCCAGCACCTCCAAGGCATATAAGGAGAGGTCTTGCCAATTGTGCAGCTTGGATACCCAGTAATTAAACGGAACAGAAGCGTCAGGAAGGACGCAGGTATGGTCACTTAGATACTCATTGATCATGTTGTTCAGCGTCTGCCTCCTTGACATTGTTACCGGTCCAGCTAGCCCTTGCTGATGAGACGGTTTATTGAAGATAGCCCACCTCTTTTGTACTTGCCGGGTGTGTCTCTCCCCATTAATGCATGCTGTTGCAAAGAGCTGGTACCTCTGCTACCAGCGGTGTCTGAGTCTGATGTTGTCATCAAATGATCAACAACGGCTCCCTTGATGGATTCAATTGTGAAATCCCTTGGTTACTGCAACAGTAGCGAAGGAAATTTGTCCTTGTACCGTGGGTCGAGAAAGGTGGCCAACCAATATAGGTTGCTGTTGAAAATGTGGATCACGCGAGGGTCTTGGGACAGACAGTTAGAAATTAACTGTGCCATGTGTGCCAAGCTGCAATGAGGCAAATGTTCTGTGGTCCCAGAAGGAGGAACAATACCCATCCTCTCCTCATACTGACTCTCCTCCTCCTCCTCTCCAGCCCACCCATGCTGGACAGACCTGAAGCTGGGGATGGAAGCATCATGGGTCCTTTCAGTACCACATAAAAATAAGTCCTCTCCCTCATCATCTTCATCACCCAATCTTGCCTCATCATGATATTGGCTGGGCTGGGTAGGATCACCCAGCGTGAAATCTTGCTCCATACCCAGCTGAAGGGCACTCAAAGATTCCATGTTTAGATTATGCAGCGATTCTTTCAACGTATATAGCATCGGGATGGTAAGTCTGATAATAGCCTGATCACCGCTCACGAGGTTGGTGCAGTATTCAAAGTTATCAAGCTCCTCACAAATGTCAGCGATCCATACCCACTCGACAGTTATGTGTTTTGGCTGCGTCACAGTCTGAAGGGCATGTTTAACCCCTTAACCCCCAAGGGTGGTTTGAACGTTAATGACTGGGCCAATTTTTACAATTCTGACCACTGTCTCTTTATGAGGTTATAACTCTGGAACGCTTTAACGGATCTTCATGATTCTGAGAAAGTTTTCTCGTGACATATTGTACTTCATGATAGTGGTAAAATTTATTCGATATAACATGCATTTATTTATGAAAAAAATGGAAATATGGTGAAAATTTTGCAATTTTCAAACTTTGAATTTTTATTCCCTTAAAACAGAGAAATATGTCACACAAAATAGTTACTAAATAACATTTCACACATGTCTACTTTACATCAGCACAATATTGGAACCAAAATTTTTTTGTTGGGAAGTTTTAAGGGTTAAAAGTTGACCAGCGATTTCTCATTTTTACAACAAAATGTACAAAACCATTTTTTTTTAGGGACCACCTCACATTTGAAGTCACTTTGAGGGGTCTGTATGGCAGAAAATACCCAAATGTGTCACCATTCTAAAAACTGCAACCCTCAAGGTACTCAAAACCATGTTCAAGAAGTTTTTAACCCTTAAGGTGCTTCACAGGAGCTGAAGCAACGTGGAAGGAAAAAATGAACATTTAACTTTTTAGTCGCAAAAATGATCTTTTACGAACAATTTTTTTATTTTCACAAGGGTAAAAGGAGAAAATGGACAGAAAAAAGTTGTTGTGCAATTACTCCTGAGTACGCCAATACCCCATATGTGGGGGAAAACCACTGTCTGGGCGTACAGCAGGGCTCGGAAGGGAAGGAGCGCCATTTGACTTTTTCAAACCAAAATTGGCTGGAATTGAGATTGGATGCATGTCGCGTTTGTAGAGCCCCTGATGTGCCTAACAGTGGAAACCCCCCACAAGTTACCCTATTTTGGAAACTAGACCCCCTAAGGAACTTATCTAGATCTGTGGTGAGCACTTTGAACCCCCAAGTGCTTCACAAAAGTTTATAACGTAGAGCCGTAAAATGAAAAAAATCATATTTTTTCCACAAAAATGATTTTTTCACCCCAATTTTTATGTCCCCAAGGGTAAAAAGACCCCAAAAGTTATTGTGCAATTTGTTCTGAGTACAATGATACCCCATACGTGGGGGTAAACCAATGTTTGGGTGCATGACAGAGCTCGGAAGGGAAGGAGCGCCGTTTGACTCTTTCAATGCAGAATTGGCTGGATGCCATGTCACGTTTGGAGGGCCCCTGATGTGCCTAAACAGTGGAAACCCCCCACAAATGACACCATTTTGGAAACTAAGCCCCCTAAGGAACTTATCTAGATCTGTTGTGAGCACTTTGAACCCCCAAGTGTTTCACTAAAATTTATACTGCCTGGGTGTGGAAAAATTTTTTTCCACAAAAATGATTTTTTAGTCCACAATTTTTGATTTTTCCCAAGGAAATTGGACCCCAAAAGTTGTCCAATTTGTCCAGAGTACGCTGATACCCCATAGGTGGGGGGGAAATACTGTTTGGGCGCACGGCAGGGCTCGGAAAAGAAGTAGTGATGTTTTGGAATGCAGACTTTGATGGGTGTCATGATCAGTTTGCAAAACCCCTGATGTGCCTAAACAGTGGAAACCCCCCACAAGTGACCCCATTTTAGAAACTAGAGCCCCAAAGGAACTTATTAGATGTGTGGTGAGCACTTTGAACCCCCAAGTGCTTTACAGAAGTTTATAACGCCCAGGCGTGAAAATTAAAAAAATCATTTTTCCACAAACATGTTCCCAGTTTCTTTATTTTCCCAAGGGTAACAGGAGAAATTGGACACCAGAAGTTGTTCAATTTGTCCTGAGTACGCTGATACCCCATATGTGGGGGAAACTTACTGTATGGGCACACGTCGGGGCTCGGAAGGAAGTAATGACGTTTTGGATTGCAAACTTTGATGGAATAGTCTGCGGGTGTCATGTCGCGTTTTGAGAGCCCCTGATGTGCTTAAACAGTGGAAACCCCCACAACTGACCTAATTTTGGAAACTAGACCCCCAAGGAACTTATCTACACTGCTCAAAAAAATAAAGGGAACACTTAAACAACAGAATGTAACTCCAAGTAAATCAAACTTCTGTGAAATCAAACTGTCCACTTAGGAAGCAACACTCATTGACAATCAATTTCACATGCTGTTGTGCAAATTGAATAGACAACAGATGAAAATTATTGGCAATTATCAAGACACACTCAATAAATGAGTGGTTCTGCAGGTGGGGACCACAGACCACATCTCAGTACCAATGCTTTCTGGCTGATGTTTTGGTCAATTTTGAATGTTGGTTGTGCTTTCACACTCGTGGTAGCTTGAGACGCACTATACAACCCACACAAGTGAGACAGGTAGTGCAGCTTATCCAGGATGGCACATCAATGCGAGCTGTAGCAAGAAGATTTGCTGTGTCTGTCAGCATAGTGTCCAGAGGCTGGAGGCGCTACCAGGAGGCAGGCCAGTATACCACAAGTGGAGGGGGCCGTAGGAGGGCAACAACCCAGAAGCAGGACCGCTACTTCCGCCTTTATGCAAGTAGGAACAGAAGGAGCACTGCCAGAGCCATACAAAATGATTCCAGCAGGCCAAAAATGTGCATGTGTCTGCACAAACGGTTAGAAACCGACTCCATGAGGATAGTCTGAGTGCCAGACGTCCACAGAAGGGGGTTGTGCTCACAGCCCAACACCGTGCAGGACGCTTGGCATTTGCCACAGAACACCAGGATTGGCAAATTCGCCACTGGCGCCCTGTGCTCTTCACAGATGAAAGCAGGTTCACACTGAGCACGTGACAGACGTGACAGAGTCTGGAGACGCCGTGAATAGCGATCTGCTGCCTGCAACATCCTTCAGCATAACCAATTTGGCAGTGGGTCAGTAATGGTTTGGGATGGCATTTCTTTGGAGGGCCGCACAGCCCTCCATGTGCTCGCCAGAGGTAGCCTGACTGCCATTAGGTACCGAGATGAGATCCTCAGACCCCTTGTGAGATCATATGCTGGTGCGGTTGGCCCTGGGTTCCTCCTAATGCAGGACAATGCCAGACCTCATGTGGCTGGAGTGTGTCAGCAGTTCCTTCAAGATGAAGGCATTGAAGCTATGGACTGGCCCGCCTGTTCCCCAGACCTGAAGTCGATTGAGCACATCTGGGACATCACCAACCAAGCCTCACCAACAAAATGGCGGAATTAGAATTAATTTTGTTGGAACATAATTATGACATGGTGGGGATATCTGAGACTTGGCTGGATGAGAGCCACGACTGGGCGGTTAATTTACAGGGCTATAGTCTGTTTAGAAATTACCGTAAAAATAAGCGAGGTGGGGGTGTGTGTTTATATGTAAAATCATCCTTAAAACCCATCCTGCGTGATATCTGTGAATCTAATGAAGATGTAGAGTCTCTGTGGGTGGAGATTAGGGGAGGGGGGAAAAATAATAAATTACTGATAGGGGTTTGTTATAAGTCTCCTAAAATAATGGAAGCAACAGAGAATATCCTCGTAAAGCAAATAGATGAAGCAGCAACTCAAGGAGAAGTCATTATTATGGGGGACTTCAACTACCCTGAAATACACTGGGGAACAGAAACCTGCAGTTCCAGCAAAGGTAATAAGTTTTTGGCAACTATGAATGACAATTACCTTTCACAACTAGTTCAGGACCCAACAAGAGGGGGGGGGCACTGCTAGACCTAATATTAAGCAACAGGCCAGACCGCATATCAAATATAAGGGTTGGGGGTCACTTGGGTAATAGTGATCACAAAATAATAAGCTTTCATGTATCCTTTAATAAGATGTGTAGTCGAGGGGTTACAAGGACACTAAACTTCAGGAAGGCAAATTTCCAACGGATGAGAGATGATCTTGGTGCAATAAACTGGGACGATATCCTGAGACATAAAAATACACAAAGAAAATGGGAGACGTTTATTAGTATCCTGAATAGGACCTGTGCACAGTATATACCCTATAGGAATAAACATGCTAGAATTAGGAGGAAACCACTATGGCTAAATAGAGCTGTAAGGGGCGCAATAAGGGACAAAAAGAAAGTGTTTAGGGAATTAAAGCAAGTAGGTAGTGATGAGGCATTAAATAAATACAGAAGACTGAATAAATTCAGTAAAAAGCAAATCAAGACAGCAAAGATTGAGGCAGAGAGACTCATTGCCAGAGAAAGTAAAAATAATCCCAAAATATTCTTTAACTACATAAATAGCAAGAAACTAAAAAATGATAGTGTTGGTCCCCTTAAAAATAGTCTGGGTGAAATGGTGGATGAGGATGAGGAAAAAGCCAATATGCTAAATGACTTTTTTTCAACTGTATTTACACAAGAAAATCCCATGACAGATAACATGATCAGAGATAAAAAAATGTCTCCATTAAATGTCACCTGCTTAACCCAGCAGGAAGTACGGCGGCGTCTAAAAATCACTAAAGTTGACAAATCCCCGGGCCCGGATGGGATACACCCCCGAGTACTGCAGGAATTAAGTACAGTTATAGATAGACCATTATTTTTAATCTTTAAAGATTCCATAATAACTGGGTCTGTACCACAGGACTGGCGTATAGCAAATGTGGTGCCAATATTCAAAAAGGGGGCAAAAACTGAACCTGGAAATTATAGGCCAGTGAGCTTAACATCTACTGTGGGTAAAATCCTGGAGGGTTTTTTAAGGGATACTATATTGGAGTATCTGAAGCTGAATAACCTCATGACACAGTATCAGCATGGGTTTACGAGGGACCGTTCTTGTCAGACTAATCTGATAAGCTTTTATGAAGGGGTAAGTTCAGGACTGGACCAAGGGAATGCAGTGGACGTAGTGTACATAGACTTCTCAAAAGCTTTTGATACAGTGCCACACAAAAGGTTGATACATAAAATGAGAACAATGGGGATAGGGGAAAATATGTGTAAGTGGGTTAAGAACTGGCTCATGGATAGAAAACAAAGGGTGGTTATTAATGGAGCACACTCGGACTGGGTCACGGTTAGCAGTGGGGTACCACAGGGGTCAGTATTGGGGCCGCTTCTCTTTAACATATTTATTAATGACCTTGTAGGGGGCATACAGAGTAGTATTTCAATATTTGCAGATGACACTAAACTCTGCAGGGTAATAAATACAGAGGAGGATAATTTTATATTACAGGAGGATTTATGTAAACTAGAAGCTTGGGCTGATAAATGGCAAATGAGCTTTAATGGGGATAAATGTAAGGTCATGCACTTGGGTAGAACAAATAAGATGTATAATTATGTGCTTAATTGTAAAACACTGGGCAAAACTGTCACTGAAAAAGACCTGGGTGTATGGGTGGACGACAAACTCACATTTAGTGGCCAGTGTCAGGCAGCTGCTGCTGCTAAGGCAAATAAAATAATGGGATGCATTAAAAGAGGCATAGATGCTCATGAGGAGAACATAATTTTACCTCTATACAAGTCACTGGTGCGACCACACTTAGAATACTGTGTGCAGTTCTGGTCTCCGGTGTATAAGAAAGACATAGCTGAACTGGAGCGGGTGCAGAGAAGAGCGGCCAAGGTTATTAGAGAACTGGGGGGTCTGCAATACCAAGACAGGTTATTACACTTGGGGTTATTTAGTTTGGAAAAACGAAGGCTTAGGGGTGATCTTATTACAATGTATAAATATATAAGGGGACAGTACAAAGACCTTTCTAATGATCTTTTTACTCTTAGACCTGTGACGGGGACAAGGGGGCATCACAGACACAGATTCTTTACTGTAAGAGCAGTGAGACTATGGAACTCTCTGCCGTCTAATGTTGTAATGAGTGATTCCTTACTAAAATTTAAGAAGGGACTGGATGCCTTTCTTGAAAAGTATAATATTACAGGCTATATTCACTAGTTTCCTAGATACAGCGTTGATCCAGGGAGCTAGTCTGATTGCCGTATGTGGAGTTGGGAAGGAATTTTTTTTCCCCAATGTGAAGCTTACTGTTTGCCACTTGGGTTTTTTTGCCTTCCTCTGGATCAACATGTTAGGGCAGGTTAGGATAGGATATGGGTTGAACTAGATGGACTTAAAGTCTTCCTTCAACCTTAATAACTATGTATGTTTACTATGCCTGGCTCCATCCACCAACGTCACATTGCACCACAGACTGTCCAGGAGTTGGCGGATGCTTTAGTCCAGGTCTGGGAGGAGATCCCTCAGGAAACCATCCGTCGCCTCATCAGGAGCATGCCCAGGCATTGTACAGTAGGGAGAACATACAGGCACATGGAGGCCACACACACTACTGAGCACAAAATTAAAGTGGAATGTAATGTCCTTAAAACAAGTTAATGTTTTAAGGACATTACATTCTACTTTAATTTTGTGGGTAACTCCAAATCCAGGCCTCCATTGATTAATAAATTTGATTTCCATAGATGATTTTTGTGTGATTTTGTTGTTAGCACATTCAACTTTCTACAGAACAAAGTATTCAATGAGAATATTTCATTCATTCAGATCTAGGATGTATTATTTGAGTGTTCCCTCTATTTTTTTGAGCAGTGTAGATGTGCGGTGAGCACTTTGAACCCCCAAGTGCTTCACAGAAGTTTATAACGTAGAGCCATAAAAATAAAAATTCATTTTTTTTCCACAAAAATGATATTTTCGCCCCCAATTTTTTATTATCCCAAGGGTAACAGAAGAAATTGGACCCCAAGAGTTATTGTGCAATTTGTCCTGAGTGCGCTGATACCCCATATGTGGGGATAAACTACTGTTTGGGAACATGGCAGAGCTCAGAAGGGAAGGAGCACCGCTTTCAACGCAGAATTAGCTGGAATTGAGATCACGATTGGAGAGCCCCTGATGTGCCTACAGTGGAAACCCCCCAATTTTAACTCCAACCCTAACCCCAACACACCCCTAACCCTAGTCCCAACCCTAACCATAACCCTAACCCCAAACCTAATCCTAACACACCCCTAACCCTAATCTTAGCCCCAACCCTAACCCAAAAATGGAAATAAATAAATTTTTTAAATTTTATTATTTTTCCCTAACTAAGGGGATGATAAAGGGGGGGGGTTTGATTTACTATTTAAAGCGGGTTTTTATGCTTGTCAGCTGTCACAAGTAAAAAGATGCTTTTTAATGCAAAAAATAGTTTTTGCATCACCACATTTTGAGAGCTATAAATTTTTCTTATTTTGGCCCACAAAACATGTGAGGTCTTATTTTTTGCGAGACTAGTTGACGTTCTTATTGGTACCTGTCATGATCCAGTGCAGGTTTGACCTGCACGCCAGGGGTTAATTTTTTAATCCCAGTGCAGGCTCTTCCCTGCACACCTGGGGCTTATTATTGGGCCTCTCCTTGGTTCGGGGAGAGTTTCTTATAGCCCTAGGAAGCGCCTATCCCCGTCAGTTATACTTTTGCCCTTGGCAGAGCGTGTTGACCCCTTAGTGTGTTTGTGCGGTGTTCTTGTTTGCCTGATACTTTGGTTTTGACTCGGTCTGATCTCTGGATACTGCTTGTTGGATTCTGTTTCTGTACCTTCACTGTCTGTTTGGTTTTGACCTCTGCCTGGCCCCGACGATCCGCTCTGCCTAATCCTTTGGTACTGTCCTGCTATCCTGTGCTTTGATCCTGGCCTGTTCTGATTTACGTTTCTGTCTTTGCCCTGGGTAACTTTGTCCCGTTGTTACCTTTCTAGGACTTTTCCTTCAGCTTCTAGCTCTCAGGAGCTGAAGCTACGCCCCCCTATGTCAGGTGATTCAGGTCCTGAAACTATCTCTCTCCTGCCCTGCTCACCCCGCGTTCCTAAGAGCCTGAAGCTGTCTTCTGTACCCGGCTTCCGGGAGATTGCACTGGTGAGTTCTCTTGCAATCATTCCCGTGATATTATAACGGACCGCTAAGTTTTTTTTGCTTCACGGCTAAGTTTGGGTTGCAGGTTGTGCAGAGAGTTATGGACCCCATACAGTCTCTGTCCGAACAGATGAATAATCCGAGTCAGACGTTTCAGGGATTATCTCTGCAACAGCAAGCCCTTACTCTTTCACAGCGGCAGGTTACCGAGACTATGCAGGGGGCTTTATCTGCTGGTCCTCTGAGGGCTATGGCGAGTGATGTTGCACTGGTGTCCTCAGATCCACCTGTTAAACTGTCCGATTTCTTTTCTGGGAACAAAAAGGAGTTTAGGATTTTCATGGAGGGTTGCAAACTTTTCTTTAGTTTGAGACCACGGTCCTCTGGGGATGAAAGTCAGAGGGTAGGGGTCGTCATGTCTTTATTAAGGGGGCCCCCACAAGCTTGGGCATTTTCCCTTCCTCACACTGCCCCTGAGAGAGTGTCGGTGAATGCATTCTTTGAGGCCCTCGGGCACATATACGATGAGCCTTGACCGAGTGCGATTGGCAGAGGACATGGTGATGAGCGTCTGTCAGGGGAAGTACTCAGCTGAGTGGTTTTGTACTGAGTTCCGCCGCCAGGCCGCAGATATTTCTTGGGACGCCGCCGCCCTCCGAGGACTCTTTCGCAGAGGCTTGTCCGAGCGGCTGTAGGATGCCTTGGCCTTACACCCCCCACCTAATTCTCTCGAGGACGCCATGACCCAGGCCGTCCGGATGGATCACAGGTTGTGGGCCAGGGAGGTGATGCAGGTGGAGACTCCATTGTTACCCAGTGGAAAAGAGACTGTCTCTGAACCCATGGATGTAGGCGCTCTCACCCTGAAGGAAAAGGTGAGAAAACGCCGGCAGGAAAAGCAGTTGTGCTTCTAGTGTGGTGAAGCTGGACATTGGAAACAGGAGTGTCCTGCCTGCCCGTCCTCGACCCGGTTGGCGGGAAACGACTAGGTCTGGGTAGTCAGAGAGAGGACTACTCAGACCCTCAGGTACACTTTTCCTTTTTCTCCAAGGTGTTGCTTCATGTGGAACTGTTAGTGGACGGTTGTTGTTTTTCCTCTACAGCCTTTGTGGACTGCGGGTCATCCATCAATCTGATTGACTCCCAATTGGTCACAGGCTGCAAGATAGGGACAGCTAGGCTTAAGGCTCCGATCAAGGTGGTGGCCACTGACTCTTGCCCCCTCGCAAAAGAGGGAATTCTCTTTATGTCTGATTTGTTTTCGCTCAGAGTGGGCGCTGCCCACGAGGAAAAGTTAAGTTGTTTAGTTCTGGACAATCTACCAGCAGGGTTGGTGTTGGGCATGCCCTGGTTACAACGTCATAACCCAGTTATTAACTGGAAAACGGGGGAGATTTTTCAATGGGGGTTTGATGGTTCTAAGCTATGTTATGAATCTGCGCTGCTGGTTGAACCTGTTAAATCTGTGTCTGTGTCATCTGTCGAGCTGGAAGGTATTCGGAAGTACCTGAAAGACTTCGAAGATGTGTTCTCAGAAAGCGAGGCCGAGATGTTGCCGCCACATAAACCCTTTGACTGCGCCATCGAGTTAGTCCCGGGGGCTAAACTACCTAAAGCCCGTCTGTTTAATTTGTCTGGCCCTGAGCGCTTAGCTGTGAAGGATTATATTGCTGAAAGTCTTAGCAAGGGACACATACGGCCCTCAGTCTCATCTGTGGCGGCGGGGTTCTTTTTTCTTTAGAAAAAAGATGGCGGTCTACGTCCCTGTCTTGACTTTCGTGAACTTAGTAAGATAACTACGGAATACGTATCCCCTTCCGTTGATTACTGATTTATGTAACCAACTATCAGGGGCAAAATGGTTCTCTAAACTGGATCTTCGGGGAGCATATAATTTAATAAGGGTCCGGGAGGGGGATGAATGGAAAACGGCGTTCTTCACGTCCGAGGGACTTTTTGAAAATGTAGTTATGCCGCTTGGTCTTAACAATGCCCCGCCATATTTCAGAATTTCATCAACGTAGTGTTTTCTGATCTCATTAATCGTTTTGTTGTCATTTACTTAGATGATATTCTGATATATTCCCCGACAGTCATTTTCATCTGAATCATGTACGAACCGTTCTCCAAAGACTTAGGGAAAATCATCTGTTTGCTAAATTGGAGAAGTGTGTGTTTTTTGTTCAAGAGTTATTTTTTTAGGGATTGATTGTTTCCTTTGAGGGTTTTCGTATGGACCCCAAGAAGGTGCAGGCCATTGCGGATTGGATGCAACCCCGAGATCTTAAAGGGCTCCAGAGCTTCTTGGGGTTCGCCAATTACTACCGCAAATTTATTCGGGGGTTTTCGCAGGTGGTCAAACAACTCACAGATTTAACATGCAAAGATGCGGATGTGAAAAATTGGTCTTCACTCGCAAAAGAAGTCTTTGCTGCGCTGAAAAAATGCTTTATGACTGGTCTGGTGTTGGTACAGCCAGATTCGTCCAAACCATTTATTGTGGAAGTGGACGCCTCTGAGGTGGGGGTGGGTGCTGTGTTGTCTCTGCTGCTGAGAGGAATTACCATGTAGACAATAGAGAGCTTCTTGCGGTCAAATTAGAGTTTGAATACTGTAGGCACTTTTTGGAGGGGGCCAGTCACCCGGTTACTGATTACAAAAATGTATCATACATTGAGTCTGCTAAAAGACTAACGCCCAGACAGGCCCATTGGTCGCTTTTTTTTCCAGTTTTCAGTTTATTATTATGTTTTCATCTGGTGTCTCCCCCCGAGCCACCGTCCTCCATTCTTCACCCTGGGGTTGTGTTGGCAGGGGTCTCATCTGAGTTGGAACAGGAGATTGAGGGGGCCCAGTCTCTGGCACCTGATGCCAAGCAAGGGGTTAAGTTGTTTGTCCCAGAGCAGCTTCGGTTTAAACTCCTGCACGAGTTCCATGAATCCAAGCTTAGTGCTCACCCTGGTATATCAGCCACGCGTCTGGCGGTGGCTAGGATCTTTTGGTGGCCTACTCTTAGTTCTGACATAAAAAAAATTCATTTCTGGTTGTGGGGTCTGCGCTCGTTCTAAAAACTCACATAGCCGACCGGCTGGGGTACTGATGCCTTTGGCAATTCCCAAAAGGCCATGGACGCACTTGTCTATGGATTTTATTACCAATCTTCCTCAGTCCAAGGGCAATATGGTGGGATGGGTAGTGGTGGACAGGTTTTCGAAGCAGGCTCATTTTGTACCCTTGTCCACACTACCCTCAGCTGAGACTTTGTCCAGATTGTTTGTGCAGCATGTGAATGTGGTGTCTGATTGTGGAGTGCAGTTTGTGGCAAAGTTTTGGCGTGCTTTCTGCAAGAAATTGGGGATGTCTCTGTCCTTTTCGTTTGCATACCATTCTGAGAGCAATTGTCAGACGGAACGCACTAATCAGTCTCTGGAACAGATCCTCAGATGTCTGACTTCTGCAAGACAGAATGACTGGTGTGATGTACTGCCGCTGGCGGAATTCACCTTCAATAGTCGGGTGAGCCAATCTACTGGTATGTCTCCTTTCTAGATCAATTATGGTTTTAGTCCTCATTTCGACGAGTTTTCTCATTTGGATTCTGGGTGTCCTGGGGCGGAGGTGTCTGTTCAGCGATTAAAGAATACGTGGGCGGAGGTCCAGCGGAATATATCCAGGTCTTAAGGCAGGTTCAAGTTTTTCGCTGACTGGAAAAGAACCCCAGGTCCTATGTTTCGAGTTGGAGAGAAAGTTTGGCTCTCCACGCGAAACATTAAGTTGAAGGTTCCATCAGCCAAGTGGCGCCCCAAGTTCATTGGCCCATACAAGATTGTGGAAAAGATCAATTCAGTGGCTTACAGGTTGTGTCTTCCAGCCTCATTCAAGATCCCTAACGTCTTCCATAAATCCCTACTGAAACCTTTTGAGGCAGTCTGGGGAGAGTCCGAGTCCGCTGCTCCTCCTGTTTTGGTTGAGGGACACATGGTATATCAGATTGATCATATCGTAGATTCCAGGTTGGTGCAGCGGTTGGTACAGCACCTGGTTCATTGGAAGGGGTATGGACCGGAGGACAGGTCCTGGGTGCCGGCCGTTTCATGCATGCGGATCGCCTGGTTCGGACTTTCCTTGCCAGGTACTCGGGCAAGCCTGGAGGTCCAGGGGCCCCCCGTTGAGAGGGGGGTACTGTCATGATCCCAGTGCAGGTTTGACCTGCACGCCAGGGGTTAATGTTTAGATCCCAGTGCAGGCTCTTACCTGCACACCTGGGGCTTATTATTGTGCCTCTCCTTGGTTCGAGGAGAGCTTCTTATAGCCGTAGGAAGCTCCTATTCCCGTCAGTTATAATTTTGCCCTTGGCAGAGTGTGTTGACCTGAGTGTGTTTGTGCGGTGTTCTTGTTTGCCTGATACTTTGGTTTTGACTCGGTCTGATCTCTGGATACTGCTTGTTGGGTTGTTTCTGTACCTTCTCTGTCTGTTTGGTTTTGACCTCTGCCTGGCCCCGACGATCCGTTCTGCCTAATCCTTTGGTACTGTCCTGCTATCCTGTGCTTTGATCCCGGCCTGTTCCGATTTACGTCTCTGTCTTTGCCCTGGGTAACTTCGTCCCGTTGTTACCTTTCTAGGAGTTTTCCTTCAGCTTCTAGCTCTCAGGAGCTGAAGCCACGCCCCCTATGTCAGGTGATTCAGGTCCTGAAACTCTCTCTCTCCTGCCCTGCTCACCCTGCGTTCCTAGGAGCCTGAAGCTGTCTTCTGTACCCATCTTCCGGAAGATTGCACTGGTGAGTTATCTTGCAATTCTTCCCGTGATAGTACCATTTTTGGGCACGACATTTTTTGATCGCTTTTTATTATGATTTTTGGGAGGCAGAATGAACAAAAACCAGCAATTCATGAATTTTTTTTTTGGGGGGGGGGGGGCATTTATACCGTTCCGAGTGTGGTAAAATTGATAAAGCAGCTTTATTCTTCTGGTTAGTATGATTACAGCAATACCTCACTTGTATCTTTTTTATGTTTTGGTGGTTTTATATAATAAAAACAATTTTATATAAAAAATTATTATTTTTGCATCGCTTTATTCTGCGAGCTATAACTTTTTTCCCTGATGCTGTATGGTGGCTCGTTTTTTGTGGGACAAGGTGATGTTTTCAGCGGTACCATGATTATTAATATCAGTCTTTTTGATCACGTGTTATTCCACTTTTTGTTTGGTGGTATGATAAAGCTTTATTTTTTTGCCCTTTTTTTTTTTTAGGGGTTCACTAAAGGGGTTAACTAGTGGCATAGTTTTATAGGGCGGGTCGTTACGGATGCGGCGATACTAAATGTGTAGTTTTATTGTTTTTTCTTTCTTTTTTTTTTTTACAAAAAAATGAATTTATTGGGGAATTTTTTTTTTTTACACATGTTAATTTTTTTTTTTTTTACTTTGTCCAAGGGTTGGACATCACTGTATAGTGTCAGATTGCTAATCTGACAGTTTACACAGCACTCTGTCAGATCAGCGATCTGACAGGCAGAGCAGGAGGCTTGCCGGCGCCTGCTCTTAGCAGGCACTGACAAGCCACCTCACTGCAGGACCCGGAAAGACCCCGCGGCCATCTTGGTTCCGGGGTCATGCAGGGAGGAGGCCCTCAGAGCAACGCGATCACATCGCATTTCTCTGAGGGTCTCAGGGAAGCACGCAGGGAGCCCCCTCCCTGCGCGATGCTTCCCTATACCACCGTAACACTGCGATCATGTTGAGGGGGGGTTAAAGTGCCAGGAGCGGTCTGTGACTGCTCCTGGCACTTAGTGCTGGGTGTCAGCTGTGAGCTGACACCCGGCCACTATCAGCTGCGCTCTCCCCGTGAACGCAGCTGATCGAATATGATGTATTATCCCGTCCTTAGGAATTAAGTACCAGGGCACATGGATGGGATAGTACGTCAGATGGAAGAAAGGGGTTAAGCTGCTATTCAGAAAGTGCCCTCGCTGCTCACTAATCCTTGCCAACATATGATTTGTTGAGTTCCACCGTGTGGGCAGATCGCAAATGAGTTGGTGATTTGGCAAATTAAATTGCTTTTGAAGCGCTTCAAGATCAGCAACAGCGGTAGAGGAATTGCAGAAATGGGCGCAAATACGGCGCATCTTCTCAAGTAGGTACGGCAAGTCAGGGTATATTTTGATAAATTTCTGAACCACTAGGTTCAGCACGTGAGCCATGCATGGCACGTGTACCAGCTTCCCGAGCTTTAAAGCCGCCACCAGGTTACACCCATTATCGCAGACAACCAGACCGGGTTCGTGTTGCAGTGGAGAGAGCCACTGATTGGTCTGTTTTATTCCTTGCCACAGCTCTGCTGCAGTGTGTGGTGTTTGACCTAAACATATCAGCTTCAGCAGAGGGTTTTGCCGCTTTGCTGATGCTCTGCTGCACAGCTCTCAACTTGGAAGTGATGTGGAGGATAATTCAGCATAGGATGAGAAGGCGACACAGGACGTATATGATGAGGTGGAAACCATGATTGAGGTTGGGCCCGCTATTCGTGGCATAGGTAGGATACATGATGTTCCAGTTTGCGACTTTGTCCCACCCTCCACCAGGTTCAGCCAGTGTGCGGTGACAGAAATGTATCATCCCAGACCACAACTACTTGTCCACGTGTCTGTTGTCAGGTGGACCTTCCCGGTTACGGCGTTGGTGAGAGCACGCTTTAGAATGTTTAATACGTGCTGGTGTAACGCGGGGACGGCACACCGGGAAAAATAGTGCCGGCTGGGAACAGAGTATCGTGGGGCAGCCACAGCCAAGAGATCACGGAAAGACTGTGTACCCACAAGTCTAAACGGCAACATTTCCATGGCTAGCAACTTGGCAATGTGCGAGTTTAGTATTTGTACTTGTGGGTGCATGGGTTGGTATTTACGTTTCCTTTCATAGATCTCGGGCACAGACAACTGGACGCTTGGCTGGGACAATCAAGTGAATGGGATTGTTGTGTACTGTGTCTCTGCAACCGCAGCTTGTGAGCAGGAGATATGAGCACCTGCTTCATGGCCAGCAGATTTTGAAGGACCGATCATAGGCAATATGGTAGTGTTTTGACCCGCAGACACCGATTTGTTACCCTGTTGTTCCGCCCACCGACGAGGGTGCTTGGCTGCCATCTGTTTCCGCATACTGGTGATGCTCTGGTTGCCTTTGCCCTGGCCTGTGCTCTGCTTCGTATGGCAGATGCTACAGATGGCAATGTTTGGTTCAGAAGGACTATCCGAAAAAAAAAATTCCAGACAGAGGATGAATGCCCCCTTGCCTTGGGGCACAGAGGGATTGCTCTTGGCAACAGTTGACACACTTCACACCCTGCTCAAACCAGTAGCCCTTGGTGTCTTTGTTGGTGCTACCTATCCACCTTCTTCCTCTATGCTACTGTGCTTGCTATGGGTACCAACGGTCCAGGTCGGATCAGTGGACTCATTATCGACCACCTCGTCATCCATGTCATCCTCCTTCCGTGTTGATATTGTCAGCTGGCCAGATGGCAACCGCGTCTCATCATCATCAGCCTCCACCTCTTGAGCCGGTATAACACGTGGCTGAAAGTGGTTTTCTTCTGGCCGTGGGTTTTCAAATATTTGGCCATGAGCAGACGATACCTCCTCACGTTCCTCTTCAATGTTGCGTGTTGAGAGGCTAGAGGCAACCAAAGGATCATATGTATCAGACAGATCATCGGAGTGGCCAAGCATGGAGTCAAACGTTTCCTGTGCCTGCTTGCCTGCTGAAGGGGGGAGGAAGTAAGAACAGGTTGAGGATTGGATGACCCAGCATTCTGTGTATCGACAGTAGACTGTGTGGTCGTGGAAGATTGGGTGCTACTAGAAAATTTCATTGAGGCCTTATCTGCCATCCAAGACAGTATATGCTCTTGCTCTTCTGGCTTCAAGATCGAAAATTTTCGCCAGGAACATAGATGCATCAATCTTCTTCTGTCTTCCAGACTCAGTGCCTTGTCGGGCACCACTGACAATCCCACGCCCACGTCCCTTCACAACAGGTTTTTTGGGAATTTGGGTTTTTTGTGTCATAGTTGAAGATGTTCAGATTCAGATATTGGGGAACAAGGAGAAGTTTGTGCTTTGTGGAAGGTAGCACTACAGCCTAGTACTGCTTTGTGTTTTACAAACAGGACCACAATGTAAAAAAAATTGGCCTGAGGTTAAAGCTGAATATTTTGCTCGCCAGTGACCACAGAAGACAACGGTGCTGGCTGCATCTCAGTTTTGCAATACCGTTGTCAAGAACGGCACACAGACGGAGGCCCGAGGGATCACGGCTTAGGATCCCGCCGATGCCACCTATATGTTGAATGCAGGGATTTATACTTATCCCACTTCCCAGTTCCACTTAGGAACTTGCAGCTCTCCAGCGCCCCCTTACCCTCATGTCAGTCAGGGAACTGCACCTAGGATAATTAGTCGCCGGACGGGCCGCTTGAACGTGTACTGGCTATGGGGTACGCTACAGTGAGGGAATTATAACTACTCCTAGCCGCAGCCAGGCAATCCACTTATAAAACCCACTCTGTCACTGTCAGCGATACCCAGCCCAGCACACTCACACTAGCTGCCATCAGCCTCTGGGTCTAGAATGTGGTGCAGAGGCCACCCCAATTTAGTAGCGTAGTATACTTCAGGCACGTGCAAATTTGTTACAGAGCATAGAGAACGAACTAGTAATTTTATATCTTTACTCCAAAAAGTTTGACAGTGTTTTTAAAGTTTTAAAACAAGGTTTTACAAAAAGGAGACAATTAAAATATGTACACGCAATTACAAATAAAACAGGGTTAAAGAAGAGAAACTTACATGACACTTAGATCATTCTGGCGAATCAGGCTGGGGGGAAAAGAAGGAGGGCCACACATCACCATGCATGACAGTGTGGCTGTCTATCTCGGCTTTCTTGCAGAAACAGACACCCTGACTCAGTGGCTGTACTGTATAGTTCTGGGTCATGACATCATAAAGGGGATGAGTTACCGGGATCCTCCCCTTTCTCTAAGTGTCAGTTTTGGGCTCTGAAACCTTCTCGGCTATAGAACTTGGCTTGCGAATCTAGCAGAGCCTCGGCAGACCCATCATTCACTTATTCTGAAATTAGGGTTCTAATGAGTTCAAACTCGGACTAGTTATTCCACTCTGCGCCAGAGAAATCCATTTCTCTGGTTCTGTTGGGGCTAGAGCGTAGCCAGTACCACTGTAGCGGAGCCTGATAGGAGCATGTTGCAGAACTGTAATTTTCATGGTTCAGTCATAAACTCTCAGCGTGTTATGACCGAAGGAATGAATTCCCATTATATGTTATGGGACAGACCCGCAGGGCTTGAAGACAAAGACATTCCTGAGGTGGAGGCGAGAGGAGTGAGTTGCAGAGAGGCTGCATGCACAAGGGGAAGAGGGGGGTTGTTTAGCTCTGTGCTGGCCAAACACATTGGGGGTACTAGTTCTGGAAAAGTAATAGGGAATTGAGCTCCCATCCCAGGTTATAGTCACAACCGTGTGTGCTATTCGGTGTGCAAACAGCCCTGCAAGTGCAAAAAAATTGGCCTGAGGTTAACGCCAAATATTTTGCTCGCCAGTCACCACAGAAGACTAATGGTGCTGGCTGCGTCTCAGTTGTGCAGTACCGTACATGCTATTCGGTGTGCAAACAGCACTGCGAAGGCAAAAAAATTGGCCTGCAGGGCTAAAAAATAGCTGGAAAATTGTCACTACTCCATGACCTTATACAGAACTTTCAGCAAGAGCTGAGATATTGAGGTACTATGTATGTACTGTAACTCTCCTGCCTGTCTCCCTGCACTACAGTCACCTACTACTAGAATACTACAGATAGCTCTCACAAGAGCTTTTGTGTTTTTTTAGATGATTTATGGACGATATGCAAAAGCACAACTCTCTCTAGCAGCTGCTCACACTCTCACTACGCTAGCACTAGCTGTGTTCTGGATGCAATGTGCAGAAAGAGGCGGCGGCAGGGCTTATATAGATCCTATGAGTCATAGGCTATGACTGATCTATGACGCTGCGCGGCCAGCCAACCATAGTAATGCCACAACCAAGAAAGCTGCGACATTACTGTGATTGGCTAATGCTAGGCGGGAGATCATAATATTGCGATGCGAGTAGTGAAATACTCGCTATGTTTTGAGTACCACGAGTACAGCATTACTCGCCAAGTAACGAATACTAACGAATATACTCGCTCATCCCTACCCATGATGCGTCTACCAGCCTGGTGCGTTAGCACCAAATCTAGCAAACACTATGAAGAGCAGATCTCTAGATGGTGAATTGTGTGAGTAGGCTTGCACTAAAGAGCAGATCTCTAGATGGCGACTTTTGTGAGTAGTCCTACACAGAAGAGCAGATATCTACAGTAGATGGTGACTTTTGTGAGTAGACACAAAAGAGCAGATCTGAATGTGCATAATCTGGGTTTACAGATAATTTACCATATTTTTCAGATTATAAAACGCTCCGGATTATAAGATGCACCCCAAACTTTGAGGAGAAAAATAGGAATTTTTTTTTTTTTTTATAAAATGGTGGTGCTTCTCATGATCCATGGGTCTTATTGTTTACCGGAGGTGGTGGCTGCGGTAAAGCGGGGTCCCAGGGTCGCTGCTGGAGGAGGCAGGAGTGGGGTGATGCTACAGGCCACAGGCTGGGATGAGGGGGTGTTCCGATCTGTGGTGCGGTGCTGCTGTGGGTGTCTCCAGTGCTGCTACGGTGGTCTCCGATGAAGTTGTGGGCATCTCTGGAGCTGCTGGGGATCTGCCGACATTTTGTGAAAGGCCAGAGCCCCTGCAGTGGCACCGACGGTCACACCCTCATCCCAGCCTGCAGCAACAGTACAGGTAAAGTATATCCGCATTATAAGACGCAGCCCCATTTTCCCCCCAAATTTGGGGGAAAAAAATGCGTCTTATAATCCAAAAAATATGGTAACTATGGTAAGCTGGAGACCGGATGATGCTATCTGTCGGAGGAGGAGCTTGGTATACTGCCTCGGTGTGATTTCTGTGGAAAAGCTTTATCTGTCATTATACAAGTAATGGGGACTCTGCGTGTCGCTACTGTGATCATAATATAAAAATAATGAACCAGATCAGTAAACACTATAAATGGGAAAAAAAAGTCGAGAACAACAACACTTTTTTTTGTTATTGTAATACCACAAAAAAATGCTGTAAAAAAAAACAGCGTATCTATCCCAAAATGGTTTCAATAAAAACGTTTTCTCGCCCCGCAAAAAACATCATGAACCAGCTCTATGAACTGAAAAATGAAAACGTTTCGGGTGTTGGAAAATCACTACAACCCCCCAAATTTTTTCTTCTTTTTTTACAATTTTGATTTCATTTTTCCACCACCAAAATAAATTAAAACATGCACTTACATGTCGCCATAGCTCTACTGATGAGGATTATCATACTGAAGGGTCATTTTTACTACACAAAGTACAACGTAAGAACAGTTTCCAAAAACCAATGTCAGAATTGCACTTTTTTCCCCACTTGGAATTTGGTTCCTCTTTTCCAGTACAGTACAGTCATGGCCAAAAGTTTTGAGAATGACACAAATATTAATTTTTACAAAGTCTACTGCTTCACTTTTTCTAATGGCAATTTGCATATACTCCAGAATGTTATTAAGAGTGATCAGCTTAACAGCAATTACTTGCAAAGTCAATATTTGGCTAGAAAATGAACTTTATCCCCCAAAACACATTTCAACATCATTGCAGCCCTGCCTTAAAAGGACCAGCTATCCTCTTTTCAGTGATTGCTACATTAACACAGGTGTGGGTGTTGATGAGGACATGGCTGGAGATCAATCTGTCATGATTATGTAAGAATGACACCACTGGACACTTTAAAAGGAGGCTGGTGCTTGGCATCATTGTTTCTCTTCTGTTAACCATGGTTATCTCTAAAGAAACACGTGCAATCATCATTGCAATGCACAAAAATGGCCTAACAGGGAAGAGAATCGCAGCTAGAAAGATTGTACCTCAGTCAACAATCTATCGCATCATCAAGAACTTCAAGGAAAGAGGTTCCATTGTTGCCAAAAAGGCTTCAGGGCGCACAAGAAAGACCAGCAAGCGCCAGGACCGTCTCTTAAAAGTGTTTCAGCTGCGGGATCGGGCTACCAGCAGTGCAGAGCTTGCTCAGGAATGGCAGCAGGCAGGTGTGAGTGCATCTGCACGCACTGTGAGGCGGAGACTCTTGGAGCAAGGCCTGGTCTCAAGGAGGGCAGCAAAGAAGCCACTTCTCTCCAGCAAAAATATCATGGACAGACTGATATTCTGCAAAAGGTACAGGCAGTGGACTGCTGAGGACTGGGGTAAAGTTATTTTCTCTGATGAATCCCCTTTTCGATTGTTTGGGACATCAGGAAAACGCCTCATTCGGAGAAGACAAGGTGAGCGCTACCACCAGTCTTGTCTCATGCCAACTGTTAAGCATCCTGAAACCATTCATGTGTGGGGTTGCTTCTCAGCCAAGGGAATCGGCTCTCTCACAGTCTTGCCTAAAAACACAGCCATGAATAAAGAATGGTACCAGAATGTCCTCCAAGAGCAACTTCTCCCAACCCTCCAAGAGCAGTTTGGCGATCAACAATGCCTTTTCCAGCATGATGGAGCACCTTGCCATAAAGCAAAGGAGATAACTAAATGGCTCAGGGAACAAAACATAGAGATTTTGGGTCCATGGCCTGGAAACTCCCCAGATCTTAATCCCATTGAGAACTTGTGGTCAAGCATTAAGAGACGGGTGGACAAACAAAAACCTAAAAATTCTGACAAAATGAAAGCATT
>JARQOD010000005.1:414096577-414151914 GCA_033576555.1 Oophaga sylvatica
CATTCACCTTATTCTGAAATTAGGGTTCTAATGAGTTCAAACTCGGACTAGTTATTCCACTCTGCGCCAGAGAAATCCATTTCTCTGGTTCTGTTGGGGCTAGAGCGTAGCCAGTACCACTGTAGCGGAGCCTGATAGGAGCATGTTGCAGAACTGTAATTTTCATGGTTCAGTCATAAACTCTCAGCGTGTTATGACCGAAGGAATGAATTCCCATTATATGTTATGGGACAGACCCGCAGGGCTTGAAGACAAAGACATTCCTGAGGTGGAGGCGAGAGGAGTGAGTTGCAGAGAGGCTGCATGCACAAGGGGAAGAGGGGGGTTGTTTAGCTCTGTGCTGGCCAAACACATTGGGGGTACTAGTTCTGGAAAAGTAATAGGGAATTGAGCTCCCATCCCAGGTTATAGTCACAACCGTGTGTGCTATTCGGTGTGCAAACAGCCCTGCAAGTGCAAAAAAATTGGCCTGAGGTTAACGCCAAATATTTTGCTCGCCAGTCACCACAGAAGACTAATGGTGCTGGCTGCGTCTCAGTTGTGCAGTACCGTACATGCTATTCGGTGTGCAAACAGCACTGCGAAGGCAAAAAAATTGGCCTGCAGGGCTAAAAAATAGCTGGAAAATTGTCACTACTCCATGACCTTATACAGAACTTTCAGCAAGAGCTGAGATATTGAGGTACTATGTATGTACTGTAACTCTCCTGCCTGTCTCCCTGCACTACAGTCACCTACTACTAGAATACTACAGATAGCTCTCACAAGAGCTTTTGTGTTTTTTTAGATGATTTATGGACGATATGCAAAAGCACAACTCTCTCTAGCAGCTGCTCACACTCTCACTACGCTAGCACTAGCTGTGTTCTGGATGCAATGTGCAGAAAGAGGCGGCGGCAGGGCTTATATAGATCCTATGAGTCATAGGCTATGACTGATCTATGACGCTGCGCGGCCAGCCAACCATAGTAATGCCACAACCAAGAAAGCTGCGACATTACTGTGATTGGCTAATGCTAGGCGGGAGATCATAATATTGCGATGCGAGTAGTGAAATACTCGCTATGTTTTGAGTACCACGAGTACAGCATTACTCGCCAAGTAACGAATACTAACGAATATACTCGCTCATCCCTACCCATGATGCGTCTACCAGCCTGGTGCGTTAGCACCAAATCTAGCAAACACTATGAAGAGCAGATCTCTAGATGGTGAATTGTGTGAGTAGGCTTGCACTAAAGAGCAGATCTCTAGATGGCGACTTTTGTGAGTAGTCCTACACAGAAGAGCAGATATCTACAGTAGATGGTGACTTTTGTGAGTAGACACAAAAGAGCAGATCTGAATGTGCATAATCTGGGTTTACAGATAATTTACCATATTTTTCAGATTATAAAACGCTCCGGATTATAAGATGCACCCCAAACTTTGAGGAGAAAAATAGGAATTTTTTTTTTTTTTTATAAAATGGTGGTGCTTCTCATGATCCATGGGTCTTATTGTTTACCGGAGGTGGTGGCTGCGGTAAAGCGGGGTCCCAGGGTCGCTGCTGGAGGAGGCAGGAGTGGGGTGATGCTACAGGCCACAGGCTGGGATGAGGGGGTGTTCCGATCTGTGGTGCGGTGCTGCTGTGGGTGTCTCCAGTGCTGCTACGGTGGTCTCCGATGAAGTTGTGGGCATCTCTGGAGCTGCTGGGGATCTGCCGACATTTTGTGAAAGGCCAGAGCCCCTGCAGTGGCACCGACGGTCACACCCTCATCCCAGCCTGCAGCAACAGTACAGGTAAAGTATATCCGCATTATAAGACGCAGCCCCATTTTCCCCCCAAATTTGGGGGAAAAAAATGCGTCTTATAATCCAAAAAATATGGTAACTATGGTAAGCTGGAGACCGGATGATGCTATCTGTCGGAGGAGGAGCTTGGTATACTGCCTCGGTGTGATTTCTGTGGAAAAGCTTTATCTGTCATTATACAAGTAATGGGGACTCTGCGTGTCGCTACTGTGATCATAATATAAAAATAATGAACCAGATCAGTAAACACTATAAATGGGAAAAAAAAGTCGAGAACAACAACACTTTTTTTTGTTATTGTAATACCACAAAAAAATGCTGTAAAAAAAAACAGCGTATCTATCCCAAAATGGTTTCAATAAAAACGTTTTCTCGCCCCGCAAAAAACATCATGAACCAGCTCTATGAACTGAAAAATGAAAACGTTTCGGGTGTTGGAAAATCACTACAACCCCCCAAATTTTTTCTTCTTTTTTTACAATTTTGATTTCATTTTTCCACCACCAAAATAAATTAAAACATGCACTTACATGTCGCCATAGCTCTACTGATGAGGATTATCATACTGAAGGGTCATTTTTACTACACAAAGTACAACGTAAGAACAGTTTCCAAAAACCAATGTCAGAATTGCACTTTTTTCCCCACTTGGAATTTGGTTCCTCTTTTCCAGTACAGTACAGTCATGGCCAAAAGTTTTGAGAATGACACAAATATTAATTTTTACAAAGTCTACTGCTTCACTTTTTCTAATGGCAATTTGCATATACTCCAGAATGTTATTAAGAGTGATCAGCTTAACAGCAATTACTTGCAAAGTCAATATTTGGCTAGAAAATGAACTTTATCCCCCAAAACACATTTCAACATCATTGCAGCCCTGCCTTAAAAGGACCAGCTATCCTCTTTTCAGTGATTGCTACATTAACACAGGTGTGGGTGTTGATGAGGACATGGCTGGAGATCAATCTGTCATGATTATGTAAGAATGACACCACTGGACACTTTAAAAGGAGGCTGGTGCTTGGCATCATTGTTTCTCTTCTGTTAACCATGGTTATCTCTAAAGAAACACGTGCAATCATCATTGCAATGCACAAAAATGGCCTAACAGGGAAGAGAATCGCAGCTAGAAAGATTGTACCTCAGTCAACAATCTATCGCATCATCAAGAACTTCAAGGAAAGAGGTTCCATTGTTGCCAAAAAGGCTTCAGGGCGCACAAGAAAGACCAGCAAGCGCCAGGACCGTCTCTTAAAAGTGTTTCAGCTGCGGGATCGGGCTACCAGCAGTGCAGAGCTTGCTCAGGAATGGCAGCAGGCAGGTGTGAGTGCATCTGCACGCACTGTGAGGCGGAGACTCTTGGAGCAAGGCCTGGTCTCAAGGAGGGCAGCAAAGAAGCCACTTCTCTCCAGCAAAAATATCATGGACAGACTGATATTCTGCAAAAGGTACAGGCAGTGGACTGCTGAGGACTGGGGTAAAGTTATTTTCTCTGATGAATCCCCTTTTCGATTGTTTGGGACATCAGGAAAACGCCTCATTCGGAGAAGACAAGGTGAGCGCTACCACCAGTCTTGTCTCATGCCAACTGTTAAGCATCCTGAAACCATTCATGTGTGGGGTTGCTTCTCAGCCAAGGGAATCGGCTCTCTCACAGTCTTGCCTAAAAACACAGCCATGAATAAAGAATGGTACCAGAATGTCCTCCAAGAGCAACTTCTCCCAACCCTCCAAGAGCAGTTTGGCGATCAACAATGCCTTTTCCAGCATGATGGAGCACCTTGCCATAAAGCAAAGGAGATAACTAAATGGCTCAGGGAACAAAACATAGAGATTTTGGGTCCATGGCCTGGAAACTCCCCAGATCTTAATCCCATTGAGAACTTGTGGTCAAGCATTAAGAGACGGGTGGACAAACAAAAACCTAAAAATTCTGACAAAATGAAAGCATTGATTGTGCAAGAATGGGCTGCTATCAGTCAGGATTTGGTCCAGAAGTTGATTGAGAGCATTCCAGGGAGAATTGCAGAGGTCCTGAAGAAGAAGGGTCAACACTGCAAATATTGACTTGCTGCATTAACTCATTCTAACTGTCAATATAAGCTTTTGTTACTCATATGTTTGCAATTATTATATTTCTGTCTGTGATAAAAACATCTGTCAAACACACATAAAAACCAGAGGGCAGCAGATCATGTGAAAATATAATATTTGTGTCATTCTCAAAACTTTTGGCCATGACTGTATATGGTAAAATGAAATGTGCCATTCAAAAGTACAACTCATCCTGCAAAAACCAAGCCCTCATATGTCTATGTGGATAGAAAAATAAACAAGTTATAGATCTGGGAATAAAAAACGAACAGCAAAAATGGAAATTGGCTGCGTCGGGAAGTGGTTAATGTCACTTTGCCGATATCTGACCACATTAAATGCAGAATTTTGTGACTGCTAGCCACTGATTAATTATTCAAAGCAGTGAAAAATATTTTGAAGAAACGCATAGCACTATCTTTTTAGGGGCAGTTTGATATCAATTCAGTTAGTGTTTGCTTGTCTATAGCCTCACCAATGGTTAATTAATACTAAGTGAAGTCATCTCAACATCTTACCGCATCATATATAGGTTATACTTCGTGTTTATTTTCTCCTGCCCTGGGGAGATTTTTAAGAATCTGCAATTTTTTTTTCATTTTCATGTTTGGCGTTTTCACAATAGTTTTAATGGAATTATTATTAAGTTATATTTTATTATTAGTCCAATTGGATTAAAAAAATGATTATATAAATTAATTTGAGCCACTTTGGAATTTATTAGTCAGTGAAGTAAACCGTAGAAAATTCTGGAAAAAAAAAACCACAACGAAAAGAACAGCAATGGTGGAATTGTTTTCTCTTCACCAATTCACCACTACTTATAATTGCCCTCCTCTTTTTTATTAGATTACGTGGTAAAATTTTACACAGTTATGTATATGTTATATTGCATATGTTAATTATTCCTTTAACCCCTTTATGACATCTGCCGTAAATGCCCATAAACTGCCATATACTGAGCGGCGATCATGTCAGGTCAGAGCTGGCAAAATCATCAGTAGGTGTCAGTTATGAATCATAGCTGACACCTTCCAGTATGCCAACGATCAGTGCTAGCACCTATTGCGGGCATTTAACTTCTCTGATGCTGCTATCAATAGCAACAGCGGCTTTGATCTGCATGCCAGAGGGACGGAGCTCTCTCTGCTCCACTTGGCACAACGTAATTGTGTCATGCCAATGGTCTCCATGGTGACCCCAAGGCGAAAAATGGCAGTGGTTCATGCAGGTATGGTGGCCTATGAGGTCCTTCCTCCTGCCCGTATCTCATTGACAGCTTTAATGCCTTGCAATGAAAATCATTGCAGAATATTTGATCAGTGGTCAGATCAGAAAAAGTTGATGTCCCATACTAAGACCAGGTAAAAAAAAAAAAATATTGAAAAAAGTGAAATAAAATTTGTAAAAATCCGAAAAAAGGGAAAGTATGAAAAAAAAATTGAAAAATGTTTTGCAAGTAAAAATGCTGTTATTCTGTAAAAATAAGTAAAGGATAAAAAGTATGTTTGGTATTGCCGTGTCCGGAACAAATCAATCTATGAACCGGTCATCTTATTTAACCAGTTTAGTGAACACTGTAAAAAAATAAAAATAAAATAAATGCACCATAAATATAGATTTTTCGTCATACTGACAAAACAGACTGAAAAGTGATCGCAAAAAAACCCAGCATCAATAACACTGGCGTTGTTGTAATTGCAGTGACAGGAAAATTAAAGTCGAAAATTAAAGGCAATTCCGGAATTGTATTTTAATTGCTCAAGGAGGGGGCAGGTCATTGAGGGATCAGTGACCTGTCAGAAGCCATACACATAAATACCTAATCAGAGCACCACATGAAGACCCCCCCACAGGCCTCCCCAAAGCACGAGCATATCATTAACTCAAAACTGAAAATACAGATTAAACAACCACAAGACAGATATCATGAACCCAGGTATCATTGTAATCAGTATAATGGCGCCGACCTGAAACTATCTGTAGGATACTGTGCACAATCCTGCTTACAGGTGCCCTTTAATGAGGTTCTCGGGGTCTAATCATTGATAGTAAGCTAGATAGTTCTTCAATATGAGATTGGTGAGGCTCTGTCACCAGCACCAGCTGAAAACTGCTCTGGACCTTAGCGATCGGTCGGAACGAGTACTGATCCTGCAGTATTCAGGCAGCGGGCAGCAAACAATTGTACAAGGTTGCTGTATGTAGCCCGTGCATTGCTTATGTTAGGTGCACTGCATCCGTGCACATAGCCTACAGTATAAGTCTAGAAACTTTTAGCTGACCAAATCACCAGAAGCAAGTGTTATCGTTTAGCTTTCGTCTAGCTGGCATGCACTTATATAACTGTATAGGAAAGAGCAGCAGATTGCACTGAAGTAGACATGTGGTAAATGTTATTTATTAACTATTTTGTGTGGCATAACCGTCTGGTTTAAAATTAGAAAATTGTAAAATTTCAAAAAATGTATCAAATATTCGATATTTTCACGAATAAAACAAGCTACATGGACTTAAACCACTTACATGAAGTACAATATGTCTTGAAAAAAATCTCAGAATCACTGGGATATATTGAAGCATTCAAGAGTTATTACAATATAAAGTGACACTGGTCAGAACTGAAAAATTTGGCCTGGTCAGGAAGGTGAAACTAAGCTTCGGAGTTAAGGGGGTTAAATGGGTTGTCTTATATTGTCAACTTAGTGACAGCAAAGTTCTTGTTAAAGCAAGCACTTTGCAATTTATTTCAAATCTGTCAAGGTTTTTAAATTTCTATAGGTCGTTGCCTAGCTTACCGGTCACCTCTATTGTCTTATCTATCGTAAGGTAGCTGTGGGACATCTAGCGTATGGAAGCTAAACCTTGAGTTATGCGTAAGTAAATATAAGACTAAAAGGAGCTAATCGGCCATGACAAGTTGATTGCTAACAGCTGAAGAATTGGGAGAGATGGCTGCTCACCATATCTCCACCCTTTGGTGTGGTTCACTTTGCAAAATGAGACCTGTTTGTCTCACACATTTGTGTGTACGGAGGTGTGCCCGTCTCCTGGATTGAGTGCCTTTGCTAAAGGACTAAGAAGCTGGACTCTAAGCCAGGCATGCAAACCAGCACTATTGTACGGGCTTGTTACTTTGTGCCGGACATGAGCTGTATTTAAATTTTCCTGAGATGTGGTTTAAGATTAATGCAATAAACCAGCCGGACTTTTAATAGAAATGGTTCCTGTGATACCTCAGATCACTAGCATTGCTACAATTTGATGAAGAATGCGGACAGCATTCTTAAGGAACACGGGTGACTGCTACAAAAGTACTGCACGTCATGGGTGAAGGTAGCTATAAGCTAGAAAACAACGTCACACAGCATGGGAGGACATGACAGCGACAGCTGGCACAACTGATGACAAGTAAGCTGCTTATACAACAGCTGCAGCAGTAGCAGCAACAACAATAGCTAGCACAACAGGAGTCAAATAACCTGTTAATGCAAAACCTCCAGCAACAGAACCGTCAACAGTGGGAGCAGATTGAATTACTCACAGAGGCGGTTCACCGAATGGCGGCAGCTATGACTCCAAGATAAGCTGATAATTTTTCAGGAAGTTTTTGAAAGGGTCGCTGAAAGAGAACCTCTCACCAGAGCAGTGGGCGGAAGTCAAAGAAGTTAAAGAAAGCCAAAGAATATGCAAAATTGAAAATGGAAATTTTGAGACGCTTGGGGGTGACCCTGTCTGTCAGTGCAAAACTGGTCCACTGCTGGGCTCATCACAGTGACAAAACCCCTCATTTCCAAATGATTGATCTGCTGCAGTTCGTTCAAAGGTGGTTGCAGCCAGAGTCCTCTACCTCAGCGCAGATGGTAGAACGAGTTGTAATGGACTGATTCCTGCTCTCCCTTCTGAGCATGATGCAGTCTTGGGTTGCTCAGGGAGATCCTCGGAACACCGATAACTTGATTTGACTAGTCAAAAGGAATCAGGGGATCGACAGTTCCTTGGGGAGGCAACCCACTTGATACTCGGGGTCCCATCAGGGGGTGGCGGCTAAAAAGGGGATGGGGTTTTCAAAGAATAAGGAGGCAGAAGGGGTCATGCGAGGGTCTCATCAGAAGATGTAATTTGCTGGAGACGTCACGGCCCAGGTCATAGAGCTGCCCAATATCCCCTGACCACAGATCAAATGCACTGTAGTCTGGGATGCCAGTGTTCATTCTACACATATCTGGCTTACAGTGCGGACTGTCCAGTAAATGTGAATTGTCTACAAATGACTGGACTATTAAACTCGGAGTTTGGTGACCCTCATGAGAGCCACACTCACTCTCAAATTGATCCCTGGGAATTAGGTGGGCATCTGCTCCATTCACGGTGATGTTAAAGACTATCCAGTGGCCAGAGAGGTCATTGAGATGGATCGAGGTACTGAGTCCCATGAGATCGACGTGGTCCAGAATTTATTGCACCCAATTATCATAGGTCAGGATTTTGTGTTGTTTTGGAACTTGTGGGGAGGGACACACGGTCTTGAAGTAACCTCAAGTGTGGGTGAATTCAAAGCCCTATCGAATTCCAGAGGCCTGCAGAGAATGGATCTCCAAGGAAGTGAAGTGTATGCTAAATCTCGGAGTCATTGAGGAATCTAAGAGCAGGTGGTTTAACAAGACTGTCCTTGATCCAAAACCCGATGGAGAATGGAGATTCTGTAATGATTATTGGAAGCAGAATGAAGTCTTCAAGTTTGACGCACATCCAATGTCGCGTGGTGATGAGCTGACAGTCTTGGGCTGGCAAGGTACATAACCACCTTGGATCTAACAAAGGGATATTAACAAATCCTCATGTCACAAGAAACCAAAGAGAAGACTGTTTTCTCTATGCCCGATGTTTGATTCCAATATATCTGAATGCTGGTCAGACTGAAGAGAGCTCCAGCCACCTTCCAGAGGGCCAAGGACCATTTCTTGCATCCCATATAAATTACGCTGCAACATACCAGGATGATATAGTAATCTTCAGACAAGATTGGGGAAGTCATCTGGGACAGGTTTGGGCAGTGATTGATGCTCTCAGGAAGTTTGGGTTCTCTATAAATCCCAAAAAATATGCCATGGAGAAAGAGGAGGCCTAATACCTTGGATATGTAGTAGGTAGAGGTGAAATGAAACCCCATATCAATAAAGTGGACGCAATTCAGAACTGGCCAAAACCACTCTCATAACAGCAAGTTAGGGCCTTCCTGGAAATCGTAGGGTACTACAGGAGGTTCATTCCAAACTTTGCCAGGGTGGCCGCATCCCTGAACGACCTCCTTAAGGGAACAAAATCATTCATGGCGGAGGCAGAGATGGCCTTTCAAAAACTGAAAGTAGCTCTGTGTAAGCAGCCGGTCTTGATTGCCCCTGGCTTAAAGAAGGAATTTGTACTCCAAATGGATGCCTCGGAAGTCAGATTAGGAGCGGTCCTTTCTCAGGAGCTCCATGGAGAGGAGTATCCTATTCTCTACCTGAATAGGAAACTGTCAGCATGTGAAAAAAATTATTCCAATGTAGAAAAGGAATGCTTGGCTACAAAGTAGGCGGTGGACACATTGCAATACTATATCTTAGGGCGAAAATTTAAATTAGTGTCAGACCAAACGCCACTCAGATGGGATGAGGATGAAAATGCTCATGCTACCCACCGCTGCTTTCTAGCCTTGCAGAATTTCTTCTTCCATGTGTAACATAGAAGCCAGTAGTTACATGATAATGGTGATGCCGTCTCAAGAATCCCATGTCTAGTGGTAGAAGGTGCAAAGTCCAAGGTTTTAGGCAGAGGGGGGAGGAATGTAAGGTTGTTGTAGGACACCTAGTGGATGGGAGATAAACGTTGAGTAATGCTTTAGTACATATAGGACTAAAAGGGGCTAATCTGTCATTAAAGGTTGATTTGGGCACCTGAATAGTTGGGATAGATGGCTGCTGGCCATATCTCCACCCTTTGGTGTGGTTCACTTTGTAAAATGAGACCTGTTTGTTTCACACGGAGCTGTGCAGATCACCTAGATTGCGTGCCCTTGCTATAGGACTAAGAATCTGGACTGTAAGCTAGGCGGGCAAACCTGCACTATTGGATGGACTTGTTACCCTTATGTTTTTCTTTGTGCCGGACAACGGCTGCATTCAAGTTTTCCTGTGATGTGGTTTATGAAGACTGAAATAAACCAGAATGACTTTAAATAGAAATGGTTCCTGTGATACTCGCTTGAGAGCGATCTGTGGCAGCATTGTTACGCTATGCAGACTAGAGTTGGACGGTTTCCTAGGCAAGTAACGTGCACTTGCAAGCGCTCTACTTTAGAGTTTGTAAGCGCTGCTCTGAAGCGGACAGGATCTCTCTCTCCAACTAGATTCTGCCCACCTGCCCTTCTCTGATGCTGCGGAAGTAAAGCTTCCTCAGTATGCAGTGTGGGATGGATAGTGTAGAGTTTGAACTCCCAGCAAGCTGGAAGCCACAAGGCAGAGAAGTGGTGCACTTCTGAAGAAACAAAGATGAGAAAATCATTTTAAAGGGTTAACCCGTTTTTGTGCTTTTATACTTCAGTTGCATCTGGTTACTTATTTCATACCTGCACAACTAAAGGAAACTTATGCACCAGTTTGGAGTCTATGGCTAGCATCAAAAGTGCTGTGTGCAACGATTTTTGATCCAGCTCTAGGACAAATTTCGAATTGCCGAGTATCATTCCAAATAAAACTAGTCAGTGCTACAATCCTTTTTCCCCTGGAGTTTCTATACAATACACAAAGTAAAAGTAAAAACACTTAAATAGAAAGAAGGTTTTATCTAAGAAATTCTGAATGCATAAAAAATTTCAGCTACGTTTACTGTATAGAAGCATATTATTGATTCAGTTGGATTGACATTTTAAAATAAGAATTTACTAAACCTTTTCTTCAGCTTCTCGCTTAGTCCGCTCCTCCTCTTGATACCTCCGTTCTTCTTCTTGTCGCAAGCGTTCTTCAGCTTCCCGTTTGCGAATTTCTTCCAATTGTTGTTGACGTCTATTTTCTTCATCCTGTAACTGAATAACAATTTTCTTTAATGAGGCTTTAATATATTTGATAATGGTCTGTTTAGCAAAAGTAATTGTTACATTAAAGGGATTGTCCACCTTTGTGGACAATATATGTTTTGTTGCTTAAATGCATGTAAACGTGGATAAAAATAATCTTTGCAACTGGGTTTTATTAAAAAAATACTGCAACATTTGCCACTGCTGAATTATACTGTCTATTGGTGGCTGTAGAATGAGTTACCAGGGTTGGTCACATTATCTTTATGTTTTTAGATGTGTTGAGGACATGATTTTGTGGCACTTAGTATTATATAGGTATGACAGGTTCTCCTCCTGCTCTTGTTAATGCAGCTTTCCTCACTGACTGCTTAGATTTTATTCAATCAATATATATTTCACTGAAGAAAACTTACCCATGTTAAAGTGCAGTTTATCGTTCCCTGGGGTTCGCCCCGACGTGCGTTTCGCGTTCACGTTCTCAAAGGGGCCATTTACGAATTACAGAGCGTACGGAAAGTATTCAGACCCCTTTAAATTTTTCACTCTTTTGTTTCATTGCAGCCATTTGGTAAATTCAAAAAAGTTCATTTGCACCCTATCCTGACTGAAAAAACACAGAAATGTTGACATTTTTGCAAATTTATTAAAAAAGAAAAACTGAAATATCACATGGTCATATACAAGTATTCAGACCCTTTGCTCAGTATTAAGTAGAAGTACTCTTTTGAGCTAGTACAGCCATGAGGCTTCTTGGGAATGATGCAACAAGTTTTCACACCTGGATTTGGGGATCATCTGTCATTCTTCCTTGCAGATCCTCTCCAGTTCCGTCAGGTTGGATGGTCAACGTTGGTGGACTGCCATTTTCAGGTCTCTCCAGAGATGCTCAATTGGTTTTAGGTCAGGGCTCTGGCTGGACCAGTCAAGAATTGTTACAGGGTTGTTCTGAAGCCACTCCTTTGTAAGTTTAGCTATGTGCTTGGGGTCATTGTCTTGTTGGAAGGTGAACCTTCGGCCAAGTTTGACGATGAGAGAACTCTGGAAGACGTTTTCATCCAGGATATCTCTGTACTTGGCTGCATTCAGGTTTCCTTCAAATGCAACCAGTCATCCTGTCCCTGCAGCTGAAAAACACCCCCATAGTGTGATGCTGCCACCACGTTTCACTGTTGGAATTCTATCGGGCAGGTGATGAGCAGTGCCTGGTTCGTTTTCTCCACACATACCGCTTATAATTATCACGAAAAAGTTCTATCTTTGTCTCATCAGACCAGAAAATCTTATCTCTCATAGTCTGGGAGTCCTTCATGTGTTTTTTAGCAAACTCTACGCAGTTTTTCACATGTCTTGCACTGAGGAGGGTCTTCCATCTGGCCACTCTGCCATGAAGGCCCGACTGGTGGAGGGCTGCAGTGATAGCTGACTGTGAAACTTTCTTCCATCTCTCTGCTTCATCTGTGGAGCTCAGCCAAGGCTCTTCTTCCATGATTGCTCATTTTGGCTGGACGGCCAGGTATAGGAAGACTTCTGGTGGTCCAAAACTTCTTCTATTTATGGATTATAGAGGCGACTGTGCTCTTAGGAACATTGAGTACAGCAGAAATTCTTTTGTAACCTTGGCCAGGTCTGTGCCTTGCCAGAATTCTGTCTCTGAGCTGCTTGGCCAGTTCCTTTGACCTCATGATTCTCAATTGGTCTGACATGCACTGTGAGGTGTTGTATAGACAGGTGTGTGCCTTTACAAATTAAGTCCTATAAGTTCAATTAAACACAGCTGGACTCCAATGAAGGAGCAGAATCATCTCAAGGAGGATCACAAGGAAATGGACAGCATGACTTAAATATGAGTGTCTGAATACTTATGACCATGTGATATTTCAGTTTTTTAGTAAATTTGCAAAAATTTCTACATTTTTGTTTTTTTCAGTCAAGATGGGGTGCAGAGTGTACATTAATGAGAAAAAAATTAACTTTTTTGAATTTACCAAATGGCTGTAATGAAACAGTGAAAGATTTCATGAGGTCTGAATACTTTCCGCACCCACTGTAAATATGGGATATGGGATTTCTTCTCTCTGGTACTGGGATGAAAATCAATGCACACTTATGAACATTAAAGCACACTTATTTTACATATGTGACCGATTTGTAATAGTAATGTCATTTATGGGTTATAATGTACTCAATATAGGTATCTGTTCAAATTTTGAACTATATATATCTATATATATATATATATATATCTATATATATATATCTATATATATCTATATATAGATATATATAGATATATATATATATATACAGTATATATTTATTTATTTATGATATGACGCATTCTGTGATCTCACCATTAAGGAGATTGCTATTTGCTGTCACTATCCAACACCTTTGCACTGTGCTTGTCACTCTACTGTCATATCATTTAGTTTCATTTTCACTTCACAGAAAATGGTGGACTCCATGGGACTTCTTATAGATGGCTGACGGTTGAACGTGCACTCTGTGACCTGAACACTGGTTCGTCCCATTCGGCGTCGCATTTGGTAACGCACAAGTCAGTAATGTCATCAGGAGAATTTTCCTGGACATGCGCACATCCAGAGAAGCCGATCATGTGATTGGTACTTCTGATGCGGGCCGCTGACCTCACACGCTGACATACTGGAGACTAATTACTCCACACATTAAATAGCAGACATGGCAATAGCGACAGACCACTTAGAGAAAGCGATCGCGAAACGAGCGTTGAGGTGGTCCCCAGGGAACATTGAACTGCACTTGCACTTTAACATGGACAAGTTTTCTTTAGTGAAATATATATTAAGTATATAGAAGTATGGTATATGAGCTGTACTTGTACGAGTCACCTATCCATACTGTTTTTGCAGGGATAGGAGTATTAATAAGACACGGATGCATCTTATATACATTTTTTTTCACTTCTTTGGAGGTACTTCTTCATAGATGCACCATTCCATTACGATAACAGGGACTCATATGTTAGACCCATGATACCAGCTGTACATCTGCTAACCAAACAACACTATGAAGACCGAGGAGATTGCCAAACAAGCTGGAGACAAAGTTGTTGAGAAGTAGTAGTCAGGGTTGGGTTATAAAAAAACATCCCTATCTCTGATGATCCCTGATCATCAAATGGAAAGAATATGGTACCACAACAAACCTGCCAAGAGAGGGCCGCGCACCAGAACTCTCAGCCTGGTCAAGTTGAGCATTAATCAGAGAGGCAGCACAGAGACCAAAGATAACCCTGAAGGAGTTGCAGAGTTCCAAGCAGACAGGAGTCTGTCCATATGACCACAATAAGTCATACAATCCATAAAGATGGCCTTCATGGAAGAGTGGGCAGAAAAAAGCCTTTACTTACACACAAAAATTGTAAAGCTTGCTTTGAGTTTGCCAAAAGACATGTGGAAGACTCCCTAAATGTATGGAGGAAGGTGCTGTGGTTAGATGAGACCAAAATTGAACTTTTTGGCCACCAAGGTAAACGCTATGTCTGGTGCCAAACCAACAGAGCTCATCAACCCAAGAACACCATCCTCACAGTGAAACATGGTGGTGGCAGATCATGATGTGGGGATGTTTTTGGCAGAAGGGGCAGGGAAAACGGTCCAAGTCAAGGTGAAGATGGATGGTGCAAAATACAGAGATATTCTTGAGCAAAACCTGTTTCAGTCTGTCAGTGATCATAGACAGGGACAGAGATTCACCTTCCAACAAGACAATGACAAATACCATACTGCTAAAGCAACACTTAAGTGGTTTAAGGAGAAATGTGTAAAATATCTCAGCCTTCTTTTCTGCTCGCTTTCTCAAACTGAACATGGACAAAACAGAATTCATCATCTTTCCCCCACCTCATTCTACCCCTCCACCAGACCTATCCATCAATGTCAATGGCTGCTCGCTTTCCCCAGTCCCACATGCTCGGTGCCTTGGGGTGATCATCGACTCTGCCCTTTTTCAAACCACATATCCAAGCCCTCGCCACCTCCTGCCGCCTCAAACTCAAAAATATTTCCCGGATCCGCTCATTCCTCAACCATGAAACCACAAAAACACTAGTGCACGCCCTTATCATCTCCAGCCTCGACTACTGCAACCTCCTACTGTCTGGCCTCCCCTCTAGCACTCTGGCACCACTCCAGTCCATCCTACACTCTGCTGCACGACTAATCCACCTGTCTCCCCGCTATTCCCCAGCCTCCCCCCTATGCCAGGCCCTTCACTGGCTTCCTATTGCCCAGAGGCTCCAGTTCAAAACCTTAACCATGATATACAAAGCCATCCACAACCTTTCTCCTCCATACATCTGTGACATGGTCTCCCGCTACCTACCTACACGCAACCTTCAATCCTCTCAAGATCCCCTTCTCGACTCCCCCCTCATCTCTTCTTCCCACAACCGCATACAAGACTTCTCCCGGGCTTCCCCCATACTCTGGAACTCCCTGCCGCAAAACATCAGACTTTCACCAACAACGGAGACCTTCAAGAAAAATCTGAAGACCCACCTGTTCCGACAAGCCTACAACCTGCAATGATCCTCAGTGTACTGAACCATCACACGACCAGCTCTACCCTTTCCTAGTGTATTCTCACCCATCCCTGCAGACTGTGAGACCTCGCGGGCAGGGTCTTCTCTCCTTCTGTACTTGTGTGTCCCTTGTCCAGCACATGTTTATTGTACCTGTCTATATTTTTCCCTTTTCATATGTAAAGCGCCATGGAATAAATGGCGCTATATAAATGTATAATAATAATAATAATAATAATAATCCTATTGAGAATCTGTGATCAGACTTGAAAACTGCTGTTCACCAGAGGGAACCTTCAAACTTGAAAAAGATGGAGCAGTTTTGCCTTGAGGAATGGGCAAAAATCCCAGTGGAAAAATGTGGAAACCTCAGAGACTTATCCAAAGTGACTTGCAGCTGTAATTACTGCAAAAAAAAGGAGGCTCTACAAATTTCTCACTTAAAGGGTGTGAATTGTTATGCACACTGAAGTTTTCAGTAATTCTGTCCTATTTGTCGTTCGCTTCACCATAAAAAGAAAACCAAATTGTTCACAGTTGCAAGCATATTCTTTACAAGAACTGATGCAAACCCTAAAAAAACAAACAAAAAAACAAAATGTGAAATTCCAGATTGTGATGTAGCAAATCACAAAAATGCGAAAGGGGGTGAATACTTTTGCATGACACTGAATGTGATAAGACAGATATATGATAAAATAGATGTTTGCTAAGATAGATATTATTTTAACGTAATTTGTCCCCCCAGATGTGAGGCATATTATTTTCATTATTGTATATATTTTTCACTGTACTTGAGGCATCTCTAGGAGGCCCCAGCTACAGGACAAACATCCAGTGATAAGTCACTGGCAGAGCTGATCAGGGTGAGCTAGGACCCAGCAGCTGTGTGTTAGGCAGAGATCCAGCAATCATGTGACTGTTGGGTGTAATAGAAGTCTATGCGGAAGCTGCCATTGAGTACATCCCACAAATTGAGTGTTTTATGGCTGCAGAACAGAAGACAAATAGCAGTGATAAACAGTTTGTCTTCTTCTGGGACATTGTGGTGCATCTGTTCAGCATTGAACAATGTGAGCTCAGCAGGTCAGTGCTCAGGCTGTGCAGCACTGATCATGTCAGGGCGGGACACTTGGCTCACAGCTCAAGACAGTGGGACAGAGATCCAAATTTGGGACTATCCCGCTGGATCCGGGATGATTGGGAGCTATGAGTAGAGAAGAGCAAGAATTGTGCAAGAATGGTCTGATCCTATTCAGAATGAAATCTATTTTCACAATAGATGAGAGTTCTGGAACTGTAACGAATATAAAAGGTACAGTGCTTATAAGAAAATGAATGAAAAGAGAAAAATAAGGCAACACACATATGCAAAACCGTTTTAATATAACAAGGAAATAGCCAAATGTTTCATTCTACAGTTGTTGTTCTGCTTCATTGAGGATAATGAATGTGTTACGCACTTGTTCCGGTTAGTCTGGGCCCCAGTTCATTCACCTGGGGCCACTGCCCTCTCTTGTGCTCCAATTTGGGTTTTACAAGTGGCTCAAGAGAGCAGGTTTTGGCTGAAGAACACTGCAAAAATGCTGGATGTAAACATAGCCTAAAACACAGGATTAATATGCTGGTGTCCTATGTGCGCCACCAATTGTGCAGTTTGGGCTTTCAGGGTGCAAACTCTCTCTAATCCTACATTCCTTCAGCTTAGCCAGTTAAACATTGCTCTGCTGTCTCTGATTGCAGTGAACAAAAAAAAAAAAAAAAAACCTTTTCCTGGACTCTGTTTATATTGCATTCATCCTTGAAGGTCCACTTAATCTCTACTACTGGCCCTGAGATTCTTAATTGTCTAATTCCTCACTCCTCGAGTCAGGTGCACCAACGACCTGGGTCCGTGTGCCCACCCAGACCTGAAGCTTCGTGGATCCACATCACAAAGTGAGTCTCAGGGTACATTTCCACGTACCGTAATGTGTGCGCTTTTGACGGAGCGGAATCCCCGCACCGCCCAAAGTCCAGACCCCTCTGAACGCGCGGTGAATCCGGATGTGTTTATTGAACACATCCGGAATCGCAGCACGGTATACATAGAACTTTGTTATTTACCTTGCGGCGACGGAGAGTCGCCGCAAGGTAAACAGACATGCTGCGGTCTAAAAAGACGCGCCGCATGTCCGGTTTAGCGGGTGTGTCACCCACGTAATCGGACGCAGAGTGGAGATGGGATTTCATAAAATCCCCTCCACTATGCAGGAACATCTGGCCGCTGCGGATTGAACGCTGCGGTAGGACGCAGCGTTCAATCTGCAGCCAATACTGATGTTTTCCTGACCGTGGAAACATACCTTAAGTCTATGTGCGCACGTTGAGTATTTGCTTGCAGAAATTTCTGCATCTCTTGGCACGAAAAACACTGCAGAAAAAACGCACATTTTTAAATGCATTTTTGTGCAGCAATGAAGTCTTTTTTTGAGCTAAAGATATTTAAAAAAAAATAAAGTTTTGTGATGCAGTAGCATCAGTGTAATGAGATTAGGGCTTGTTGTCAGCAGCTTTCATTGACACTTAGCTCTAGGCCAGTCTTTCTCAACTCCAGTCCTCAGGACCCACCAACAGGTCATGTTTTCAGGATTTCCTTAGTATTGCACAGGTGATAATTTTATCACCTGCTCAAGCATTAATTCCATCACCTTTGCAATACTAAGGAAATCCTGAAAACATGACCTGTTGGTGGGTCCTGAGGACTGGAGTTGAGAAACACTGCTCTAGGCTTAAGCCCCCCCGTCCCACATAGCGAGATCGCTGCTGAGTCACAAGTTTTGTGATGCAGCAGCGAGCTCCCCAGCGATATCGCTGTGTGTGACATTCAGCGACGATCAGCCCCCCTGCTGGGTATCGCTGATCGTCGCTGAATGTCCTGGACATTTTTTTGATCGTTGGTCTCTCGCTGGCCAGCACGTATCGCTGCGTGTGACAGGCGGGAGACCAGCGATCAGCTGGTAACCAAGGTACACATCTGGTTTCTAGGCGCCGGGCGGTGCCTAGAAACCCGATGTGTACGTTAGATACCAGCGCGCTGGTGCAGGAGAGCTGGTAACCAAGGTACACAACAGGTTTCTAAGCGCCGCGCAGTGCCTAGAAACCCGATGTGTACCTTGGTTACCAGCTCCCTGCACCAGAGCACTGGTATCTAACGTACACTGCGGGTAACTAAGCGACGTGCGTCGCTTGTTACCCTCATAGTCGTTGTCCTGATCGCGGCCTGTTTGGCAGCTCAGCAGCGATCATGTAGCGACACACCAGCGATCGTGACAAGTGCATATCGTTGTCGGGATAGCTTGTGTGTCGCTATTTGTGACGGGGCCTTTACTATTGAAAAAGTGTCAGCCCAACACCCTCATTACTAAGCCGATAAGTAAACACACACATTGTCAGGAGCAGGGCTGTGGAGTCGGTAAGCCACAGTTGCGACTCCGACTCCTGGATTTTATCAGGTTCCGACTCCGACTCCTTCATAAATGGCCAATTCGTAACAATAAATTTACTGTTGTAAAATATTAACATCGTGCTTATTCAGTTTCTCACCATCATATTATAAGTAATCAGACCACTTAGAGCAAAAACCATATTTATTAGAATACAATTAGAATATAGCAAATAACTTTTATAAACTTTTCTAAACTCTTGTAAGTAAATATGCAATAAAAACTGTTATGCAGTTAATAAGAAGAAATCTATAAATTTGTCCTCAGAAAAAGTATTGCCTCTGTCAGATCCTCCTTCATGGATGCCCTCAAATCTGATCTAATTATTTTGAGAGCAGAGAACAACCTCTCTACACTAACTTGGGTTGGTGGCAAAGCAGTAACCACTCGGTCAACATCTCTGACAATGTCAGGATACAGAGGAATCGCTTGTTGCACTGTTATTTTTGATGAACGGTCAAATTTCTCAATTTCTTTTAGTGCACATGTAAAATTCTGCTGAAATGTACTGGCTGTGTTCTTTGATGGGGATGACTCTTCTTCTATGCGGGAACGCTTTGCACGGTCCTTGTGATCCAAATATTTTTCGAAATTAAATTCTTCATCAGTTGATGAGGGTGAAGATGTGGCAGTACGACCAAATTCTTCTTGTTCCTCCTGACTGTTCTGCAACCCTTTCATCCTTACTGCTATTATATACAGAGCTTCTTTTCCTTTAGTTAGCTGTTGATCATCTAGAAGAATCCGATGCATTGGGTCTACATAAACAGCTGCCAAAAGAATGTTATTTTGTAATAGTAGCTCCTCTCTCCGTTTCATTGATGTAGCAATGCGACTTGCAATTAACCCTCCTCTTTGGGACAGGCGAAACATCAGGTTCTTCGACTCCTTTAAGAAAATACCTGGAGTTAAGTCATCTGCTTGTAATTTTTTAGTCACTGTAAATGGGTGCTCTAGCAATTTTTCCAGCTCAGTCACCTGATTCCACTGACTTTCATTTAGTGTCAGCTGAGGGTTAGCCATGTCTACAAGAAAGGTTTTCAGTTCAACCAAGCGCTGAATCATTAGGTACTGCCCCATCGTGTGGCTTGATCAATAATTGCCCCTTTTCCAGCACGTCTCTCCAAAATTGAGTCAACTTTAGGGGTTCTGGCAACAGTAGCCAATTTTCTCACCTTGCCAATCAGTGCAGCAGCATGTCCTTCTTGCAGACTGTCTCTTATAGCCATCTGTAGCGTATGCACAACACAGCGCATGTGATGAATGAAAGAATGTATTGACACAGTTTCAACAAGATCATCTAAACTATCATGTTGCTGTTCATCTGAAGCAACTTCAGTTTGCTCCTCAGTTACAATACTGTGTTCCTCTATTTCAAACATTTCTGTGTCTGTGGACCCAGAATGTTCTTCTAGCTGCTGGTCACCATCATTACTCTCATTCATTAGCTTAATAGTACCTATCATATTTGAAGCATTGTCAGTTACGACAGAAAGAACTTGCTCTTTTTTAAGTTCATAGTCTTGCAGAACCTTTTCCACCAAGACCTGGAGAAACTCACTGGTGTGATGAGCTTTGGTGTCTTTTACTGCCAGCGTCTTGGTAACTATTTCATTTTTGTCACAAACAAATCGGACATTGATGGCAAAATAGTTCACTCTGTGACGTGTGCAGGCATCCATTTTAAGAAACAGAAAGCATCCCTTGAGAGTTTTTTTAAGTTCTTCCTTTTGTTTAAAAGCTTCTTCGATTACTAATTTTCTAATACTCTCTCTCTCCAGAGAAACACCAAGCTTGCGGGCCATTTCCCCATTCAGACACATACAAGCTGGTCATGAAAATAATGAAATAGGCACACTATCCTTTACAACAAGCTCTATGATCTGTTTTTTAAATTACATTTAAAAAAATGTAATATTCCGGCGTATAAGACGACCTGGTGTATAAGACGACCCCCCTACTTTTCCTGTTAAAATATAGAGTTTAGGATATATTCACCGTATAAGACTACCCCTTTTCCAACGCTTACCAAACACCGGTAAAAATTTAAAAAAACAGATTTGAATTTAACATGGTCATTTTTTAATTTAAATTCTTATGACATGCAGGCGTATAAGACAACTGGGCGTATAAGACGACCCCCCAACTTTTACAGTCAAAATATGAATTTGTCTTAAAAGTGTGGGGGGGTCTTCTTATACGCCGGGTGTCATCTTATACGCCGGGTACGGAACATATGGTGGGGGGAGAGGGCTTTTCAGAGGTGTTTACCTAGGGTCTAGGCGCTGGGCGACGGCGGCGGCTCCTTTTGGGCAGCCTGGGGGGGGGCTCTGTGCTGGGGGACGGCGTCGGAGGCTCCTCTCGTGCAGCCCCCAGGCTCTGTGCTGGGGGACGGCGGCGGCTCCTCTCGTGCAGCCCCCAGGCTCTGTGCTGGGGGACAGCGGCGGCTACTCGTGCAGCCCCCGCAGGCTCTGAGCTGGGGGACGGCGGCGGTGATTCTTTTCTCAATCCCCGAAGGCCCCGGCAGCTCCATTGATGCGATGCGGTGGCCTCCAGGAAAATGGCCGCTGAGGGCGGCGCATGCTCAGTTTCAGATCTCGTCTCCCGAGATCTTGAGACGAGATCTGAAGCTGAGCATGCAGCGGCCATTTTCCCGGAGGCCATCGCATCGCATCGCAGCAATGGAGCTGCCGGGGCCTCCGGGGATTAAGAAAAGAATCACCGCCGCCGTCCCCCAGCACAGAGGCTGCGGGCGCTGCACAAGAGTAGCCGCCGCCCCCAGCACAGAGCCTGCTGGGGCTGCACAAGAGGAGCCGCCGACGTCCCCCAGCGCCTAGACCCTAGGTAAACACCTCTGAAACGCCATACCCGGCGTATAAGACGACCCCCGACTTTGAAGACGATTTTCAGGGGTTAAAAAGTCGTCTTATACGCCGGAAAATACGGTATCTACTGTCATTGTCACAGTAACTTTGTCACTGACAAAATATCTTGCAACTGATGGCTGCAAAGTTCTCTGCTCCTTTGTTTGGCTGGAAGAGCTGAGCACTTGTTCATTGGTTTGGATGCAGTCTTTCTCATCCACTGCTTTCAGTACTTCTGGATGAAAGAGCTGTAAATGTCTCTTTAGATTAGAAGCTCTGGTAGGAGCATTTTTATCTTTGCCTGAATATGCACTGATCTTGGCTTCACAGCATTTGTTTTCGTCTGGATCATTTGTCATACACTGACAGACTGAGGCTGTGGTTCCACGGTCCGGAACCACAGCGCTTTGGACGGAGCGGAAATTCCGCTCCGTCTAAGCCCCGCCCCCTTTATGACACACGATCTTTCCGGAGGTGTTCAGGACACCTCCGGAAACCCGAAAGAACGCAGGGCTACATAGCCCTGTGTTAAATTCTGTTGCGGCGACGCACCGTCGCCGCGATACGCGAGGACATGCTGCGGTCTAAAAAGACGCGCCGCATGTCCGTTTACGCAGGTCTGCCACCTGCGTATTGTTACGCATAGTGGAGACGGGATTTCTTGAAATCCCCTCCACTATGCTGTAACATCTGGACGCTGCGTGTTTGGCGCTGCGCCAGCGCACAGCGCCAAACACGCAGCGTTTCCTGACCGTGGAAACTCACCCTGAGGCTGTGGTTCCACGGTCCGGAACCACAGCGCTTTGGACGGAGCGGAAATTCCTCTCCGTCTAAGCCCCGCCCCCTTTCTGACGCGCGCTCTTTCCGGAGGTGTTCAGGACACCTCCGGAACACCTCCGGAAAGAACGCAGGGCTACATAGCCCTGTGTGAAATTCTGTTGCGGCGACGCACCGTCGCCGCAACACGCGAGGACATGCTGCGGTCTGAAAAGACGCGCCGCATGTCCGTTTACGCAGGTCTGCCACCTGCGTGTTGTTACGCATAGTGGAGACGGGATTTCTTGAAATCCCCTCCACTATGCTGTAACATCTGGACGCTGCGTGTTTGGCGCTGCGCCAGCGCACAGCGCCAAACACGCAGCGTTTACTGATCGTGGAAACTCACCCATAATGTTTTCTATCTTAAGTGATGGTGAAATGTTCAAATACAGCTGATTTAATGTGACGCTTCTTTGACATTCTCAGGTTTTTAATTCTGCATTCACAATGCAAATGACAATTGTTTTTCCTAAAAACAATTGTACAAAATTATTGCCAGGTCGTACAACTGATATAGTGGTCAGTAATACTGTTATTCATCATGTACTCACAGTTAACTGATGCAAAGCTTGTTGAAAGGATAATACTTCTTACAGTCTTCCTCTTCTGGGTAGCAGCTGTGAGATGCTTGGAAGACCCACACCTACTAAACATCTAGTCTAGAGGAGGAGCTTTACTACTAAGAATTTGCAACATATTTTCACTTTCAGTTTCATACATTGTAAGTAGGGGGTTGGGGCAGCATGAGGTTAACCAAGTATAAGATTAGATAAGGGTAGTGGAGAACAGTGACACACAAGAAGTAAGAAATGTCTATCTCCAGCAGAACTGCTTATCACTGTTGTTCATAGTTTGATAGAACATATATATTTGAGTAACATTTATAAAATTCATATGAAAGTTCAATTATGAAATATCAATAAATTTTTTTTTAAAGCTGAAGTCGGTACATTTCTACCGACTCCGACTCGAACCAAAACTAACTCCGACTCCACGACTCCGACTCCACAGCCCTGGTCAGGAGCCTATGTAGGAGCCTTAACAGAACTAACATACATAGGCTGTAACCAGACAGCAACTGTTAATTTAAAAAAAAAAAAAATTGCGTGGGGGCTCCCGCGTAATTTTAATAACCAGCGGAGGGAAAGCCGATGGCTGAGGGCTGTTGTTAATATTTTGGTGAGGAGCCAATATCCACCATAAAAGGATCCCAGGCTATTAACCCCTTCACGACATGCGCCATACTAGTACAGCGAATGTCGTGTCTCCCCCTTTGATGTGGGCTCCGGCGGTGAGCCCACATCTTTCCCAGGACATGTCAGCAGTTTTGAACAGCTAACATGTGCCCGGAACAGCCGAGGGTGGAATCGCGATCCACCCGCGGCTTTTAACCGGCTAAATGCCGCTGTCAAACTCTGACCCCCGTGATCGCGGGTCACTGATGGGTTGGCATGACAATCAGAGGTCTCCTGAAGACCTCTATGGTTGCCACTGCTGGTTTGCTGTGAGCGCCAACCCTCATCATCGCCTGTATGTAGCAGAGCCGTCTGGGTTATGGCAGCTTCTAGTGTCCCATAGAGACTATTGAAGCATGCCAAAAGAAAAAAAAAGGTTTTAAAATTATATATAAAAAAAGTTAAAATCACTCCCCTTTTGCACCATTCAAAATAAAACAATAAAAAAACAAACATACACATATTTGGTATCGCCACATTCAGAATCGCCCGATCTATCAATATAAAATTTTTTTTACCTGATCGCTAAACGGCATAATGAGAAAAAAAGTTAAAACGCCAGAATTACGTTTTTTGGTCGCCGCAACATTACATTAAAATGCATTAACAGGCGATCAAAAGATCATATCTACACTAAAATGGTATAATTAAAAAAAGACAGCTCGGCACGCAAAAAATGAACACTTAGTCAACCTGAGAGCATGAAATATGGAGATGCTACGGGTAACGTAAAATTTTTTCACCACTTAAAAAGAACCTAGACATGTTTGTGTCTATGAACTCGTAATGACCTGGAGAATCATACTGGCAAGTCAGTTTTAGCATTTGGTGAACATGGTAAAAAAAAAATCCAAAAAACTGTTGTGGAATTGCACTTTTTTTGCAATTTCACCGCACTTGGATTTTTTTTTCTCATTTTTGAGTACACAATATGTTAAAACCAATGGTGTTGTTCAAAAGTAAAACTTGTTCCGCTAAAAACAAGCCCTCACATGGCCATATTGATGGAAAAATAAAAAGTAATGGATCTGGGGAGAAGGGGACCGAAAAACAAACACAAAAACGAAAAAGGGCTCAGTCATGAATGGGTTAATATCAGCTCACAGCTGCTTGATTAGCAATTACTGGCTAGTTTAGAGGGGGACCCCAGAGAATAATTGACATAGGGTCTCCTTATAAAATCTAACCAGCAAATGCTAGGCAGACAAATGCGGACTGATATTAATAGCCTAGGAAGGGGCCATGGATATTTTCCCCTCCAAGACTAAAAACATCAGCTCTCAGCTGCCCCAGAAAAGGTAAGTCTATAAGATGCGCCAAATTTGGCACTTAGCCTCGCTCTTCCCACTTGCCCTGTAGCGGTGGCAAGTGGGGTTTCATATTTGTGGGGTTGATGTCACCTTTGTATTGTCGGGTGACATCAAGCCCACAGATTAATAATGGAGAGGCGTCTATAAGACATCTATCCATTAGTAACCCCATAGTGATATTGTATAAAAACACAGACACCCAGAATAAAGTTCTTTTGAAATAATGATAGACTCCTTCAATAATCTTAATTAAACCACTTACTGAATGCCTAAACCACTGAACCCAACATCTCCTGCAACAAAAATAAAATAATAAACCACAATATTCCTCACCTGTCCGTAAAGAAGATAATCCATAATGTCACACGACGATCCTGATCACTTTAAGAGCAGTCACATCACTGATGTGACTGCTCTCAAAGACAGCCTGCGATACACTGACAGGAGGTAATCTCTCCCGCAGTGTACGGCCAGTTCCTTTGACCTCATGATTCTCATTTGGTCTGACATGCACTGTGAGCTGTGAGGTCTTATATAGACAGGTGTGTGCCTTTACAAATCAAGTCCTATCAGTTTAATTAAACACAGCTGGACTCCAATGAAGGAGTAGAACCATCTCAAGGAGAATCACAAGGAAATGGACAGCATGTGACTTAAATATGAGTGTCTGAGCAAAGGGTCTGAATACTTATGGCCATGTGATATTTCAGTTTTTCTTTTTTAATTTGAAAAAATTTCTACATTTCTGTTTTTTTCTTTCAAGATGGGTACATTAAGTAATGAAAGGAGTTATGTGGTGATATGAAGTGTCAGCGTGGTCCACTCTCTTTGTACATATACTTGGATTTTACAATGTAATTTGGAGCAGACACAGTCTCAGAACGTCCCACAATAAGTGGCGACAACATTTGTATGATTGGTATTTTCATTCATCCCTGTACGCCTTCCCTTGTTAGTCTGATTTTTGCATTCTTATACACTACACTACCCACTTCTCTGGGTGGGGGAGGAGTTAGAGAAGGCTGACTTAGGAGTTCAGCAAGGTACGTGGCCCCGGTATCTTCACCATTAGAAGTAATCCGTGAAGCAGGCATAGCTAGGGCACCCCTAGCTTTAGGGATAGAGAAGGAGCCAATAGCCCTGGTATATCTGACAACAGAGTTATGACACATTGCATATTAAATAGCTTGTTTTCTTCAAAACCCTCTTCCTATAGTAAATAGGAAATATCCAGCTTGGCTACAAAAGACTAATTCATCTTTGAATCTGAAGCTCACAAGTCTGAGGTGTTAGGAATGACACTCTCTGAACCTCCCCTTGGCTTGGAGTTACTCTCCACTTCCTCATCTATAATAACATCATAGATTTTATGGGCCTTTGTGCAGTGTTAAGCATGTGGATGTCAGACTTACAGTTGTGTGAAAAAGTGCTTGCCCCCTTCTTGATTTCTTATTCTTTTGCATGTTTGTCACATTTAAATGTTTCAGATCACCAAACAAATGTGATTAGACAAAGATAACACAAGTAAACACAGTTTTAAAATGAAGGTCTATTATTAAGGGGAAAAGAAATCCAAACCTACAGGGCCCTGTGTGAAAAATGATTGCCCCCTAATTCTAATATCTGGTTGGGGCACCATTGGCAGCAACAGCTGCAATCAAGCGTTTGCGATAACTGTCAATGAGTCTTTTACAACATTCTCGGGAGAATATTTGGACCATTCATCTTTGCAGAATTGTTGTAATTCAGCCACATTGGAGGGTTTCCAAGCATTAACGGCCTTTTTAATGTCATGTCACAGCATCTCAATTGGACTAAAAAAGGGCTTTGCCTAGGCCACTTCAAATTCTTAATTTTATTTTTCTTAAGCCATTCAGAGGTAGACTTGCAGGTATGTTTTGGATGATTGTCCTGCTGCATAACCCAAGTGTACATCAGCTTGATGTCACAGATTCCAGGACATTCTCCTTCAGGATTTTTGGGTAGACAGCATAATTCATGGTTCCATTTACCACAGCAAGTCTTTCAGGTCCTGAAGCAGCAAAACAGACCTGGACCATCACACTACCATCACCATTATTCTACTAATGGTATGATGTTCTTTTTCTGAATTGCTGTGTTACTTCTACGCCAGATGTAATGGGACATACACTTTCTAACTTTTGTCTTGTCAGTCCACAGAAAGTCTTGGGGATCAATGATGTTTTCTGGAAAAACTGAGAGTAGCCTTTATGTTCTTATTGCTCAGCAGTGGTTTTCGTCTTGGAACTCAGCCATGCAGGCCATTTTTACACAGTCTCTTTCTTATGGTGGATTAATGAACTACCATATATGATGGTGATCTGAAACATTTACAGGTGCATCTCACAAAATTAGAATATCATCAAAAAGTTAGTTTATTTCAGTTCTTCAATACAAAATGTGAAATCCATATTATAGAGAGTCATTACAAACAGAGTGATCTATTTCACGTGCTTATTTCTGTTTATGTTGATGATTATGGCTTACAGCCAATGAAAACCCAAAAGTCATTATCTCAGTAAATTAGAATATTTTATAACACCAGCTTGATCAAATGATTTTAAAATCTGAAATGCTAGCCTACTGAAATGTATGTAAAGTAAATGCACTCCAAACTTGGTCGGTGCAACTTTGCCATCAATTAGGCTAAGTTCACATTTGTGTACCGGGGCTCTGCGTACGACTGTGTACTTCCTCCCTGAAGCTCCGCCCACTTCCGCACTTCCTTTAGGTCCGCCTACTTCTGCATGCGTCCATTGTAATTATCTTTAACATTGGGTACGCAGGACATGCGGATGTATGCGGATGCGTCGTTTTGACGCGCTCGCCAAACGTACGGGGACATGAAGTGCTCTAAAATTTCCAGGTAGACAGCTGCGCTGACTCTGGTCTTGATAAAGCACAGTGGACCTACACCAGCAGATGACATGGCTCCCGAAACCATCACTGATTATGGATACTTCACATTAGACCTTGGAAATCAAGGTCCCAGAGGCTGGAGGAAGAGTGGAGAGGCGCACAATCAAAGCTGCTTAGTGTGAAGTTTCCACAATAAGTTTATTGTATATTAGAGCAGTTCATGTTTCCCTCTGCCGACAAGCTTTTTGGAGATGGAAATTTTATTCTCCAGCATGAATTGGCACCTATCCACACTGCCAAAAGTAACAATACCTGGTTTAAAAACAACAGTATCACTATGCTTGATTGGCCAGCAAACTCGCTTAACCTTAACCCCATAGAGAATCTATGGGGTATTGTGAAGAGGAAGATGAGAGACACCAGACCCAACAATGCAGACGAGCTGAAGGCTGCTATCAAAGCAACCTAGGCTTCCATAACACCTCAGCAGTGCCACAGGGTGATCGCCTCCATGTCACGCCGCATTAATGCTGTAACTGATGTGCCAAAGGAGCCCCGACCAAGTACTGAGCGCATTTACTGAACATATATTTCAGTAGGCCAACATTTTGGATTTTAAAATAATTTTTTCAAGCTGGTGTTATAAAGTATTCTAATTTACTGAGATAATGACGTTTGAGTTTTCATTGGCTGTAAGTCATAATCATCAACATTAACAGAAATAAACACTTGAAATAGATCACTCTGTTTGTAATGACTATCTAATATAAGAGTTTCACTTTTTGTATTGAAGAACTGAAATAAATTAACCTTTTGATGATATTCTAATTTTGTGAGATGTACCTGTAATTGTGACAAACATGCAAAAGAATAGAAAATCGGAAGGGGCAAACACTTTCACACAACTGTATCCTAATGCTATATTTTTAATATAGTTTCCCTTACATTTAGGTTTTATTGCAGAACTTGAAATTTGTTCAATCTTACAATGGTGTAGTGCGGTCAATGGGGTGATGAAAGCTAGAGGACATCGTGACAAAAAAACCTATCAATATAGACACTACTATTCTAGGTGACAGAATTAATATCCAAGATGATTGGATGTCCTTTAAGGACAATTCCCTTGTGCATTTTAGTTAACAAGTAAATGGAGTAAAAATGAGTAATATATATATATTTCACCATTTGCATAGAGAGTCGTGGATTTTCACTTTGAAGCTATGTGGATTCTAGCTGCCATAGTAATATAACATATAAGACGGAAAGTTTTATTGGAAATTCCCATTGGTTTGTCTCTAAATAACTTACAACAAAGTTTACTATTTTTATGGGCCAAAGATAAGAATTTGCAAAAAAATTCTTCAAGGAGTCATAAAGCCAAAATGTCTCAAATTGAACAGTTCTCCTGAAGAGTTAAAATCCTTGGAGACTTATTTCAGGAAGGCAAGAGTAATACAAGTGTTTTAAAGATCTTACAATAAAAAGTATGAAGCTCCTTACTGCTCATCTCTATAGCACTGATATATTTACCAAAGTGGTTTTAAAAGATCTAAATAATGACAATGTTCCTTCTATCTCAGTATTGAGGAGCATCAATATCTGCACAATGTAACTACTAATAATATCATCCTCAAATAATCTGATAAAGGGGGATTCTGTTGTGAAGGACCATCTATAATATAACGCTGGGAGCATCACTGTCTGAAGCCTTTATAGACTGCGCAAGCGCGACAAAATCATTGCCATGTATGACAATCAGCTAGACCAGATTATGGCAATACTATAAAGATATTGGGGTATACTTTGGGATGATCCTGATTTACAAGATGTGGTTCCCGCCTCCCCAATGGTCACCTTCAGAAAAGGTAGGTCCTCTAGTGACCAAATGGCTCGTAGATGCTATATTAAGCACCAGATCTGCTGGTAAGTGGCTTAACAAAAAATTGATCGCACATGTAGATGTGGCAACAGCAAATATTGAAATATGGTAAAATCTCCAAAAACCTTTTAAACCGCAACAACTGGAAAGAGTTACAGAATATAAGATTTGACAAACTGCAGTATAAAACAGATTGTACAGTATCTTCAATTACCCATTAAGCTGCATTGGAAAAACAAAACAAGAGCTGAGTGTGAAAATCGGCATGGATGTAAGGAATACTCTACATGATAGATACCCCACTATATAGACATGTTTGTATGGCCCATAGAGAGAACATTTATGGGGTCTCCTGTTGTGTTATGGAAGATCATCAGTGAGAACGAGGCTTAAAACTAGGAAAAGATTACAAAAGGAAGCTCAGAGGAGTTTTAGAATGGAATAAGTCAGTCCAAAAGGTCTCCGTGAACAATTAAATTATAGCTGCTTTATATGATATGAAATAGCTTCTTGTCTTTATTAATGCACATAATTTGGAATAACCAGCCATGGAGATAAACATATCCCTAGTCATGATATTTTTGTACATCAGGAGGACTGTCTAATCTGAAGATAATTATAGAATACTCTATTTGGTTTTAATTAGCCATAATTGTCCGTATTCTTTAACCCTGTAATGTCATATTCTGTTATACGATTGGCATGATGCAGCCCTATCTTTAAGAAAATTTACTTACTATCGATAATCATAATTCAATGATTAGAATCAAGGATGTTTAGTTAGGATGTTTCTTTGGATCTCTTATACTTGCGCACTACCATATGTTGCTCATATTTAAGATAACACTTAGAGGCTATGGATTAATTATAATTTGTAAATGTATTAAATGGATTAACGTCTTTACCCCGAGGGTGGTTTCCATGTTAATGACCGGGCCAATTTTTACAATTCTGACCACTGTCTCTTTATGAGGTAATAACTCTGGAACGCTTCAACGGATCTTCGCAATTCTGAGATTTTTCTTGTGACATATTGTACTTCATGTTAGTGGTAAAATTTATTCGATATAACTTGCATTTATTTATTAAAAAAATGGAAATATGGGGAAAATTTTGAAAATTTTTCAATTTTCAAACTTAATTTTTATGCCCTTAAAACAGAGAAATATATCACACAAAATAGTTACTAAATAACATTTCCCACATGTCTACTTTACATCAGCACAATTTTGGAAACAAAATTTTTTTTTGTTAGGAAGTTATAAGGGTTAAAAGTTGACCAGCAATTTCTCATTTTTACAACATTTTTTTTTTAGTGACCACATCACATTTGAAGTCACTTTGAGGGCTCACATTCAAGAAGTTTATTAACCCTTCAGGTGCTTCACAGAAATTTATGGAATGTTTAAAAAAAAATAAACTAACATTTACCTTTTTTTCACAAAATATTTACCGTATTTTTCGGACTATAAGACACACTTTTTCCCCCAAAAAATTGTGAGGAAAATGGGGGGTGCGTCATAGTCCGAACGCAGGCTTACTGGGGAGTTGCGGCAGTGGTGTGGTGTGGCGGTGGCAGAGGTGCTACGATGCTGAGGCGCAGTGGGCGGTACGGCATGCAACTGAGCAGGGTCCCTTCCTCAGAGGAGAGGTGACGTCGCGGCACGGTGTCCACGGAGAGCAGAGCCGGGTTTCTCGGTAGGGGCGGCCATCTTCCTGAGGCCGCACGTGCAAATTGAGTTCTCTGCTTCCCGTGGCTTAAGGAAAATTCACTGATTGAAAGCTCAGCTTCAGGAAAATGGCCGATGCGATCTCCATCTGCGCACGCACTGCCTCCCGCGGCCATTTTCCTGAAGCCCCGGCAAGCAGAGTACTCTTATCTGCGTACGCGCGGCCTCAGGAAGATGGCCGCCACCACGGAGAAACTCGTGATTAACCCGGCTTTGCTGCTTGCCTTGGACATCGAGCCATGGCGTCACCTCACCTGAAGAAGGGACCCTGTATCAGCATCACCGCACTTCTGCCACACCACTGCCGCAACCCCCCGTGGACAACAGGCTGCGGCGTCGCCTCCTGTGACCCTGCTGTACCGCTGCCGACCCTCAGGTACCTTAAATTCGGACAATAAGACGGACCCCCATATTATAAAAATCTTTTTTTCTGCTATTTTCACCCCAAAATTTGGGGTACTTATTATGGTCCGGTGTGTCTTATAGTCCGAAAAATATGGTACTTCATATCCAATTTTTTTTTATTTTACCAAGGGTAACAGAAGAAATTGGACCACAAATGTTGTGCAATTTGTCCTGAGTATGCGGATACCCCATATGTGGGAGGAACCACTGTTTGGGCGCATGGCAGAGATCGGAAGGGAAGTAGCACAGTTTGACTTTTTCAACGCAGAATTGGCTGGAATTGAGATCATATGCCATGTCACGTTTGCAAAATTGGCTGGAATTGAGATCGGACGCCATGTTGTGTTTGGCGAGCGCCTGAAGCACCTAAACAGTGGAAACCCCCCACATGTGACACCATTTTGGAAAGTAGACCCCCTAAGGAACTTCACAGAAGTTTATAACGTACAGCCGTAAAAATAAAAAAAATCATAATTTTTCCACAAAAATGATCTTTTCGCCCCTAATTTTTTATTTTCCCAAGAGTAACAGGAGAAATTGGGACGCCAAAAGTTGTTGTGCAATTTGTCCTGAGTACGCTGATACCCCATATGTGGGGGTAAACCACTGTTTGGGTGCATGGCAGAGCTCAGAAGGGAAGGAGCGCCGTTTGACTTTTTCAACGCAGAATTGGCTGGAATTGAGATCAGATGCCATGTCACGTTTGGAGAGCCCCTGATATGCCTAAACAGTGGAAACCCCCCAATTTTAACTCCAACCCTAACCCTAACACACCCCTAGCCCTAATTCCAACCCTAAAGGGAAAATGGAAACAAATACATTTTTTAAATTATATTATTTTTCCCTAACTAAGGGGGTGATAAAGGGGGGTTTGATTTACTATTTATAGCTGGTTTTTATAGTGGATTTTCATGTTTAGCTGCTGTCACATGCTAAAAGACGCTTTTTATTGCAAAAAATAGTTTCTGCATCACCACATTTTGAGAGCTATAATTTTTCCATATTTTGGCCCACAGAATCATGTGAGGTCATATTTTTTGCAGGACGAGTTGACGTTTTTATTGGTACCATTTTTGGGCACATGACATTTTTTGATCGCTTTTTATTCCGATTTTTGTGAAGCAGAATGAATAAAAAACAGCAATTCATGAATTTTTTTTTTTTGGGGTGGGGGAGCGGGGGCGTTTATACTCTTCCGCATGTGGTAAAATTGATAAAGCAGTTTTATTCTTCAGGTTAGTACGATTACAACAATACCTCATTTATATCATTTTTTTATGTTTTGGAGCTTTTATACAATAAAAACAATTTTATATAAAAAAAATATATTTTTGCATCGCTTTATTCTGCGAGCTATAACTTTTTTATTTTTTCGCTGCTGATGCTGTATGGCGGCTCTTTTTTTGGGGCATCACTATATAGTGCAAAGCAAAGCAGTGCAGGAGGTTTGCTGGCGCCTGCTCTTAGCAGGCAATGACAAGCTATCTCCCTGTAGGACCCGTAAGGTCCCCGTGGACATCTTGGATAAAAGGGGCCTGCAGGGAGGAGGCCCTCGGAACAACGCGATCTGAGGGTCTCAGGGAAGCATGCAGGGAGCCCCCTCCCTGCGCGATGCTTCCCTATGCCACCGGAACACTGCGATCATGTTTGATCGCAGTGTGCCGGGGGATAAAGTGCAGGGAGTGGCCCGTGACCACTCCTGTCACTTAGTGCCGGGTGTCAGCTGTGAGAATTAGCTGACACCCGGCTGCAATCAGCCGCGCTCGCCTCATGAGCGCATCTGATCGCATATGACGTACTATTCCGTCCATGGGAATTAAGTCCCAGGTCACATGGATGGAATAGTACGTCGGATGGAAGAAAGGGGTTAATATATTGGTATCAGGGCCAGGACAAGGGGTAGGCACCTGCTAGGGTGCCACCTCCTGCCTACCCAAAAAATTTCTGGGGCTCCTAAGCATCTTCCTCTGACCGCAGACATTCATCTGTCACTCCCTGCCTGCATTCAAATGTATTCTGCCAGATGAGAATACAATTGCTGTGTGTGCCGTTGGCACAGGAGCAGTACAGCTGTAATCTCCTCTGCTCCGCCGGGATCTCCAGCAAGACGCAGGCCACTTCCAGCCTGCGGCTTGATGTAGACTGCGCAAGCAGGGGACGCTGGATGGCGCGATGGAGTGACGTCATCGTGCCATCCAGCATCCACTGCTGCAATTCGCAGGCGAGGGGAAAGTGAATGGGAGCCGGGAGTGTATGTTTTTATAATAATTATTATTACATTATTGTACAGGGACAGGCATAAAATGAGGGAAGAGCAGATGGGCGAATAATAAAATGAGGGGTTGTGCTGATAGGAGAAATAAAATGAAGGGCTGTGCATGGGGGGATAAAATGAGGGGCTATGTTGGGGGGAATAAAATAAGGGGCTGTGCAGGGGGGATAAAATCAGGGGCTGTGTAGAGGGGAGGATAAAATGAGGGGATGTGCAGAGGTGAGGATAAAATGAGGGGATGTGCAGAGGAGGAAATAAAATGAGTGGCAAATCCGCCCACAAGATGCGCCAAACACCAGCACAGACACAGTTAGAAACACGTTTTGCGTTTACTGAAACAGTGTAAATGGCTTAATACTTGTAAATATAAACATGAGTGGTTCCTTATATGAAGGGTGGCGTCCATTGACCAGATGTTTTAACTCCTTAATGACTGAGTCAATTTTGACCTTAATGACCAAGCAAAATTTTACAATTCTGACCACTGTCACTTTATGAGGTTATAGCTCTGAAACGCTTCAACGTATCACACGGATTCTAAGTTTGTTTGTTTTCTTAACATATTGTACTTCGTGATAGTGGTAACATTTCTTTGCTATGAGTTGCATTTATTTATTAAAAAAATGAAAATTTGGTGAAAATTTAGAAAACTGCAATTTTCAAACTTTTAATTCTTATGCCCTTATATCGTAGAGATGTCACACAAAATAATAAATAACATTTTCCACATGTCTACTTTACAAAAGCACAATTTTTTTAAAATTTTTTTGCTAGGAAGTTATAAGGGTTAAAAGTTGATCAGCAATTTCTCATTTTTTCAACAAAAGTTGGAAAAATGAAAAAAAAATAAAAAGTTTTAGAGACCACCTCACATTTGAAGGGACTTTGAGGGGTCTAGATCATAGAAAATACCCCAAAAGTGACACCATTCTAAAAACTGCACCCCTCAAGGTACTCAAAACCACATTCAAGAAGTTTATTCACCCTTGAGGTCCTTCACAGGAACTGAAGCAATGTGGAAGGAAAAATTGAACATTTAATTTTTTTCACAAAAAAGTTACTTTAGACCCAAACTCTTATTTTCACAAGGGTAGCAAGAGAAAATGGACACCAAAATTTGTTGTGTACTTTCTTCTGAATACCTTATTTTTCTGATATCTTATTTGTTGTGCAAATCTACTGTTTTTTGAATATAAAATTTGCTGAAATAATTAGCGGTTGCCATGTTGCGTTAGAGAGGCCCTGATCCGCCTTAACAGTGGAACTCCCCCCCACAAGTGATGCCATTTTGGAAACCACACCCCTCAAGGATTTGAGACAGGGGTATAGTGAGCATTTTGAACCCACAGGTATGACACAGAATTTGATAACAAAAGGTCGTCATATTGAATACGTTGTCATTAGTGTTGAGAGCAAGTGCTCGCTACTCTAAGTTTGCATCGGGTGCTCGGGTATGCACTGAATATCGCTGGTGCTCGAGTGACATGGTCGAGTCCCTGCTCCGAATGTTTTGTCACAGTTGGACACACACAAAAAAAAAACATGCAGGGGAGCCACGATACTCCGTGCATACTCGAGCATCCGATGCAAACTCGAGTAGCAATTACTTGCACTCAACACTAGCTGTCATATCTTTTTTTTTTTTGAAAAAAAAAATAACTACAACCCTAACTGCAAAGCTTTGTCTGAAGCATGATTTCTCTCTCCCCTGACATGTACATCATGTCAAAAGAGAGAGAAATCATTGAAACAGCGGGAACACTTTTTTGTGATCGCCGTTATTCGATCGCCGTTATTCGATGAGTAACAGCGATCACGTCATGGGGCACCGGAGAATCCAGCACTGATCATGTTATCTGGGGTTTCGAGACCCCGGCGATTTTTGGACTCTGGGGGGGCGCTGCAGCCTTATTCCTGATCGCCGTTTTAATGCATTTTTAAAGATTAAAAAAGCAAACATGCCAACCCAGCCTTCCACAAGGTAATACTGTAGGAAAAGAATGGACGCAGGTAACACGAACATGATTAGAGTGGAACCCAACTGTAGAATGGCCAAACTATTAACTGACGGGTTTTCAGACAGGTTCGCAATTCCTCAATTTTAGGGGGCAGGGTGCACATGAGTGGATAATTTGAAATCAGTGGAGCTACACCCAGAGGTAGTGCAAACTAAATTAAGTAACAACGTGAAAGCCGGGAGAGTGGGGGCCTCTTTAAAGAGCACCCACTTGTCAACGTCTGTTCTTCTCCTCTGGGGGTAGTTCCGATAAAAGAGACAAATTCATTTAATTTAATTCAGCATTTACAATACCCATATGGTTCTTCATTAAATAGCATTGATAACAGTTTGACATGAGTAAGGTACACATCATTTGATAAAGTAGCTGAGGTAGTTAGACGTTTCTGGTCAGGGGTTTTGGTTGTAAAGGTAGACACTGGGCAGCAGTCAGACGGCTTCCAATCTCTCTGGATGGGTTAAATTCTCAGGGCTTTCAGTTTGGCTGGTTCTTCAATGTGGATAAATGTTCACCAATGGGTTGGTCTCTTATATTTTTAGTTTGAAGCATTTTCTTCATTGAACGGGTTTATAGCAGGTCAGTGTATGAAGGGCAGGTTAGTGCATTATCTGGACGATTTCCTTTTTGTTGGGTCTAGGGATTCAGATGTGTGTAAGGAGTTGAGTATTTTTGACCTAACATGTTGTGATTTTGGAATCCCATTGGCTAAAGATAAGACAATCCTGCCATGTCGTTGTATTGAATATTTAGGTATAGTAATATACATGGTTAGTGGTAAATTTTGTCTGCCGTCGGCAAAAATAGAAAAATGCAGGACAGCCCTATTGTTATTTGCAGAAAGAATAAAGTTACTGTTAAAGAGATACAGTCTAGGCTGGGTTTGTAGGCTTTCGTTTCCAGGATAATGCTGATGGGAAGTGTCTTTTGCAGACATTTAGTGGTGCATACTGTTGGCTTAAAAAAAAAATCCATGTTTTCATGTTGGTATAATAAGAGAGATAAAGGAGGATCTGGAAATATGGCTGGAGTTTCTGAAATATTTTATTGGTCGAGAGTTATGGTGTGATAATTTTGCATCAGCTGAGGAGAGGAAACACAGCCGCATAACAGGGTTTTGGTGCTTTCTGGAACGGGAGTTGGTGAGTTAGAAAGTGCCATAGGGCTTGGGTGGAGAGTGTAGTCACAAACAACTTGGCTTTACTAGAGTTGTTCTTGGTTTTAGTAGTATGGTCATTTGGGGACGAAGCTTTGCTAATAAAAGCGTTTTGCTAAGATCAGATAATAAAAGGTGTGGTTTTTGCAGTAAATAGTGGGCTAGATGTAGCCTTTTGGTAAAGCTGCTTAGTCATCTGGTATTCGTTTGAAATTGAACATCTTGCTAAAATCAGTGCATGTTGAGGAGAAATGCAACTCTATTGCCGATTCACTCTCTCGTTTTCAGTTCAGCAAATTCTTCAATCTCGTGCCAGGCACCCAACAAATGGGAGATGATTGTCCGGACTATCTGTGGGAATTATTTATGGAGCTTTTATAGTAGTCAGTAGCAACTTTGGTCCAGATTTTTTAACACCAGAAATTGGGAAGTGGGCAAAAGTTTTAAGCAGACCACTTTGTTATTTACTATGTAATTTTTTGAAAAAGGGCTTGCATATTCAATAGTAGCAAGAAATCTGGCGGGTGTCTTTTTTTACCTTAAAATACAACGGCCTCTAAATAGCTATTTTTTTAGTAAAACAGGTGCCAAAAGTATATAAGAAAAAGCATTGTGTTCGTGATGGCAGATGTCCCATCTTGCAGTCCATGAGAAAGGATTTATGTTTAGTGTCATAGTCAAGCTGTTATAATAATTTTGAAGCTTTGGTTTTCTGCACAGCTGCGTCTATTATTTTTTGGAGCTCTACGTATAGGGAAGTTATTACCAAGAAGCAAAAATGGAGTTGAGGGTCTGAACTTTGAGCATGTTACCGTTAGGCCGCATTGTATTATAAACTACAATTCTCAAAAAAATATAGGGAACACTAAAATACAGCGTCCTAGATATCACTGAATGAAATATTCCAGTTGCAAATCTACATTCGTTGCATAGTGGAATGCGTTGAAAACAATAAAACCCCTGCACTTGTGGACCTTGGGCCTCATACCATTCTCATGGAGTCTGTTTCTGACTGTTTGAGCAGGCCCATGGATGTTAGTGGCCTGCCGTAAGACATTTTGCAGGGCTCTGGCACTGCTCCTCCTGCTCCTCTTAGCACAAAGGTGGATGTAGCGGTCTTTCTGCTTGGTTGTTGCCCTCCTATGGCCCCTCCAAATTTCCAGGTGTACTGGCCTGCCGCCTCCTGGTATCTACTCCATATTCTGGACACTGTGCTGACAAACACAAGTACCCTACTTGCCACAGCTCACATTGATGTGCCATCCTGGCTGAGCTGCACTAAAAAAGTAACCAAAACAGCCAAAAAAGGATGATAACAGAGAAATTGATCATTTGGCTTTTTGGCGGTTTTGGTTGTCATCCCCGGCAAAACCACTCCCTTTATAGGGGTTGTCTTGATAAATGCCCATCATTTCTACCTGTTGTCTGTTCCATTTGCACAACAGCAGGAGAAACTGATTCACAATCTGTGTTGCTTCATAACTGGACAGGTTGATATCACAGAAGTGTGATTGATTTGGAGTTACATTGTGTTGTTTAAGTGTTCCCTTTATTTTTTTTAGCAGTGTATATCAAGCCAGATCCAAAACTGACAAAGCAGGGAAAGGTAATTGGTTAAAATGAATGTGTTTACCAGAGGGTAATATTTGTCCAGTTTGCTTAGTTAAGAAATATGTAAACTTGTGCCTGACAAATCAGGTTAACATTGCTGTAGAACCATTCTGGGTAGCCTTTGATGCAGTCCCAGTTCAGAAGTATTCTAAGAAAATGTCTTGATAACTTAGGATTAGGAGGTAAATATTTTTCAACTCTCTCTTTAAGAATTGGGGCTGCGACAGAGGCTGCTAGACTGGGTGACACTTAAAGGGAATCTGTCACCCCATTTTTGCCCTATGAGATAGGGCCACCGCCATCAGGGGCTTATCTATAGCATTCTGTAATGCTGTAGATAAGCCCCCGATGTCACCTGAAAGTGAAGAAAAACTAATTATATTATACTCACCCAGGGGCGTTCCGCTGTCCGGTCGCGTCCGATGGGCGTCGCGGTCCGGGGCCTCCCATCTTGTAGCAAAGCCGGCCTCTTCATTCCGTCCCGTCGCGGCTCCTGCGCAGGCGCACTGCTATGCCCTAGTGAGGGCAGAGCAGAGTACTGCAGTGTACAGGCGCCGGACCTCTCTGACCTTTCCCGGCTCCTGCGCACTGCAGTACTCTGCTCTGCCCTCACCAGGGCAGAGCAGTGCGTCTGCGCAGGAGCCGCGACGGGACGGAAAGAAGAGGCCGGCTTCGCTACAAGATGGGAGGCCCCGGACCGCGACGCCCATCGGACCAGACCGGACAGCGCCATTTGACTTTTTTAATGGAAAATTAGCTCCAATCATTAGCAGACACCATGTCGTGTTTGGAGAGCCCGTGTGCCTAAACTTTGGAGCTCACCCACAAATGACCCCATTTTGGAAACAAGACCCCCAAAGGAACTTATCTAGATGCACAGTGAGCACTTTGAACCCCCAGGTGCTTCACAGAAGTTTATAAAGCAGAGCCCTGAAAATAAAAAATCATTTATTTTTTATTTTTACAATGGTTACAGGAGAAATTGGACCCCAAAAGTTGTTGTCCAGTTTGTTCTGAGTACACTGGTACCCCATATGTGGGGGGTAACCACTGTTTGGGCATACGTCAGGGCTCGGAAGGGATGTAGTGACACTTTGAAATGCTGACTTGATGGAATGGTCTGCGGGCATCTTGTTACGTTTGCAGAGCCCCTGATGTGCCTAAACAGTAGAAACCCCCCACAAGTGACCCCATTTTGTAAACTAGACCCCCCAAGGAACTCATCCAGATGTGTGGTGAGCACCTTGAACCCCCACGTGCTTCACAGAAGTTTATAACGCCCGGGCATGAAAATAAAAAAATCATATCTTTTCCACAAACATGATCTTTTAGTCCCCAATTTTTTTATTTTCCCAAGGGTAACAGGAGAAATTAGACCCCAAAAGTTGTTGTCCAATTTGTCCTGAGTACGCTGATATCCCTTATGTGGGAGAAAACTACTGTATGGGCACACGTCGGGCTCGGAAGGGAAGTAGTGACGTTTTGAAATGCCAGCTTGATGGAAAGGTCTGAGGGCGTCATGTTATGTTTGCAGAGCCCATGATGTGCCTAAACAGTAGAAACCCCCGCAAGTGACCCCATTTTGGAAACTAGATCCCCCAAGGAACTCCTCTAGATGTGTGGTGAGCACTTTGAATCTCCAAGTTCTTCACAGAAGTTTATAACGCAGAGCTGTGAAAATAAAAAATATTTTTTTTTCCACAAAAATAATTTTTTTAGTCCCCAATTTTTTTTCCCCAATGGTAACAGCAGAAATTAGACCCCCAAAGTTGTTGTGCAATTTTTCCTGAGTACGCCGATACCCCATATGTGGGGGTAAACCACTGTTTGGGCACACGTCGGGGCTCGGAATAAAGGGAGCACTGTTTGACAATTTGAACGCAAAATTTGCAGGTGTCAATGGTGGCACCATTTACTTTTTTTCATTTTGATCACTGTGAGAGTTTATCACAGTGATCAAAATAAATTTCTGGACTCTGGAGGGCGCACTGCGCCCGCCATTTTGCAAGATGGCGGCGCCCATGAAACATCCCGGATGGACGCCGGGATGGATCCAGGGACATCGGAGGACCGGGAGAGGTGAGTAGAGGGGGTCGGAAGGTAAGGGGGGGATCGGAAGGTGGGGGGAGCAGAGGCAAGGAGGAGGGGAGCATTTAGTGATGGCGGTGACCGATCGCCGCAATCCACCGTGACTCGGTGTGGGGGGGGATCTCGGTCTCCAGCCATGGCAGATGCTATCGCAGCATCGGCCATGGCTGGATTGTAATATTTCACCAAATTGCATTGGTGAAATATTACAGATTGCTCTGATTGGCTGTTTCACTTTTAACAGTGAAACCCCGGTCACCCGACCTGCAGGAACATGATTTATAGCATGACGCCTACGTCGCCGTCATGGGTTGGGATGCCACTGGTTTTCACGACGCCGACGTAGGCGTCATGGGTCGGCAAGGGGTTAAGTGGATGTATAACTTTATTAAAGTTGAGCTTTGATGTAAACATCTCAAAAGAATATTCAAAGGAAGAGTGATGAGTGTTACAATCCAGTTGTTAGAACAAACAACGGACTGATTCACAATGAACAAACTCTGTTGCCAACCTTGTAGAATGAGAGAGGCAGTAGAGACATAATGGATTTAAATATTTAAAGGGAACCTGTCATGTCGAATAGCGCTCTATACCTGCAGAAATGTGTTTAATCTGCAGACTAAGGGTATGTTTCCACGTACCGTAATCCTTGTGCTTTGGACGGAGACGAAACCCCGCTCCGCACAAAGCACCGCCCCCTTCTGTACGTGCGGTGATTCCGGATGTGTTCATTGAATTCCTCCTGGGAGCAGCTGGCTTTCAGTCATACAAGCGTGCCAGCACAGCTACAGTCACAGCACTGAGTGTGGCGGTACTAAGTATGCCCCTGCACTTTGACTGATAGGTGGATCAGTGCAAAACCGGCTGTCAGTCCAAGTGCTGAGGCATGGTTATAGCTGCCGCTCTCAGTGCTGTGAGGGGTGACTGTAGCCACCCTGGCATGCCAGTATGACTGAAAGTCAGATGTTCCCGGGAGGAATAAAGTTATTTATCCGAGAAGCAGTGCTTTCATTACTATTGCTATTTATCAGCAGATTGGCAGGTTAATAATATTATCCAATGTGTTATTATCCCTTTCTAATATTATTTAGCCACAGAGAAAATTTCCTCCCAAAGTTGTCCACATCATTTAAGTGAAGAAATCTAGATGTGGGGAAAAGAGCGCACAATAGGGCGATACCCTATGGAGGGATAATGGGTAAGAACTTGGTTAACGCTCACCTGGTGGAGCTGCAACAGGCACAACTCCTTCGTAGGTATGAAGATAAATCCTCCAGAAAATATTGGATCCAGTTGGATCAAACACGTTACACTGCGTTTCTGGAGTAATCCAATTCCATACAAATGATGAGAATAACTTTTTTTTTTTATTCACTGCACATTTCAGCATCGTACCAGTGTCTTTATCAAGTGATAAAAACACAAAATTTCATCATTGAAGAATGTGATTACGCCAGCAGTGCAACCCACTAATGCGTTTCATCCATCCGGATCCCACTTAATCTAAGTAACATAATTTGTGTGAAGATTTTGAAAATTAGAAAGCCAATGGCTTCTTGTCATAAGCCATACAGTACAAAAATAGATTAGACTTTAGTAAAAAGGGATCTGACATAAAACATTAAAGTGCACAACAAAAGTAATCAAAATAGGGATCGGCAACCTTTCGTCAGTGAATTGAGTGCTCAAGTCTCTTTGGACATAAACTTTACCAGTACTATTAGGAATACTAAAAATTGCCAATCCCCAAGTTATTATGAAACTACTTTACAATGAAATACATAAATGTAAGAAAGGGGGAATAGAAAAAAACAAGTCACATTGAGTTACTAAAGATACTACTACTTCCAGGCACAGCATGCTTAAGAAACACGACGGAATTGTCTTATAACAGTACACGCAAGACATATCAAAGACAACACATATACCACTACAGAAAATGTGATCAGAAGAGTTATAAGGACAGAAGAATAGGAAGATGGCGGAAGAGAAAAAAAAACAGAACATACCAAATCTAGAACAGAGATTGCTGGCACAGCAGTCTGCTGCAGATAGCAAAAAGGAGAGGAGGGGAAAAAAGTAAAATAATATTTAACTCGTGTTTTCAGAAGACAATTCCTTGTTTTATTTGCTTCAGCCATTACCATGTCCATGCACCTAAGAAGCAAATTAAAAAGGAGGATGATGGTTATAGGCGACGGAATAAGGAAAGGCAATGCAGCTATCCAGTTACATAAGGGGAACCGCTCACCAGTTTTACACCAGATATGCCAATCAATTATAAAAGTGTGTAAATAGTGATCCTGCAACCCCTGTATATTCTCATTGGTGCCCCACAGACCCTCCGAAAAAGGATTTTATTCATGTGTGGGCGGTATGCAAACTGCTCCAGTCTGATGGTGTGTATGGAACGCGCTTGGCACCTCTTGAGTACCGGAAAATGCCAACTGTTTTTCCTTGATGGACTTGGATTACGTCTCCTAAGTCATTGAAGCAGTGCTTGAAGTTTCATTTCAGCACAATGGCGTAGGCATGCCTCACACTCCCCAACTGAGTGAAGAGCAAAGTCACTCAGCAGGCGCTGACTTCATCTCCATGTTATCTGCTGGATGCTCAATAGTGAAGAGTGAGGCGTGCGTGCGCAGGTCTCTGATTCAACCGCGCAGGCACGAAACTTAGAGAACTGTGTGGAAGCCATAGGAGATATCTTTCACATCTATTACGAAAGTAGAGGTGGTGTTTACCAGGACTGAGCAGGCGCCAAACAGGTTTCAGGAGCACCCATCAGATTGGACAGTTCAGTTTGCAAGCAGTGTGGGACATATAAGTATACATGAAAATAAACTTTGTAATATATCTTAAAGAAATTTGCTTCTTTATCTTAGTCTTCAGTGAATACAGACTTTCCCATTACAGACACTGGAGATATCAGCTGGCGCTCATTAAGTTTTATGAGGAGAGAAGAGGTGAAGGCAGATGCAGACATTTTGCTGCAAATTCTCCTGAAAGGACAGTTACACCTTAAAGGGGTTATACAGCTTGTTAAAATGAATGGCTTATACGTTCCAACAATATAATATCGGTGGGAGGGTGACCCTCACAATCGTTCCACTGTTTGAAGGGCCTGGTGTGCTCTCAATAGTGCTCTAGCCTTCAGAATGCCCACCTCTATACTGCAGTGCTGTAGCCTTCAGGATGCCCTCCCCTCTGTACTGCAGTGCTGTACCCTTCAGAATGCCCACCCCTCCATCCATACTGCAGTGCTGTAGCCTTCAGGATGCCCACCTCTGTACTGCAGTGCGGTAGCCTTCAGAATGCCCACCCCTCCATCCATACTGCAGTGCTGTAGCCTTCAGGATGCCCTCCCCTCTGTACTGCAGTGCGGTAGCCTTCAGAATGCCCACCCCTCCATCCATACTGCAGTGCTGTAGCCTTCAGGATGCCCTCCCCTCTGTACTGCAGTGCAGTAGCCTTCAGAATGCCCACCCCTCCATAATGCAGTGCTGTAGCCTCTTCAGGATGCCCATCCCTCCATCCATACTGCAGTGCTGTAGCCTTCAGGATGCCCTCCCCTCTGTACTGCAGTGCTGTAGCCTTTAGAATGCCCACCCCTCCAAACTGCAGTGCTGTAGCCTCTTCAGAATGTCAACCTCTCCATACTGCAGTGCTGTAGCCTCTTCAGAATGCCCACCCCTTCATACTGCAGTGCTTTAGCCTCTTCAGAATGCCCACCCATCCGTGCTGCAGTGTTGTAGCCTCTTCATAATTCCCACCCCTCTATACTGCTGTGCTGTAGTCTCTTCAGAATGCCCACCACTCTGTACTGCAGTGCTATAGCCTCTTCAGAATGCCCACCCCTCCGTGCTGCAGTACTGTAGTCGCTTCAGAATGCTCACTCCTCTGTACTGCAGTGATGTAGTCTCTTCAGGATGCCGTCCCCTCTGTACTGCAGTGCTGTAGCCTTCAGGATGCCCACCCCTCCATACTGCAGTGCTGTAGCCTCTTCAGAATACGCACCTCTCTGTACTGCAGTGCTGTAGCCTCTTCCGGATGCCCACACCTCCGTGCTGCAGTGCTGTAGCCTCTCTGTACTGCAGTGCTGTAGCCTCATCAGGGTGCCCACCCCTCTGTACTGCAGTACTGTAGCCTCTTCAGAATACCCACCTCTCTGTACTGCAGTGCTGTAGCCTCTTCCGGATGCCCACACCTCCGTGCTGCAGTGCTGTAGCCTCTTCAGGATGCCCACCCCTCTGTACTGCAGTACTGTAGCCTCATCAGGATGCCCACCCCTCTGTACTGCAGTGCTGTAGCCTTCAGGATGCCCACCCCTCCGTGCTGCAGTACTGTAGCCTCTTCAGGATGCCCACCCCTCCATGCTGAAGTGCTGTAGCCTCTTCATGATGCCCACCCCTTTGTACTGCAGTGCTGTAGCCTCTTCAGGATGCCCACCCATCCGTAGTGCTGTGAAGTAGCCTCTTCAGAATGCCAACCACTCTGTACTGCAGTGCTGTAGCCTCTTCGCAATTTTCAAATTTTGAATTTTTATTCTGTTAAACCAGTGAGTTATGTGACACAAAATAGTTAATAAATAATATTTCCCACATGTCTACTTTACATCAGCACAATTTTGGAAATACATTTTTTTTGTTAAGAAGTTATAAGGGTTAAAAGTTGACCAGCGATTTCTCATTTTTACAGCAAAATTTACAAAACCATTTTTTTAGGGACCACCTCACATTTGAAGTCACTTTGAGGGGTCTATATGGCAGAAAATACCCCAAAGTGACACCATTATAAAAACTGCACCCCTCAACCTACTCAAAACTACATTCAAGAAGATTATTAACCCTTCAGGTGCTTCACAGGAACTAAAGCAACGTGGAAGGAAAAAATGGACATTTTAATTTTTCCAACAAAAATGTTATTTTAGCATCAATTTTTTCATTTTTGCATGGGCAACAGGATAAAATGTATCCTAAAATTTGTTGGGCAATTTCTCCTGAGTACACAGATACCTCATATGTGGTCATAAACCACTGTTTGGGCGCACGGCAGGGCTCAGAAGGGAAGAAGCGCCATTTGACTTTTTGAATGGAAAATAGGCTGGAATATTTAGCGGTTGCCATGTCGCATTTGGAGAGTCCCTGTGTGCCTAAACATTGGAGCTCCCCCACAAGTGACCCCATTTTGGAAACTAGACCCCCCAAGGAACTTATCTAAAGGCATAGTGAGCACTTTGAACCCCCAGGTGCTTTACAAATTGATCCGTAAAAAAAAGAAAGTACTTTTTTTTGACAAAAGTTTTATTTTAGCCTCAGTTTTTTCATTTTCACATGGGCAACAGGATAAAATGGCTGCTAAAATTTGTTGGGCAATTTCTCCTGAGTACACAGATACCTCATATGTGGTCATAAACCACTGTTTGGGTGCACGGTAGGGCTCAGAAGGGAAGGAGCGCCATTTGACTTTTTGAATGGAAAATGAGCTCCAAACGTTAGCGGACACCATGATGCGTTTGGAGAGCCCCTGTGTGCCTAAAAAAGTCAAAAAAAAACCACATGTGACACCATTTTGGAAACTAGACCTCTTATGGAACTTATCTAGATGTGTTATTAGCACTCTGAACCCCCAAGTGCTTCACAGAAGTTTATAACGCAGAGCAGTGAAAATAAAAAAATCATTTATTTCCTCAAAAATGATTTTTTAGCCCACTATTTTTTATTTTCACAAGGGTAATAGGAGAAATTGGACCACAAAAGTTGTTGTGCAATTTGTCCTGAGTACCACTGTTTTGGCGCATGGGAGAGCGCAGAAGGGAAGGAGCGCCATTTTGGAATGCAGACTTAATGGAATGTTCTGCGGGCGTCATGTTGCGTTTGCAGAGCCCCTGATGTGCCTAAACAGTAGAAACCCCCCACAAGTGACCCCATTTTGGAAACTAGATCCCCCAAGGAGCTTATCTAGATGTGTAGTGAGCACTTTGAACCCCCAAGGGCTACACAGAAGTTTATAACACCTGGGCATGAAAATAAAAAAATCATATTTTTTCCACAAACATGATCTTTTAGTCCCCAATTTTTTTTTATTTTCCCAAGGGTAACAGGAGAAATTAGACCCAAAAAGTTGTTGTCCAATTTGTCCTGAGTACGCTGATATCCCATATGTGGGAGAAAACTACTGTATGGGCACACGTCGGGGCTTGGAAGGGAAGTAGTGACGTTTTGAAATGCCGACTTGATGGAATGGTCTGCGGGCGTCATGTTACATTTGCAGAGCCCATGATATGATTAAACAGTAGAAACCCCCCCAAGTGACCCCATTTTGGAAACTAGATCCCTCAAGGAACTCCTCTAGATGTGTGGTGAGCACTTTGAATCTCCAAGTTCTTCACAGAAGTTTATAATGCAGAGCTGTGAAAATAAAAAATCATTTTTTTTTCCACAAAAATAATTTTTTTAGTCCCCAATTTTTTTCTCCAAGGGTAACAGGAGAAATTAGACCCTCAAAGCTGTTGTGCAAATTTTCCGGAGTACGCTGATACCCCATATGTGGGGGTAAACCACTGTTTGGGCACACGTCGGGGCTCGGAATAAAGGGAGCACTGTTTGACAATTTGAACGCAAAATTTGCAGGAATCAATGGTGGCATCATGTCGTGTATGGACACCCCCTGATGTGCCTAAATAGTGGAAACCCCTCAATTCTAACTCCTACCCTAACCCCAACACAACTCTAACCCCAACCCTAACCCCTACACACCCCTAACCCTAATCCCAACCCTAACCACAAAACACCCCTAACACTTATCCTAACTCTAACCACAAACCTAACCCTAAGCCCAATCCTAACCCTAATTCCAACCCTAACCCTAACCCTAGTTCTAACCCTAATCCTAAGGCTGGGTTCATATCGCGTTTTACCAGCCCGTTGAACACATAGCGTTGACGGGCTGGTAACAGTATAGCATTACGCGATCGCGTTATGCTATACCCGCTAGCGCAGATGAATCAGCAGATGATTCATCTGCGCTAGCGGTGACGGAGCCCAGACGATGCAGGCCGCGTCCGAGGCTCCATCACTGAATGACGGCACGTCGCGAACGCATGCCGCATTACGGCATGCGTCGTGATGTGCCCGCAAATGGGGGTGAATGGCAGCGTTAACGGATTGCGTTACACCGCGTTATACTGCGGTGTAACACAGTCCGTCTAACGGACTGCCATAACGCAATATGAACACAGCCTTATAATCGTAACCCTAACCCTAATAAAAAGATAAAAAAATATATATATTTTTTATTTTATTTGTCCCTACCTATGAGGGTGATAAATGGGGCGTTTATTTACTTTTTTTTATTTTGATCACTGTGAGAGTTTATCACAGTGATCGAAATAAATTTCTGGACTCTGGAGGGCACACTGCGCATGCGCCCGCCATTTTGCAAGATGGCGGCGCCCATGAAACATGCCGGACGGACGCCGGGACGGATCCAGGGACATCGGAGGACCGGGAGAGGTGAGTAGGGGGGGGTCGCAAGGTAAGAGGGTGGATCGGAAGGTGGGGGCAACGGAGGCAAGGAGGAGGGGAGCATTTAGTGATGGCGGAGACCGATCGCCGCCATCTATCGGTGGCCGATTGCCGCCGTGACTTGGTGGGGGGGGTCGATCTCGGTCTCCAGCCATGGCAGATGCTATTGCAGCATCGGCCATGGCTGAATTGTAATATTTCACCAAATTTCATTGGTGAAATATTACAGATTGCTCTGATTGGCTGTTTCACTTTTAACAGCCAATCAGAGCGATCGTAGCCACGTGGGGGTTAAGCCAACCCCTCTTTAGTGAAGCACAAAGGGTCTTGTGCCTGTGGGTCGGGTGACCTTTCAGTGACCCCGGTCACCCGACCCGCAGGAACGTGATCGTTTCATGACACATACGCTGTGTCACAGGTCGGGAAGGGGTTAATTTATTTTTTGTACCCTTATACAGTCAATAAGATGTACAAAAAATATTGTGGTTTAATGGTTAGATGAGACCAAAATAGAACTTTTTGGTATCAACTCCACTCACCGTGTTTGGAAGGAGAAGGTTGAACACAATCCCAAGAACACCATCCCAACCGTGAAGCATGGTGGGGGAAACATCTTATTTTTGGGCTTGCTTTTCTGCAAAGGGGACAGGACGACTGCACGAAATTGAAGGGAGGATGAATGGGGTCATGTATTATGAGATTTTGGCCAGCAACCTCCTTTCCTCAGAAAGAGCATTGAAGATGGTCGTGGCTGGTTCTTCCAGAATGACAATGACAAGAAACACATAGCCAAGGCAACTAAGGAGTAGCTCCGCAAGAAGTATTTCAAGATCCTGGAGTGGTCTAGCTAGTTCTTAGACCTGAACACAATAGAAAATCTTTGGAGATTGCTGAAACTCAATGTTGCCCAGTGACAGCCCCGAAACCTTGCTGCAGTGTGTGCAAACTTGGTCAAGAGCTACAGAAAACAGTTTGCAATAACACAGGTCAAATAAGGTTTCTGAACTAAATGTTAAGTTTTGCTTTTCTATTGTATTAAATACTTATTTCATGAAATAAAATGCAAATTAATTATGTAAAAATCACACAATGTGATATCTTGTTTTTCCCACTGAATGACCCGAAACACACAGCCAGGGCAACTAAGGATTGGCTCTGTAAGAAGCATTTCAAGGTCCTGGAACGGCCTAGCCAGTCTACAGACCTGAACCCAATAGAACCATTTTGGAGGGAGCTGAAACTCAATGTGGCCCAGCAACAGCTTTGAAACTTACAAGATCTGGAGAAGATCTGTATGGAGGAGTGGGCCAAAATCCCTGCTGTAGTGTCCAAACTTGGTCAAGAACTACAGGAAAAGTTTGACCTCTAATTGCAAACAAAGATTTCTGTACAAAACATTAAATTCTGTTTTTCTATTGTAACAAATATTTATTTCACGCAATAAAATGCAAATTAATTACCGTATATACTAGAGTATAAGCCGACCCGAGTATAAGCCGAGGCACCTACTTTTGCCACGGAAAACTGGGCCACGTACCGCTCGGCAGGAAGAGCTGCAGGCGACGGCGGCCAGAAAGAGATGCAGTGCTAGCACCCAGGTGCGCAGGTAAGTATGATGCGTGCTGGAAGCCGGCGGCTGTGGTTGGCACTGTGCGCTATTACAACAACGGCACAGGCTTTAGCCACAGCCGCTGTCTCCTACCTCTGTGACCCGCTGCTCCCCCTCCCACGTCGCCTTTCTGAGACAATGACTCATGTATAAGCCGAGGGGGGCATTTTCAGCACAATAAAATGTGCTGAAAAACTTGGCTTACACACAAGTAGATATGGTATGTAAAAATCATACAATGTGATTTTCTGGATTTTTTATTAAAGTTTCTGCCTCTCCATTGTTTGTAGGTGGGAAAACTTGCAAAATCGGCAGCATATCAAATACTTTTTCCCCACTGTATATTAACCATATTCGGCTATGTTCACAAGTTGCATTTTTGCGGCAGCAAAACCTGCTTCCTTGGCAGTATGAAACTTTATGCAGAAACGCAGGTTTTGCTTGTCTTTGGTCATTCTACATTTGTCTCTTGTGCACGCTGATAACATTTAGAGCAAAAAGAAAAAAAAAATCTGATTCTACTTCATCAGGTTTTGGAAAAAAAAAAAAAAAACAGATATGCTTTTCCAGCCTTTTTTCACCACCCATTATTTTCAGTGGGTGAAAAATGCTGAAAGTAGTGACATGCTCTACTGTACAAAACCCAAGAAAAAAACAAGCTGTGTGCATGAGATTTCTGAAATCTCAGACATAGCTGGTACTGCAAAATGCAGCTTAAATTAGCATTAAAAAAATGCATCACGTGTGAACAAACTCTTATGTGATAAAACTGACCTGGTAATATGATTCTCCAGGTTGGTACGAGAACACAAACACCAAACATTTTTTTTTATTTAAGTGGTGAAAAAAAAATGTGGAAATTTGTAAGAAGAACAAATTATTTGCTTTTGTCGTCATTTTCCGAGACCCATAACATTTTCATTTTACGATATGGGGCTGTGTGAGGGCTTATGTTTTGTGCCCTCAGCTGATATTTTTACTTATCCCATTTTGGGGTAGATATATTGCGATTGCCTCACTTGCATTTTATTGCAATGCTGCAGCGAAAAAAAACAAAACAAAAAGTAATTCTTAAGTTTTGATTTTTTTTCCTCATTACAAGTTTTACCAATCTGATGTATTTTAGATTTTGCTAGATCAGACTTTTACAAACACATCAATACCAAATGTGTATTTTTTTGTTTTAATTTTAATTCAGCAAAAGGGGGTGATTTGAACTTTTATGAGTTTTTTCATATTTTAAACTTTTATTTTTTATTTTCCACTTTTACTGGCTTTAACGCCTTAAAGAAAACCGTCGTACATGTACGGTGCATGTCGATAGCAGGTGTATGGAGTTAACTCTCACAGCTACCAAGTGATGGCTGTGTATTACAGGACCTGATAATAACAGCTCCACTCACAATTGTTAATTTGTTAAATGCCACTGTCAATTTGCGACAGCGGCATTTAACACGTGCAGACGTTAGCGAAAGCTATTTTCTCCGCCCAAAAAGTCACATCTATCCATAAATTGTGCTAATAAACATGTTGTCTATCCCTGCAAAAAATAAGCCATCACACAATTCCATCGGCCGAAAAATAAAAACGTTACGGGTTTCGGAAAATGGTGACAACCCCCCCAAATTTTTTTTTGCAAACTTCTGATTTTTTTTCACCACTAAAATAATATAATATAAAAACTGGACAGGTTTGTTCATGACTAAGGGTGCTGCGTCACCTGAAACGCGTTGATGACGCATTCATCTGCTGCTATCTATGCTGATACTCCTCTGTATTTGGAATGACAAGTGAATAAAGATTTTTTTATCTTCACTTCATCGTTGAGCTGGATTTTCTCCTTTTGCAATGTTCTATGTCTGACACAGCGGTTCCTTGCTCCGATCTCTGGTATGCTGCACTGGTGAGCTGGACTTTTATTTCTACTTGGTATTACTGTAATCGTATTGATGAGTACAATCATATTACATGGTCCTCTTTACCACAAAATGTACACGGTAAAAACAGCTTCACCCAAAAAGCTGAATTTTTTTTTTTCACAATTCCACCGCACTTGAAATTTTTTTCTTATTTTCCAGTAAAATTAATTGTGTTATTCAAAAGTACAACTCATCCTACAAAAAACAAACCTTCATATGTCAATGTGAACAGAAAAATAACAGTTATGACTTTGGGAAGAAGGCGAGGAAAAAACAGAAATGCAAATCATCTGATCACAGTGCATCAGTATGGTCATGCACAACTAAAATCAAGGCCTTCTATAAATGCCAGCCACGGGATGGCTTTGACAGGAGGAGCATAATGACATTCTTGGCGGGAGTCTTCATCTGCGTCTCGCAGTCATGTCATGGGTGCGCTGATGAGAGCGTTTTAAATGCCGCTGTCAGAGACTGATAAATTGTCATATGTTGTGAAGGGGTTTATGTGTGTGGGGGGGGGGGGAGGAGTAGTAGCAATTACATTTTTTTTTTCAAATAATTTTACAATTTTTTTTTAGTCCTCTTAGGGGACTTCAACCTGTGATCATCAATCACTTGTTCCATATAATACCAAACTATTGAAGTATATAGAGAAAATCAGGGTGTGTTCTGTGAAGACCAGCCACAGACGGGGCTTCACAGGAGTACAATCATAGCAGGCCCCGCCGCTATGGCCACCCATCAGTACCCTGCAGTTGCGTTGCGTGTAAAGCCAATAGGTGCACAGAAAGATGCGCCCTCCATCCAAGCCGCAAGCCTTACATGCCTCTGTCAGAGATTGAAGGACTAACAGCTGAACTCTAACTGTTGCTATTACAGTCAGATGCTGGCAGTGGAATACAACCAGCATCTGCTGGGTATGGGAAGTTCAGTCCATACTCGCTTTCCATGTGCCATACAAGAATGCTGGATGTCATAAGGGATGAAAGTGTCATTCCATTCTTAACTATCATTTTTCTACACCTATTGACCAAACACTTGAGTGAGACAATTAGGTGCATTCATTTTACAATACTGAAAAGGAGAATGATAATTTAAGCAGGCAATTTATTTTACCCTAAAAGCGTGAAATATGATTCTTCTATTAAGTTTAGCTCACATAAGCCTTACCTTTCTGCAGCTGCAATGGAATACAATGTATGTCATTTTCTAGCATTGTTCCTCAATTTGAAAATTTTACTGCTGCTATAATATCAAAACATGTTTGTCAGAGTGCTGATGGGAATGTGTCTTAAGAAACTTACCAACTGTTTAAAATCGAGCTTTTATGTTAAATGCATTTTTTCCCATTTTTGAGACACTTATATTTCTATCTATATTAAAAAAAAAGAAAAAAAGTATAGCGTTCATAATGGCCTCTAGGTATAATATTGGGCTCCCAGTTCCTATTCTTTTCACCTGCCATATGAGGAGCAATAGATTAACTGAAGCCTATTAGTTTGTATAGAAGCATTATCCAAGCATGTTCTGTGGGTATAAGTCAATGTGAAGGAAGGAGTAAGAGGTGAGATATGACAGCACTTATTGTGAATGATGTAACTGGTGTAATCCAATTTATATAGAGGTTTTACCTTTTACGGTAATCCTTTCTAATAATAAGGAAACTCCAGAAAAGTCTACTGTACAGAGGGAGGAAAAAAAGACTAGTGGCAAATTAGAAAATTGTGAGCTTTCTTTTTAAAAAAAAATAGATTGTAAAATGAAATATTGAATAAAAATATTATAAAAATTTAAGTACATTTAAAACCTTTTAAAAAAAACCTAATTTACACATGACATATTCCATTTAAAGTGAACCTTTCAGCAGGATTGTGCTTAGCAAACTACAGACACTATTAGGTTGGTGCCGTTATACTGATTACAATGATACCTGGGTGGATGAAATACGTCTTGTGGTTATTGTTTATTCTGTATTTGTAGTTTTCAGTTAATGAGATTTTCGTGCTTCACTGAGGGATCAGTGACCTGTCATAAGCTCGTAAGGATGAATATGTAAGCAAAAACCACATAAAGCCCTGCCCACAGGTCCGCCCACAAGCACAAGAATCTCAACTAAAAACTACAAATACAGATTAAACAACCACAAGACGGACTTCATCAACCCAGGTATCATTGTAATCAGTATAACAGCACCAACCTGACACTGTCTGTAGGTGAGGCTGGTTTCACATTTGCGTCTATGTGCACAGCGTTTCATCCGCATAGATCCGCATGCGTCAGGCTTACATATCTTTAACATGGTGTACGCAGAGACATGCGTTTGCATGCAAACGCGTATGCATGCATCATTTTGCGGTGTCCAGTGGTATCCGGCGTATGCAACATGTTGTATTTTTTGAAGCGTCAAAAATCTGTCAAATATGCGTCAAAACAACACATTACTGTCTATGGGAACGCATTATTACGCAAGGACATGCGTACGGATGCGTTCGATACGCATGCGTTCGTCATGAGACATGCCCTTTTGGTGTCTGTCATATCGAACGCATGCGCATAAACAATGCAAACGCATGCAAAAAACCGCATACAAACGCATGCACATGCAGCGTTATTTGGCTTGATGCTGAAGATGATGCAGATAAAAAAAACACTGCGTAAACATGCATTTTTGCATGCGTTTGCAGATGATATGCTGCGCACATAAACGCAAATGTGAACCTAGCCTTACTGTGCACAATCCTGCTGACAGGTTCACTTTAACACAGAGCTTGTGGTCTAAGATAGATATTTTTAAAATTAAAAATTAATAAATTATATACAAAAATGGTATTACCCTTGCTTTTCTTTCTGCTTCCAGGCGCTGCATAATAAGTATCGTGTCCATATCATCATCTTCTTCATCCTCATCATCATCCTCATCTTTCTGCTTTGACTCTTGGAGCCTCTTCTGGAACTGCCACTCCAGCATTAATTTGCGAAGCCTGTCATTCTCTTCTGCAGAGCGTTCTGATTTGTTCTG
>JARQOD010000005.1:414152014-414210065 GCA_033576555.1 Oophaga sylvatica
ATTGTGAATGATGTAACTGGTGTAATCCAATTTATATAGAGGTTTTACCTTTTACGGTAATCCTTTCTAATAATAAGGAAACTCCAGAAAAGTCTACTGTACAGAGGGAGGAAAAAAAGACTAGTGGCAAATTAGAAAATTGTGAGCTTTCTTTTTAAAAAAAAATAGATTGTAAAATGAAATATTGAATAAAAATATTATAAAAATTTAAGTACATTTAAAACCTTTTAAAAAAAACTAATTTACACATGACATATTCCATTTAAAGTGAACCTTTCAGCAGGATTGTGCTTAGCAAACTACAGACACTATTAGGTTGGTGCCGTTATACTGATTACAATGATACCTGGGTGGATGAAATACGTCTTGTGGTTATTGTTTATTCTGTATTTGTAGTTTTCAGTTAATGAGATTTTCGTGCTTCACTGAGGGATCAGTGACCTGTCATAAGCTCGTAAGGATGAATATGTAAGCAAAAACCACATAAAGCCCTGCCCACAGGTCCGCCCACAAGCACAAGAATCTCAACTAAAAACTACAAATACAGATTAAACAACCACAAGACGGACTTCATCAACCCAGGTATCATTGTAATCAGTATAACAGCACCAACCTGACACTGTCTGTAGGTGAGGCTGGTTTCACATTTGCGTCTATGTGCACAGCGTTTCATCCGCATAGATCCGCATGCGTCAGGCTTACATATCTTTAACATGGTGTACGCAGAGACATGCGTTTGCATGCAAACGCGTATGCATGCATCATTTTGCGGTGTCCAGTGGTATCCGGCGTATGCAACATGTTGTATTTTTTGAAGCGTCAAAAATCTGTCAAATATGCGTCAAAACAACACATTACTGTCTATGGGAACGCATTATTACGCAAGGACATGCGTACGGATGCGTTCGATACGCATGCGTTCGTCATGAGACATGCCCTTTTGGTGTCTGTCATATCGAACGCATGCGCATAAACAATGCAAACGCATGCAAAAAACCGCATACAAACGCATGCACATGCAGCGTTATTTGGCTTGATGCTGAAGATGATGCAGATAAAAAAAACACTGCGTAAACATGCATTTTTGCATGCGTTTGCAGATGATATGCTGCGCACATAAACGCAAATGTGAACCTAGCCTTACTGTGCACAATCCTGCTGACAGGTTCACTTTAACACAGAGCTTGTGGTCTAAGATAGATATTTTTAAAATTAAAAATTAATAAATTATATACAAAAATGGTATTACCCTTGCTTTTCTTTCTGCTTCCAGGCGCTGCATAATAAGTATCGTGTCCATATCATCATCTTCTTCATCCTCATCATCATCCTCATCTTTCTGCTTTGACTCTTGGAGCCTCTTCTGGAACTGCCACTCCAGCATTAATTTGCGAAGCCTGTCATTCTCTTCTGCAGAGCGTTCTGATTTGTTCTGTAGTTCACTAATTTCCTTGCTGAGCATATCTACAATGTGCATTTGTTGCTGCTTTTCCAATTTCTCTTTGGCATCCCGCTTCCACGGATCAGGAGAAAGACTGTCACTAGAAGAAAGTTCCTCTTTGCTTACTGTAATATATTGAAGGTCACGTCTTTCTATTGTGCGCGGTTGCTGCTGAGGTTGCAGCTCACGGATAACGGTTTCTTGTGGACGGGGAACATTTGCAGGTTTCTCTGGTTTTGTCAGTGGAATGTTTGAGGGCGGTACTGGTACGGAAGGCTGTGAAACAACAACAACATGTGGAGCAGCAGTAGCCGGGGTTTGCACTTTTCCAAGTTTTCGCTCTTGTTCTCGTCTCTTTCTTTCTCTTTCCTCCTCTAAACGGGCTTTTTCCTTCTCATACCACCTTTGATGTTCTTCTCTTTTTTTCCTCTCTAATGCAGCAGATTGTGAGTTCAACTGAGAGCTCAGTTGACTTTGTGATGGCGGTGGTGGTGGAAGTGGTAAATCAATAGAAATACCCTCAAATCTTTCAAATTCTTCTCCATAATGCATTGGTGGTGGTGGTGGTGGTGGCGGCAGATCCGTTCTCACAGGCTGTGACACTGCAACTGGAGGAGCCTGAGAAGCCACTGGAGTTTTCCAACGACCAGGACCAGTTTTGTTTAACAATGAGGAGGAAGAATATGTCATCATTGAACTGTTTAGATGTTCTTGGCTGGATGTACTAGATTCCACAGTAGAGGTTTGACTTGTCCAACTGTCCTTGTTATCCATCTTTCTGTCTAAAAACTCCAAATTAGTTCCCATGACAGACTCTATATGACTTTGTTTTGATTGAAATCCAGGTTCATCTCTTAACTCTTCTTGAGAATGTTCAATTCGCTTTAAAAATAAATAAATAACTATAGTATAGAGTAAAAAAAACACTAGATTTACAACTACAAAAAACTAGGCACTATAGAGGTAATAACTTTTGTAAGTCATTCTATTAGATGTTAACCAGCAGCGAGGGACCACCCGAAGTCTGTATTGCGGGTTACAATAAACTAAGCAGTGTCCTTTCCCTGCTGCTAAGGTACCATCTTCAGTGTGTGAGCATGTGCCATAAGATTCTATAGCACTCACACTGAAAATGGAAAAGCAGGACACTGTTTGCAGGACAGACTTCAGGCAGGTTATCAGCTAATAGAGAATATTAATATAATATAGAGTCCTGCAATATAGTCATTTTCTTGAGACAGTGGATATACTTTTTACCAGAAAGATTACCAAGGTTATTGAAGTAGGTGGCTCGTCAATTTTTGTGAACTGCTTACTTGAACAGAAGTACTGCTAGAGTGGTTGCTTCCACCTTGAACATGCACTTTGTCTTCATAATCTGGCCATTGGCCTTGTGGAGGATTTAGTCGATCTTGGGATTTGGGGTTTGGAAATGTAAAATATTCCCTGGTATACGTCTGAGTTGGAATAGGATAGGCCTCTGGTCTCGATGATAGTTGTAGTTCCTGAAACAAAGGACACTTCAGTAAATTATATACAACACAAAAATAAATAGTGTAATGTATTAAAAAAAAAAAAACATTTTTTCTGACCCAACGTAAAAATAATTTTGTGTCTGAGAAATTGGAAGTTGGCATTTTAACTATTCTTAGACTCTCTGCAAGAAGTTTCAACTGCCACTGAAGTCTATTACTAGATGCAGTGCAGTTTACATATTACCAGTGTTGTGAAAGTGGGGAATTTGACTAGAGAGTACACTGAATGCATATTATAAGCACAAACTAGGGAAAACAAAAAAGATAGTCACTAAGGATGAGCAAACCCGAATGGTAAAGTTCTGGGCTGTTACCAGTGCAGACCCTGAACATGGACTTCTAAATGGAAATCTGTGCTACTGTTCAGGTTCAACACCCGAATAAAGCTTGTGGAAAGGCTGCAGCACAGGCAATTAGCAGGTTTTCAGGCTGTGTGTACTTACGGCCCCATCACAGCCATGGCAAGTATTGCCATGGCTTACAGTGACTGTGACTGGTGGGGATGTCAGTAAGGTTGCCGCCGGTCAAATCCATCGTTTCCCACACTGTTACACAGAGGTTCTGCCCGGCAGCAAGTGCTAACCCTACTGATGCCACTGCCCATCACAGACAATGCTGGGTATCGCGAACCGCAGAGAGACCCAGCAGCGTCTGCTGCAGTTAGTGCCTACGAAGCTGTTCTCTGAATGGGACTCCGTATGCTGGAATTTCGGAAGGTGTTAATCGTGGGACCTCGATGTGGACTACAGCAGATCTCTTGGGCTACATCGAACCGGCATGGGAGTTTTATCTTTAATAAATTTGTAAAAGAGGGTAAATGTCAGGGAGTGTTTATTACAAATAAAATACTTTTTATGTGTGTCTTTACTTATTTCTAGTTCTGGGTAAGTAATAGGGGTGTCTCAGACACCTCTCCATTACTAACCCCGAGGCTTGGTGTCAGCCAGCTGTTAACAAACACACCATAAAATTCCCCCGATTGCCAAAGCACCAGGGCAATCGGGATGAGCTGATGCTAAGTATAAATATAAATATGATGCGCCACTTCTGCGGCAGCTGATTTTTGTAGGTTGGGAATGGCCCAATAATCATGGGTATTCCCAGTCTATTGATATAAAACTGCAGCTGTCTGCTTTCCCTTAGCTGGTTATTAAAAATAGGGAGGACCCCACGCTGTTTTTTTTCATTTATATTAGTACGGTATTTTTATTATATTTATTAGTAATTAATTAATGAAAAAAACGGTGTGGGGTCCCACCTATTTTTAATAATCAGCTAAGGGAAGGCAGAAAGCTGCAGACTTATAATAATAGGCTGGGAATGTCTATTGTTACTGGGCCATTCCTAATCTAAAAAGAACAGCCTGTAGCGGCCCCAGAAGTAGAGCATCACATTTCACGTGCCACTTTTAGTACTTAGCCTTGGCTCATCCCAATTGCCCTGGTGCAGTGACAATCGGGGTAATTTTTGAGGATCTTGATGTCAGCAGCTGGCCGACACCAAGCCCAGGGGTTAGTAATGGAGGTGTCAGACACCTCCATTACTAACCCAGTCGTAAAAAGAAATAAACACACGCACAGAAAAGTCACACTCTACGACAATTACCCTGGTTTACCAATTTATTAAAGATAAAACTCTGTCAGTATGCCGTATTTCAAAGAATCTGTTGTAGTCCACATTGAGGTCCCACGACGAGCATAGTTCAAAATTCCAGCATATGGAGCTCCGTTTAGAGTAAGGAGCTTCATAGGCCACAATTGTAGCAGACACTGCAGAGTATCGCAACGGTCCGCAATACCCAGCAGTGTCTGTAGTCGGCAGTGAGGTCAGTTAAGGTTACCACTTACCGCCGGTCAGAGCCGCTGTGACAGTGTGGGAAACAGCGGCTTTGACCAGCAATAACCTTATGGATATCATTGCAGGTCACAGCCGTAAGTTCACACGCTGTCCTCTGCGTGACAGAATGTGAATCGCAGCGGTCTGCGATACACAGTGGCCGTCACCGGCAGTGACTACAGTAATGTTACCACCGGTCAGAGCCGCTGTTTCCCATGTTGTCACACAGAGGATCGCAGAGGAATGGCCGGCTGTTCTGGCCCTCCATTGACTTGAATCGGGTTCAGGTTAAAGATCAGATACTGTTCTGGTTCCCGAACCGGACTTTTTTTCTAAAGTTCGGCAGAATCCGACAGACCAGAACATCCACAGGTCTGCTCATCCCTAAGTGTCACTACTCCTCACGTATCTCCGATATCACTTATTCACTACAAATTTCACAACTTAAAAACTACACTAAAATGCACGGTACTCATACAATCCTAAAAACACATTTTTAATGTTTCTAAAATATATAAAAATAGATGGAGCATTGCATGATCAAATTAAATATCACACATTTTAATTTAAATAGATAAATAGGCCAATTATTTTATTAGTATCTCCAAAAAGGATTACCATGTCATCCTATCAAAAACTGACACCCGTATTTCATAGAATTCAACAAAGTTTCTTGATACATAAATAACAATACACCATGAAAACTTTAAGACTGAGGTGGTACATAAAAAATGCATCATGTGGCGTAGCGTGACGTGGCCATACATAATTGGTATAGAATAGCAAAAATTAATAAAACTTTATTTTTTATACACAATTTCATAATCTCTCATATGTGCTCATAAATTTAGGAAAAGTAGTATCAACACCAATATACACACAAGCTGGATAGGAAATAGTGTGGATTCATATAGAATTCTTAAGTTCAAAGAAAAAGTCAAACTGCACTACAGGAATTCCCCATTCACCATTGTAGATGTATGTCCTCTTGTTATCTGAAGTATAGCAGCTGGTATTAACAGGTTTGCGGTGCTCAGCATGAAAAATTATATGTAGATATAATGTAGAAGTAGAAAAATGCGGCACTCACCACGTTGCAGATAAATTTTTAGTCCTTTATTTCACCAAGTGTGGCTTGAACATGAAAAATACGGATTTTTGTGTTACTCACCGTAAAATCCTTTTCTCCGAGACGCTCATTGGGGGACACAGGACTGTGGGGTGTATGCTACTGCCGCTAGGAGGCTGACACTAAGTAAACATAAAAAAAGGTTAGCTCCTCCTCCGCCGTATACACCTCAGCACTGGCCGCAGGCAAACCCAGTTTAGTGCAAAAAGCAGTAGGAGGCTAAAAAATAAATCAAGAGTTAACACAGATACAGTATATCCAGAAGAAAAAACTGCTGATACCAACTTAAGGAGAATAGAGTTAACTCAATATAAAGCCAGCCGGCTATAAGGGAGGGTGCTGTGTCCCCCAATGAGCGTCTCGGAGAAAAGGATTTTACGGTGAGTAACACAAAAATCCGTATTTCTCCTTCGTCTCATTGGGGGACACAGGACTGTGGGACGTCCCAAAGCAGTCCCTTGGGTGGGAAATCGACTCCACAGTGTAATTTATAACAGGCATTGCCTATAGGTGCGCAACCGCGCCCTGAAGAATCCTTCTACCCAGACTGGCATCTGCAGAAGCCTGGGTATGGACATTATAATGCTTGGAAAAAGTATGCAGACTGGACCAGGTTACTGCTTTACAAACCTGTTCCACCGAAGCCTGATGCCGAAGGGCCCAGGAGGCACCCACCGCTCGGGTGGAGTGAGCCTTGATCCCTGCGGGAACTACCGCGCCTCTGATGCGGTAAGCCTCCTGAATGGCTAACCGAATCCACCTAGCCAAGGTTGATTTAGAGGCAGCGAGTCCCTTCCTGCGACCCTCAGGGAGAACAAACAGCGTGTCCGTCTGCCGAAAGGACGCCGTCGAGAAACATATCTCCTGAGTGCTCTCACCAGATCCAGCGTATGGAGAGCCTTCTCCACTCGGTGCGTCGGAGCTGGGCAAAATGAGGGCAAAACAATGTCCTCATTAATATGAAAAGAGGACACGACTTTAGGCAAAAAAGGTGGTGTTGGTCTGAGCACCACCTTATCCTGATGGAAAAGCAAGTACGGAGCTCGACAAGACAGTGCGGCCAGCTCCGAAACCCGCCTTATGGATGTTATGGCTACCAAAAACACCACTTTCCAGGAAAGAAATGACAGAGAAACCTCCTGCAAAGGTTCAAAAGGAGACTCCTGCAGGACTCCCAGGACTAGATTGAGATCCCAAACATCTAAGGGAGCCTTGTAGGGGGGAACTATATGGACAACCCCTTGAATAAAGGTCCTAACCTGAAAATTAGACGCGATTCTTCGCTGAAAAAGCACTGATAAGGCTGATATCTGGCGTCTAAGCGTACTTGGTGCTAGACCTGAATCTAGGCCTATCTGGAGAAATGACAGAATGTTTGGAATTGAAAACCGAAGCGGGGAACAACCATGTTCCCTGCACCAAGCAAAAAAGACCTTCCAAGTACCGTGATAGATGCGAGCCGAAACGGGCTTTCGGGCGTTAGCCATCGTTGCGGCGACCTTTTTAGAGAAACCAGCCCTGGTCAGGATCCAAGATTCAATGGCCAGGCCGTCAAACACAGGACCGCTAAGTTCTGGTGGTAAACTGGGCCCTGGGAGAGAAGGTCCACGCGCTCTGGCAGTCGCCATGGAGCGTCGGCGAGCAATTGTACCAGCTCCGCGTACCATGAGCGGCGCGGCAATCCGGAGCGATTAATATCGCAGGAACCCCCTCTATCCTGATCTTTCTGATCACCCTTGGGAGAAGGGCTATTGGTGGAAACAAGTATGGAAGATGAAACTGATTCCATGGTAGGACCAGAGCGTCTACTGCAAATGCCTGCGGGTCCCGGTACCGGGAGACGAAGTTGGGCACCTTGGCATTTATCTTGGAAGCCATCAGGTCCACATCTGGGGTTCCCCAGCGTCGGCATATCTGCTGAAAAATCTCGGGATGAAGTGACCATTCCCCTGACGCTATGCCGTGACGGCTGAGAAAATCCGCAGCCCAATTTTCCTCGCCCGGAATGTGGACCGCTGAAATCACAGAGTGATTTACCTCTGCCCAAGTCAGAATCTGTTTTACCTCGTGCATGGCCGCCCTGCTGCGGGTACCTCCCTGATGGTTTATGTATGCCACTGCCGTGGCATTGTCCGATTGTATTCTGACTGGGTGGCCAGCCAGATGCTGGTGAAAATGCCTCAGAGCCAGCCGAATAGCTCGGATCTCTGAAATATTGATCGGAAGGGTCGATTCCTGCTGAGACCAAGTTCCCTGGGCTGTGTGGTGACGAAACACTGCTCCCCATCCGAGCAGGCTGGCATCCGTTGTGACAACCAACCAGAAATTTGGAGGAAACAACCGACCCTGTCGAAGAGTGGTGCTCTTCATCCACCACATTAGAGTCTGTCTGACCTGCAGGGACAGACGACACCGAAGATTGAGGGAGTAAGGGCTCCCGTCCCATACTGCCAAGAGTGCATGTTGAAGGGGGCGAAGATGAAATTGGGCAAATGGAATTGCCTCGATTGCTGCCACCATCCTTCCTAGGACCCTCATGCAAAACCGGATGGTGTGAGGAATTGGTTGGCGAAGGATCCGTACCTCTTGACGGAGAACCAAGGCCTTGTCTTGAGGAAGAATTATCAACCCCTGAGCGGTGTCGAAATTCATCCCTAAAAAGGTAATCTTCCGAGATGGCACGGGAGATGACTTCTCATATTCACCAGCCACCCCAGGCGAGCAAGGGTGTCTAACGTAATGCTGACACTTTCCTCGCAGGTCTGAAAAGACGGACCCTTGATGAGGAGGTCGTCTAAGTAAGGCAGGATGACTACCCCCCTGGAATGCAGAATGGACACAACAGCAGCCATGACCTTTGTGAACACCCTGGGGGCTGTGGCTAGCCCGAAAGGAAAGGCTGCGAACTGAAGATGAAGTTTGCCGACGGCAAACCGAAGAAATCTCTGATGAGGAGGAAATATGGGGATGTGAAGATAGGCATCCTGAATGTCTATTGATGCTAGAAATTCCCCTTTTTCCATGGCTGCAATGACAGAACGGAGAGACTCCATTCGGAAATGACGAATTCTGACAAACCGGTTCAGTCGCTTTAGATCCAGAATGGGTCTTACGGTACCGTCTTTTTTGGGTACGATGAACAGGTTGGAATAAAACCCTTGACCTTTTTCGATTTCCGGAACAGGTACAACAACCCCGCTGTGCCGAAGAGACTCGACCGCCCTGAATAAGGCGCGAACCCGAGATTCCTCCTTGGGAAGGCGCGAGGGAAAAAAACGATTTGAAGGAAGGCTGGTAAATTCTATCTTGTACCCCGAGGAGACTACTTCTCTGACCCACTCGTCGTGAGTAATTGATAGCCAAATGGGGCGAAACCAGAGTAAGCGGCCGCCTACTCTGGATAAATTGACCGGATTCTGCCTCCAGTCATTTGTCCGAATATTTCTGGAGTTTGCTTCTAGATCTTGGTTGTTGAGATCGCCCTCTTCCCAGAGGGTTGGTCCTGTAGGAGACCTGACGATCTCTGGCTTGATTAGGCCGACCTGAACCGCTGGAGGTAGCTGGCGCGGCCCAACCTGGGTTACGAAAGGCCCTAAAGCGAGGCTGAAGCTGTCGGCGAAAAGGCTGCTTAATCTTTTGCTGAGGAAGGAAACTGCTCTTCCCTCCCGTCGCATCAGATATGAGCTGATCCAACCTTTCGCCAAATAACCGACCACTCTGATATGGTAAGGATGTAAGCGATTTCTTTGAGATTGAGTCTGCTCGCCAGGTTCTCAGCCACAAAGATCTTCTGATGGCAATTGCATTAGCAGCAGCTAGGGCTGAGCAATTTGCCGCATCCATGGACGCATTAATTAAGAAGTCTCCTGCCAGCGCTATCTGATTAGAAATCTCGGTTACTTCAGACGGTACCTCTATACCATGAAGAGCTCTGTTTAGAGACTCCGACCAGGAAATCATGGCCTTAGCAACCCAAGTCGCTGCAAAAGAAGGAGAGAGAGCAGAACCCGATGCTTCAAACACCGAGCGGGCCAAACTCTCAATCAGACGATCCGTTGGTTCCTTGATCGAGGAACCGTTAGGAAGGGAGAGGAGCGTCCTAGACGCCAAACGCGACACAGGAGGATCAACCGCAGGAGATTCCGCCCATTTTTTAAGAAGCTCAGGAGCAAAAGGATATCTAGTATTGAGAGCCTTTTGTCCTGCGAAGCGCTTGTCCGGTTTCTCTCGGTGGCGCTGCACTAGTTCCTCAAACTCAGGATGAGCCCCAAAAACCTTATGAGTTTGCCTGGCTCTTTTGAAGGACACCTTGTGACCGGAGGTCAAGGTGGACTCATCGTCTATCCCCAAAGTTTGATTGACAGCTTCAATCAAACTGTCAATTGTGTCCTGACAATTTGGTGCCTCAAAATTAAGGGACTCTTCTGAATCAGAATCCGAATACTGATCACTTGCCAGAGGTGAGGGAGAACGAGAGACGGAACTGAAAGATGCCGAGGCCCTGGACGGCAAAGGCGACGCAGTGTGGGTTCGCTTCCCCTGCGTCTGCCTGGTGAGAGCGCGGCCCCTGCAGGCCGGAGGTTCATGAGACGTCGCCAAGAGGGTGAACCACTGTCCCTGCTCCTATCGGGAGCTTGAAGGGACTCGATCGCTTTTGTTAATGACGCCACAGATTGAGTCAGGGACAAGGCCCACTCAGGGGGACCTGACGCACTAGGCTCAGTTATAGGAGCGGGTTCCTGAGCCCGTTCAGAGTCACAGGCTTCGCAGACCCGAGAAGTCTGGGCGTGCGGAAAAGGGGACCTACAGGCAATGCATGCGGTATACAGCACTGTATGAACCTTAGATCTTCTGGACATTCTGGATCTGTCACAGAGTCCGCAATGAACTGGATGTGACGGTCAGTAGAGAGGCGAAAAAAGAGTGCGGAGTAAAGAGGAACAACCAGGCTGGAGGTAGTAGCAACCCCTGAGCGGTGTCGACTTACCCAGTCCTGTATCCCTTGCGTCCTGAAAACAGCGTCCAAATAGCATTGGCGTAGGAAGACTTTTGTTAATGACGCCACAACAGAGCTCCAAAATTTTTCAAAAAGGAGCGCTCCTCTGTCAGGGAGGCGTGCTCATGTAGACGAGCCTCTCAAGAGGCGCCTCCCACCTACTTCCGGCCGCGGCCTAGTCTCCGGCAAAAGCCGGGGACTAAACTTGAAGCCGCGGCCTAGCGCCGGCCGAAGCCGCGGCCTAAATTTCCGGCTAAGGCCCTAAAGTCGGAGGGCGGTCCACCGGAAGGAGACGCCGCCGGGGGCGGATCTCCCTTGCGATAGCGGCCCACCCCCCGGCTGACGCCGGAAACAGAATTCCGGCCCGCGGCCCAGTCCCCGGAAAAAGCCGGGGACTAAATTTTAAAACCGCGGCCCAGAAGCCGGGCGAAAGGAGGTCCCCAAGTCAGAGGGCGGGTCGCCGGAAGGAGACGCCGCCGGGGGCGGATCCCCCTTCCCCTTACGACCGCGGCCCACCCTCCGGCTAACACCGGACAGTAAACACCGGCCCGCGGCCTAGTCCCCGGGAAAAGCCGGGGACTAAATTTTGCAAAGGCCTAGCGCTGACCGCGACCCTCGCGGCAGTCCAGGCGGGAGGCGGACGCCGACTTCATCCCCTTGTGGAGAAGGGGGAACGAACAGCTGGTTCCTACCCGCTCCAGTATCTTGGCCACACGTCCTTGGAGGTAAGAGTCTTCTTCCTACCCGCTCCTCAGGCGATGTGTCCCACAAAATTCCGTCATGTAAAAATGGGGGCTTCAAAACCCAACTAAGGTAGGACGGTGCAGGAACCCTAACTCCATCACCCCTTCAGAGGGTGAGGAGAGGGACCGTCCGCCTCCTTGCAGCACCGCAGTCTAGCATTGGTGGTGCAGTGGGGGCCGCATGGACTAACTCTTGCCTCTGTACAGCCTAGGGTTTCAATACCTTAGGGTGGTCAGGGCTGAGTCCGGCATTCATGTCCCACGTTGCGGGAGAGGATACGTTGGAGGCTTTACTCCACGTGCTCGCCCGTTGATGGTTTGGGGAGATCGGACCCTTTCAATAGGATCCGTCGCCCCTATCTCATCTTCGTGGGAAAGGGAAAAAAAAAAAAAAAAAAAAAATGGTCTGGAAAAATAACCAGACGTGTGCCTCCATCAGACACTAAGCAAGAACTGGGTTTGCCTGCGGCCAGTGCTGAGGTGTATACGGCGGAGGAGGAGCTAACCTTTTTTTATGTTTACTTAGTGTCAGCCTCCTAGCGGCAGTAGCATACACCCCACAGTCCTGTGTCCCCAATGAGACGAAGGAGAAAGTGGACATGCGGGTTCAAGGAGGCATGCGGGGAAGAGAACCTGCACGTCCACTTTTCATTTTCAACGTGGTGAGTGCCGCATTCTTCTACTTTTACAATATTCATATAGAATTGCCTAGAATGTACATAGCAAATGTAATTAATTAAAAGAAAATTCATAGTGCACTCAAAAAAAGTATTATACAGTTCGGACTATATTACCATAAGAGATACAATTAGATATAATCATCAAGTGATATAGAGGATTAATCACATTAGTTATTAGAAAAAAAGTGCTTAGTGCAAATCTGAGGCAATGTTATAATCCCATCTACAGCAAAACACCCTAAGTCTTCATGAAAATTCTGTGCTAACACCTGGATTTAAGATTTTAGTGGATTCATTTTGTAAAGGATTTTGTCTGAGATTTAAACTATTTATTAAAGGTATGTACCACTAGGTGGCATTATTTCATTAAATAAGATTTTTGTTGTAGATGGCAATACAACATTGCCTCAAATTTGCACTATGCATTTTTTGCTAATGACCAATGTGATTAATTCTCTCTATCATTCAATATTTTTTTGAGAGCACTATGAATGTTATTGTTTATTAGTCCATTACATTGATATTCAGGGTCTGACTGGCCCGGCGGGGTACCGGAGAAAAACGCAGGAGGCAGGGGCAAGCGCACGCAGGCCTGACCCGCCGCCACAAACAGGGCCGGCATCACCACCAGGTGAACCCAGGAAAGTGATGGGGCCTTGGGTGGACAGGAAGAGGGAGACACGCTATGGGGCCAGTGAGTTGTGGCACCAGGCCCCCAATCAAATACTCACCTCTCCACGTTCCCAGCAGCTGCAGTGTCTACAGCACCTTCTGAATCTCCGTGACGTGTCAGGTCAGAGGGTGCGATGATGTCACTACAGTGAGCCCTCTGTGCCGAGCACTGCAGAATCGGAAGGTGCTGAGTATACCGGACCTGCGACAGGAACGGAAGAGATGAGTATTTGATTTTTTTGTTTATTCATGTATACAGCATTACATGAGTCCCATTATGCTGCATGGAACAATATATGGGGCCTATTATATACTGTATGGAGCAATATTTGGGACCCATTATATACTGCATGGAGCATTATATAGGGCCCATTATATACAGTATGGAACAGTATATGTGGCCCATTATACACTGTATGGAGCATTATATGGGGCCCATTATATACTGTATGGAGCATTATATGGGGCCCATTATACTGTATGGAGCATTATATGGGACCCAATATACTGTGTGGAGAATAATATTGGACTAATTATACTGTAGGGAGAATTATATGGAGCCCATTATACTGTATGAAGCAATATATGGGACTTTTATACTGCAGCAGCCTTTCAATGTTACTGCTAAGTGACTCAACGCGCGGCCTGTCACAGCTGCAGTTGGTGGCCATTTTAACAACCAAGCTGAATATAGAACCACAAGAGAACACTGGGGAGACAAGGAAGGTGAGAAGAATCTTTTTTATTCTCCTCTCTGTGATTGGGCAGGGTAGTGGACATAGGTGCTGAGAGGCCCAGAATGAGGAGACATAGGAGTCTAGGATGGGGACATTGAATAAAGGGACCCAGAGATGGGGATGTTATTACTGAAAGGGGCCCAGGATGGGGACCATAATACAGGAAGGAGCCCAGGATGGTGACATTAATACTGGAAGGGGCCCAGGATGGGGACATTAGCACTGGAAGGGGCCCAGGATAGGGATATTAATACTAGAAGGGGCCCAGGATGGGGACATTAATACTGGAAGGGGCCCAGGATGGGGACATTAATACTGGAAGGGGCCCAGGATGGGGACATTAATACTGGAAGGGGCCCAGGATGGGGACATTAGACTGGAAAGGGCCCAGAATGGGGACATTAATACTGGAAGGGGCCCAGGATGGGGACATTAATACTGGAAGGGGCCCAGGATGGGAACATTAATACTGGAAGGGGCCCTGGATGGGGACATTATTAAAGTGGACACTGGGGTCCAGGATGGGGGCATTAAATAAAGGGGCCCTGGGTCTGGGACATCATTAAGTAAAGGGGTGACATAATTACTGTATGGAAGTCAGGATGAGAAAGATACATTATTGGTTTATGGTGGCAAATGGGAATATAATTACTGTAGGGGAAAATCAGGGGACATTATTACTGAAGTAATTTAATTAACTTTTTTGATACTGCCTTAAATGGGGGTAGACAAAAGGAGGGTCCTGTTTCTGTGCAGAGCAGCACTATGTCACTTTTTTTCTTAATCTGACATAGAAGTCGGAAAAAGAAAAAGTTGGGAATGTGCTCTACAAGTGATCAGCTATAAATAACAGTCTAAGGCTAAGTTCACACGTTGCGGAATTGCCGCGGAAATTTCCGCGGCAATCCGCACTTCTCCCGCAGGAAATACGCACGTTTTTTGTGTGCTGATTCCGCCAGAATAATAGCGTTTTGCAAGCGTAATTAGCTTGCAGAATGCTAGCGTTTTCCTAGCGATCTGTAGCATCGCTTGGAAAACTGATTGACAGGTTGGTCACACGAGTCAAACATAGTGTTTGACAAGTGTGACCAACTTTTTACTATTGATGCCGCCTATGTCGCATCAATAGTAAAAAGATCTAATGTAAAAATAATAAATAATGATATTCTCACCTTCCGGCGGCCCCCGCAGCCTTCCCGCGGCCCCCGCAGCCTTCCCGCCTTCAGCGACGCTCCCGGCAACTCCGGTCCCAAGGATGCTTTGCGGCAAATCACACCGATGACGTAGCATCTCGCGAGACCGCTATGCCATCTGGGTGATTCTCGCAAAGGACTCTTGGGACCGGAAGTTGCCGGGAGCGTCGCTGAAGGCGGGAAGGCTGCGGGGGCCGCGGGAAGGCTGCGGGGGCCGCCGGAAGGTGAGAATATCATTATTTTTTATTTTAATTATTGTTTTACCAGGGATATGGTACCCAGGGCCTGGAGGAGAGTCTCCTCTCCTCCAGACCCTGGGTACCACCGCACATGAACCGCTTACATTCCGCAAAATTAATGAACATGTTGCTATTTTTTCCGCAAAGCGTTTTTTTCGCGGAAAAAAACGCAACATGTGGCCAAAACATGCGGAATCAATTAACATGTATAGGATGCTTAATGCTTGCGTTTTTATCGCGTTTTTACCGCGGAAAACCGCGGAAAAACCGCGAAAAAAAACGCAATTATTCCTGATCGTGTGCACTTAGCCTTATATTCTGTAGAGACCAGTCCTGCCTGGAAGAAGTGATTGTGGTCTGCACTGGATGAAGAAAAAAGCGAAGATAAAGGACTTCAACTACAGACGTCACTGGTGAGTCACTGTGTTACTTGTACACTTACATTATACACTGTATACTATGTGCAGAGCTCCTGTAAATAATATCAGTGGTCACTGTATGAACTGTACACTATATACAGAGCTCGTGTGCTTATTGGTACTGGTGATCACTGCATTACTTGTACACTGACACTATATGCAGAGCTCCTATGTATAATGTCACTGGTGATCACTACATTATGTGTACACTGAAACTTTACACTGTATACTATATACAGAGCTCCTGTGTATGTCACTGGTGAGCACTGCATTACCTATACACTGAAATTATATAAAGAGCTCCTGTGTATAATGCCATCGGTGACAGTGTTATTAATATTGTTGTTTTTATTAATTATCAGTATAATAATATTCGGTCACTTTGTGGTGCTAATATGTGGTCAGGTCATCGTGTAACTGTATTAATCCCCAGTATGTGGTATTTTTCAGTCACTATACGATGGTAATATGGTGGTGATAATATGTAGTCTGGTCACGGTGTGGGGGTATTTCTTCCCTGCAAGTGGTATTATTGGTCTTGGTATAGTGGATTGTGTTGTGCATGGAGGTCACGTGTTCACTCTGATATCAATAAGGGGAAGATTCTTGATTTGTAATAGAGATTAAATACTTGGACATTTAATCCCACCCTATCCTGTGACTATTACACAGTAGCAAATATGAACTTACAGGGGTTCTACAGTGACGTGCAAAAGTGGTGACGTGTTTCTATAATATCCTCTGATTGTAAGCCAAACACATCAGTGGAACAAATACTGATGTAAAATACTGATCAAATATGGAATATGTGAACATGGCCAAAGGATAAGTGATAATAAGTTATTGATTGGTGGAGGTCCGACTGCAGAATATGCAACCTTTATCCCCATTAGTCTGGAGCATCATGTACGACTCGACCACTGTTCCAGTCAATCCCTAAGCGGCTCTATTTGGCTTTTTCTGGAAGCCCCCAAAGAGGATGAACGGAGCTTCGGTCAGATGTCCTACCTGCCGCTCCATTTAAAATGGGGATAAAAATGCCCTGCCAAGGATAAAAGTTCCCCATTCTTCCGATCATTGCGATTTCCAATAGCTGGATTCCACAGATCAATAAGTTATAACCTACCAAACCTGTGGATCGGTGATAACTTGTTTTCATTAAAGAACCCTTTAATGCAAACTATGATAACTGTACATCACCGTCTTGGTGGAGCACATTGGATGTGCAGAAGCCACCTGTGTTTTACAGTCGATGCACCACTATATCGGGGATAATGGCTAACAGATATCTGCATATAGCTGTAGGGTGGGTCACTGAGTTCATTACCCCAGTGGGCCCCAGACACCCCAGTCCGACCCGGTTGATATTTACATTCCGACAATTCTATATGAATCCCCACTAGGTCCTATAACATCCAGTGTGTATATTGGTGTTAAAATTTCTTTACCCAAATTTATGAGCACATATGAAAGATTATGACATCATGTGTATAAAAATGTTATATTAATTTTTGCTGCTTTATTCCTATTATGTATGGCCATGCCACGTGATGCATTTTCTATGCACCACCTCAAAGTCTTATAGGTTTTATGGTGTATTGCTATTTATGTATCAATAAAAGTTTTTGTATTCTATGAAATATTGGTCTAGGTTTTTTTTTTATAGGATGACATTTTTGGTTTAAATAGAGAAGACTTTGTCCCCCCCCTCAAAAAAAAAAAAATCTACGATTAGGTGGAGCAATCTGTTTGATTAGAAGCTATCAGTTTCAAAAGAAAGACTCCATCACAAAACCTTAAACATAAGTAGAAAAGCAATAATGTTATCAATAGAAGGATGGTATATAAATGAATATGCAATGTGATTAAATGATATATTGATAGCTTGGGAAAGCTGACGTCACAGTGGGTATCCAAGTCTTTCTTTAAATGCAGTCCATATGCATGAGGAGTAGCTGCCCAGTTTGGCTCATTCACGTCATCCAAGTGAACTTGATAAATTATGTTAATAGTTTATATCTAATAATTATCACCATCTCCAATTCATTGTTATGTGATAGACTTACATCTTTGTTCTATTTTATTGAGATCTTCTAAGATACCGAACCACAATGGCTTCTCCAGTCAGTTGGAGTGTCACGTTGCTTAGATACGTACTGTAGAGAATTTGGATGACGTGAATACATATAAGCCCAACTGGGCAGCTACTCGGCACACATGACAGCCCCCATGTCTGTCTGTTGTGTTCCTTGGTCTTCATGATGCTCTCTGTGCTTCAAACAGAACCCTGAGACTATCACAGAGCAGGTGCATTTATATGGAGACTTGATTACACACAGGTGGATTATATTTATCATCATTAGTCATTTAGGACAACATTGGATCATTCAGAGATCCACAATGAATGTCTGGCGCGAGTTTGCTGCACTGAAAGTAAAAGGGCCGAACAATATTGCACGCCCCACTTTTCAGTTTTTGTATTTTCACAAAAATTTAAAATAACCAATAAATTTCGTTCAACTTCACAATTGTGTCCCATTTTTTGTTGATTCTTCACCAAAAATTTACATTTGGTATCTTTATGTTTGAAGCATGATATGTGGGAAAAGGTTGAGTTCCCGGGTGAGTAGTATTCATATACTCACCTACCGCCACGCTCCCCGGTGTCCAGCGTCGTTTTTCTCTGCTTCTCCATGACGTCTCTGCAGACTCTCCAGGTCACACTGCGCTCTGTGTGACCCCAAAGTGGCTTTTACAATGAATCTCTATGGAGCGTCAGAGCAAGATTCCATACTCTTTCAATGTAAAATAGACTTCCGGCACACGCACAGCACATAGAATGAGCTGGCTAATCAGCAGTGCGGTGACCTCACAGAGAAGGCGAATGCCGCTGGACACTGGAGAGAGCCGCTGTAGAGAGGTATACTAATACACCCATACTACATAACATGCATGTACACACACAAAGAAAAAAATAGTGGGAGTGCTTCTTTAAAGAAAAACTTGAGTATTTCTAAACCAGCCCAGTATGATGTCGGCTTTCCCAAGTTAACAGCCCGTCACAGTTCATCAATGTATGTTATGTAACCATATTGCTTATTCATTAATAAGCCATCTTCCTGTTGATATTGTTATCCCCGTAGAATGTAAGCCCGCAAGGGCAGGGTCCTCTCCCCTCTATATCGGTCTGTCATTGTTAGTTTGCTTACCGTAAGTGATATCTGTAATCTGTATGTAACCCCTTCTCATGTACAACACCATGGAATCAATGGCGCTATATAAATATATAATAATAATAATTTTCTTTCTACTTAATTTTAATAATGTTACATAACTGGAGTCTTTGTTTTAAAACTGACAGCTGTCCATCAAACAATAGCTCCACTTGTCAGATCTTATTTGGCCCTAAATATCTTGCGATTTAAATCTGTTTTTTTATTTATTTTATTTATTTATTTTACTCATTTATACAGCGCCATTAATTCCACAGCGCTTTGCAGACATTATAGGCACTGTCCCCATTGGGGCTCACAATCTAGATTCCCTATCAGTATGTCTTTGGAGCGTGGGAGGAAACCAAAGAACCCGGAGGAAACCCACGCAAACACAGGGAGAACATACAAGCTCCTTGTAGATGTTGTCCTTGGTGGCATTTGAACCCAGGACCCCATATACTCCAGAATGTTATAAAGAGTGATCAGCTTAACAGCAATTACTTGTAAAGTCAATATTTGGCTAGAAAATGAACTTTATCCCCCAAAACACATTTCAACATCATTGCAGCCCTGCCTTAAAAGGACCAGCTAACCTCTTTTCAGTGATTGCTCCATTAACACAGGTGTGGGTGTTGATGAGGACATGGCTGGAGATCAATCTGTCATGATTAAGTAAGAATGAGACCACTGGACACTTTAAAAGGAGGCTGGTGATTGACATCATTGTTTCTCTTCTGTTAACCATGGTTATCTCTAAAGAAACACGTGCAGTCATCATTGCAATGCACAAAAATGGCCTAACAGGGAAGAGTATCACAGCTAGAAAGATTGCACCTCAGTCAACAATCTATCGCATCATCAAGAACTTCAAGGAGAGAGGTTCCATTGTTGCCAAAAAGGCTCCAGGGCGCCCAAGAAAGACCAGCAAGCTCCAGGACCATCTCTTAAAAGTGTTTCAGCTGCGGGATCGGGCTACCAGCAGTGCAGAGCTTGCTCAGGAATGGCAGCAGGCAGGTGTGAGTGCATCTGCACGCACTGTGAGGCGGAAACTCTTGGAGCAAGGCCTGGTCTCAAGGAGGGCAGCAAAGAAGCCACTTCTCTCCAGAAAAAAACATCATGAACAGACTGATATTCTGCAAAAGGTACAGGCAGTGGACTGCTGAGGACTGGGGTAAAGTTATTTTCTCTGATGAATCCCCTTTTCGATTGTTTGGGACATCAGGAAAACACCTCATTCGGAGAAGAGAAGGTGAGCGTTACCACCAGTCTTGTCTCATGCCAACTGTTAAGCATCCTGAAACCATTCATGTGTGGGGTTGCTTCTCAGCCAAGGGAATCGGCTCTCTCACAGTCTTGCCTAAAAACATAGCCATGAATAAAGAATGGTACCAGAATGTCCTCCAAGAGCAACTTCTCCCAACCCTCCAAGAGCAGTTTGGCGATCATCAATGCCTTTTCCAGCATGATGGAGCACCTTGCCATAAAGCAAAGGTGATAACTAAATGGCTCAGGGAACAAAACAGAGATTTTGGGTCTATGGCCTGGAAACTCCCCAGATCTTAATTCCATTGAGAACTTGTGGTCAATCATCAAGAGACGGGTGGACAAACAAAAACCTAAAAATTCTGACAAAATGAAAGCATTGATTGTGCAAGAATGGACTGCTATCAGTCAGGATTTGGTCCAGAAGTTGATTGAGAGCATGCCGGGGAGAATTGCAGAGGTCCTGAAGAAGAAGGGTCAACACTGCAAATATTGACTTGCTGCATTAACTCATTCTGTCAATATAAGCTTTTGTTACTCATATGTTTGCAATTATATTTCTGTCTGTGACAAAAACATCTGTCAAACACACACATAAAAACCAGAGGGCAGCAGATCATGTGAAAATATAATATTTGTGTCATTCTCAAAACTCTTGGCCATGACTGTACTTCACGTTAGTGGTAAAAGTTTGTCAATATAATTTGAGTTTATTTGTGAAAAAAAATGGAAATTTAGTGAAAATTTCGCAGTTTTCCAACTTTTATGCTCTTAAATCAGACAGTTATATCACACAAAACAGTTAATTCCCACATGTCTAATTTTTTTTTTCTTAGGAAGTTATAAGGGTTAAAAGTTGACCAGCGATTTCTCATTTTTACACCTTTTTTTTTATTTTTAGGGACTACATCACATTTGAAGTCACTTTGAGGTGTCTATATGATAGAAAATACCCAAAAGTGACACCATTCTAACAACTGCACCCCTCAGGGCGCTCAAAACCACATTCAAGAAGTTTATTAACCCTTCAGATGCTTCACAGGAATTTTTGGAAGGTTTAAAAAAAAAAAAAAGAACATTTAACTTTTTTTCACAAAAATTTTTTCTTTAATTTTACCAAGGGTAACAGGACAAATTGGACCCCAAAAGTTGTTGTGCAATGTGTCCTGAGTACGCGGATACCTGATATGTGGGGGGGAACCACTGTTTGGGCGCATGGCAGAGCTCGGAAGGGAAGAAGCGCCGTTTGACTTTTCAACGCAAAATTGGCTGGAATTGAGTTTAGACCCCTGATGTGCCCAAACAGTGGAAACAACACAATTCTAACTCCAACTAACACCCCTAACCCTAATCCCAACCCTAACCATTAACCTAACCACAAACCTAACCCTAACACACCCCTAACCTTAATCCCAACCCTAACCCTAAAACCATAAAACTAACCCCAACCCTAATCCCAACCCTAATTTTAGCCCCAATCCTAACCCTAACTGTAGCCCCAACCCTAACCCTAACTGTTGCCCCAACCCTAACCCTAACTGTAGCCCAACCCTAACCTAACTGTAGCCCCAACCCTAACCCTAACCTTAGCCCCAACCCTAACTTTACCCTCAACACTAACCCTAGATTCAGCCCTAACCCTAATGGGGGGGTTTGATTTACCATTTATAGCGGGTTTTTATGTTTGGCAGCTGTCACACACTAAAAGACGCTTTTTATTGTAAAAAATATTTTTTGCATCACCATGTTTTGGGAGCTATAATTTTTGCATATTTTGGCCCACAGAGTCATGTGAGGTCTTGTTTTTTGCGGGATGAGTTGACGTTTTTACTGGTACCACTTTCAGGCACATGACATTTTTTGATCGCTTTCTATTCTGATTTTTGGGAGATAAAATGAGCAAAAACCAGAAATTCATGAATTTCTTTTGGGGGGGTATTTACACCATTCCGCATGTGGTAAAATTGATAAGGCAGTTTTATTCTTCGGGTCAGTATGATTACAACGATGCCTCATTTATATAATTTTTCATGATTTGGTGCTTGTATACAATAAAAACTATTTTATATAAAAAAATAATTATTTTTGCATCACTTTATTCTGAGAGATATAACTTTTTTACTTTTCCGGTGATGGAGCTGTATGGGGGCTTTTTTTTTGCGGGACGAGTTGACAGTTTTATTGGTACCATATTCAGGCACATGACACATTTTGATCGCTTTTTTTTCCGATTTTTGTGAGGCAGAATGAACAAAAAACAGCAATTCATGAATTTCTTTTGGGGGTGGGCGCGTTTATATCGTTCCGCGTGTGATAAAATTGATAAGGCAGTTTTATTCTTCGGGTCAGTATGATTACAACAATACCTCATTTATATTTAATTTTTTTTATGTTTTGGTGCTTTTATACAATAAAAACTATTTTATATAAAAAAATTATTTTGCATCGCTTTTTTCTGAGAGCTATAACTTTTTTATTTTTTCGCTGATGATGCTGTATGGCGGCTCGTTTTTTGCGGGACAAGAGGACGTTTTCAGCGGTACCATGTTTATTTACAGTCATGGCCAAAAGTTTTGAGAATGACACAAATATTATATTTTCACATGATCTGCTGCCCTCTGGTTTTTATGTGTGTTTGACAGATGTTTTTATCACAGACAGAAATATAATAATTGCAAACATATGAGTAACAAAAGCTTATATTGACATTTAGAATGAGTTAATGCAGCAAGTCAATATTTGCAGTGTTGACCCTTCTTCTTCAGGACCTCTGCAATTCTCCCTGGCATGCTCTCAATCAACTTCTGGACCAAATCCTGACTGATAGCAGTCCATTCTTGCACAATCAATGCTTTCATTTTGTCCGAATTTTTAGGTTTTTGTTTGTCCACCCGTCTCTTGATGATTGACCACAAGTTCTCAATGGGATTAAGATCTGGGGAGTTTTCCAGGCCATGGACCCAAAATCTCTATGTTTTGTTCCCTGAGCCATTTAGTTATCACCTTTGCTTTATGGCAAGGTGCTCCATCATGCTGGGAAAGGCATTGTTGATCACCAAACTGCTCTTGGAGGGTTGGGAGAAGTTGCTCTTGGAGGACATTCTGGTACCATTCTTTATTCATGGCTGTGTTTTTAGGCAAGACTGTGAGAGAGCCGATTCCCTTGGCTGAGAAGCAACCCCACACATGAATGGTTTCAGGATGCTTAACAGTTGGCATGAGACAAGACTGGTGGTAGCGCTCACCTTGTCTTCTCCGAATGAGGCGTTTTCCTGATGTCCCAAACAATCGAAAAGGGGATTCATCAGAGAAAATAACTTTACCTCAGTCCTCAGCAGTACACTGTCTGTACCTTTTGCAGAATATCAGTCTGTCCATTGTGTTTTTTCTGAAGAGAAGTGGCTTCTTTGCTGCCCTCCTTGAGACCAGGCCTTGCTCCAAGAGTCTCCGCCTCACAGTGCGTGCAGATGCACTCACACCTGCCTGCTGCCATTCCTGAGCAAGCTCTGCACTGCTGGTAGCCCAATCCCGCAGCTGAAACACTTTTAAGAGATGGTCCTGGCGCTTGCTGGTCTTTCTTGGGCGCCCTGAAGCCTTTTTGGCAACAATGGAACCTCTCTCCTTGAAGGTCTTGATGATGCGATAGATTGTTGACTGAGGTGCAATCTTTCTAGCTGCGAAACTCTTCCCTGTTAGGCCATTTTTGTGCATTGCAATGATGACTGCACGTGTTTCTTAAGAGATAACCATGGTTAACAGAAGAGAAACAATGATGCCAAGCACCAGCCTCATTTTAAAGTGTCCAGTGGTGTCATTCTTACTTAATCATGACAGACTGATCTCCAGCCATGTCCTCATCAACACCCACACCTGTGTTAATGGAGCAATCACTGAAAAGAGGTTAGCTGGTCCTTTAAAGGCAGGGCTGCAATGATGTTGAAATGTGTTTTGGGGATAAAGTTCATTTTCTAGCCAAATATTGACTTTGCAAGTAATTGCTGTTAAGCTGATCACTCTTTATAACATTCTGGAGTATATGAAAATTGCCATTAGAAAAAGTGAAGCAGTAGACTTTGTAAAAATTAATATTTGTGTCATTCTCAAAACTTTTAGCCATGACTGTATATACGTCTTTTGATTGCGTGTTATTCCACTTTTTGTTCGGGTATGATCATAAAGTATTGTTATTTGCCTTTTTTATGGTGTTCACTAAAGGGGTTAACTAATGGGACAGTTTTACAGGGCGAGTCGTTATGGACGCGGGGATACCAAATATGTGTAATTTTATTGTTTAGATTTTTTTCATTGAAATATTTATTTATTGATAAAATAATTGTTTTTTTATTATTTTTTTAAAATATTTTTGCAATTATTTAAATTTTTTTTATTTAATTCTTACTTTTACACATTGTCGCACTATGGGGAACTCATTTTGTGCAGGCTGATCGCTTCTATAGCATGCAGATCTGCATGCTATAGATCAGTGGTCCCCAACCTTTCGGACCTTGAGAGCCACATCCAGCTTAGAGAGAGTGTCTCGAGCCACATTCAGCACTGAGAGAGGGTCACGAGCCACATCCAGCTCCCAACCCCCTCAAAGAGTGTCAACATATTTATTTACGATCTGGTACAAGGTTTACACAGTAAAACAAGGCAAAAAAATAATGCTTTATCATCATACTGCTGATCAAAAAGTGCAATAAAACGCAATCAAAAAGACGGATGTAAATAAACACGGTACCGCTAAAAACGTCATCGTGTCACGCAACAAACGAGTCGCCATACAGCTCCATCAGCAATAAAATAAAAGTTATAGTTCTCAGAATAAAATGATGCAAAAACAATTATTTTTTTATAAAATAGTTTTTATTATACACTGCTAAAAAAAATAAAGGGACCACTTAAACAACGGAATATAACTCCAAGTAAATCAAACTTCTGTGAAATCAAACTGTCCACTTAGGAAGCAACACTGATTGACAATCAATTTCACATGCTGTTGTGCAAATGGAATAGATAACAGATGAAAATTATTGGCAATTATCAAGACACACTCAATAAAGGAGTGGTTCTGCAGGTGGGGACCACAGACCGCATCTCAGTACCAGTGCCTCATGTAGCGCAGCTCATCCAGGATGGCACATCAATGCGAGCTGTGGCAAGAAGGTTTGCTGTGTCTGTCAGCGTAGTGTCCAGAGGCTGGAGGCGCTGCCAGGAGACAGGCCAGTACACCAGTAGACGTGGAGGGGGCCATAGGAGAGCAACAAACCAGCAGCAGGATAGCTACCTCCCCTTTGTGCAAGGAGGAACAGGAGGAGCACTGCCAGAGCCCTGCAAAATGACCTCCAGCAGGCCACAAATGTGCATGTGTCTGCACAAACGGTTAGAAACCGACTCCATGAGGATGTTCTGAGTGCCCGACGTCCACAGATGGGAGTTGTGCTCACAGCCCAACACCGTGCAGGACGCTTGGCATTTGCCAGAAAACACCAGGATTGGCAAATTTGCCACTGGCGCCCATGAGCTCTTCACAGACAAAAGAAGGTTCACACTGAGCACATGTGACAGATGTGACAAGAATCTGGAGATGCCGTGGAGAGCGATCTGCTGCCTTAAACATTCTTCAGCATGACCGGTTTGGCAGTGGGTCAGTAATGGTGTGGGGTGGCATTTCTTTGGAGGGCCGCACAGCCCTCCATGTGCTTGTCAGAGGTAGCCTGATTGCCATTAGGTACCGAGATAAGATCCTCAGACCCCTTGTGAGGCCATATGCTGGTGCAGTTGGCCCTGGGTTCCTCCTAATGCAGGACAATGCCAGACTTCATGTGGCTGGAGTATATCAGCATTTCCTGCAAAATGAAGGCATTGAAGCTATGGACTGGCCCGTCCGTTCCCCAGACCTGAATTCGATTAAGCACATCTGGGACATCATGTCTTGCTCCATCCACCAACGTCACATTGCACCACAGACAGTCCAGGAGTTGGCGGATGCTTTAGTCCAGGTCTGGGAGGAGATCCCTCAGGAGCATGCCCAGGCGTTGTAGGGAGGTCATACAGGCACGTGGAAGCCACACACACTACTGAGCATCATTTTGACTTGTTTTAAGGACATTACATTCCACTTTAATTTTGTGTGTGACTCCAAATCCAGGCCTCCATTGGTTAATAAATTTGATTTCCATTGATGTTTTTTGTGTGATTTTCTTGTCAGCACATTCAACTTTGTACAGAGCAAAGTATTCAATGAGAATATTTCATTCATTCTGATCTAGGATGTGTTATTTGAGTGTTCCCTTAATTTTTATTAGCAGTGTATAAACGCACCAATACATTAAAAACAATATAAATGCGGTATCGCTGTAATCGTACTGACCTTAAGAATAAAACTGCCTTATCAATTTTACCACACACGAAACGGTATAAACCGCCCCAAAGGAAATTCATGAATTGCAGGTTTTTGCTCATTCTGTCTCCCAAAAATCGGAATAGAAAGCGGCCAAAAAATGTCATGTGTCCGAAAATGGTACCAATAAAAACGTCAACTTGTCTGACAAAAAACAAGACATCACATGAATCTGTGGGCCAAAATATGGAAAAATTATAGCTCTCAAAATGTGATGATGCAAAAACTATTTTTTGGAATAAAAAGCGTCTTTTAGCGTGTGACAGCTGCCAAACATAAAAACATTAGTTTTCAAACTGGACGGTGCCAAGATGCGACCGTCCACACTGAGAACCACTGGTAAATGAGCTGCTGGGAACGCAGCGTCACTAACCGGGGATGACGTCATAGAGGTTACCTCCGGTCACTGGGCTCCGGTTTCTAGCCAGGCTGAGCTGCAGTGCGAACCAGTGAGATCCTCTATAGCATCGTGAGCGCTCACAGTGCTAGTGGGGATCTCACCAAAGTCACCGCAGTTACATCTAGTCCCTGGGCTCTGTTCCCAGCCAGGCTGAGCTGCGGCGAGGTGGTCACTTATAAAATTTACATACCAGGAAATAGTAGACAATTTAAGTTTAGCAGAATTGTCATTATGGGAGAGGGATAAACATAAATATTGGAACAGTTCATAGATAAGGAGTGTGAAAGTTTTATTGCCCTCTGATTGGGGTCTGGTTCTGTGTTGTGATGACCCCAGAAGGTCTGAAGGTTATCCCTCTCCCATAATGACAATTCTGCTTCACATCACTTGTCTTATCTGTTGGGTTATTTCTGTGCTGTTTTGTGTATAAATATGTGATTCTTCAGATGTTTTATTAGTCTAGCCTGATGAAGAGACCTCAGTAGTCTCGAAAGCTTGCAATTTGTTACCATCTTTTCAGTTAGCCATTAAAAGGTATCAACCACTGAGGACTCTCAATTCTAAATACTTTTCTATCTAGTGGCTAACACGGTACAAAGATATACATCTTTCCTGTATCATTTTTTTTAAACATTCCAAAAATTCTTGTGAAGCACCAGAAGGGTTCATAAACTTCTTGAATGTGGTTTTGAGCCCTCAAGGATGCAGTTTTTAGAATGGTGTCACTTTTGGGTATTTTCTACCATATAGACCCCTCAAAGTGACTTCAAATGTGATGTGGTCCCTAAAAAAAATGGTGTTGTAAAAATGAGAAATCACTGTTCAAATTTTAACCCTTATAACTTCCTAACAAAAAAAAATGCTGATGTAAAGTAAACATGGATTCTTTACTGTTAGGGCAGTGAGAATCTGGAATTACTTGCCTGAGGAGGTGGTGATGGCGAACTCAGTTGAGGGGTTCAAGAGAGGCCTGGATATCTTCTTGGAGAGCAACAATATTGTATTTTACAGTTACTAGGTGCTTTAGAAAAACGTAGATCTGGGGCTTTATTCTGACGGAATATAGGCTGAACTGGATGGACAAATGTCTTTTTTCGGCGTTGCTAACTATGTTACTATATACACTGTTCAAAAAATAATGGGAACACTTAAATAACACAATGTAGAAATACATGCAGCTGAACACTCCGATCCGAGTGCCGGTGGCAGTGCCGGGTATTGACGTGTGAGACTCGTCAGAGTTTCTCGCATGCGAGTTTGAGCCCTCAATCACACTTCTGTGAAGTCAACCTGTCCAGTTATGAAGCAACACAGATTGGGAATCAATTTCTCCTGCTGTTTTACACATGGAACAGACAACAGGTAGAAATGATAGCAGTTAGCAAGACATCCCCTATAAAAGGAGTGATTCTGCAGGGGTGACCACAGACCATTTCTCTGTCCTCACCTTTTTTGGCTGTTGTTTTGGTCACTTTTGCATGTTGTATTTGCTCGCACCTCTAGCGGTGCTGAACAGTAGAACGAGGCGATGTCTACAACCCACAGAAGTTGCTCAGATAGTTCAACTAATCCAGAATTGCATATCGATGCAAGTTGTGGTAGGAGGGATAGCGGTGTCTGTCGGCACAGTGTCCAGAGCATGGAGCAGATACCAGGAGATAGACCAATACACCAGGAGATATGGAGAGGGACGCAGGACCGCTACCTACTCCTTGGTGCAAGGTAGAACAGGAGGAGCAGTGCCAGAGGCCTGCAAAATGACCTCCAGCAGGTCACTAACATCCATGTGTCTGCATAAACTGTCAGAAACAAATTCAATGAGGGTGTTCCGACATCCACAAGTGGGTGTTGTGCTTATAGCTTAACACAGTGCAGGGCGTTTGGCAGATTCGACATTGGTGCTCTGTGCTCTTCACGGATGACAGCAGGTTTACACTTAGCACATGTGACAAACGTGAAAGAGTCTGGAGACGCCGTGGAGAATGTTCTGCTGCTTGCAACATCCTCCAGCATGACTGGTTTGTAAGTGGGTCAGTAATGGTGTGGGGAGGCATTTCCTTGGAGGGCCGCACAGCCCTCATGTGCTAGCCAGAGGTACCCTGACTACCATAAAGTACAGAGATAAGATTCTCAGAACCATTGTGAGACCATGTGCAGATGCAGTGGACCCTAGGTTCCTTCTGATGCATGACAATGCTAGGCCTCATGTGGCTGAAGGGTGTCATTAGGTTCCTGCATGATGAAGGCATTGATGCTATGAACTAGCCTGCCCATTTCCCAGACCTGAATCTAATCGAGCACATCTGGGACATCATGTCTCATTTCATCCACCAATTCCACATTGCACCATAGACTACCCAGTACAATGTTTTAATCCAGGTCTAGAAGGAGATCCCTCAGGAGAACATCCGCTACCTCATCTGGAGCATACCTAGACGTCGTAGGGAGGTTATATAGGCATGTGGAGACCACAAATACTACTGAGCATAATTTCCTTGTCTTGAGGCATTTCCACTAAAGTTGGATCAGCCAGTAATTTGATTTTCCAATTTGATTTTGAGTATTATTCCAAATTCAGACCTCCATGAGATATTAAATTTGTTTTACATTGATCATTTTTATGTTTTATTGTTCTCAACCAATTCCACTATGCAATGAATAAAGATTTGCAACAGGAATATTTCATTCAGTGATATCTAGGATGTGGTATTTTAGAGTTCCCTTTATTTTTTTGAATAGTGTATGTTGCAAATATATTTGTAGCAATCCATTCAACAACAAAACACATTTTTAGCTTAAAACAGTGACCTTCCTCAGACAATTTCTCCAAAGTGTCCCAGAAGACATTTCTTAACACGATAATGGCAGGTAACATGCTGCTTGTGTGGCGCCCCTGAGAGTTCAGTCGCCACAGAGGTACTGCACCTCATCCAGAGGTGTGGTATCCCACTCTCAGGTAAGAAGGGAGCACTACCCAGGACTTTAACACTCGCACTCAACAAACACTAGTTCAGTCAGGGTACCTGGGCGTACCCTTAGGGAGGAGGACCTCATCTCAGGCTGGGTAGAAAAGGGTGTTGGGATGTGGGTGGAGAAGGTAGGAAGAAGGGGAGGAGCTTAGAGAGTGGGAAGAACAGAGCAGCTGGTCTGTGGAGAGGGAAGGGACAGGAGCAGAGACAAGAGCTCAAGGGAATAAAAACTGTGTATAGCTGACCTCAGAGCGGAGCGCTGATAAAAAGGGACGCCAGAGTTCTTGGCTGGGCGGGTGCTGTACTCCCTGACAGCCGAATCTGGAGGACAGGGAGACTGCAAGCTCCCTGGCCTCACCGAACACCTGAAGGCACGGCAGCAGACGAAGAGCCCGGGGCTGACATTGAAAAGGACAGTGCTGTGATATAGGCTCACGCTGTCTGCCATACAGGTTAGGAACCATCACGGCCCGAAAAGAGAGCGCAGGAGTAAGGTCCCCAACTCCACCTGGCAGGGCGGACCCACTGAATGCCTCCAGGCAAGCCGAACTCAATTCGTCATCTGTAATTGGCACTCCAGATTGCATCTACTTTCAATTAAAAGGCAAAGAAAACTGCACATCTCTGTCCCCTTCACTTATTCTCTGCACCCCAACGTTCACCACCATCTGAACAATCAAATATATCTTTGCCCTAGGGCCCCGCTCTACCCGTGGGAAGCTGAAACATCTTTGCTGCGTCACCATCAGCCCCAGTGGACCAAAACCGCAGAGTCGGCCACCCATTGCCGAACACCACGGGTGGCATCATGATTAAACACCACATAACTATCCTCTATTTTATGACACGGCCAGGGTCACGGAAACGGATCACGGCCCCGTCACCTCCCCCATAGAACTGTCTGGTTTAATTCCGGGTACCCCACGGCCCTGGCAGGCGCGTCACTTGCGCTACTGTGAGCAGCCTGGGTGGCCTAAATATGTTACCATAGCCTGCAGAGTCTTTGGAATTGTCTCTATTCAAGCACATCTGGGACGTCAATTGCAAATAGAGCTCCCAGCAGCAGATGTTGATAATTTCTAAGCCCAAGTACATTTAGGGCAGCAGAATCCAAGGCTGTAAGTGCGGGGATTTATGAGCATGACACCTATACTCGATACTGAATAAATCTAAAAGCTTTTGACATTTCCACTTCCATTTTTTTCCATCATTTGCATATCATTAACATATTGATCCTGTGATTTTCATAAAACCATGACTTTTCCTTTTGGAAAGAAAACTTCAATGTTGAGGACTGTATAGACTAGTACTGAATTCTTGCAGCAATTATTAAGACTGCAGTAAAATTCTAATTTTACCTATGCTTTAAAACATGAAGGGTAATAACTTTGTGATCCTAAACAAAAAACAAATCAACGCTTTATTTTCCCAAGACTGTAATAGGAGTGTATTTAAGGGTAATTCCACTTAGAAATCCATTTTTTCCAGAATGTATGGTTTATTACTTAGGTTATTAAAAGTGTGTTTTGGAAAAAGTCACTAGTTTTTTATGCAGTTTTAAGACAAAACCAGGAGATGAATTGAAAAGGAAAATATAGAGGAAAAACATGAACAAGGAACAGCAATCATTTTTTGAGAAAAGATTTCCAACAATAACTAACCTCTGTACACAAATTTCCAGTAGAGACGGACGTGATTTTCCCTGGTGCAGTACTGCCATATATATTTTTTCCTGCTGGACTTTGAGGCTGATCTTTAAAAAGTAATATTTGAAAACATGTATTAAAGGGACAGACCCACCATTAAATGTCACATTTATTCAATGCATAGATTTTAATTTTAAAAATAAATAACTTGCAAATTAAACTTTTTTACCAATTTAAAAAATGTACATTTATGTTATTTACTGACAGCACCTAGTGTTAAAAAGATATAGCAATGTGAACGTGTATCTAATGAGAAGAGTGATGCCGCTCACTCTCACCACAGCCAGGTCTTGGCATACTGAGCTTGCAGGACAGAACGCCATTTATAGCAGTGGCTATGGGAAGAGTGAGCGGCGTGACAAGCGGCTCTACATACTATCCATGTGACAGATGCTGATAATATACTGATATGAAGCTCTCATTTAAGCAGAAAGTAGACATTTTACCAGCTATTATTTCAAGCTTACTTGCTACATTGGGACTGGAACGATGATCAGCACGGTTCTTCATTAGTCGATCATCCCCTGGTAATTTCTTTGGTTCGGAGTATTCTGGCCAAGGAATCTGTGGGCTTTCAGGTGACCCATTCTTACCAGTATTACTGTAAAGCTCAAACCCCTCACTTTTTGGTCTAGGTTTTCCTGAACCGCGGCGATCTGAAACCATAATTAGTCATATTTAAATGGAAGCTGATACTTTAAATTATTTTAAAAAATTAGTAACTTTGCTGTGTTAACAAGGCAAGAAAAAAGGAGGGTTCATTTTGCAGGGCTTATGTGACTTTGTATGGCATTTAATACAGTAAAGATGTATATCTTCGTACCGTGTTAGCCAGTAGATAGAAAAATATTTAGAGTTGAGAGTCCTCAGTGGTTGATACCTTTTAATGGCTAACTGAAAAGATGGTAACAAATTGCAAGCTTTCGAGACTACTCAGGTCTCTTCATCAGGCTGAACTAATACAAAATCTGAAGAATCACATATTTATACACAAAAACACAGAAAAAATGCAATAGGTAAGACAAGTGACGTGAAGCAGAATAGTCATTATGGCAGAGGGATGAGCATAAATATTGGAACAATTCATAGATAAGGAGATATAGGAAAGATGTGTATCTTCGTACCGTGTTAGCCAGTAGATAGAAAAATATTTAGACTTGAGAGTCCTCAGTGGTTGATACCTTTTAATGGCTAACTGAAAAGATGGTGCTGGGATGAATATATCCCAGAGTTTTATTGTCGTTCTACAACAATTAAGGAATCTGCCTCCCTGACCTTTAGGGTCATCACAACACAATACCAGACCCCAATCAGAGGGTAATAAAACCTTCACTCCTTATCTATGAACTAGTCATATTTATGTTAATCCCTCTGCCATAATGACAGTTCTGCTTCATGTCACTTGTCCTACCTATTGCATTTTTTCTGTGCTATTTTGTGTATAAATATGTGATTCTTCAGATGTTGTATTAGTCTATGCCTGATGAAGAGACCTGAGTAGTCTCGAAAGCTTGCAATTTGTTACCATCTTTTCAGTTAGCCATTAAAAGGTATCAAGCGCTGAGGACTCTCAAGTCTAAATATTTTTCTAGATAAGGAGAGAAAGTTTTATTACCCTCTGATTGGGGTCTGGTAATGTTTTGTGATGTTTTCACAGGGTATTTGGAGTAAATTCCTTAATTGATGTAATAGGCCATAAAACCATGTGACAGGTTCATTCCAGCATTAAGAGTGTCAAGGGTCAAAGGCATTTAAGTAATTTATATATCTACGCAGGTCACAATAAATCACATCTTGTGCAAGTCATTAGCATTATGTAAAAAACACTAGGGGACATTTCATCAAGACTGACTTGTCATGCTAGATTTCTATTACCAATTACTGAATGAACTGCAGTACACGGCTCTGCCACTTAATGTATGGCGCTGTAGTGCCCCACTGCCTTCACTGCTCAGCTGCTGCACAACATGCCAAGCCTAGACACGTGAGCTATGCTAGTTAAGCAAAAAGTACAAAAATGGTGCATTTTTATTTGTGCTGCATATTTGTGTATTAATTTCCACTTTTTAAAAAAAGTTAGTGTTTTTGATGTCAGACCGTTTTGAAATGTAAAATATAACATTTTAGATTCTTCCTCTATAATTATAGTCCTTCCTATAACTACCAAGTATTGGCAATTTGTAGGTGGGACCTTGCCTGCTCCAGCCCCTACAATTTACCAGCCACAATTGTTCACCCATAAATACCACCTCCCATAACAGCCATCTACTTCTCCCTTAAAACTGTGAGCCACAGCGTGCCTCAAAATTGACAGAAACCCCCCTCTAATTGCTCGCCGCAGCCCTCTACAGCGAGTCACAGTTCCTCAAATGACTGTATATAATATGTGTACTGCCATGCCACGTGTGTACTGCCATGATCTTCTCGTATGTGGGCAATACACCTAGCTGGGAACAGAAATGTGCATCTTTACATTGGTCACGCACAACTATGTGTCTGTGAGATATGCATGCTGTCCAGGAATAATAAAACAGATCTTTTTTTGTTTTTTTCTCCTCCCAGTCTTCCAAGAGCAATAACTTATTTTGGCTTCAACATAGTTGTGTGATAGCTTAATTTTTTTGCGGATCAACTATTAATTATGCATGACACCATTTAAGTTTTTATAAATAGGACAATGGGAACAAATTCCAAGTGGCATAAAAAACAGTAATTCCACCAAAGTAGTTCTTTTTATAATTTAAAATTTAGTGATTTAATTCACAACCTTGTAAAAAAAAATAAGTAAAAAATGGTTTATGTCCTCATTGTTTTAGGGTGGATGATGTAGCTTTTTTTTTTAACATGGTGAGGATGTCTAATACAATGTTTTGATCCTTTTTATTGTATTTATTTGGAGAAGTGTAGTGACTGAAAAACTTAAATTTTAGTGTTCAATACACATTACTTCATGCTCCCAATTACCATATCGAGCCCAGCAAAAGTCCATGCTTCATGGGAGAAACATTATGGCATATTTGAGGGTGCCTTCAAATGGCCACCAGCTGCCCATTACCCCATTTTATAGATTGTATTTTTGTGACATATTGTACTTCAAGACAGTAGTAACATTTATTCAATATGACTTGGGTTTGTGTGTGAAAACAACGGAAATTTGGCAAAAAATTGGAAAATTTTGCAACTTTCAATCTTTGAATTCTCATGCCTTTAAACTAGAGCATTATATCACACAAAATAGCTAATAAATAACATTTCACACATCTACTTTACATCGGTACAATTGTAGAAACATAATTTTTTTGTTAGGAAGTTAACCCCTTAACGACCGCCGATATGCCTTTTAACGACGGTGGTTAAGGGTACTTAAACCACAGCGCCGTTAATTCACGGAGCTGTGGAGAAAGTATAGAGCGCCCCCCAGAGTCAGATTTTCTCCGTGGTCTCGGCTACCAGGGTAGCTGAGACCCCAGAGAACATGATTCCGGTCAGTTTATACCGACCCCGCTTTTGCGATCGCCATTATTAACCATATAACGGCGACCGCAAAAAAAAAAAAGCTGCGATTCTGCGTTATCTTTCTCTCTCCTCTGATGTGATTACACAAAAGAGGGGAGAGAAATGGGGTCCCCCAATCTGTCCCCTGTACCTGCCGATCTCTCCCCGTCCTCCCACAGCTTCCGCAGCTCCCCGCATCTTCTTCCTGCAAAGAAAATGGCGGGCACATGCGCAGTGCGCCCGTCGAATCTGCCGGCCGGCAGATTCAGTCATTCAGTGCAGGTACATTTTGATCACTGTGATAAACGCTATCACAGTGATCAAAATAAAAAAATAGTAAATAAACCCCCCCTTTATCACCCCCTTAGTTAGGGAAATATAATAAAATAAAGAAAATATATTTATTTTAAATTTTTTAATTCGGGTTAGGGTTGAAATTAGGGTTAGGGTTACAATTAGGGTTACAATTAGGGTTGGAATTAGGGTTAGGATTAGGGTTAGGATTAGGGTTGGGATTAGGGTTAGAGATAGAATTTAGGGGTTTCCACTATTTAGGCACATCAGGGGGTCTCTAAACATGACATAGCGTTCAAAAAGTCAAATGGTGCTCACTCCCTTCCGAGCCCTGCCGTGCGCCTAAACAGTGGTTTACCCCCACATATAGGGTATCAGCGTACTCAGGAAAAACTGCACAACAACTTTTTGGGTCCAATTTCTTCTGTTACCCTTGGAAAAATAAAAAAATAGCGGGCTAAAAAAGTCATTTTTGAGGAAAAAAATGATTTTTTATTTTCACGGCTCCAAGTTATTACCTTCTGTGAAGAACTTGGAGGTTCAAAGTGCTCACCACACATCTAGATAAGTTCCTTAAGGGGTCTAGTTTCCAAAATGGGGTCACTTGGGGGTTTGCACTGTTTAGGCACATCTGGGGCTCTCCAAACGCGACATGGGTTCCAGCCAATTCTGCGTTGAAAAAGTCAAACACCGCTCCTTCCCTTGCAACCTCTGCCGTCCGCCCAAAAAGTGGTTTACCCCCACATATGGGGTATCGGCGTATTCAGGAGAAATTTCACAACAAATTTTGTGATTCATTTTTTATTTTAACACTTATGAAAATAAAAAAAATTGGTTCTGAAATAAATTTTTTGCAAAAAAGTTAAATGTTAACTTTTTCCTTCCACATTGCTAAACTTCTTGAATGTGGTTTTGAGCACCTTGAGGTGTGCAGTTTTTAGAATGGTGTCACTTTTGGGTATTTTCTATCATATAAACCCCTCAAAGTGACTTCAAATGTGATGTGGTCCCTAAAAAAAATGGTGTTGTAAAAATTAGAAATCGCTGGTCAACTTTTAACCCTTATAACTTCGTAACAAAAAAAATTTTGTTTCCAAAATTGTGCTGATGTAAAGTAGACATGTGGGAAATGTTATTTATTAAGAAATGTATGTGACACATCTCTCTGATTTAAGGGCATAAAAATTTAAATTTTGAAAACTGCTAAATTTCCAAAATTTTTGCCAAATTTCCATTTTTTTTTAATAAATAAATGCAAGTCATAAATTTTTTTTTTACCACTAACATGAAGTACAATATGTCACAAAAAAACAATCTTAGAATCAGCAGGATTCGTTTAAGTGTTCCAGAGTTATAACCTCATAAAGTGACAGTGATCAGAATTGTAAAAATTGGCCCGGTCATAAAGCTGCAAATTGGCTCTGTCGCTAAGGGATTTACCCCTTAACGACCAAGCCATTTTGTAGGTTAATGACCAGGCCAATTTTTACATTTCTGACCACTGTCACTTTATGAGGTTATAACTCAGGAACGCTTCAACGGATCTTGGCGATTCTGAGACTGTTTTCTCGTGACATATTGTACTTCATGATAGTGGTAAAATTTCTTCGATATAACCTGCTTTTATTTATGAAAAAAATGGAAATATGGCGAAAATTTTGAAATTTTCAAAATTTTAATTTCTATGCCCTTAAATCAGAGAGATATGTCACAAAAAATAGTTAATAAATAACATTTCCTACATGTCTACTTTACATCAGCACAATTTTGGAACCAAAAAATTTTTTGTTAGGAAGTTATAAGGGTTAAAAGTTGACCAGCGATTTCTAATTTTTCCAACAAAATTTATAAAACCATTTTTTTTTAGGGACCACCTCACATTTGAAGTGAATTTTGAGGGGTCAATATGACAGAAAATACCCAAAAGTGACACCATTCTAAAAACTGCACCCCTCAAGGTGTTCAAAGCCACATTCAAGAAGTTTATTAACCCTTTAGGTACTTCACAAGAATAGAAGCAATGTGGAAGGAAAAAATGAACATTTAACTTTTTTTCCCCAAAATTTTTCTTTCGACACAATTTTTTAAATTTTCTCAAGGGTATGAGAGAAAATGAACCACAACATTTGTTGTACAATTTCTCCTGAGTACACCGATACCCCATGTGTGGGGGAAAAAAAAATCTTTAGGCGCACGGCAGTGCTCAGAAGGGAAGGAGCATCATTTGAGATTTTGAATGTCAATTTGGCTGGAATCGAGAGCGGACACCATGTCACGTTTGGAGAGCCCTTGATGAATCTAAACAGTGGAAACCCCCCAAAAGTGACCCCATTTTGGAAACTAGACCCCCCCAAGAAACTTATCTAAATGTGTGGTGAGCACTTTGAACCTCCAAGGGCTTCACAGAAAGTTATAATGTAGAGCCGTAAAATTAAAAAATCATTTTTTCCACAAAAATTATCTTTTCACCCCCAATTTTTATTTTTCAAAGGATAAAAGGATCCCAAAAGTTATTGTGCAATTTGTCCTGAGTACGCTGATACCCCATATGTGGGGGTAAACTACTATTTGGACGCATGGCAGAGCTCAGAAGGGAAGCAGCGCCATTTGACTTTTTTGGCTGGAATTGAGATTGGACGCCATGTCGCATTTGGAGAGTCCCTGATGTGCCTAAACAGTGGAAACTCCCCACAAGTGACCCCATTTTGGAAACTAGACCCCCCCAAGGAACTCATCTAAACGTGTGGTGAGAGCTTTGAACCCCCAAGGGCTTCACAGAAGGTTATTACGTAGAGCCGTAACATTAAAAAATCATACTTTTTCCACAAAAATTATCTTTTCATCCCCAATTTTTATTTTCCAAAGGATAAAAGGACCCCAAAAGTTATTGTGCAATTTGTCCTGACTACGCTGATACCCATATGTGGGGGTAAACCACTATTTGGGCGCATGGCAGAGCTCGGAAGGGAAGCAACGCCATTTGACTTTTTTGGCTGGAATTGAGATTGGACGCCATGTCGCATTTGGAGAGCCCCTGATGTGCCTAAACAGTGGAAACCCCCCACAAGTGACCCCATTTTGGAAACTAGACCACCCAAGGAACTTATCTAGGTGTGTGGTGAAAGCTTTGAACCCCCAAGGGCTTCACAGAAGGTTATAACGTAGAGCCGTAAAAATAAAAAATCATATCTTTTTCCACAAAAATAATCTTTTTGCCCCCAAATTTTTATTTTTATAAGGGTAACAGGAGAAATAGGACCCCAAAAGCTATTGTGCAATTTGTCCTGAGTACGCTGATACCCCATATGTGGGGGTAAACCACTATTTTGATGCATGGCAGAGCTCCGAAGGGAAGGAGTAGCATTTTCGAATGCAGACTTTGATGGAATGGTCTGCGGGTGTCATGTTGCGCTTGGAGAGCCCCTGATGTGCCTAAATAGTAGAAACCCCCCACAAGTGACCCCAATTTGCAAACTAGACCCCCCAAGGAACTTATCTAGATGTGTGGTTAGCACTTTGAACCCCCAAGGGCTTCACAGAAGTTTATAACGTAGAGCCGTGAAAATAAAAAAATCATTTTTTTCCACTAAAATGATCATTTTGCCCCCAAATTATTATTTCTCTATTGCTTCATTGGGGGACACAGAAACCATGGGTGTATGCTGCTGCACTAGGAGGCTGACACTATGCATATGCAAAAAAGGTTGGCTCCTCCTCTGCAGTGTACACCCCACCGACTGGCACCAAGCTAATCACTTTTAGCTTAGTGTCAGTAGGAGGTGGACACGGGTATCTCTGGAGACCCATATCTACTTATTATAGTGCGTCGTTCCTTTTCAGGTACCTTCTGGAGTGATACAGTGTGAAAAGTCACTACTGTAGTCCCACACAGAGACTATGAGTACGGCGTGTACTGCCACCCCGTATCCTCATATGTCTGTCTCGGCAGGACCCCCCACTCTAATCCTTAACAAAGACGGATGTTTAGGTGATCAGGGGCAGCGAAAGACCTGGGCCTGCCTCCGTCTCCCAACTACTCGCCCACCAGAGCCTGTAGGATGAGGAGAGGCGGACGTACCCACAACTGACCTCCGGACGTCCGACCTTTTGTCTGAGGTATTGTCCCTCTTTCTCAACAGGACAGAAGAAAGAAGACAGGAAGAAAGAAGGAAAGGAAAAAAAAAAAAAAAGAAAAAGGAAAAGAAAAAGGAGGATTCAGGTTACAGGACCCGGGTTTTTTTTTTGTAGAGAGCCTTGTACCTTATTCTCTGGGGTTCCGAGAAACCCTTTTTGGAGTCCCCTGAGGCCTTTAGATGTTGGGCCGCTCCGGACACCTCGCGGTGCCGTGGATCTCCCGGGGCCCCCCTGTCTTTCTCAAGGATCTGGAGCCCCGGTTTTTATCAGTGCGGCGCTCGTTCGCATTGCGCCGCCTGTCCACCTCTTTTCCTGCCGGTGGCGCTGCGGCGATTCATTTCAGGGCCTGATTCTTTAAACATCGGCGTCCTCCTCTCCAACCCCCCTTCCCCGACGGCCGCAGACCAAAATTTAGGTCCCGGCTTCATTCCGGGCCTACTCCGGCTCTGGCTTCGCCCCCCGCCTGTCACACATCTGGGCGGGCTTCTTTCTCTGCCTGTCCTTGCTCCGCCCTCCGCTCTCAGCGTTCCTGAGAGCTGTAGCAGACGCAGAGTGCGCTCTACAGGCCCTGCGTCCGTCGCTCCTGCGTTCATCAGGTGGCAGCAAGCGGCTCCTCAGCTACCTCCGCGGCCTCTAATCGCGGGCTCCGGTCACAACATCTCATCAAGGAGGAACACCTCGGCAGCACGCAGGAGCAGTGAGTAAGCTCTGTCCTACAGAGCTGACACTCTCCTCTGCCCTTTTCTGTCCCTCAACCTTCTGGCACCGGTAAGTGGGATTGCTCAGCCATGCCTAAGCAAAAGAGAGAGTCTACTCGTCCCCCATCTTCCTCTTCCTCCGCCACGCTGGTTAGATACTTTGTATGTTCTTCTTGTAATGGCAGACTCCCTTCAGGTCAGTCTTCTCCCCTCTGACAGGCCTGCAGCGACCCCACGGGACCCACCCAGGAGCCCCCTTCTGATCCGGGTGATTCTGAGACCCCTACCCCCCAGTGGGCAGCGTCTCTGTCACAATCTGTTGCGGACCTCACCAGGGTATCACAGACCCTAGTATCCGTTTTGGACAGATTGCCCCTTTCAGCACCTGCAGTCACCAGCGGGTCTCAAGACTCCCTTTCCGGTCCGTCCAACCCAAGCCGTAAGAGACCCAGATTGGAACACAGTTCTAGGTCCTCTTCTCACTCCATCTCTTCAGAAGACCCTGCTCAGGGTTATCCCTCCCTAGCGCCCTCCTCCCAGGAATCTGGCGAGGCGTCTCCGGAGGCGTTTTCGGAGGATGAGTCGGACCTGGATCCAGATCAGGCCTCCGACATGACGGATATGGTGCAGAGTCTGATTGTGGCTGTCAATCAGACCTTAGGCATCAAGGATACCTCTACGGAATCCGCAGAACAGGCGGTTTCGATCAGGCGGTCCAAACCACCTTCCAAGGTTTTTGCCCCTCACACTGAGTTCACGGACATACTCAAGAGGGAGAGGGAGAATCCGACCAGACGCTTTCAAAGAGGGAAGCGCCTCGGCATACTATACCCATTTTCCCCGGAGCTTACATCCAATTGGACGATTTCTCCTTCAGTGGACACACCGGTCTCCAGACTGTCCACCAACATGGTCCATCCTCTGGCTAGCGCTGCTTTCCCTAAAGGACGCCAACGATAGGATTTGTAAGGTTCTTTGTCTCTGTTGACATGTTCCTTGAAACTCAGTTTTCCGTCGGCCATTTTGCTTTCTGTCTTTCTGCAGCTCTTGCCCTCAGTTAATATGGAGTTTCCAGTTTTCATGTTCCCGCCCTGATTCTTCCCTCTTGCTTCTTAAGCAGCCTCAGCTGAACAATCAGTGCTCCTGAATCAAGCCTCAGTCAGTCTGTGACCTGACTCCTGGAAGCCTTGGACTTGTACTCCAGCTATTCCCTACTGAGGAACCTTGGAACACTTTTGGACTCTGGAAACCTGCTGTTTGGTGAATCCATGTTTGCAGAGGAATTACGGTACAGAGAAGAGATCCTGAACCTGCTTTGGAGAGTTATTGTAGTGCTTGAAGTTACTCTGGCCTGCTGTGTCTCCTGTCGCTGTTCCTGCAAACTGTGTGAACTTTTCAGCATGCTTGTATGAAGTAATACAAGTCATTTCATTTCAACCTATGTCTCCTGTGTTTTCCTCGCACCCAAGCACAAGACGCTATAGGAACTGTACACTATACATGACAAGATTCAGGATCCAATGTTTAGTGTCTGCTGGGTCTGGGAAAGCCGTGTCTGCTGTGACTGTGGATATCAGATGTCCGTTTAATACCTTATGTGATGACAGTGGTTGTGACTTCTCACAACCATTCCAGGTGAGCGCATTCCCTTAAAATTTTACTCTGGAGTGTTACCACAGGTAAACACTATTGTTTTTTTTTTTTTTTTTACTTTCCTCTTCTCCTTCCAGCACCTCTGCCTTAAAAGATCTGGAAGATGGAGGCCCGCATAAAGGAACTTTGCGGAGTGACTGATACAATCCTTTCAGATGTACAGACTTTAAAAACCCGTTTTGCAAGCCTACAGGACCTCACTAATCATAATTTGCAAGTGTTTGGACAGACAACCCAGGAATTGCGAGCCAGGATTGAGGCTCTAGAGGAACGAGCCCAGGCTCCTGCCATAACCCCAAGTTCTGGGATCCCCAAATTACCTCCTTTTCGTTTTGGCGGTGAACGTGAGAAATTCAGGGGATTTATTAATCAATGCAATTTATTTTTCTCTGCACATGCTTCACAATTTCCCACTGAACGATCCAAAGTGCTTACTATAATCATGTTGCTTACCAATAAGGCTTTGATGTGGGCAAACCCTCTGATTGAGACTGAGGATGATTGTTTGAATCACCTTGATGCTTTTATTTCAGCCATGGGGCAGGTGTTTGATGACCCCAATCGAGGTGCAACAGCTGAAGCAGCCATGTTAACTTTGCGCCAAGGTAAGCGTTCAGTAGCCGAATATGCCCTGGATTTCAGGAGATGGGCTCTTGATACCACTTGGGACACTTCCGCTAAAAAATCTATTTTTCGGAAAGGGTTGTCTCCACTGATTAAGGATGAACTTGCTTGTGCCGACCCTCCCACTGCGTTAGGTGACTTTATTAACTATTGTATCCGTATTGATGCTCGTCTGACTGAACGCAGACAAGAGAGATGGTTCGAAAATAATCGCACTAACCTTTTACTACCTCCCTCCTCAGCTAAGGAACCTTTGAGTAGGATCACAAGGGAACCAGAACCTGAACCCATGCAGGTGGACTCTTTACAAAGACGGGTTAGTGATGCACGCAAAGAACATCGTATAAAGGAAAATCTATGTTTCTACTGTGGTAAGTCAGGGCACTTCATTATAAACTGCCCCAGCCGTTCTCGTAAGACTACTGCAGCAGTCATTCACTGTGAGTGTTGCGAGAGGAGCTCTGTCATGTCCGAGCCTCAGGCTCCAGAGAGATCTGCTGCAAGAGATCTTGATTTCTCGGACTTAAACTCTGTTAGTTCTGGGGACGATGACGGTATAAACGCTGCAATTTTTCAAGTTTCCTCAGCGGTGTCCCAGCTGAGTTGTAAAAGAAACAATTCTCATTGCTTCCTTTCCATCAAACTCTGGGTTGACTCAGTCTGGGTGTCTAGCTCTGCTATGATCGACTCAGGAGCAAGTGGAAATTTTATGGATATCTCCTTTGCTCTGAAACAGGGATACGTTCAGTGAAGAAGGCTACTCCAGTACAGATGGAGACTGTGGATGGCTCTCTACTGACTTCTGGACCAGTGGATCAAGAAACAGAGCCTTTGAGGGTCCTTATGGGTAAAGATCATCAGGAGAAAATGTCTTTTTTGCTTATCTCTTCTCCCCACTTTCCCATCATTCTAGGGCTACCATGGCTGCAGGCGCAGAATCCTACGATTAACTGGGAGACCAAGGAATTACACTTTCCGGAGAAACAGATGAGTCAAGGAGTTTCAGCTTGCTCTGTTCCTAAAGGAACCATGTCAGTCCCTGAACTACCAGCTGTATACCAGGACTATGTGGATTTATGTGACAAGAAGAACGCTGATCAGCTTCCTCCTCACCGTCCATATGATTGTCCAATTGAATTATTGCCCGGAGCCGAGATACCTTTTGGTAAGATCTACCCCCTAGCGGGGCCCGAGCTAAAAGCTTTGAAGGATTATATAGACGAAAATTTAGCCAAGGGCTTCATACGCCCCTCTTCATCTCCCGCAGGTGCACCCATCTTCTTTGTGAAGAAGAAAGATGGATCTCTGAGACCCTGCATAGACTATAGGGAACTCAATAAGGTTACTATTAGAAACCGTTATCCATTGCCTTTAATCCCTGAGTTGTTGGAGAGAGTGCGGCATGCCAAAATTTTCTCTAAACTGGATCTCCGTGGGGCCTATAACTTGGTCCGTATTAGACCTGGGGATGAATGGAAGACTGCTTTCAGGTCACGCTATGGACACTTTGAATATCTAGTTATGCCTTTTGGTCTGAGTACCGCCCCAGCCACTTTCCAACACTTCGTGAATGATATCTTCAGGGATCTCCTAGATACATTTGTGGTGATTTATCTGGATGATATTCTAATTTTTTCTAACTCCACAGAGGAACATCATGGACATGTGAGAATGGTCTTAGAACGCCTAAGACAAAACCATCTCTACATCAAGCTTGAAAAATGTGAATTCCATAGGACCGAAATTCAATTTCTGGGTATGTACTATCTACGCAAGGGATTAGTATGGATGGAAGCAAGACCCAAGCCATCAAGGATTGGCCAATTCCTAGAAATGTGAAGGAGGTGCAGCGTTTCATCGGGTTTGCCAACTTCTATAGACGTTTCATTAAGAATTTTTCTGAGGTAGTGTCACCTATCACCCAACTTACCCGGAAACAGTCTAGGTTCTCCTGGACCCCGCAAGCTCAGGAAGCATTTTCCTGTTTAAAGGATAAATTTACCACCGCACCTATCTTAGTACATCCCAACCCCGAGCTTGCCTTCATAATAGAGGTGGATGCTTCAGACTGTGCCGTTGGAGCTATACTCTCTCAGAGAACAGGTGAGAAGAATGTCTTGCATCCCTGTGCCTTCTTTTCCCAGCAGTTGTCTTCGGCTGAGAGGAACTACGATGTGGGCAATAGAGAATTGTTGGCCATTATTGCCGCCTTCAAGGAATGGAGACACCTTCTTCAGGGAGCTGCACAGCAAATAGTCGTCCTGACAGACCATCGTAACCTTGAATTTATCAGGTCGGCTAAGTGCCTGACTCCTCGCCAGGCTCGCTGGAATCTTTTCCTAAACCAATTTAATTTTGTAATTTCTTATAGACCAGGATCGCGCAATGGAAAGGCTGATGCACTCTCTAGGATTCATTCAGCAGAGACACGTCCACTTACTCCTCCTAAGACTATTCTTCCTGACTCTAGATTCCTGGGAGTGAATTCATAATCAAGACCTACTTAAGGACATCAAGGAAGCATACCATGCGGATTCTTTTTGGCACAACCCCCAAGGGACGTAAGTCTTGTCTTTAAGAATGGTGTGTGGATTCAGGGACAACGTCTGTATATACCTGAAACAGTCAGATTGAGAGTATTGCAACTCATCCACGATTCCAAGATAGCCGGCATAGGGGAATTCTAAAGACACAAGAATTTCTTTCTCGTTTCTTTTGGTGGCCCACTTACAGGAAAGATGTCTTAAACTATGTCACTTCATGTGAAGTCTGTGCAAGATGCAAAACACCTCGCTCCTCACCAACTGGTCTGTTGCAACCTCTTCCCACCCCGTCCCGCCCGTGGGGATCCATTTCTATGGACTTCATTGTGGAGTTACCAACCTCTCAAGGGAAGAACACCATTCTAGTGGTGGTTGACCGTCTAACAAAGGCAGCTCATTTTATCCCTTGTGTCGGCTTACCCACTGCAAAACAGACATCAGACTTGATGATTAAGAATGTGTTTCGCTTACATGGAGTACCGGATGAGGTCATTTCGGATCGAGGGTGCAATTCACTTCAAGGTTTTGGCAAAATTTCTGTGCAGCATTGGACATTAAAGTAAACCTTTCTTCTGCTTTTCATCCCCAGACTAATGGACAGACAGAACGAACCAATCAGACCCTGGAGCAGTATCTCCGCTGTTTTATCTGCCACCTACAGGATGATTGGGTGGATCTACTTCCACTGGCTGAGTTCTCTTATAACAACTCTCAGAGCGCCTCCACTAAGCAGTCTCCTTTTTACTCCAATCTAGGTTATCATCCTAACATTCTTCCTCGATTTCCCATAGATACGCCCTTGCCGGCAGTGGCTGAAAGAATCACTTCTTTACAAAAGAATATGGATCTTCTAAAGGAAAATCTAGAATTGGCTCAGGAAAGGTACAAGAAAGCAGCAGATAAATTTCGTAAACCTGCACCAGCTTTCAAGGTAGGAGATTTGGTCTGGCTGTCAACCAGAAATCTTAAATTAAAGATTCCATCGTCTAAATTGGGACATAAGTACATTGGACCTTATAAGATCAATAAGATTATAAGTGCTGTTGCTTGTCGTCTTCAACTGCCCAGAACTATGAGAATCCACCCTGTCTTTCATGTATCCCTACTAAAGGCTGCAACACTCAATACGTTTCCTGGACGTTCTTCTCCTTGCCCTGACCCAGTGCTGGTCGATGGTCAGGAAGAATTTATGGTGGAAAGGATTCTAGATTCCAGGTTGTACAGAAATCAGTTGCAATATTTGATTAAATGGCAGGGCTACCCAGTGGAGGACAACTCATGGGAATCAGTCAATAATGTAAATGCTCCTCGCCTGCTCCGCCAGTTTCATCAGAGGTACCTTGACAAGCCTGGTCTGAGGTCATCCGGAGGTTGTCCCTAAGGGGGGAGTAATGTAAGGTTCTTTGTCTCTGTTGACATGTTCCTTGAAACTCAGTTTTCCGTCGGCCATTTTGCTTTCTGTCTTTCTGCAGCTCTTGCCCTCAGTTAATATGGAGTTTCCAGTTTTCATGTTCCCGCCCTGATTCTTCCCTCTTGCTTCTTAAGCAGCCTCAGCTGAACAATCAGTGCTCCTGAATCAAGCCTCAGTCAGTCTGTGACCTGACTCCTGGAAGCCTTGGACTTGTACTCCAGCTATTCCCTACTGAGGAACCTTGGAACACTTTTGGACTCTGGAAACCTGCTGTTTGGTGAATCCATGTTTGCAGAGGAATTACGGTACAGAGAAGAGATCCTGAACCTGCTTTGGAGAGTTATTGTAGTGCTTGAAGTTACTCTGGCCTGCTGTGTCTCCTGTCGCTGTTCCTGCAAACTGTGTGAACTTTTCAGCATGCTTGTATGAAGTAATACAAGTCATTTCATTTCAACCTATGTCTCCTGTGTTTTCCTCGCACCCAAGCACAAGAGCTATAGGAACTGTACACTATACATGACAGGATTCTATAATCACTGGCAAATTCAGCCTTTGAGGCAGCCGCTTCTGTTCTATGCCCGGCCTTTGTGTCTACTTGGGTCTCAAAGGCGATAGCCAGATGGTCCAGACAGCTCCGTAAGGGCATCTTGGCCGGAGCACCTTCCAGAGAGCTGGCGGAGCTCGCAGACCAAATCTCCCAGGCTGGGCAATATGTAGTCTCTGCCTCCCTGGATGCTGCTTACTGCGCGGCGCAGGCATCCAGCAATATCGTGGCTATCCGGAGGAACATCTGGCTCAAAGCATGGCAGGCTGATCTTTCGTCAAAGAAGTCGCTCACAGGTCTCCCTTTTCAGGGAGAACATCTGTTCGGAGACAGGTTGGATCAGATCATTAAGGACGCAACGGGGGGCACAAGTTCCCTCTCCCTCAGTCAAAGCCTCACAAACCCATCCAAAATAGACAGTTTAGCTCTTTTCAGCCTTTTCGCCGTTTTCAGGTATCGGAGGATTCCTCCAGTCAACGTAGGCCGCAGAATCGCCAAGTTAAGAGGAAGGCTTCCTTTCGGCCTACCCCCTCCTGGCGTTCCAATTACTCCCAGGGTAGATCCACCAGGTCAAGACCTGGTCGATCTTTTTCGGCATGACTGGACCCCGGAGCCCAGCATTCGTCCCAAGCTCAGCGGTCGTCTCTTGCTGTTCAAGGATGTGTGGCTCGACTTGGTGGAGGACGCTTGGGTCAGGGAGGTTGTATCCTCAGGATACAAAATAGAGTTTACTTCCCGCCCAAGAGATCGGTTCTTCGAATCCCGCCCCCCAAGAGATCCTTTCTTGGTAACGGGTTTCTTTGCATCCATCGATTCCCTTCTCAGTGCTGGAGTTATCGTCCCTGTCCCAGAGCAAGAACGTTTCACAGGTTTTAATTCAAACCTGTTTGTTGTGCCGAAGAAAAGCGGCAAGGTTCGTCCTATCCTGGACCTCAGGTTACTGAACAGGAGAGTTTGCCTGCGTCACTTCAGGATGGAGTTTCTTCGTGCAGTAATATCGACAATGGAATCACAGGAATTTCTGTGTTCCATAGACATCCAAGACGCATACCTCCACGTCCCGATTTGCCCAGCCCATCAGAGGTTCCTGCGTTTCGCAGTTCGGCAGAACCAGTTTCAGTTTGTCGCCCTGCCCTTCGGCCTTGCGACCGCTCCCAGGGTCTTCACCAAGATCATGGCGACTTTGGTGGCCATCTTGAGGGTTCGAGGACTGGTGCTCATTCCTTACCTCGACGATATTCTCATCAAGGCTCCGTCCCTCCCTCAAGCTCAAGAAAGCCTGTCCATCGTTCTCGACACCCTGGCCCGGTTCGGATGGATCATCAACAGGAAGAAGTCCTGCCTTGTTCCCTCTCAGCGCCTGATCTTCTTGGGCATGCTGTTCGATACCCGACAGGCGAAGGTCTTTATTCCCAAGGAGAAGAGAGCGATCCTCCAGCATGGTGTTCGGTCTCTGCAGGGCCCTAAGCTTCCTTCCTTCCGGTCAGCGATGAGGGTGCTGGGCAGAATGGTTGCGACTTCAGAAGCAATTCCCTTTGCTCTATTCCACTTGAGACCTCTTCAGCAGGCTATTCTGGCTCAGTGGGACTGGTCCGTCAGATCGTTGGATCGTCCGCTTCGTCTCCCTCTCAGGGTCAAGCAGTCTCTCAACTGGTGGCTGTCATCCCTCTCTCATCCTCCGGGGCCGGTCCTTCCTGCCAGACCACTGGCAAATCATAACGACGGATGAAAATCTTCTGGGCTGGGGGGCAGTTTTTCAGCATCTGACGGCTCAGGGTTCGTTGGTCGGCACAGGAATCTTCCCTGCCGATCAACATCCTCGAAATCAGGGCCATCTTTCTCTCGCTCCGTCACTGGGAATTGCTTCTCAGGGGTCTGCCAGTCAGAAGTCAGACGGACAATGCCACGGCTGTGGCATACGTCAATCACCAAGGGGGGACCAGAAGTTCTCTGGCGATGGCCGAAGTGTCCAAGATCCTCCTTTGGGCGGAGGCGACGGTTTCGGCAATATCCGCGGTGTATATCCCCGGCGTGGACAACTGGGCCGCCGACTTCCTCAGCCACGAGGGTTTCGCGGCAGAAGAATGGTCGCTACATCCGGACGTCTTCCATCAGATCTGCATGCGATGGGGGACCCCGGATGTGGACCTCATGGCGTCTCGGCTCAACAGGAAAGTTCCGCTGTTCGTCTCCAGGTCCCGCGATCCTCTAGCATTGGACGTAGACGCTCTGGCCATTTATTGGTCACAGTTCACTCTCCCATACGTATTTCCTCCGTTTCCCCTTCTTCCCAGATTGCTGAAGAAGACCAAGGCGGAAGGGGTGCCAGTCATTCTGATCGCCCCAGATTGGCCCAGGAAGTCCTGGTTCGCAGACATCGTCAATCTCTTGGCGGACGCCCCCTGGAGACTCCCAGACAGGCCAGATCTTCTATCACAGGGTCCGTTCTGCCACCAGGGTTCTCGGTCGCTCAATTTGACAGCGTGGCTGTTGAAACCGCGGTACTGAGAGAGTCCGGGTTCTCAGATCGGGTGATTTGCACCATGATCCAGGCCAGGAAACGGTCGTCTTCCAGGGTCTACTATCGAACCTGGAAGGCCTATTTTCACTGGTGTGAGTCCAACGTCATCCCGCCAATGAAGTTGTCGCTCCCAGCCGTCTTGGCTTTCCTCCAAGCTGGACTGGACTCTGGTCTCTCTCTCTCGCTACTCTTAAGGGACAGATTTCAGCCCTTTCTATCCTCTTCCAGGAATCCTTGGCTTCTCGGGTTCAAGTCAAAACTTTCCTTCAGGGAGTGGCGCATATGGTTCTCCCGTATCGGAATCCTGTGGACCCTTGGGACCTCAATCTCGTGTTGGAGGTTATGAGGTGCGCTCCCTTTGAACCTCTCACAGAGGTTCCCGTTGGTTTTGTCCTGGAAGGTGGCCTTTCTCGTGGCGATCACTTCCATCAGGCGAGTTTCAGAGTTGGCGGCTCTGTCTTGTCGCCCCCCTTTCCTGGTTCTCCACCAGGATAAGGTAGTATTGCGGCCTCCGCCTTCCTTTCTTCCCAAGGTGGTATCCACTTTCCACTTGAATGAGGACATTGTCCTACCTTTCTTCTGTCCGGCTCCGACTCATTCTTTGGAGCGCTCGTTGAACAAGCTAGACCTGGTACGTGCAATAAGGACCTACCTGGATAGGACGGCTTCCTTCAGGAAGTCTGATCTCCTATTCATCATTCCAGACAGAGCGCAAAGAGGCCTGCCTGCTTCCAAGGCTACGATTGCGCGTTGGATTAGGACCGCAATATTGGAGGCTTACCGGGTTAAGAATAGAGTGCCTCCCCCTGGGGTCAGGGCTCACTCCACCCGGGCGGTAGGCGCCTCCTGGGCGGTTCACCATGGGGCATCCGCCCTACAACTTTGCAAGGCGGCAACCTGGTCTTCCATCCACACGTTTGCCAAATTTTACAGGGTCCACACCTATGCTTCGGCGGACGCCAGCCTTGGTTTCTGTGTCCCCCAATGAAGCGATAGAGAAAACAGGATTTTTGTACTTACCGTAAAATCTGTTTCTCGGAGCGCTCATTGGGGGACACAGCACCCTCCCATATGTTTACAACTCTTGTTCTTTCTTTCGATTGTTTTTGTTATGATTGAGTTGTTTGTTTGTTGTTTGGTTCTATCACATTCTTCTCCTACTGCTTTTTCACTAACTGATTAGCTTGGTGCCAGTCGGTGGGGTGTACACTGCAGAGGAGGAGCCAACCTTTTTTGCATATGCATAGTGTCAGCCTCCTAGTGGCAGCAGCATACACCCATGGTTTCTGTGTCCCCCAATGAGCGCTCCGGGAAACAGATTTTACGGTTAGTACAAAAATCCTGTTTTTATAAGGGTAACAGGAGAAATAGGACCTCAAAAGTTGATGTGCAATTTGTCCTGAGTAAGCTGATACCCCATATGTGGGGTGGAACCACTGTGATCGCGTTACTGCGATCTTTGGGAGGCAGAATAAACAAATCCACAAAAGGTGAAGAATTGGGTTTTTTACGCCGTTCCTCGTGCGATATTAGTGATTAGGCGACTTTATTTTTCGGGTCGGTGCGATTACAGCGATACCAGATTTATATCCTTTTTTCATGTTTAGCTTCTGTCACACACTAAAAGACGATATTTTTGGAAGAATTTTTTGTAAGAAATTTTTGCATCGCCGTATTTTGAGAGCTATAATTTTTCCATATTTCGGCCGACAGTTATCTGCAGGCTTATTTTTTGCGGGACGAGCTGACGTTTTTATTGGTACCATAGTCGGGCACATAACGTTTTTTGATCGCTTCCTATTCCGAGTTTTGTGGAAGCAGAATGAACAAAAACCAGCAATTCAGGAATTGTTTTTTTTTTTCTCTGTTCCGCATGTGGTAAAATTGATAGAGCAGCTTTATTCTTCGGGTCGTTACGATTACAGCGATACCTCATTTTATATTTTTTTTATGTTTTGGCGTTTTATACACAAAAATTTTTTTTTATAGAAAAATATTTATTTTTGCATCGCTGTATTCTGTGAGCTATAACTTTTTTATTTTTTCGCTGATGATGCTGTATAGCGGCTTGTTTTTTGCGGGACAAGATGACGCTTTCAGCGGTACCATGTTTATTTATATCCGTCTTTTTGATCGCGTGTTATTGCACTTTTTCCAAGCGGTATGATAATACCGCTTGGAAAAAGTATAATTTACTACTTTTTTGTGTTTTTTTTTACAGCTTTCACTGAAGGGGTTAACTAGGGTTACACTTTTATAGATGGGATTTTTACGGACACGGCGATACCAAACATGTGCATTTTTTTTGTTTTTTTATTACATAAAAATGTGTATTTTTTAGGGAATTTTTTTTTATTATTTTTTTTACAGTTTTTTTTAAAAAAGCTTTTTTTTACCTTGTCCCTTTATGGGACTTTCACTTTTTTACTTTTGATTGCAGTTACAATGCATTGCAATGCTCCAGCATTGCAATACATTGTACCTATGGTGAAAGCTGCTGTGACCATGTTGTGAGCATGGTCACAGCGGCTTTCTGTAGCTGGATAAACCGGAGGTTGTCATGACAAGCCCCGGGTCATCAAGGCAGAGGTCGGGCCCTGCAAATACATTGCGGGGCGCCGATCTGAGGCAGAGGGAGCTCCCGACCCTTTGCCTCTCCCCCTGAGCGCTGCGATCGCGCTCGATCGCAGCAGTCAGGGGGTTAACAGCCAGTGGCGGCGGGGGCGCCGCTCCCGGCTGTTAGTGCAGGAAGCTTGGCCACTGCAGCGCTGAGCTCCTGCACTGATCGGGCAGAAGAGGCTGAAATTTCAGCCTCTTCTGCCTAGAGCTGGGCGATTAATCAAATTAATTCGATTAATTCGCCCATAGTAAAATCGGCGATTTTAAATTCATTGAAATCCGATTTAAAATGGCGTGCGCAATGTAATTGCGCCGCCATTTTACTCGGCTCGTCCAGGCCAGTTCCCGCCCACCGCTGTGTCCCGCACAGCCCGCTCACCACTCAGCGGCTGTATTATAGAGGTGGGCGGGGCTGTGCACGGGTGATTGGCAGGTTCAGTGCGGACGTGGACGGAGCGTAGAACTGCTCGAAGCTCGGAGACCGTCCGCCGCCGTCAGACCCCGGAGCCGCGCGCTGCTCTTATCTTCAGGTGACCGCGGGCGACAAACGGGAGGAGGGCGGGAGAGAGAGAGGGAAGACGGTGTAAACCGTAGAACGACCGGGGAGCCACACCGGGGCTCGGGGCCCAGTACGCTTGTACCGCGACGACAGTGCGGGAGCGTGACGTCACATGTTGTGGAGCTGTGACTGCACTTAGTCATCAGAAGAGTGGCAACCCCTCCTGTGTGATAGATTACATACACTCCCCGATATCACCTCCTCAAGCAGTGACTCTGACTCACATCAAGGGAGCTGTGATATATTATGGAAGCGTATGAGGCATGAACTATTTTGTTTAGAATTGCTTAAATACTATGGTCCGGCCCAGCGGTTTCAGCACACCTCGGCAAAAATGTGTTATCTCACAGCACCCCCGTATCACACAGGAGGGGGTGTATTACACAGGAGGGGGTCCGGGGTGATATATCGGGGCCCCCATTCGGGGGTGTATTACACAGGAGGGGGCCGATATCACCCCCTCCTGTGTAATACACCCCCTCCTGTGTGATATGGGGGTGCTGTGAGATAACACATTTTATGTGATACACCCCCAGATATATTGCCCCCTCTTGTGTGATACACCCCCAGATATATCGCCCCCTCCTGTTTGATACACCCCCCAGAAGATATATCGCCCCCTCCTGTGTGATACACCCAGATATATCACCTCCCCTGTGTGATACATCCTCCAGATATCGCCCCCTCCTGAATGCACAGAACATATACAGCTCTGCTTTGGGAGGGGGAGGGGTTTCCTGCTGTCTTGTCCTGGCAGCTGGTGCCGGGGATGAGAGAGAGACGGGCAGGCTCAGCTGGTGCTGGGGGTGAGAGAGAGAGACAGGTGGGCTCAGCTAGTGCCGGGGGGTGAGAGTGATTATACATTTTTTTTTCTTTTTCTACTTAGTTCGCTGAGCTGACCGCTTCCTCAATATGGCTTCCGCCAGTTCAATGGATGATCATGATACTGACCTGGAATTCGTACAGAAAAAGGGAAATGTGTCCTCGATAATTTGGAAATGGTTTGGTTTCCTATCTACAGACCTCAAACAAACCAATGTCATGTGCAAAGTTTGTAAGAAGCAAATAGCAACAAAAAGTAGTAGCACAACCAACTTGTTTCAACACCTTAGACAGAAGCATGCAACTGAGTGGGAGGAGTGTGCTTTCTTACGAGATGCAAATAAGACAGCTGAGAAACCTAGTACCCAGAAACAGTTAACTATCCAGTTGTCATTTGCCAACGCTGTTCGCTACGATAAGAAGGGACCTAGGTGGCAGGCCATTACTGATGCTGTTGCGTTTCATTTGGCTAAAGATATGGCTCCAATATATACCGTCCAAAAACCAGGCTTCTTACAGATGCTGCACACATTGGACCCTAAATACCAAGTGCCAAGCCGGAAATACTTCGCTAACATTGCTTTGCCTCACTTGTATAACTCTACAAGGGAATGTGTGGAAAACAAGCTAAAACATGTGCAGTTTTTTTCAACTACCACCGATCTATGGTCGAGTCGCACAATGCAGCCTTATTTAAGTCTTACTGTTCACTTCACTGACCAACAATGGAAGCTTAACAGCATCTGCCTACAGACAACATATTTCCCAGAGGATCACACGGGAGAAATTATTGCTCAAGGGCTAAAAGATTCGCTAGCTTCCTGGAATCTTAATGAGGACCATCATGTCTGCATGACAACGGACAGTGGGACGAACATGTTAAAGGCCTTGAGACTGAACAGGTGGACAAACCTCCATTGTTTTGGACACATACTTCATAATGCCATTGGTAAGTGGATCCTGATCGTGGTCAATTATTGTAGTAAGAGTACCGCACACACTATTGGATATCCCTAACGATTGCAACTAGCGTTACAATACCCTCACTATTGCAACGCTAGTTGCAATCGTTAGGGATATCTAATAGTGTCACTGGGACTGGGATATCTCCAATGTTGTAGCCTGTCCATCATGACATGTTTTTCTTTCACTTAACAGAAAATGGTTTAAGAGATCCCCGTGTTGACCGTGCTATAGGAGTATGCAAAAAAATAGTTAGTGCTTTCTCCTTCAGCTGGAAGAAGAGGAGAGACCTGAAGATCATACAGAATGAACTTGGCTTACCCACTCACCAACTGATAACAGAATCACCAACCAGGTGGGGTTCGAAACAACATATGATAGAACGTGTCTTGGAGCAAGAGAAGGCCATTGCAAGAATCCTGGGGTCAGAAAAAAAAAGCAGACACCTGGTGCCAAGTTGGCAGGATGTAGATGTCCTGGAATCCATAAATAAAGCTTTGAGTCCTCTAAAGGAGTTTACTGATGCACTATCTGGGGAGTCATATGTGACTGTTTCTTTCTTAAAACCAGTGCTTCATTTATTTAACACAAACCTTATGCAGCCAGGAGAAGAGGATACTGAGCTCACCAAAAAAATAAAATTCAATACTTTGAATTATCTTAATGATAAATACAGTGACCCAGAAACCGATGATCTTCTGAACATTGCCACATTGATTGACCCCCGTTTCCGAACAACCTACATTGTGAATGACAAGTTGGAGGAAGTGAAGGAGAGAGTTATTAGAGAGTTGACTTGTACTTCTAGTCTCAGTGATAAAAGCGTAGCTGCTCCGCGTGTCCAACCTGCGCAACAATGCGCTGAAGAGCCAGATGAAGTGCCTGTTGTGCCCAAAAAGAAAACCCTTGCAAGTTTTTTAACTAGGTCAATGCCATCTACTTCAATGACCGAATCCCAGTCTGAGATACAGAACATTAAAACAGAGCTCGGAAGCTTCTTATTGGCCCACATGTGGAAGCAGATACCGACCCACTTCAGTGGTGGAAGGTCCATAAGATCAACTTTCCTCGGCTGGCTCTGCTTGCAGAGAAGTACCTCTCCATTCCGGCTACCAGTGCAGCTTCTGAGAGGGTCTTTAGTACTGGTGGAAACATTGTCACTTGTCACCGGGCATGTTTGAAGCCAGAGACAGTAGACAGGCTCGTGTTTCTTTCCAAGAACTTGTAAGTTGTTGCAACATGTTTACATTTCTTACAATTGCTGCATTTCCCAATTTTTAAACTCAATTGGTAGAGCAGCACAGAATTCTTTATTTTTGCCTACTAAGTTAACACTACTTATAGATTCTAATTATTTAGCAAGCAGACTGCTTGCTAAATAATTAGATAAGTAGTGTTAACTTAGTAGGCAAAAATAAAGAATTCTGTGCTGCTCTACCAATTGAGTTTAAAAATTGGGAAATACAGCAATTGCAGTTCATGTTGAAGAGAAGTTTAAATAAAAAATGTTTGACTTGAACTGTGTGTGTTTAATCTTTTTACTTTTTTTACACTAATAGAACCGAATACTGTAAGAGCGGGCACAATTTGGCGTGATGGGGGTGTGGCCAAGGGTGGGTGGAGCTTGTAAAATGGGGCGGGGCTTAAAATAAATCGAATCGATTTAAATCGAAAATCAGTTTTAAGTTTGAAAAAAAATCGATTTTGTTTTTTTTGAAAATCGCCCAGCTCTACTTCTGCCTGATCGCTGCTGTGTTTGGTCAGTTACATTGACTGACCAATCACAGCACCTCTTACTGTGCCTGTAAGCTGGTCATAGACAGCTGTCGGCACTGAACTACCACTGCGTGTTTGCACGCACTGGTAGTTCAAAGGCTGGACGTGCACAGTCCGTCATGGTGCCAAAACTAACACCTTGCCATGACGGACTGTGCACGTCCATGGACATTAAGGGGTTAAGGATTAAAAGTTAACCAGCGATTTCTCATTTTTCCAACAACATTAACAGAACCATTTTTTTTTTCTTTTTTTTGTGACCACATCACATTTGAAGTGACTGACAGAAAATACCCCAAAGTGACACCATTCTAAAAACTGCACTGCCACAGGCTATGTGCACACATTCAGGAATGTTTGCAGAATTTTCCTGAGCAAAACCTGCGTGGATTTTGCGCGTTTTTGGTACTTTTTTTGCGCGGATGTTGCGCGTTTTTTTCACGATTTTTTCCTGAACTTTCCAGCTCAACAATATAGCGGGGAAAGCGCTAGTTTTCCGCGAAATTAATGAACATGCTGCTTTTTTCCGCGATGCGTTTTTTTTTCGCGGAGAAAACGCACCATGTGCACAAAAATTGCAGAATTCATTCTAAATAATAGAATGCTTCATTCATGCATTTTTTACGCGTTTTTTTTGCCGTGAAAAAAAAACGCAAATAATCCTGAACGTGTGCACTTAGCCACAAGGTGCTCAAAACCACATTCAAGTAGTTTAATTAACCCTTCACAGGAATTAATGAAATGTGAAAGTAAAAAATTAACATTTAACATTTTTTCACCAAAATTTTACTTTGGACTCAATTGTTTTATTTTCACAAGGGTAAGAGGAGAAATTGGACCCCAGAAGTTGGTGTGCAATACCTCCCGAGTACGTGAATAGCCCATATGTGGGGGAAAATCACTGTTTGGGAGCACGGTAGGTTTAGAAGGGAAGGAGCGACGTTTTGCAATACAGACTTTGATGGAATTGTCTGCGTGTGTCATGTCGCGTTTAGAGTGCCCCTGATGCGAGATCCCAGCTAGTAGTGCATGTTTTTCCTCATGGTGCTAGTGGGGATCTCACCGAGGTCACAGCAGTTCAGCCCTGCTGGGAACACAGCCTCAGTGACCGGACGTAACCTCGATGACGTCACCACCGGTCACTGACGCAGCGTTCCCAGCAACTCATTCACCAGTGGTTCTCAGCCTGGATGGTCGCATCTCAATTTCAATTAAAGGACTTTTTTCTGGGTGCCTTTGTTCTCTTACAATGTGACTATGGGGTTAGTAATGGGGGTGTCTTACTGATGCCTCACCATTACAAACCTCAGGGCTTGATGTCACCTGACAATACAAAGGTGACATCACCCCCCCCTCAACTATCATCCCATTTGTCACCACTACAGGGCAAGTGGGAAGAGCCGGGCAAAGATGTGCCTTTTCTGGGCAGCTGCGGGCTGCTATTTTTTAGGCTGGGGGGCAATATCCATGGCCCCTTACCAGCCGGAGAATACCAGCCCCCAGCTGTCTGCTTTAGCAAGGCAGGTTGTCATAAATGGGGGGGACCGCACGCCGTATTTTTTAATTATTTATTTTAAATAATTAAAAAAACAATGTGGGGACCCATCTATTCTTGATAACTAGCCTTGCTGAAGCTGACAGCTGAGGGTTGCAGCCCCATCTGTGAGTTTTGCCTGGCTGGTTAGCAAAAATACAGGGAAACCACGCTGTTTTTTTTTTTTAAATTTATTTATTTACAGCGCAAGAGCGGCTGATGAATACTCCCATCCGCCGCTCCTGCTCTCACAGTAATTAGCGGCAGCATGTGTCGGATGATGGG
>JARQOD010000005.1:414210165-414338441 GCA_033576555.1 Oophaga sylvatica
GCCTCCCCTGCTGCAAGAAGCAATTTTTTACCAAAAGGATTTTGAGCTGTAATTCACTAGGGCTTTTTAAATAACCAGGTCCAACCCCTTTCTCTCCTTTAAACCCCTCAACTCTTCGACCCCCCAAATCGGGTTTCCAAGTTTTTCTCCACTGCAGAACCATCATCAATTTTTCACCCCTGATGGGAAAAAAGCTGAATCTGTGGGAAAATGCCCCCCTTTCCCCCCCCATAGATTTGCCCCGCTTAGATGTCCTTACCCCCACAGCCCAGAGCCAGTTAAGCCCTTTTAAACCATCCCCCATCTGAAAAGACAGTGGGGGGGCCAGGGGGCGGGGCGGGTTGGGGGCAGCGGCTCCCCCCTTTTTTTCGCCATTTTTTTTTTTTTCCCCTCGCACTCCACATTGTTCCCAGTCCCCTTTTTGTGCCCCAAAAATTTTTTGGACCAAAGAATAACACTCCAAAATGTATAATGCACTTACAGTTTGTGCTCAGTTTCCCATACCTTGGATGAATTTTTGCTTTCTTTGGGGTTTCTTCAGGGAATATTAATGATTTGCAAAAAAACTTTTTTTTTCCCACCAAGGTTATTTTGGGTTTTGGGTTTTTGCCTTTATTGTCAAACTACTGTGTTTTGTTTTTTAAATAAAATGACAAACCCAAAAAAACCCCAAAGACCCGGGTCAAAAGTTCACATACGGCTTGTGAATTTTTGGGCCCGATAACCCTTCACGAAGTAGACAGAAATGGGTTTGAATGGCTACTAAAGTTAACATCCTCACCTGTGACCTGTTTGCTTGTAATCAGTGTTTGTGCATAAAAGCTGAGTGATTTTCTGGGATCCAGAAACTCTTGCATCTCTCATCCAGCCACTGACAATTATGGATTATCAGTCATGGGGAAAGCAAAAGAATTGTCATCGGATCTACGAGAAAAGGTTGTTTACCTGTATAGAACAGGAAAGGGATACAAAAGATATCCAAGGAATTGATAATGCCAGTCAGCAGCGTTCAAACTGTGATTAACAAATGGAACATCAAAGGCTCTGTTACAATAAAACCACGGTCAGGTAGACCAACAAATATTTTGTCCACAACTGTCAGCAAAATTGTTCGGGATTCAAAGTAAAACACACAAATAACATCAGCTGAAATACTGGACTCTCTGAAAACTAGTGGTGTGGCTGTTATAAGATGCACAATAAGGAAGCACTTGAAGAAAAATGGACTGCATGGTCGAGTCGCCAGAAGAATGCCACAAGGTATCTCGCCTACAAAACACAAAACAGCACAGAGACAAGCCTCAAAAATTCTGGAACAAGGTAATTTGAAGTGATGAGACCAAAATTGGACTTTTTGGCCACAACCATAAACGTTACATTTGGAGAGAGGTTAACAAGGCCTATTATGAAAGGAACACCAATCCTACTGTAAAGCACGGAGGTTGATCGCTGATGTTTTTGGGATGTGTGAGCTACAAAGCCACAGGAAACTTGGTCAAAGTTGAAGGAAAGATGAATGCAGTGCGTTATCAGCAAATACTGGAGGCAAATTTGCAATCATCAGCCTGGAAGGTGCACATGGAATGTACTTGGACGTTCCAACATGACAACGATCCAAACCACAAGGCCAAGTCGACCTGTCATTGTGTACAGCAGAACAAAGTGAAGGTTCTGGAGTGGACATTTCAGTCTCCTGCCCTCAATCTCATTGAGCCACTCTGGAGAGATCTCAAGTGCACAGTTCATGCTAGGCAACCCAGGAATTTACAGGAACTGAAGGCTTTTTGCCAAGAAGAGTGGGCAGCTTTACCATCTGAGAAAATAAAGAACCTCATTCACAACTACCACAAAAGACTTCAAGCTGTCATTGATGTTAAAGGGGGATGGGGTATGTATACTTTTTATCAGGGTCATTTGGATGTTTTGGGTTGTCATTATGATTTAAAGAGAGAAAACACAGTAGTTTGACAATAAATGGCTTCACTCAACCACTAACCATGAGAGGAGAAAAAGGTTTGGTGTTATCATTCATATTCTCTGAAAAAAGGCCAAGAAAGCAAAAATTCTGCCGAGGTGTTTAACCTTTTGAGCACAACTGTATCCAAGCCTGGAGAAATATGGAATTAAATGAGAAATGCTGGGTAGGGTACACGTGAAGGCCAAAAAGGCTAAACACCAGCCTGTCCGCAATATCGGTGTGGCACAGACAAATGTCAAATTTGATAATTTAAACTGGTCAGACCTTGATAATTTAAACAGACCTGCTGTCACAATCCATTTTTGGATTTGGGCAGCTCTGGTTCCACTCTGTTTTAAAAGTAGCTTTTTTCCTTTCAGGACCATGAGGGGTTAATGTCAGTTTTTCTGCTGGCAATCTGGGGTAACTGTAGTGCTGCTGGTTTGATGTTGGTGGCGACCTCTCCCGCCAGTCTTTAAATGGTCACCTGATGCATCAGCTGACTGTTGGTGATAGAGTTTCTCTAGAAACCAGCCTTTGCAGGAGCAGCTCTCTGGTGTCAGCCACGTCTGATGTTTGGAGTTCTGTTGCTGTGCTATCTGCGGTGTGGAGCTTGGCAGCGGAGTCTGGAAGCTAAGTGCTGTGTTTACTCCTTGTACCTTTGGTGTTTGCCACTGTCCCCTGTGTGGTAGTATCTGCAGTGGTGAGGTGAGCCCCTTGCCGGCCAGTGCACTTGCCAGGGCAGTGTGAGGTGACAACGAGGGACGAGGTTCCTGACAGCAGTGGTGGGGTGTGGGACCCACATAGGGCGTTAGGGGAGTGCAGGGACAGGCTCAAGTTTGAGCAAGTGGTGACCATTCCTTCATTTCCCTATTGATAGGGCCTTCCTTCCCCCTTTTCCATCCCGTTGTGAGTTTGTTGCGCCGTCCACTGACCGACCACCCGTTGGGTCGTGACACCTGCACATGTACAGAGGACATTTCGTCAATTTGAGCATGTTAAAGTGGCCACATCTTGGGTTGGTTGCTGCAGAACTGGATTAAACATTTTTTTTTTGTGTTTTATTGCTTAGCTAAGTTGCAGAGATATTACTTTGTAAAGTTCATATGCCATCTTCCACTGTGCAATAAATGCGGCATTAACAGAGGTTATTTGCCAGGGGCATTTACTTTTTACCCTACATGACATTAATAAAGGGAGGCTGGCGCTGAGGATGTAAATGACCCGGATGAATCAGATTTTTTTTTTTAGTACTTTGGGAGCGATGAAGAACCTAATACTTCAGTTACATATCTACAGTCATGGCCAAAAGTTTTGAGAATGACACAAATATTATATTTTCACATGATCTGCTGCCCTCTGGTTTTTATGTGTGTTTGACAGATGTTTTTATCACAGACAGAAATATAATAATTGCAAACATATGATTAACAAAAGCTTATATTGACAGTTAGAATGAGTTAATGCAGCAAGTCAATATTTGCAGTGTTGACCCTTCTTCTTCAGGACCTCTGCAATTCTCCCTGGCATGCTCTCAATCAACTTCTGGACCAAATCCTGACTGACAGCAGTCCATTCTTGCACAAGCAATGCTTTCATTTTGTCAGAATTTTTAGGTTTTTGTTTGTCCACCCGTCTCTTGATGATTGACCACAAGTTCTCAATGGGATTAAGATCAGGGGAATTTCCAGGCCATGGACCCAAAATCTCTATGTTTTGTTCCCTGAGCCATTTAGTTATCACCTTTGCTTTATGGCATGGTGCTCCATCATGCTGGAAAAGGCATTGTTGATCGCCAAACTGCTCTTGGAGGGTTGGGAGAAGTTGCTCTTGGAGGACATTCTGTTACCATTCTTTATTCATGGCTGTGTTTTTAGGGAAGACTGTGAGAGAGCCGATTCCCTTGGCTGAGAAGCAACCCCACACATGAATGGTTTCAGGATGCTTAACAGTTGGCATGAGACAAGACTGGTGGTAGCGCTCATGTCATGTGTGCATTGCCACGAAGATAGTCGCGGTTGCACATTTTGACTTCTCACAGCTGAGCTGCTGTTTCTTTGTGTTTGGCAGCTAGGGAGTTAATTCTGTCTGTGCTCGGTGCTGGGACTGGGTGCAGTTTCTCCCGGCTGCAATTGATTATTTGTTGATTGGTTTCCTTTAAATTCCTGGTTGTCTGCTTGGGGAGTTGCCAGTGAAACCTTCATGCAGACCACAGATAGGAATGAATCTGTATAGACTTTAGTTGTGAGCTCTTTAGTTGTTCTAAGCTCAACTTGGTTAGAGTTTATTTCCCAGACCATTTATGTTCCTTTGGTGTTTGAGTGTGTATGCAAGCGAGTGTTATCCTGTCTGTCTTATATGTCTAATCTGTGTATTTAGCTAAGATCAGCCCATATCCCTTTGGTGGTAGTCAGGATCCTTCTTAGGACTGATTACAGGGTTCAGGGTCTGATAGGAGACAGGGTTAGGTTGGTGACTTGGACCTCTGAACCATTATCAGTACCTCCAAGGTGAGGGATTAGTTAGGACCCCAGTTTAGGGTCAGGTTAGATCCCGGTCCACCTCTTTCCTGTTTCAGCTCATCAAGTCCTCAAGATTAACCCTGAGTTCAGCAGATATCGTGTCAGGTAAATCTATTCTATACTTACATTCTGATGTTGCTATACTAGTTGTTGTATAGAGTGTTGTTCCTGTATTAATAGTTTACTGACATTGTATACATATCATTAGACAGCGTGACATTTTCACTGGCCATAAAAATTATCTCCAGTTACCATGGATCCAGTAGCCCAGCTGGCTCTGCAGTTGCAGGGATTATCCATGGAGCTGACGGACATTAAGTCCAAAGTTTTGTCTCCCCTGGAGCAAACCAGAGTTGAACCTAAGGTTGCTCTCCCGGACAGGTTCACTGGTGGGCGAGACAAATTTTTCACCTTCCGGGAGGCATGTAAATTGTATTTTCGGCTTCGGCCTCGATCATCAGGGAGTGAGGAGCAGAGAGTGGGAATTGTTATCTCACTTCTGCAAGGGGACCCTCAATCCTGGGCATTTTCCCTTCCTCCGGGATCCCCGGCTCTACTGTCTGTAGATCAATTTTTTACTGCCCTGGGATTGGTATATGATGACCCAGATCGGGTCTCTCTTGCTGAGACAAAATTACGTAAGATACAGCAGGGAGATCGTCCGGCAGAGGAATTTGCTTCTGAGTTTCGTAGATGGGCCACAGATACTCAGTGGAATGACCCAGCTCTTAGGAGCCAGTTTTGTCATGGGCTTTCTGATAAATTAAAAGACGTTTTGGCTCAGTATGAGTCTCCTCCTTCTCTGGAGGCTGCTGATGGCCTTAGCTATCCGTACTGATAGACGGCTTCGGGAGAGGGGTGAGGTAACCCCACTCCCTGTTGTTTCTCCACCTACCACTAAAGTCCCTTATGTTGAGGTTCCCCTTGTCTGTTCGGATGAGCCTATGCAGTTGGGAGGGACATCATTTCGTAGGAGGGGATTGGCGGTACGCCGCAGGACTAGAAGATGTTTTTTCTGCGGGAAAGAGGGACATTTTGTTGGAGAATGTCCATCCCGTGCCTTGTTGAGCCAAAAGTCGCCGGAAAACTGTTAATCCCAGGTTGTGTGGTGGACGACAACCTGGGAGTATGTATTTCATCCGCCAGTTCTTCTCAGTTCCTTGTACCAGTGGAGGTGGTAGTTGGTACGAGAGTGGAGAGATTGTCTGTTCTTCTTGATAGTGGTTCCGGGGCTAATCTGGTTGACGCTCAGTTTGCTCAGGCTCAAGGTATGCATCTGAGTGTATTGGTCAAACCGATCCCTATATTCTCCATTGACGCCAGGCCTCTCGGCCAAGGTAGCTTTGTTCATGAGGTTCATAACATTGACCTTCGGGTAGGGGCAATACATAGGGAACAATTATCTTGTTATGTGTTGGAGGGTCTACCTACTCCCATTGTGTTGGGACTTCCTTGGTTGGTTAAACATAACCCTGTGATTAATTGGCAGTCCAGAGAAATAAGCCAATGGGTGAGTTTTGCAAAAGCAACTGCATGAACACAGTCATCAGTGTGGTCGTGCCTAGTACATTGCCTCCTTTTTTGGAGGATTTTGGGGATGTTTTCTCTGAGGAGGGGTGTCAGGAGTTGCCTCCTCATCGCGTGTATGACTGCTCTATTAATCTCCTTCCTGATGCTAAGTTGCCTATAGCTAGGTTGTATAATCTTTCTGGTCCTGAGAGGCAGGCTATGAAAGATTATATTTCTGAAAGTCTGGCCAAAGGGCATATTAGACCTTCATCTTCCCCAGTAGCCGCGGGGTTCTTCTTTGTGAAGAAGAAAGATGGAGGCCTACGCCCTTGCTTGGATTTCCGCGAACTTAATCGGATTATTGTTCGAGATCCGTATCCACTCCCTCTTATTCCTGATCTCTTCAACCAAATTGTTGGCGCCAAATGGTTTTCTAAATTGGATCTCAGGGGGGCGTATAATCTGATTAGGATAAAAGAGGGGGATGAGTGGAAAACGGCGTTTAACACGCCGGAGGGACATTATGAGAACCTAGTCATGCCTTTTGGTCTGACTACTGCACCAGCAGTATTCCAACATTTTGTTAATGACATTTTTCGTCACCTTGTGGGGCTGTTTGTGGTTGTATATTTGGACATTTTAATTTACTCGCCAGATCTTGTGTCTCATCAGGATCATGTGAGACAGGTGTTGCAGATCTTGCGAGACAATAAATTATACGCCAAACTGGAGAAGTGTGTATTTGCCGTACAGGAACTTCAGTTTTTGGGTTTTTTGGTGTCAGCCTCCGTTTCCGTATGGACCCTGAAAAGGTGAGAGCAGTGCTTGAATGGGATCAGCCAGGGGATCTTAAGGCTCTGCAGCGTTTTTTGGGGTTTGCTAACTACTACCGGAAATTTATTTGTAATTTCTCATCTGTCGTCAAACCTCTCACTGACATGACAAGAAAAGGGACGGATTTTTCTAAATGGTCGGACAAAGCTTGCCAAGCCTTTTCCTCTTTGAAGAAATGTTTTGCTTCAGCACCCGTTCTCATCCAACCAGATGCATCTCAGCCGTTCATTGTGGAGGTGGATGCGTCTGACGTAGGGGTGGGTGCTATATTGTCCCAGGGTCCGTCCCCTGGTAAATGGCATCCGTGCGCTTTCTTTTCTAAGAAACTGTCGTCCGCCGAAAGGAATTATGATATCGGCAATAGGGAACTTTTGGCCATTAAGTTAGCTTTTGAAGAATGGCGTCACTTTTTGGAGGGGGCAGTCCACCCGGTTACCGTTATTACTGATCACAAGAACCTGTTGTATTTGGAATCCGCTAAGCGTCTGAATTCCAGACAAGCTCGATGGTCGTTGTTTTTTACCAGGTTTAATTTTGTCGTCACTTATCGCCCGGGGTCTAAGAATGTAAAGGCTGATGCCTTGTCTCGCAGTTTCCCAGGGGCCGGGAAAACGGATGACCCGAGTCCTATCCTTCAGGAGGGGGTGGTAGTGTCGGCTGTATTTTCTGAGCTTGAGGAGGAGGTGTTAGAGGCTCAGGGGGACGCCCCTGCAGGACCTCCAGGGAGACTGTTTGTCCCAAATCTGTTGAGACAAAAGGTTATTGAGGCACATCATAATTCTGCTCTAGCAGGACATCCAGGGAGTAAGGCTACTTTAGATCTCCTTTCTCGCCGGTTTTGGTGGCCTAATGCTAATAAAGATGTTATAACTTTTGTCGCGTCATGTGGGGTGTGTGCTCGCTCTAAAACCCCTCATACCCGTCCGTCTGGGACCCTTTTACCCTTGAAACTTCCGGAGCGTCCATGGACTCATTTATCTATGGACTTCATTACGGACCTTCCTCCGTCGTCAGGGAATACTGTCATACTGGTGGTTGTTGACAGGTTCAGTAAGATGGCACATTTCGTTGCTCTTCCTGCACTCCCTAATGCTAAAACTCTGGTGCAGGTGTTCATTAGGGAGATCGTTAGACTTCATGGGTTGCCTTCTGATGTGGTGTCAGATAGGGGGTCTCAGTTTGTGTCCAAATTTTGGAGGGCATTTTGTTTACGTCGGGGGATGCAATTGTCATTTTCCTCGGCTTTTCATCCGCAGACCAATGGTCAGACAGAGCGTCTGAATCAGAGCTTAGAGACATATCTCCGGTGTTTTGTCTCAGAGAACCAAGAGGACTGGTCTTCTTTCTTGCCTCTGGCAGAGTTCGCTCTTAACAACAGGCGGAGCGAGTCCACTGGTAAGTCCCCGTTTTTTGGGGCATATGGTTTTCATCCCCAGTTTTGTACTTTCAATGGGGGGGGCCCTTCTGGGGTTCCTGAGGAGGAGCGTTTCTCGTCGTCACTTGCTTCTGTGTGGAGAGGTGTATTGAATAATCTGAGTGCGATGGGGAACCGTTACAAACGTATGGCTGATAGGAGGAGAGTTTCTGGTCCAGATCTGAATGTGAACGATCTGGTATGGTTGTCTACCAGGAATATAAAACTTAAAGTGCCCTCCTGGAAACTGGGTCCCAGATTCATCGGGCCGTACAGGATCAGTTCCATAATTAATCCTGTGGCATTTCGTCTGGACCTCCCTCCTACGTTTAAAATTCATAATGTGTTCCACAAGTCATTACTTAAAAGGTATGTGGCACCAGTCATACCGTCACCTCTACCTCCTCCTCCTGTGTTGGTCAATGGTAACTTGGAATTTCAAGTATCAAAGATCATTGACTCACGTCTGAATCGCCGGTCCCTTCAGTACTTGGTGCATTGGAAGGGGTATGGTCCAGAGAACAGGACGTGGGTCCCTGCGTCTGATGTTAACGCAGATCGTTTGGTTCGGACCTTCCACAGAACTCACCCGGGCAGGCCTGGCCCTGAGGGACCGGAGGCCCCTCGTAGAAGGGGGGGTACTGTCATGTGTGCATTGCCACAAAGATCGTCGCGGTTGCACATTTTGACTTCTCACAGCTGAGCTGCTGTTTCTTTGTGTTTGGCAGCTAGGGAGTTAATTCTGTCTGTGCTCGGTGCTGGGACTGGGTGCAGTTTCTCCCGGCTGCAATTGATTATTTGTTGATTGGTTTCCTTTAAATTTCTGGTTGTCTGCTTGGTGAGTTGCCAGTGAAACCTTCATGCAGACCACAGATAGGAATGAATCTGTATAGACTTTAGTTGTGAGCTCCTTAGTTGTTCTAAGCTCAACTTGGTTAGAGTTTATTTCCCAGACCATTTATGTTCCTTTGGTGTTTGAGTGTGTATGCAAGCGAGTGTTATCCTGTCTGTCTTATATGTCTAATCTGTGTATTTAGCTAAGATCAGCCCATATCCCTTTGGTGGTAGTCAGGATCCTTCTTAGGACTGATTACAGGGTTCAGGGTCTGATAGGAGACAGGGTTAGGTTGGTGACTTGGACCTCTGAACCATTATCAGTACCTCCAAGGTGAGGGATTAGTTAGGACCCCAGTTTAGGGTCAGGTTAGATCCCGGTCCACCTCTTTCCTGTTTCAGCTCATCAAGTCCTCAAGATTAACCCTGAGTTCAGCAGATATCGTGTCAGGTAAATCTATTCTATACTTACATGCTGATGTTGCTATACTAGTTGTTGTATAGAGTGTTGTTCCTGTATTAATAGTTTACTGACATTGTATACATATCATTAGACAGCGTGACAGCTCACCTTGTCTTCTCCGAATGAGGCGTTTTCCTGATGTCCCAAACAATCGAAAAGGGGATTCATCAGAGAAAATAACTTTACCCCAGTCCTCAGCAGTCCACTGCCTGTACCTTTTGCAGAATATCAGTCTATCCATGATGTTTTTTCTGGAGAGAAGTGGCTTCTTTGCTGCCCTCCTTGAGACCAGGCCATGCTCCAAGAGTCTCCGCCTCACAGTGCGTGCAGATGCACTCACACCTGCCTGCTGCCATTCCTGAACAAGCTCTGCACTGCTGGTAGCCCGATCCCGCAGCTGAAACACTTTTAAGAGACGGTCCTGGCGCTTGCTGGTCTTTCTTGGGCGCCCTGAAGCCTTTTTGGCAACAATGGAACCTCTCTCCTTGAAGTTCTTGATGATGCGATAGACTGTTGACTGAGGTGCAATCTTTCTAGCTGCGATACTCTTTCCTGTTAGGCCATTTTTGTGCATTGCAATGATGACTGCACGTGTTTCTTTAGAGATAACCATGGTTAACAGAAGAGAAACAATGATGCCAAGCACCAGCCTCCTTTTAAAGTGTCCAGTGGTGTCATTCTTACTTAATCATGACAGATTGATCTCCAGCCATGTCCTCATCAACACCCACACCTGTGTTAATGGAGCAATCACTGAAAAGAGGTTAGCTGGTCCTTTTAAGGCAGGGCTGCAATGATGTTGAAATGTGTTTTGGGGGATAAAGTTCATTTTCTAGCCAAATATTGACTTTGCAAGTAATTGCTGTTAAGCTGATCACTCTTTATAACATTCTGGAGTATATGCAAATTGCCATTAGAAAAAGTGAAGCAGTAGACTTTGTAAAAATTAATATTTGTGTCATTCTCAAAACTTTTGGCCATGACTGTAGAAAATCTTTAGATTTTTACAGAACAATGGCATGGACAGCAAATAAAGTATCAATGCATGTATCTTTTAATTGCCTACATGAGAATATAAACAGCTATGAGATTTCAACTTGCTGATATATTCCCTTTAGGTACTTAAACTAAACCTGTCAGCAGGTTCGCTCTGTCTGTCTCTCTGTCACTCATTCTTTCTCTAAGTTTGTATCTGTCCATCTGTCTCCCTCTGAGTGTGTATCTGTCCGTCTGTCTCCTTCTGAGTGCGTATCTGTCTGTCTGTCTCCCTCTGAGTGCGCATCTGTCAGTCTGTCTCCCTCTGAGTGCGCATCTGTCAGTCTGTCTCCCTCTGAGTGCGTATCTGTCAGTCTGTCTCCCTTTGAATGTGTATCTGTCCGTCTCCCTCTGAATGCGCATCTGTCCGTCTGTCTCCCTCTGAGTGCGCATCTGTCCGTCTGTCTCCCTGAGTGCGCATCTGTCTGTCTGTCTCCCTGAGTGCGCATCTGTCCGTCTGTCTCCCTGAGTGCGCATCTGTCAGTCTGCCTGAGTGCGCATCTGTCCGTCTGTCTCCCTCTGAGTGCGGATCTGTCCGTCTGTCTCCCTCTGAGTGCGCATCTGTCCGTCTGTCTCCCTCTGAGTGCGCATCTGTCCGTCTGTCTCCCTCTAAGTGCGCATCTGTCCGTCTGTCTCCCTCTGAGTGCGCATCTGTCCGTCTGTCTCCCTCTGAGTGCGCATCTGTCTGTCCGTCTCCCTTTGAGTACCTATCTGTCTGTCTCCCTCTGAGTGCGCATCTGTCTGTCCGTCTCCCTCTGAGTGCCTATCTGTCCGTCTGTCTCCCTCTGAGTGCCTATCTGTCCGTCTCCCTCTGAGTGCTTATCTGTCTCCCTCTGAGTGCCTATCTGTCCGTCTGTCTCCCTGAGTGCCTATCTGTCCGTCTCCCTCTGAGTGCTTATCTGTCTCCCTCTGAGTGCGCATCTGTCTCCCTCTGAGTGCCTATCTGTCCGTCTGTCTCCCTGAGTGCCTATCTGTCCGTCTCCCTGAGTGCTTATCTGTCTCCCTCTGAGTGCGCATCTGTCTCCCTCTGAGTGCGCATCTGTCTGTCCGTCTCCCTCTGAGTGCCTATCTGTCCGTCTGTCTCCCTCTGAGTGTCTATCTTTCCGTCTCCCTCTGAGTGCTTATCTGTCTCCCTCTGAGTGCAGCATCTGTCCGTCTGTCTCCCTCTGAGTGCGCATCTGTCCGTCTGTCTCCCTGAGTGCGCATCTGTCCGTCTGTCTCCCTCTGAGTGCGCATCTGTCCGTCTGTCTCCCTCTGAGTGCCTATATGTCCGTCTGTCTCCCTGAGTGCCTATCTGTCCGTCTCCCTCTGAGTGCTTATCTGTCTCCCTCTAAGTGCCTATCTGTCCGTCTGTCTCCTTCCGAGTATGCATCTGTCCGTCTGTCTCCCTCTGAGTATGTATCTGTCAGTCTGTCTCTGTATCTGTCTGACTCTATATCTCTCTTTATGCTAAGGAACAGGTTTGTGCTTCGGGGCGGCCTGTAGGCAGGTCTTGGTTTCTCTGGCTTACAGCAGAAAGATAAGACCCTGCCTACAGTCTGGGCCTGGAGCACGGGCATATCATTAACAGAAACCGTCTAACACTGATTACACAACAACCACAAGACTGATTTCTTCACCCGGAGTATCATTTTAATCAGTGAAAAGTTATGTGCACACGATCTGTAAACCCACAGCGTCCAGATATTACAGCATAGTGGATGGGACTTTAAGAAATCCCATGCCCACTATGCGTCCAGAGACGGCAGTGGCTCACCCGCATAGACGAACATTCGGCGCATCTTTGAAGACCGCGGTATGTCAATTTCACCCATACAATGTATTAGGTGTGGTGAATCTGCATGGTACAGTGAACACGTGCGGATTCACCTGCGTTAAATAGATGGAGGCACTTTGGATGCTGCGGACATGTGCTGCGTCCAAAACGCTGCCAGTTCCAGATTGTGGGCAAATACCCTAACAATGCCAACCTGACAACGTCTGTAGGTTACTTGGCAAAATCCTGTTGACAGGTTCACTTTAAAGAGGACCGATCATCTCCTGGGAAAACTACAAGAGATAGCACTGCTGGAGGGAAACTAGAAGAGTAGAGCAACAGGAGGTAAATACTTTCATGCAAATGGAAAACAACTGCAAAATAACCTAAGCAATTGGAGCCAATTCACACCAGGTTGTCAGCTATGAATCTTCTTCAGAGATTCCTCAAACCTTAGAGATGTGATGTGTCAGCATTTTTCTATAACTCCCCTCTCCCATCTTGATTTCTTATTCCCTTGTGCTTGCCTCCCAGCTCTATCTTTTTAGTATGTTTCCACTCCTTTGTTACCTCAAATCTAACATGTTCTCTACCCACCCTTTCTTGTTTAGCCAATAGATTTATCTTCTTGGTTAGAGGCAATAATAACTGACTCCCAGACTCGTACCTCAGGCTCAACTATACCCTATATATCGGGTTGAAGGAAGGCTGAAAATCTTGGTTGTAGGTGTGGAAATGTTATGCATCTTATAAACTACATTTAAAATTCAATAAAAAAACTAATAAAAACATGAGCTACAATGAGACAACATTTTTAAATAAATAATCAGTGAACTGGTCAAGCAACTCTACCAAGTCGGTGTTGTCAGCCAGGAGGTGATTGTCATAGTCAGCACCTTCAAAGAAAATTGTCCAAGTCCCAGGTGAACGTGTATGAGGGACGAGTCTACAGTAACCTGCCAGGAAAACAACAATCAGAAAAGACTACACCAAGTACATGTGAAATCTGTAAAAGCAGAATCAGAAACGCATAATTTAATTTTTTTAAGAATTCATCATATAGGGTAATTAATTTCTGAAACCCATGCAGAACAGACTTTTCAGTTTTATTTCTTCCCAGAGCCATATCTTTTATATCCATCAGGCGATAGAGAAGTTTGAGGGTTTGTTTGTTGGCACAAAGAGTTGCAGTTTTCAATGACTGAATTCGTTATACCGTATCATATACCCAAAAATGGGAAAAAAATTTCAAGTGGGATGAAACGGAAAAAAACTGCAATTCCATCATTGATTCTCAGGTTTTGGTCTTACAGAGTTTATTGTGCAATACAAATGGCCTTGCAAAACGATTTGATAGTAAAAAAAATATATATGTATTTTGAGATTTGTAAAAATAAATTAAAAATTCTGAGAACTGTAACGTTATTTTTCCGTCGATAGAGCGGTGAGGGCTTGTTTATCGAGTGTGGAACAGTTCTGATTGATACCACTGTGGGGTACTGATCACTTTTTTGGGGAACTGTGGTGATTGAAAAAAATGAAATTTTGCATTTTCCTTTTTTTTTTACTTCGCCATTCATCATATTTTTTAAATAATATAATCTGACAGACAGAACATTTAAGGATGCGATGATACCAATTATGTTTGTTAATTTTTTGCTTTCTTCATTTTTAAACTTAAAAAAGGTGGTGATGATTTAAACTTTATTTTATTTATTTTTTTACTTATTTTTTAGTCCCCGTCATGTGATTTTAACCTGCAATATTTTACCATCATACTGCTGTATATAGTAAATATCATAATCCCCTTTGAAGTTCAGCTGTAGGTAGAGTTCCAGATGAGTACCAATATAGTGGCGAAGTGGACCTTCAGAAGATGAGAAGCGGTCATAGTAAGTGACTTAGTAGTAATATCTAACTGCCGCTTTCAGTGATTGGCAGCAGCGATCATCGCTGGCAATGAGCGATGCTGCTACGGGCAGCTGCCATCTATCTGCCCTGTATGGAGTGGCACAGCTTCTGAGCCTTTTTGCATACATGCGAACCTAGGTAATGGCGTACTTGAAGGGTACTTGAAGATCTTAAACTTTAAGGAGATCATTTTTTAATGATTCATTAGGACTGTCATATTGGAGGTACATTCTTTCTGCATTGTCTTTATAAAGGGTTTCTGCTCACTTTAAAACAGCAGCAATGAATGTTACTTAACCCCTTCACCCCAAGCCTGTTTTCACCTTTATAACCAGGCCAAATTTTACAATACTGACCACTGTCATTTTATGAGGTAATAACTCTTGAACACTTCAACGTATCCCTCTGATTCTGAGATTGTTTTTTCATGACATTGTACTTCATGATAGTAGTAAAATTTCTTCAATATAACTTGAGTTAATTTGTGATCATAACAGAAATTTGACGAAAATTTCGCATTTTTCAAACTTTTAATTTTTGTGCCCTTAAACCAGAGAGATGTCACACAAAATAGTTAGTAAATAACATTTCCCACATGTCTACGTTACATCAGCACAATTTTTGAAACAATTTTTTTGTTAGGAAGTAATAAGGATTAAAAGTTGACAAGCAATTTCTCATTTTCACAAAAAAAAACATTTTTTTTTTAGGGACCACATCACATTCAAAGTCACTTTGAGGGGCCTATGTGACAGAAAACACCCAAAAGTGACACCATTCTAAAAACTGCACCCCTGAACGGGCTCAAAACCACACTAAAGAAGTATATTTACCCTTCAACTGCTTCACAGGAACTTTTCGAATGTGAAAGGTGAAAGGAACATTTACCGTATATACGCAAGTATAAGCCGAGATTTTCAGCACTTTTTTGTGTGCTGAAAACGCCCCCCCTCGGCTTATACACGAGTCATACACCAGAAAGCCGGTGGGGGAGAGGGAGCAGCTGCAGCTGCCGAAGAGATCATACTCGCCCTCCTCTGCGCCATCGCTGGTCTCCATCCCTGTATCTCCGTCCCGGGGTCAGCAGCTCTTCCTGTGTTGAGCGGTCACGTGGTACCGCTCATTAAAGTAATGAATATGCACGCGACTCCACTCTCATAGGCGTGGAGCGCATATTCATTACTTTAATGAGTGGTACCACGTGACCGCTGAACACAGGAAGGAAGATAGGAAGAGAGATGTCGACGCCCGTCCCTGAGATGCAGGGACTGAGATGTAGCAAAGCTAGGAGGGTGAGTAGGACTGGGGGAGGGCGAGCCATGCGATATTCACCTGTCCCCATTCCACCGCCGGGCTGTGTCTTCCGCGTCCTCTGACTGCGACGTTCAGGTCAGAGGGCACGATGACATGTTTAGTGTGCGCCCTCTGCCTTAACAGTCACAGCCAGAGGACCCGGAAGACACAGCGCGAGCGACGGTGGAACGGGGACAGGTGAATATCGCACGGGCCGGGGGCCTGAGCTAGGGGCGACACCGGCTCCTGGCCCTCATAGCTCGCCGATGTCCCCGCCTGCTCAGGACACCAGTACCTGGCCCCCAGCGACGAGAGGCAAATGTCATTTTTTTTTTTAATCGCAGAAGCATTATATGGGGCATACTATTCTATGGAGCATTATATGGGGCATCTTATGGGGCCATCAACCTTTATGGAGAATCTTATGGGGCCATCAACTTTTATGGAGCATTATATGGGGCATATTATTCTATGGAGCATCTGATGGGGCCATCAATCTTTATGGAGCATTATATGGGGCATATTATTCTATGGAGCATCTTATGGGGCCATCAACCTTTATGGAGCATTATATGGGGCATATTTTAATATGGAGCATCTTATGGGGCCATTATTAACCCTTGTGCAGCATTATATGGGGCATATTTTTGTATGCAGCATCTTATTGGGGCCCATCATGAACTGTATGGAGCATTATATGGGGCTCCTGATTCAATATGGATATTCAAAAACATTTAACCTACTGATGTCTCAATTAATTTTACTTTTATTGGCATCTACTTTTATTTTTGAAATTTACCAGTAGCTGCTGCATTTCCCACCCTAGGCTTATACTCGAGTCAATAAGTTTTTCCCAGTTTTTTGCAGCAAAATTAGGGGCCTCTGCTTATACTTGCGTATATACGGTAACTTTATATAGGAGGCTTCCTGGAGCACAGAATTTTCCATAATCGTTTGCAGACTCCATATATAGAGACCATAATTGCTAGAAGAGCAAAATCCCCCCTCAAGTGATCCCATTTTGGAAATAATACCCCTTTGGGAATTTATCTTCAGGTGTCGTAACGGCACTTTTATGCACACCTAAAAAGACGGACAACGCCGGATCACAGGTCAGACGGCGTCCACAGTGCCTTCATATGCCTCATTATAGGGAATTGTCCGCCGTGGGTTCTATCTGAATTACGTATTTAAGCAAATTACATGGAAACCCCTGTGTAAGGCCTCTTTCACACATCAGTTTTTCAGGCACAATCCGGCCAAAATGTAAAAAGACGGATCCGGCGTACGTTGCGTAAAAACTGATGTAACGGATCTTTTTTTTTTTAGCCGGATCCGTTCTGAACTGAGAGAGACCTTCCAGGCCTGCGTAGATGAAGAAAACGGAGTCCGGTGACCGGATCAGTCCTTTGCCTGATCCGGCACCCATAGACTTGTATTGTATGACCAAGCCTGATACGTCGCTTCAGGTGCTGTCCGTTCTTTCCGCTGGAAAAAAAAAACGTTGCAGGATGCGTCCTATCCGGCCGCCGGAATTCAAATCAATGACAGATCCGGCAAAAACATGATGAAACAGAAGGACATGCGGCGCCATCCGGCGCTAATGCATGTCAATGAGAAAAAAACGGATCCGGCGGTAAAAAAAAACGGATCGCGCCTGGCAATGAAAAACTGATGTGTGAAAGAGGCCTAAGTGCTCAGCATAGGATTAGTGTGAGTCGAGCCTTACTTCGATCTTTGGGAGGCAGAATGAAAAAAATCAACACCGGATGAAGAATTGGTTATATTTTTCACGCCGTTCCTCATGCGGTATAAGTGATTAGACAACTTTATTCTTGGGGTCGTTGCAATTACAGATTTATATAGGCTTATGTGTAACCCCATTACCCCGAGGGTGGTTTGCACGTTAATGATCAGGCTAATTTTTACAATTCTGACCACTGTCCCTTTATGAGGTAATAACTCTGGAACGCTTCCACAGGTCCCACTGATTCTGAGAATGTTTTCTCGTGACATATTGTACTTCATGATTGTGGTAAAATTTCTTTGATATGACTTGCGTTTATTTGTGAAAAAATGGAAATTTGGCAAAAATTAGAAAATTTTCCAACTTTGAACTTTCATGCCCTTAAATCAGAGAGGTATGTCACTCAAAATACTTAAGTCGCACAGATGTAATAATCCATCCCTGGTCAAATAGGCCCAAGGAACATGGACGGATTATTATGTCTGATGTCAGAAAGGGGTTAAAGACACTTTTTTTCAAAAACTACTTTTTTGCGTCACCATAATTTGAGAGCTATTATTTTTACATATTTATGCTTCCATAGTCATGTGAGGGCTTTTTTTTTTGCTGGACGAGTTGATGTTTTTATTGGTACAATTTTTGGTTGATGACATTTTTTGATCGTTTTCTATTCCAATTTTTAGGAGGCAAAATTAACAAAAAAAACAAACCATGCAGGAATTGCTTTTAGTTTTTTTTTTTATGCAGTTCCGCGGGTGGTAAAATGATAATGCAGGTTTATTCTTCGGATCAGTAAGATTACAGTAATATCCCATTTATATTGTTTTTTTTACGTTTTGGCACTTGTACAAAAGTAAAACTATTGTATAGAAAAAAATATCTTGCATTGCTTTATTTTGAGAGCTATACCTTTTTTGGGCTGATTGAGCTGTGTGGCAGCTAGTTTCTTGCAGGACAAGATGACATTTTCAGTGATAACATTTTTATTTACAGTAGTCTTTTTGATGCATTTTATACCAACTTTTGTTTGGCAGTATCATGATAAAGCATTGTTTTTTGCCTCATTTTGTAATTATTTTTTCATGGTTTTCACTAAAGGGGTTACGGTAACTAGTGTGACTGGGTTGATAGGTTGAGGCGTTCTGGACGAGGCAACAACAAATGTGTACTTTCATTGTTTTTTTTTTCAGAATAATTACTTAAGGATACAATTTTTTCCTTTTTTATTATGTGATTTTTTTTAAAAAATGTACAACTTTTTTTCACTTTTTATTTTTTTATTTAACTTTTTTACTTATTCCCACTATGGGACTTTCACTTTCTGCATTCTGATCGCAGTTATAAGGTATAGCAATGCAGGAGCAATGCTATACCTTATAACCTGTCAGCCCTGCAGACACAAGTTAGTTAGATCATGCATTGCACTTGATCTAACTAATTTGCTAGTGCTTGGCAACCCGCATGTTATGACAAAATCGTGTCACCATGGCAACGATCGGGACCCTGCAATGACATCGCGGGGTCTCCGATCCAAGTGAAGGAGCTTTCTTCCCTCGGCTTGCTAACTAAGTGCAGCAATCGCAGCATTTAGAGGGTTACAGTGCCAGGAGTGGTCTTGGCACAGATCGATGGGTGTAAGCTGTGAGAATCAGCTGACACCAGGCGGCGATCGCCCGCGCATAGCTCCCTGTGCTTGGCCAATCGTCATGACATATATATACTGCATTGGTTTGGAAGTCCTTCCAGACCATGACCTATATACCATATACTGCAAATGTCGGGAAGGGGTTAGAAGGGGTTTTCTCAAGAACAAAGTTAATTTTAATCAACACTTTAATCAATAAATCTTTCATGGCACTTAACACCAAGTCAATTTGCATTGGATCAATACAATCATACAAATATTTGATCTCTAACATATGATCATATTCTATGCACTTTTACAAAAGTAAAAGGTGTTTTGTTCATACACACCTCTTTGACACAGTGGTTCCAAAAATTCCTGCAAACCATTAGGAATGTTTCGTACGACATCACAAGAATAACCATCTTCAGGCAATAGGAAAGGCAGCTGTAAGTCTGGATCTTCCTCTAATTGAACCTCTCGTCCATCACTGCGAGCCAGTTCATCAGCAGTGTTCTCTGCAACCGATCTGACACTCTCTATTAGCTCCTAAATGAAATGAGTGGGTTATTGAAAATAGTAATACAAATTAAAGGATTTGTCTGGGCATTGGTATTTGATGACCTATCAACAAAATCGGTCATCAATAATAGATCTGTGGGGGTCCAAAACCTGGCAAGCCCAAAGATTAACAGTTTTTTGCACCATCAGCAGAACATAAACACTTTGAACAGAGCAGCTGGGCGTGCGGCCGTTCAAAGTGCAGTGGCAACTGCTTACCGTTGCCAGCAGGGGCAATACAGATTCTAATCAAAATAACGTGAGCGGTGTTGCAGTAGCCGGCAGTGACCACTACACTTTGAATGGAGTGGAGTTCAGCAGCTCCGTTCAAAGTGGTTACAGTCAACTGCCATCGAAGCAAAAAACAACGGGTGAGGGTGCTAGGTGTTGGACTCCCACCGATTTGCTATTGATGACCTATTCTGCAGATCTGTCAACAAATACCTATTCCTGGACAACCTCTAAGAGAATCTCAAGTGGACTTTGATGCAATCTCTTTAATATTTACCGTAGGAATATAAGGTTCATCTGGGGCACAGTGATAATTTGTCAGAAGAGCCTGAAGTTGCAGGGAGTTTAGTTTAAAGCAGGTATTGTTAATGTTGGGGATATCCTGAGGAGTGTACTTGTCCATGGTAAGAAGAGTTGTTGCCTGTAAGAAGATGACAAAAGAGGTGCAATGTTGATATCAATATAATTTTTATCCCAAGCTCTTGGATATACAGACAGAAGTGCATATAGTATCTTGAACACTGTGTTTGGAAATAACTGATGGCATGAATTAACTTAAAACTTCTTGCCAAGAGAATTTACAGTAGGGTAAATAAGTATTTGATCCCTTGCTGATTTTGTAAGTTTGCCCACTGACAAAGACATGAGCAGTCTATAATTTTAAGGGTAGGTTAATTTTAACATTGAGAGATAGAATATCAAAAATAAAATCCAGAAAATCACATTGTATAAATTTATTTGCATTTTGCAGTGGGAAATAAGTATTTGATCCCCTACCAACCATTAAGAGTTCTGGCTCCTACAGACCAGTTAGATGCTCCTAATCAACTCGTTACCTGTATTAAAGACAGCTGTGTTACATAGTCACCTTTAGAAAAGACTCCTATCCACAGACTCAATCAATCAGACTCTAACCTCTACAACATTGGCAAGACCAAAGTCTTTATAAGGACATCGTGGGGTATCCTTGATCATGAGTAAGATGAGAGATCAGCCTAAAACTAAACGTGGTGAACTTGTTAATGATCTCAAGGCAGCTGGGACCAGTCACCAAGAAAACCATTGGTAACACATTACGCTGCAAAGGTTTAAAATCCTGCAGTGCCAGCAAGGTCCCCTGCTCAAGAAGGCACATGTGCAGGACCGTCTGACGTTTGCCAATGAACACCTGGATGATTTTATAAGTGATTGGGTGAAGGCGCTGTAGTAAGATGAGACAAAAATTTCGCTCTTTGGCATTAACGTTTGGCATAAACGTCGTGTTTGGAGGAAGAGAAATGCTGCCTATGACCCAAAGAACACTGTCCCCACTGTCAAGCATGGAGGTGGAAACATTATGTTTTGGGGGTGTTTCTCTGCTAAGGGCACAGGACGACTTCACCACATCAATGGGAGTATGGATGGAACCACGTACCGTAAAATCCTGAGTGACAACCTCCTTCCCTCAGCCAGGACATTAAAAATGGGTCGTGGCTGGGTCTTCCGCCAAAACAATGTCTCAAAACAAGGCAACAAAGGAGTGGCTCAAAAAGAAGCACATTAAGGTCATGGAGTGGCCTAGCCAGTCTCCAGACCTTAATCCCATAGAAAACTTATGGTGGGAGTTGAAGCCCTAGTTGGCAAGCGACAGCCTCAAAATCTTAATGATTTAGTAATGATCTGCAAAGAGGAGTGGACCAAAATTTCTCCTGACATGTGCGCAAACCTCATCAACTACAAAAAATGTCTGACTGCTGTTCTTGCCAAGTAGCGTTTTGCCACTAAGTATTAGGTCTTGTTCGCCAGAGGGATCAAAAACTTATTTCCCACTGCAAATTGCAAATACATTTATATAATTTATACAATGTGATTTTCTGGATTTTATTTTTGATATTCTATCTCTCAATGTTAAAATTAACCTACCCTGAAAATTATAGTCTGTTCATGTCTGTCAGTGGTCAAACTTACAAAATCAGCAAGGGATCAAATGCTTATTTCCCCCACTGTACTCATGTAGTGCATTGTACGAACATAAAATAGGTTTTGGTTGTAGAATTTGCGTTTTCATTAAATCAAAGTCTTTGTAAAAGTAGAGATGTAAAATAATTTTGCAAATCATTCGCAAAGCTGTACACATTTTTATTAAAAATTTCTTACAAAAGTTACACCTTGTTGGAAATTTTTATATCCTTGTTTTATATCCTTATTTTATAAATTAGAATCTGTGTTTCACTTGACTATGACAAAAGTGTTAAAATTGTTCAAAATAATTCTTGAAGCATAAGGATTAAATGGTTCAACATCAAGTGGAGCCAATTCTGCTGTTAATTTTATTGTACCTACCTGAACTATTCTGCTAAGGTGACAGTCAGCAGCTAGCTCCAAGCCTTGCTTTTCGGCCCATGCCTCTATATGAGCTAGTTGCTGACGAATAATAGCTCCCCAGTAGTGAGAACACAAACCGGAGTCGGGGTCAGTCACCAGCCTGTTGAACAGCCACATATTGACAAAGTGGAATAGCTGAGAGAACAGTTGTATGGTTAGGGCAGCATTCACCCGACAACGCCTGAGAAGAGACATCGCTCCAGTCAACGTATGCAAGACATCATCTAAAAAGAGCAAACACAAACAAGAAATAATGAAGTCAGATGCAGTGTGATATCTTTACTTCAAGTTATAAAAGACATCTCTACCTAGAAGGAACAAAACATTTGGTGCAGTTGAAAGAACATATTAGGAACGGAAAAAATAAAGATGTGTAACCTTTTTGAACATGAAAGCTGACAACATTTAGGTAATGAACACTTTAATAAGAAAAACATTTTCATGAGGAACAATGGAAGAAAGTAGCATAAAACTAAGAGGCATCAAATCAAAACAATCGCAGCAAAACTATAACTAGCAGGCAAAAACGACAGAAGGGAGACCTCCAATACTTTGTACTTTGGGTGGGGGTGGGGTGAGGGATAAAATTGGGGTGGAGGGGGAACTTATGATGATGTCTTGCACTCTGAACACATGGTTAAGTGCCTGAATGTGAGACTGGCACACAGAGGCTTTTCTGCAAGTGACAGTATATCATTGAAATCATACTTAATTTAACCATATTCACATATGCAACATGTACAGTTGCAATACGGGGTGGGCCATTTATATGGATACACCTAAATAATATGGGATGGTTGGTGATATCAACTTCCTGTTTGTGGCACATTAGTACATGAGAGGCAGAAAACTTTTCAAGATGGGTGGTGACCATGGCGGCCATTTTGAAGTCGCCATTTTGGATCCAACTTTAATTTTTCCAATGGGAAGAGGGTCATGTGACATCAAACTTATTGAGAATTTTCCATTTTCCCGGAAGCCACAGCATCAAGGCAAGGTAATAACACTGCGGGGGCTGTGGGCTTTCACATAATGTTACCGGAGCACTCCGCAACACCGTGCACCCCCGAAACTGCTGCACCATGTCGACAGAGCCCCCCGCAGAATTATGTACCGCCAAAACTGCTGCACCATGTCACCAGAGCCCACCTCCGAAACTGCCGCACCAGGCTGGGATGGGAGAAAGATTATCGTCCTGAATGAATTCAGGACTGTAAGATGGACCCCCATTTGATGCATCATTTTTCTTTACCCATTTTCTTTCAGAAAATTTGGGGTGTGTCTTATGGTCTGGTGCGTCTTATAGTCCGAAAAATATGGTATGTGCGGGCGCTGACTCTAGCGTACACTCCTCCTCCAGCCTCGTCTACATGGTGCCAGAGATTGTGGTATATGTTAGTCGCCTAAGCATACCATGATCTCCGGCATTACACTTCTCCTCCAGCCTCATCCCAGTCATCTCGAGGCACTGGACGGTCTATTAACATGGGATGCGTCCTTCTGATTCCAGCCACATCGGTCAGACAGGACGCATCCAGGGTAATATCATATATAATGCACCCTATAGGCATACAGTGGTGGCAAAAAGTATTGGCACCCCTGCAATTCTGTCAGATAATACTCAGTTTCTTCCTGAAAATGATTGCAAACACAAATTCTTTGGTATTATCTTCATTTAATGTGTCTTCAATGAAAAAACACAAAAATAATTGACCTAAGGCCAAATTGGATATAATTCCACACCAAACCTAAAAAAGGGGGTGGACAAAAGTATTAGCACTGTTTGAAAAATCATGTGATGCTTCTCTAATTCATGTAATCACCAGCACCTGTAACTTACCTGTGGCACCTAACAGGTGTTGGCAATAACTAAATCACACTTGCAGCCAGTTAACATGGATTAAAGTTGACTCAACCTCTGTCCTGTGTCCTTGTGTGTACCACATTAAGCATGGAGAAAAGAAACACCAAAGAACTGTCTGAGGACTTGAGAAACCAAATTGTGAGGAAGCATGAGCAATCTCAAGGCTACAAGTCCATCTCCAAAGACCTGAATGTTCCTGTGTCTTCCGTGCGCAGTGTCATCAAGAAGTTTAAAGCCCATGGCACTATGGCTAACCTCCCTAGATGTGGAAGGAAAAGAAAAATTGACGAGAGATTTAATGCAAGATTGTGCGGATGGTGGATAAAGAACCTCGATTAACATCCAAACAAGTTCAAGCTGCCCTGTCTTACACTCGGTCCCAGCGCTGGCTCTGCACTCCGTTCTGCTCACTCACCTGTTCCTCTAGCTGTCCCCCTGCAGCAGTCTGCGCGCGGGCTGGGGTCTCCTGTCCCATCTGCTCCTAGGCGTCCTGTGTCCTCCTCCACTTCCTGGCACGCTGCTGGCAGGCCTCCAGATAGTCTGCTTAGGACGCGAGGCCGCGCCCACCGTCTCTCTTAAAGGGGCAGCGTGCATTTTTTGAAATAGCTAATTAACCAATGGCTGCGCACTCAGTACTATATCTGGTCACTCCACCATTAGGGGAGTGCCGGAGCAACGTGTTCTATCATTGCTACATCCGGTTCTGTTCCTGATCTGTCTGCGCTGCGTCTGCAGTCTCTGTGCTTTGCTGATACTGTTTGTCTCCTCAGATCATTGCTAACCTGTATCTGGCTAACCTGGACAATCTCGGCTATTACTGGCGCAAGTGTCATCCCGTTCCGCCATCAGCCATCCGTACCCGTGGACCGTGACAAGGTCACTGGAGCCAGCCTACTACCATCCGTTCTGGACCAGGACCTTACCCTTCTCCGTCAAGAACCCTCCACGGACTCTGTAAATACCTGTTACCCTTTTGGTCCCTCTGGGACAGCTGCCACGTGTCCGGGGTCTAACTGGAGGTAGCACCTGTGTCCTCCGGGTATTCCATTCTGGTCCTGTTCGAGGGGCCTTACTACGGGTACCCGGGGCTCACTAGTCACGCCCCCTTCGGAGCCCCCCGGACCGCGGTCTCGAGGTTCCACATTAAAAAATAAAAACGAATGTGAACTTCACCACCTCTGCCTCCGCTTCCATTCGTTACAGATTGCTCCGGCCATGGAACCCGCTGGATCCCAGAGATCTCCGACCACGGATCTGTGCCAGGAGGTGACCCGTTTGGGAGTTCAACAGGACAAGATCACAACTTATCTACGCAGCTTGTCTACCCGCATGGATTCCTTAGAGTCCTCGTCTGCACCTGACTCTTCTATCAATAATCAGGTACCAGTTCCCATGGCAAGTCAAGGTCCCCGTCTGGCGGCTCCTACCCGTTTCCAGGGTGACCCTACTCTGTGTCGGGGTTTCCTCAATCAGTGCACTCTACACTTCGAAATCTTGGGGCATATGTTTGCTTCTGACCGAGCCAAGGTGGGCTTCATCATGTCACACCTGGGAGGAGAGGCCCTCGCCTGGCTAAACCCGCTATGGGAGAGAGGGGATCCGCTGGTTAACGATCTTCAATCTTTCCTAGAGGCTTTTCGCAGGACTTTCGATGAACCTGGTCGCACCACTTCGACTGCCTCAGCTCTGCTCCGCCTGCGCCAAGGTACTCTCACGGTAGCTCAGTATGCTGTTAAATTCCGCACCCTCTCGTCTGAATTATCGTGGAACAATGAGGCCCTGGTTGCTAACTTCTGGGAAGGCCTATCCGGAAGAATCAAGGATGAGCTGGCGGGACGGGACAGACCTACCCTCTTGGAAGAGCTAATATCCTTGGCAACCCGAATTGACCTGCGTTTTCAGGAGCGCTCCATGGAGATCAAGCGGGACAAAAGGTCCTATCACCTGGACTCTAGTTTATACAAAACAGGTACTTCGCCCTCCGCCTCCGAGGCCATGGAGGTGGACCATGTAAGTTTGGCCACCCGCCGCCGGGAGGCACGTCGCAAGGAGGGAAGTTGTTACTACTGCGGTAGTTCTGAACATTTGATCCATTTCTGTCCTAAAAAGTCGGGAAACTCCAGTGCCTAGGTCCGGTAGGAGGGGCCAACCTAGGTAGAGAACAGTCCTCTCCCTCTTTACACATCTCAGTCTCCGTGTCCTATGGAGCAATAAAATTCTCCGAACATTGTCTACTGGATTCTGGAGCTGCAGGGAACTTCATCCAGCAGGCAGTTGTGGATCATTACCGCTTACCAGTCCAGCGTCTTCCTGATCCGTTACAGGTGTCCGCCGTGGATGGCAAACCGCTGACCGAGCCCGTCCAGTTTCAAACCGAGTTGGTGGAACTCCGGGTAGGTCTAATGCATACTGAACGAATGCGTATTTATGTATATCCCGGTTTATCCCATCCCATGCTTTTAGGTTTACCTTGGCTCCAGATGCATGAACCAGTCCTTAATTGGAAAACTGGAGAAGTTCTGCGTTGGGGAGATACCTGCATGAATCGTTGCTTAACCCGGATTCAACCTGTTTCGCCTCCAGTCCAGCCTGATACCCTGCCAGGGTTGACTTCCGTCTATTGGTCCTTCTCTGACGTCTTTGGGAAAAAGGAGGCTGAGAGACTACCTCCACACAGGTCGTATGACTGTCAGATAGAGCTTCTTCCTGGAGCATCTCCTCCTCGCGGGAGAGTTTATCCCCTTTCACAGGCAGAGACTCAGGCCATGTCGGACTACATCCAAGAGAATCTGGCTAGAGAATTTATCCGAAAGTCATCGTCACCGGCAGGAGCTGGATTCTTATTTGTGAAGAAAAAGGATGGATCCTTGCGGCCCTGCATTGACTATCGGGGTCTAAATCAAATCACAGTAAAAAACAGGTATCCATTACCTCTTATTTCAGAGCTGTTTGATCGTCTCCGAGGGGCCAAGATCTTCACCAAATTGGACCTCAGAGGGGCCTACAACCTGATCCGAGTCAGAGAGGAGGACGAATGGAAAACAGCCTTCAACACCCATGACGGCCACTATGAATACCTGGTAATGCCATTCGGCCTAAGCAATGCACCTGCGGTTTTTCAGGAATTTCTTAATGACATTTTCAGGGACTTGCTCTATACTTGTGTCGTGGTTTACCTGGACGATATTTTGATTTTTTCTGCTGACTTGACGTCACACCAGAGGCAAGTACGCCTGGTCTTACAAAGACTGAGAGAGAACAGGCTATATGCCAAATATGAGAAATGCCTCTTTGAGCAGTCTTCTTTGCCTTTCCTTGGGTACATTGTATCTTCCACAGGATTGAAGATGGATCCGTAGAAGTTGTCTGCAGTTCTCAACTGGCCTCGTCCGTCTGGGCTAAAAGCCATACAAAGGTTCCTCGGGTTCGCCAATTACTATCGGCAATTTATTCCACACTTTTCCACCCGAGTGGCTCCAATCACAGCCTTAACCCGGAAAGGTGTAAACTCTAAGGAATGGTCCTCCGAGGCAGAAGAGGCCTTTGTTTCTCTCAAAAAAGCCTTCGCTTCCGCACCCGTTCTCCATCGTCCTAATTCAAGTGAGCAATTTTTTCTTGAAGTTGACGCTTCTTCCATAGGTGCAGGAGCAGTTCTGACCCAGAAGTCGTCTACCGGGCGGATGATCTCGTGTGGTTTTTTTTCCAAGGTTTTTTCTCCTGCAGAAAGGAACTACTCTGTCGGTGATCGCGAATTGTTGGCCATCAAATTGGCTCTGCAAGAATGGAGACATCTTCTTGAAGGAGCTCATCACCAGGTAATCATATTCACCGACCATAAAAACCTTGCCTATCTCCAATCTGCTTTAAGACTGAATCCCCGTCAGGCATTATTTTTTGCCCGTTTCAATTTTGTACTTCATTTCCGTCCAGCTGACAAGGACATCAAGGCAGACGCACTCTCTAGAGCCTTCTTGCCTCCTGAACTGGAGGAGGAACCTCAGCACATTATTGAACCTTCTAAGTTTGTCTCTGTTGCCTCCACTGATCTGGCCCGGCTCCTCCTGGGAAGACTTTCGTGTCCGCTTCTGATCGTAGTCGTGTTCTGCGCTGGGGTCATTCTTCTAAGTTGGCTGGCCATGCTGGTCAGAGAAAGACGCAGCAACTCATCTCCCGTTATTACTGGTGGCCTACCATGGGCAAGGATATCCAGGAGTTCGTCGCAGCCTGTCCTTCATGTGCCCGTAACAAAACTGTTAAACATCTACCAGCCGGCAGGCTTCTGCCTCTTCCGATTCCGTCCGCTCCCTGGCAGCACATCGCGATGGATTTCATCACGGATCTTCCCATTTCTTCTGGCTGCTCAGTGGTATGGGTTGTGGTGGACCGCTTCTCTAAAATGGCCCACTTCGTTCCGCTATCTGGCCTCCCGTCTGCTCCAGAACTGGCCACTCACTTCATTCAGCACATCTTCGTCTACATGGATTTCCTCTCCACATCGTGTCCGACAGGGGCGTCCAGTTCACCTCTAAGTTCTGGAGAGGACTCTGTAAAATGGTAAAAATTGAACTAGATTTTTCTTCTGCATATCATCCCCAGTCTAATGGGCAAGTGGAGAGGATCAATCAAATCCTGGCTGGATACCTGCGTCACTTCGTCAACGCTCATCATAATGACTGGGTAGAATTACTGCCCTGGGCGGAATTCTCCTACAACAACCAAGTAAGTGAATCTTCTGGAAAGTCTCCCTTTCAGATTGTGTTTGGACTGCAACCCGGAATTCCTCTTCCTGTCTCGGGATTGTCTGATGTTCCGGCAGTCGATACCTTGTCTAAGAATTTCTCGGACATTTGGAGAGAGACCAGGTCGGCTTTGGAGAAAGCTTCTCAACGTATGAAAACGCATGCGGACAAAAGACGTTTGGAGGCTCCCATCTTTCGTCCAGGAGACAAGGTATGGCTCTCCTCCAAGTACATCCGTCTGAAGTTACCATCGTACAAATTGGGTCCCCGTTTCATTGGTCCCTTTGAAATCTTGAGACAAATCAACCCGGTCTCTTATAAACTGAAATTGCCTAATTCTCTACGAGTACCTAACTCCTTTCATGTTTCCCTCCTCAAACCAGTAGTGTTGAGCTCCTTCTTTAAGGACCCGGGTACCACTCCTGATCCGGTCTCTGAGGATGATGTTTTTGAGGTAAAACATATCTTGGCCTCTAAGAGAGTAAGAGGTAGGATCTATTACCTGGTGGACTGGAAAGGTTTTGGTCCTGAGGAGAGGTCTTGGGAGCCTAAAGAGAACATCCAGGCTCCTCTTCTTCTTAAAAGATTTCACGCAGGCTTGAAAAAGAGGGGATTAAAGAGGGGGATACTGTTACACTCGGTCCCAGCGCTGGCTCTGCACTCCGTTCTGCTCACTCACCTGTTCCTCTAGCTGTCCCCCTGCAGCAGTCTGCACGCGGGCTAGGGTCTCCTGTCCCATCTGCTCCTAGGCGTCCTGTGTCCTCCTCCACTTCCTGGCACGCTGCTGGCAGGCCTCCAGATAGTCTGCTTAGGACGCGAGGCCGCGCCCACCGTCTCTCTTAAAGGGGCAGCGTGCATTTTTTGAAATAGCTAATTAACCAATGGCTGCGCACTCAGTACTATATCTGGTCACTCCACCATTAGGGGAGTGCTGGAGCAACGTGTTCTATCATTGCTACATCCGGTTCTGTTCCTGATCTGTCTGCGCTGCGTCTGCAGTCTCTGTGCTTCGCTGATACTGTTTGTCTCCTCAGATCATTGCTAACCTGTATCTGGCTAACCTGGACAATCTCAGCTATTACTGGCGCAAGTGTCATCCCGTTCCGCCATCAGCCATCCGTACCCGTGGACCGTGACAAGGTCACTGGAGCCAGCCTACAACCATCCGTTCTGGACCAGGACCTTACCCTTCTCCGTCAAGAACCCTCCACGGACTCTGTAAATACCTGTTACCCTTTTGGTCCCTCTGGGACAGCTGCCACGTGTCCGGGGTCTAACTGGAGGTAGCACCTGTGTCCTCCGGGTATTCCATTCTGGTCCTGTTCGAGGGGCCTTACTACGGGTACCCGGGGCTCACTAGTCACGCCCCCTTCGGAGCCCCCCGGACCGCGGTCTCGAGGTTCCACATTAAAAAATAAAAACGAATGTGAACTTCACCACCTCTGCCTCCGCTTCCATTCGTTACACCCTGCAGTCCGAGGGTACAACAGTGTCAACCCGTACTATCCGTCGGCATCTGAATGAAAAGGGACTGTATAGTAGGATACCCAGGAAGACCCCACTTCTTACCCCGAGACATAAAAAAGCCTGGCTGGAGTTTGCCAAAACTTACCTGAGAAAGCCTAAAACGTTTTGGAAGAATGTTCTCTGGTCAGATGAGACAAAAGTCAAGCTTTTTGGGAAAAACCATCAACATAGAGTGTACAGGAAAAAAAAAAGAGGCATTCAAAGAAAAGAACACGGTCCCTACAGTCAAACATGGCGGAGGTTCCCTGATGTTTTGGGGTTGCTATGCTGCCTCTGGCACTGGACTGCTTGACCGTGTGCATGGCATTATGAAGTCTGAAGACTACCAACAAATTTTGCAGCATAATGTAGGGCCCAGTGTGAGAAAGCTGGGTCTCCCTCAGAGGTCATGGGTCTTCCAGCAGGACAATGACCCAAAACACACTTCCAAAAGCCCTATAAAATGGTTTGAGAGAAAGCACTGGAGACTTCTAAGGTGGCCAGCAATGAGTCCAGACCTGAATCCCATAGAACACCTGTGGAGAGATCTCAAAATGGCAGTTTGGAGAAGACACCCTTCAAATATCAGGGACCTGGAGCAGTTTGCCAAAGAAGAATGGTCTACAATTCCAGCAGAGCATTGTAAGAAACTCATTGATGGTTAACGGAAGCGGTTGTTAGCAGTTATTTTGGCTAAAGGTTGTGCAACCAAGTATTAGGCTGAGGGTGCCAATACTTTTGTCTGGCCCATTTTTGGAGTTTTGTGTGAAATGATCAAGGATTTGATTTTTGCTTCATTCTCTTTAGTGTTTTTTCCTTGCAAGCAAATTAAATGAAGATAAAAATAGCAAATAATTTGTGATTGCAATCATTTTCAGGAAGAAACTGAGTATTATCTGACAGAATTGCAGGGGTGCCAATACTTTTGGCCACTACTGTATATAGTAGTATAAAGCATCCCATAGTAGCTGACTTTAGCTCCACACTCCTCCCTCTAGCGTCCCCGGAGTTTGCGGTATGTCCTCATGACGCCAGACATTGCAGTATGCGGTCAGCGCCTACGCATATCGTGCTCTCCGGCGCCAAAATCCTCCCATCCTCGTCCTCCTCCTCTTACCCCTGAAAGATGTGTCCTTTTGAGTCCGTCCAAACTGCACAGGCTAAAGAGGCTTCAGGTAGGAAGCATATAGAATGACATATTAGAATTAAAGTCATTATTTACATTTTAAAAATTATAAAAAGGAAAATGGGCAGATGCAAAAGTTTGGATTCCCTGCATGGTTAGTACTATAGCACCCCTTTTTGCAAGTATCACAGCTTGTAAATGCTTATTGAATCCTGATCAGAGTCTTTCAATTCTTGTTTGAACTATGTACCACAACTCCAGAGCCTACTAAATTTTTCTGAAGGTCTTTTCCAGGCAAGCTGGTATTCTGATTCGCCTCTCTAGCAATAGTATGTGCAGTCCTCACTGAAATTTTGCTTGATCACCCAGACCTTATCTTAACCTCCACGGTTACGTTAATTGACATTTCTTAAAAACATTTCAAACTGAGGAAAGGGCAACTTGAAAACCCTTTGCCATCTTCTTAAAGCCTCCCACTGCTTTGTGGGCCTCCACCATATTCATAGGCAGCTGCTTAGAAGAAACAATGGATGCTCTTTTTTGGCACAAGGTTAGAGGAGGCTGAGTTTTTATAAAGCTGGGAAATTTGCATCACCTGGTCTTTCCTAACGAAGATAGCGAACAAGAAATGATCATAACAGGCTAATTAAGGTCTAAAACGTTGATCAAAGTTATCTGACCACACAAATCTCCAAGAGTGCCCAATCTTTAGCATCAGCCCATTTTACTTTTTGTAATTTTTAAAATTTAAAAAATTACAATTTTGTTTCCCGCTAAAATACAAAGTAAATGTGTCATCTTTAACTTTAGCCACTTTAGCGATCATTTCATCTTCAACTTAACTGTTCACAATAACAGTAATTTTGACCAGGGGTGCTTAAACTTTTACATGCCACTGTATGTTATTAGAGTAGTCTGTTTCTTTCTCCGCCTGGACTGATATTTCACTCAATTGATGAGAAAAAAATATTTCGAATTGAGAGTCCTCAGTGGTTGATTCCTTTTAACCCCTTACCGACATCGAGCGTATATTTACGCCGATGTCTGTATCCCTCCCTTTTATGTGGGCTCCGGCACATTCCAAAGACATACTGATAGAGAACTTAGATTGTGAGCCCCATCGGGGACAGTGATGAAAATGTGTGCAAACTGTAAAGCGCTGCGGAATATGTTGGCGCGATATAAAAATAAAGATTATTATTAAAAATATGACTACAGATGTTGTATTAGTCTTTTGCCTGATGAAGAGACCTGAGTAGTCTCGTAAGCTTGCAATATTTTACCATCTTTTCAGTTAGTCCGGGGTCACACTGGCGACAAAATCGTAAGACTGCAAAGCGATGAAATATCGCATTGCAGTCGGACCTATGTTAATCTATGGAGCAGCTCCCACAATCTGATTTTTTGTTATCCGTTTTATACGTGCGAGTGCAATCGCAGAATGCTGCGATTGTCACCGATTGTGGCTCGACAATCGCCAATGCAAGTCTATAGGTGCGATGAAAAGTCGGATTACAAACGGACCGCACGTGTGACTTGCGATTAAATCGCACCGGTGTCCTTTAGAAAAGCCGGCAATTCATCCCCGGCTATACTGTAAAATCACACTGACAGGTTTAATAAAGAAAAGAAAGAATAGATATATACACATAGAATACATATATATATATATATATATATGTATACATGTCATTGAGACATATATACAGTACAGACCAAAAGTTTGGACACACCTTCTCATTCAAAGATTTTTCTGTATTTTCATGGCTATGAAAATTGTAGAATCACACTGAAGGCATCAAAACTATGAATTAACACATGTGGAATTATACATTACACTTTACAAAAAAGTGTGAAACAACTGAAAATATGTCTTATATTCTAGGTTCTTCAAAGTAGCCACCTTTTGCTTTGATTACTGCTTTGCACGCAGAAAAGGTGAACGGATGGACTCTACATGCCTGGTTCCCACCGTGAAGCATGGAGGAGGAGGTGTGATGGTGTGGGGGTGCTTTGCTGGTGACACAGTTGGGGATTTATTCAAAATTGAAGGCATACTGAACCAGAATGGCTACTACAGCATCTTGCAGCAGCATGCTATTCCATCCGGTTTGCGTATAGTTGGACCATCATTTATTTTTCAACAGGACAATGACCCCAACACCTCCAGGCTATTTGACCAAGAAGGAGAGTGTTGGAGTGCTACGCCAGATGGCTTGGCCTCCACAGTCACCAGACCTGAACCCAATCGAGATGGTTTGGGGTGAGCTGGACCGCTCACCGCTTCAATTTTGAATAAATCCCCAACAGTGTCACCAGCAAAGCACCCCCACACCATCACACCACCTCTTCCATGATTCACGGTGGGAACTAGGCATGTAGAGTCCAGCCGTTCACCTTTTCTGCGTGCCAAGCATTAATCAAAGCAAAAGGTGGCTACTTTGAAGAACCTAGAATATAAGACATATTTTCAGTTGTTTCACACTTTTTTGTAAAGTGTAATGTATAATTCCACATGTGTAAATTCATAGTTTTGATGCCTTCAGTGTGATTCTACAATTTTCATAGCCATGAAAATACAGAAAAATCTTTGAATGAGGTGTGTCCAAACTTTTGGTCTGTACTGTATATACCTATATTTATAGTTCATACACTTCTACATAGTAAAATAGCCGCTAATTCAATTGCCGGCTTTTGTGAAATTACAGACCCGACATGAAATGACACATGGTTTACATAGAGTTAACCATGTCATTTCATGTAGTTTGATATATAGTTTTCACTAACAATTACATGAGTGTATGTGTGCAAAATTTCATACATGTAGGGGTTAGCTTGCTGCGATTTGCAGCGATTTTGGCATGATAATCGCTAATGCAAGTCAATGGGTGCGATAAAAAATGCGAGTGCTGTCCGATTTATACGCACCAGTTTCCTTTGAAAAGCCGGTAAATCATCCCTGGCTACTGTAAAATTACATGAGTGTATGTGTGCAAAATTTCATACATGTTGGGGCTAATTAAAGGTGTAAATTCCTTGAAAAAAAATGCGTGGGCTCCAGGTCTATTTTCTCAACCAGACAAAGCCAGCGAGTGGGGGCAGATAATATTAGCCTAGGGAGGGTGCATTTATTTTGTGCCCCCCCTCTGGCTACTAACATCTGCCCCAACCACCCCAGAAAAGGCAAATCTATAATTAGATGCGCCCTTTCTGGCACTTAGCCCGTCTATTCCCATTGCCCTGTAGCAGTGGTTAATGGGATAATAATGGGTTAAAGCCACCTTGCTATTGGAAGGAGACTTTAAGCCAGGTTAATAATTGAGAGTTGTCAATTAGACAACTCTCAATTATTAATCCTATTGTTTGAAATGGTTAAAAAATACACACACACATTAATGAAAAATCATTTTAATAAAATAAATACACAGTTTTTGACCATCTTTTATTGTACAGGTAATCCTTGATTCCCTTGTTCTCCTGTAATAAAAATAAAATAAACCAAAATTATTCTTACCTATCCGGCGCTGTCAGGTCCCCCGATGTAATCCTTCTGAGAGGGTTAACGTTTACTGCAGGGACCGCAGCTAATGCTGTCAGCCTCGCAGTAAACCCCCGAATTAATCATCTCTTCTCCCAGCTGACAGGAGAGGAAGTGATTAGTGTGGGAAGCTTAATCAGGATTACCTGATCAATTAAAGATGGTCAAAAACTGTGTATTTATTTCATTAAAAAGATTTTTCATTAATGTGTGTGTGTATTTTTTAACCATTTCATGCAATAGGATTAATAATTTTGAGTTGTCTAATTGATAACTCTCAATTATTAACCTGGCTTAAAGTCACCTTCCAATAGCAAGGTGGCTTTAACACATTATTAACCCATTTGTCACCGCTACAGGGCAATGGGAATAGATGGGCTAAGTGCCAAGTGCATCTAATTATAGATTTGCCTTTTCTGGGGTGCCTGGGGGCAGATGTAAGTAGCCAGGGGGGCACAAAATAAATGCACCCACCCTAAGCTATTATCTGACCCCACTTGCTGGCTTTGTTTGTCTGGTTGAGAAAATAGCGAGGGAGCCCACGCATTTTTTTTCAACGAATTTACACCTTTAATTAACCCCTACATGTATGAAATTTTGCACACATACACTCATGTAATTGTTAGTGAAAACCATATATCAAACTACATGAAATGACATGGTTAACTGTATGTAAACCATGTGTCATTTCATGTTGGGTCTGTAATTTCACAAAAGCCGGCAATTGAATTAACGGCCAATATACTATGTAGAAGTGCATGAACTATAAATATATGTATATATACATGTCTCAATGACATATATATATATATATATATATATATATATATACACATACATACATACATGTACATATATATAAATATATATATATGTATTCTATGTGTATATATCTATTGTTTCTTTTGTGATTTAAAAACTATTCATTTGGATCCATTATATGTCGGTTTTGCTAGCCACCGACAAAATCTCTCAAGTCGGATGTCAGTCGGATGTTACACGTACGCTCAGATGCGACTAAATCGCATCAGCCCTAGAAAATCGGATGACAGACAGATGAATGTTCATGAAATTTTTGTGCGATAATCGACCGACTAAAACGGTCCGATTTTTTAGACGTTGTGTGTGACCCCAGCCTTAGCCATTAAAATGTATCAACCACTGAGGACTCTCAATTCTAAATATTTTTCTATCTACTGGCTAACACTTATCTGTCAAATATCAATTCATGGGAAAAAGCTATAAAATCTGTATTCAGTGAGGACCAATATTACCATTACTGAAACAGGAGATGACAGTTAGCGCTTTTTAAAATTCTATTGAGAATCTAGAAACAGATACAGACATTCTGCTGCTTGTTCTGTAGAACTTTATTAACACCAATACTCATCTCTCTTATCTTGGTAATGAGAAAGTCTGTGCTTACTCAACACAGATTTGACCTCAGAATTAAGGATTTGAAGAAAGAAAGAAAGATTAGTCCTGGTGGATAAAGAAGTAAATTCCTCTGATAAGATGTATTAAGCGTGTTATTTTCACCTGCACAATTTTCAAATGATGGTTACTCTTTAATCCCCCCCCCAGACAACATAGCTGTCGGCAGAACGATGATTTGGCTGACAGCCATCTCTCTGGACTCCTCTATATACAAGAGTACTTTCTTTGGCCAGGCGCTACAATGATTCTTCTAGCAACCGCTCATCTATAAGAGAACTGTCATCAGTGTTAGGGTATGTGCACACGTTGCGGATTCTTGGGTGAAATTTTCCGCGCGGAATCTGCTATTTTTGGCAGAATACGCAGGTCAAAATTCGCACATTTTTCCTGCGGATTTGGCATGCGTTTTTACACCTGCGGATTCCTATAACGGAATGGGTGTAAAACTCTGCGGAATACGCACAGAGAATGGACATGCTGCGGAAAACAAACCGCTGTGTTTCCGCAGCATGTGCACAGCGTTTTTTTTTCCATAGATTTACATAGTACTGTTAATCACTAGGAAATCTGCAGTGGATCCGCAGCAAGTGCACATACCCTTATACTTACTAAAGGCATGCTATAATGGCGCTGGCATACTGATTTAACCCCTTTAAGACGGAGCCCTTTTTCTGTTTTTCGCTCCCTTTCTTCCCAGAGCCATAAATTTTTTATTTTTCTATCAATATGGCCATGTGACAGCATGTTTTTTGCGGGACAAATTGTACTTTTGAATAACACCATTAGTTGTACCATATCATGCATTCAAAAACGGGAAAAAAATTCCAAGTGCGGCGATATTGCAAAAAAAGTGCAATTCCACAACGTTTTTTTGAATTTTTTTTTTAACATGTTTACCAAATGCTAAAACTGGCCAGCCATTATGATTTTCCAGGTCATTACGAGTTGATAGACACCAAACATGTTTTTATTTAAGTGGTGAAAAAAAATCCAAAATTGGTAAAAAAAAACAAAAACATTTTTCATGATCTTGGGTCGGGTGAGGGCTTATTTTTTGCGTGCCGAGCTGACATTTTTAATTATACCACTTTAGTGTAGATACAATCTTTAGATCGCCTGTTATTGTATTTTAATGCAATGTTGCGGCGACCAAAAAAAACAATTCTGACGTTTTGACTTTTTCTCGTTACACCGTTTTGCAATTGGGTTAATCCTTTTTTTACGCGCCGCTACAGGCGTCAGCCATGTTATTGAAGCCCATAAAGAGATCAATTCTCATCAAAGAGTGCCACCCACGGCTAGCATGGCACAGAATATACATAAGAAAAAAGACCGCAGAGGGGCCATGGCAGAGCCAAAGACCCTGACCACAGTCCCACTCCGATGAACGGAGCCCAAAATTGAAAATTATGAAAACCAGACTACGGATTTCTTCACTGAAATTATGTATTAAATCAGTAAATCAGCGCCATTATGGCAATGCCTTTACCTTAATTTGTATAACCCCGATGATAGGTTCTCTTTAAATAAAAGCATTTCTCATCGGGAATCAGACATGTCAGATTCCATCTCTCCCTAGACATTGGCCTGTTTCAAGTCAACAATCTAATGTGAATGGGGGTCTATTGGTTTTTGAGATATGCTTGGTATCAATGTGCTGTTAGAAGGTCCAATGATGCCCAAGCTACAGCTTAAAGCCTTCATGACCCAGCCTATTTTGACCTTAATGACTTGGCCATTTTTTGCAATTCTGACCAGTGTCCCTTTATGAGGTAATAAGGAACGCTTCAACAGATCCTAGCGATCCTGAGATTGCTTTTTCATGACATATTGTGCTTCATGGTAGTGTTAAATTTAGGTCAATAATTTTTTGCGTTTATTTGTGAAAAAAAAATCAGAAATTTGGCAAAAATTTCACAATTTTCAAATTTTGAAATTTTATTCTGTTAAACCAGAGTTATGGGACACAAAATAGTTAATAAATAACATTTTCCACATGTCTACTTTACATCAGCACAATTTGGGAAACAAATTTTTTTTCGTTAGGAAATTATAAGGGTTAAAAGTTGACCAGTGATTTCTCATTTTTACAACAAAATTTACAAAACCATTTTTTTTAGGGACCACCTCACATTTAAAATCAGTTTGAGGGGTCTATATGGCAGAAAATACCCAAAAGTGACACCATTATAAAAACTGCACCCCTCAAGGTACTCAAAACTACATTCAAGAAGATTATTAACCCTTCAGGCATTTCACAGCAGCAGAAGCAACATGGAAGGAAAAAATGAACATTTAACTTTTAGTCACAAAAATGATCTTTTAGCAACAATTATTTTATTTTCCCAAGGGTAAAAGGAGACGGTGGACCCCAACAGTTGTTGTCCAATTTGTCCTGAGTATGCGGAAACCCTATATGTGAGGGGGAACCACTGTTTGGGTGCACGGCAGAGCTCGGAAGGGAAGGAGCGCCATTTGATTTTTTGAATGGAAAATTAGCTCCAATCGTTAGTGGACACCATGTCACGTTTGGAAAGCCCCTCCAAAGTTTAGACTTTGGAGCTCCCCACAAATGACCCCATTTTGGAAACTATACCCCCAAGGAACTTATCTAGATGCATAGTGAGCACTTTGAACCCCCTGGTGCTTCACAAATTGATCCGTAAAAATGAAAAAGTATTTTTTTTTCTTCACAAAAATTTTCTTTTAGCCACAATTTTTTCATTTTCACATGGGCAACAGGATAAAATGGATCCTAAAATTTGCTGGGCAATTTCTCCTGAGTACACCGATACCTCATATGTGGTCATAAACCACTGTTTGGGTGCACGGCAGGACTCGGAAGGGAAGGATCACCATTTGACTTTTTGAATGGAAAATTAGCTCAAATCGTTAGCGGACACCATGTCGCATATGGAGAGCCCTGTGTGCCTAAACATTGGAGCTCCCCCACAAGTGACCCAATTTTGGAAACTAGACCCCCCAAGGAACTTATCTAGATGTGTGGTGAGCACTTTGAAACCCCAAATGCTACACGGAAGTTTATAACGCAGAGCCGTGAAAATAAAAAATTTTTTTTCCACAAAAATTATTTTTTTAGCCCCCAATTTTTTATTTTCCCAAGGGTAACAGGAGAAATTGGACCCCAAAAGTAGTTGTCCAGTTTGTCCTGAGTACGCTGGTACCCCATATGTTGGGGTAAACCACTAGGCACACGTCGGGGCTTGGAAGGGAATGAGCACCGTTTGACTTTTTGAACGCAAAATTGGCTGGAATCAATGGTGGCGCCATGTTGCATTTGGAGAGCCCCTGATGTGCCTAAACAGTGGAAACCCCCTAATTCTAACTCCAACCCTAACCCCAACACACCCCTAACCCCAACACACCCCTAACCATAACCCTAACCCCAACACCCCTAACCCTAATCCCAACCCTAACCACAAGCCTAACCCTAATCCCAACCCTAACCCCAACACACCCCTAACCCTAATCCCAGCCCTGACCCTAATCTTAACCACAAGCCTAACCGTAATCCCAACCCTAACCACAACCCTAACACCAATAAACCCCTAACCCTAATCCCAAGCCTAACCCTAACTCTAACCCTAATTCCAACCCTAACCCTAATTCCAACCCTAACGGAAAAATAAAAATAAATATATTTTCTTTATTTCATTATTTTTCCCTACCTATGGGGTGATAAATGGGGGTTTATTTAATATTTTTTTTTATTTTGATCACTGTGATAGGGCTTATCACAGTGATCAAAATGTACCTGGAATGAATGAATCTGCCGGCCATTTTGTAAGATGGCGGCACCAATGGAGGAAGACGGAGGGACACCAGGACTCAGGAGTTACCAGGGGGAAGCGGAAGGCGTAGGGAGCGGAGGGGAGAAGAGGGGAGCAAATACTGACGGCGGTGGCAGATCGCCATCGTCTGTCGGTTGCGGAGGCAGACCACCCCCGTCAGTCGGTGGGGGGGCAGATCGCTGTCTCCAGCCATGGCCGATGATAATACAGCATCGCCCATGGCTGGATTGTAATATTTCACCAAATTTCATTGGTGAAATATTACAATTGTTCTGATTGGCTGTTGAAAGTGAAACAGCCAATCAGAGCGATTGTAGAATCGGGGGGGGGGCAAAGCAAAGTAAAAGTCCTCCTGTACCTGCAGGTTGGGTGACCTTTCAGTGACCCCGGTCACCTGACCCGCAAGAACGCGATTTCTGCCATGCGTCACAGGTTGTAATGGCACGAATTTTTATGATGCCTACGTAGGCGTCACAGGTCGGGAAGAGGTTAAAGAAAGTATGACAGTTTTCTGATACTTGCTTTAATCCATCTTACTCTCTGCAAGTTTGAAGTGGTAGAAAAGTAGCCCCCAAAGCCGCCACTATGTAGGCAGAGTGTACCCTTCAGGATATGTCATTCTTCCTATTACAAATGCTTGATCCATAAGTCTGAAAAGCTTCAGTTTTGTTTCAAAGCTTAACAGAACAAAATACAAACTTCTATGGCTCATTTCTATGGTTTTGCGTATCGAAAAGGACTTTTCCTGAGCTTTTGGGAGAGTATATCTAGAAACATTAATTCAATGTCCTTCCAAACTTTTTGAATCGCTTTCCTTGTTTTGGACTGTTCTTCAAATTTTTACCATTAAAACACCATTCAATGAACCACTAGCCAGCCCAGGAGTTTGGTGTTTTATCTTAAGCACACCTGAGACACATAATGAAGCCCTTGAAGCACCACTACAGTGCTGGAGTGGTGCTACTAATCCAGGTTTACTGACTCTAGTATTGTACTTACTAGCCACTGTTTTCTGCTGTTTCCAGGCCCACCATCTTGAGACAGCAACTTCTGACTAATCTGATGTCTGAGGTCAAGGTCGCAAACTCTCAATGTAAGACAATGAGAGCCTTGTTCTGGCTTCCATAGACTTACATTGAGTTGTGACTTCCGGATCGCTCCAAACACTGTAAAGATCTGGCAGGACACAAACTGCCTGAGACCAACTGGAATAGCGGAGGATGGCGAGTGGTAAGTTTAAGTGCAGTGGCAGGGAACTTAAAATAGTAACACTATTCCAATGCAGAAAAACAACAAAAAAAAAAATGCTACAGAGGTGCTTTAATTTGTTGCATAAAGTATGTGATTCCTAAATTTGTGCACTAATGCCAGCTTCTATTCAGGGAGTTGAAAAAGACTCAAGTAGTCATGAAATGTGAAACTTTATTATGAATTTGGAGAAACCATTTGTTATTCAAGTCTTGGTGAGCTGTTCTTGTTTGACTAGCCTATTTCAAGAAGCAGAAAGTTTGTGAATTTTACTTACAAACCTAATTTGTACGTACTTTACATGTAGTTTAACAAAAACATCAGCTCATTTTTGATGAAGCAGAAAAGACACAAAGAGTAACCATACACCACCAATGAGAATGAAAAAGATAATTTATTGGAATGTTACAAGCTAAAAAATGTTTCCATTAACAATATCTCAATATGTGAATAGACTGTGAAATAGGCTGTGTGGCCATAAACAGATTGAGACAAAGGGAAAGTTGTGTAAGAAACACCTTATTTCAAGGGAACCTGTCACATCATTTTTCGTATATAAGGTGCGGCCACCACTATTAGGGGCTAATCTACAGCATTCTACAATGCTGTAGATAAGCCTCCAATGTAACCTGAAAGATAAGAAAAACAAGTTAGATTATACTCACTCGGGGGGGGGGCATATTTGTCGCAGGTCCGAGTCCGGCGCCTCCCATCTTTATGCGATGACGTCATCTTCCTTGCTTGACACGGCTCTGGCGCAGGCGCACTGCTCTGCCCTATTAAGGGCAGAGCAAAGTACTTCAGTGCGCAGAGAAAAGTCAGAGAGGCCTGTCGCCTGCGCAATGCAGTACTTTATAGTACGCCTGCGCCGTGACAGAAGCATGGAAGATGACGTCATCACATGAAGATGGGAGGCGCCGGACCCAGACCTGTGACACCCATCAGACCGGACCGCCCCCCGGGTGAGTATAATATCAAACTTGTTTTTCTTATCTTTCAGGTTACATCGGGGGCTTATCTGCAGCATTCTAGAATGCTGTAGATGATGTTAATCTTTTTTCTCTCTCTGCAGGCTTCGGTCTCTTCAGTGACTTTCTGTTTGACTTGTTTAATATAGATCTTCAGTTCTTTCTCCGTTTGTTGGTCCTCTAAAACCCCTTCCTCAGCATGTTTGAGGATGTCTCATGGTGTGCTCTTACACGAACTTCCCCCCCAAGTTCAAGTAGAGTCCGTTAAAGCGGCCTCCTTCTAGTGGCCCTTGGAACAACAACTAAGTTGGTTCCAATACTTTTCTATTTTAAGTTTATAATTGCATTTACATTACCTTGGTCTCACACTCACGGTTCTAACTGTTCTTTACTAACCATAAGTTAACTTGTGCCTACATTGGCTTTTTATTGTTTTTTGTTTCCCTTTTTCATTTTTTCCTGATCTTGTTTCCCTGGGATAGTTTTTACCTATCATGAAGCTCAATTTGGTCACATATAATGTTAGAGGTCTCAACAGCCCTAGAAAACGCTTTACTATTCGCAATGAGATCAACAAGATACGCTCTGATATTGTATGTCTCCAAGAGACAAAGTTTAAATCCAACTCCCACCCCAATTTCGGACATAAAAATTTTCCTTTTGCTTATGAATCCTCTGGTCCAAAAAAAAAAGCAGGCGTATTTACCCTTATAAGGAATTCAGTTTCATTTGACTATATAGATGAAGTTAAGGACGAAGCAGGACACTATCACATTTTAATATGTAAAATAAATAACTCAGAGTACACAATAGTCAATACTTATGTCCCGGTAAAAAGACAAATTAAATTCCTAAATAAACTCAATAAAAAAATTAATAAAGTTAGAAAAGGTTCACTAATTCTTTCAGGTGACTTCAACATGGTCCCCAATCACCTAATGGATTCCTCATCCCCAAACAGATCCCAATCGAAAACACTTAACAAGTGGCTATATTCCGCTATCTGCAGACCGGATATAACCTCAAGAGAAATGTGCTGTCTTCCAGGTGCAAAAATTAAAGATGTGTCTGACAGGATATCAGGACTCTTCAGACCTAAAGATGACTACCCATTCCTGCTAATACATGTGGGGACAAATGACACCGCTAGAAACGACCTGGAAACCATCTGCAGTGACTTTGAAAACTTAGGTAAGAAAGTGAAAGAACTGGGAGCGCAGGTGGTCTTCTCTTCCATCCTCCCAGTGGATGGCCATGGAACAAGGAGGTGGAATAAGATTCTGCAGGTGAACAACTGGCTACGTCGATGGTGCCGTCAGCAAGGATTTGGATTTCTGGATCACGGAGTGAATTACCTATACGATGGACTACTTGCTAGAGATGGGGTGCACCTTACGAAGACTGGAAAACATGTATTTGGAAGTCGCCTTGCTACACTCATCAGGAGAGCTTTAAACTAGAACAAGGTGGGAAGGGAAGCAAAACGCCAGCAAAAGCCATACATCTGACAAATACTATTGAGGTTTCTGCTATTAGAAGTGAAGGGGAAGAACAAAGACAAAAAAATTTACATAATAAAAATATTGAAGGAAGAGAAACCAATCACAAACTAAAGTGTTTCTATACGAATGCACAAAGCATGGGCAACAAACAAGGAGAACTGGAGCTACTAACGCAGGAGAAGAAATATGATGTCATTGGAATCACTGAGACTTGGTGGGACGATACACATGATTGGAATACAAGGCTAGAAGGATACAACTTATTTGCAAGAAACAGACTTGATAAACGAGGAGGAGGTGTTGCATTGTATGTTAGAAAAGCGTATATCTGCACAGAGATTGACGCTTCAGAGACTGGGAGTTCTGTGGAAACTGTTTGGGTAAGAATACAAGGACAGAACAATGGAAAGGACACCATTGTAGGCATTTACTACAGGCCGCCTGTGCAAGCTGAAGATATGGATGAACTCTTTATGCATCAAATGGCCAAGTTCTCCAAAAAATATGACATAGTGGTCATGGGAGATTTCAACTATCCAGACATTTGTTGGGAATCTCTCTCAGGCAAAACTAACAGGTCCAGGAAATTCTTATCCTCTCTTGCTGACAACTTTATCTTCCAAAAGGTAATGGAGAAAACAAGGGGATCTGCTACCTTGGATCTAATCCTCATAAACAGGGAGGAAATGGTGGAGGAGGTAAGAGTGGCTGGGACTCTAGGAGGTAGTGACCATGCTATTTTAGAATTTTGGATAACAAGAGGAGGAAGACCTGTGAAGACTCAGACGTCAAGGTTAGATTTCAGAAAGGCAGATTTTAAGGAACTCAGAAAGAGAATTGGAGGGATCCAATGGCTGGATATCCTTAAGGACAAAAATGTCCAGGAAGGATGGAAAATCTTGAAAAATGAGATTCTCAAAGCACAATCGTTAACAATTCCAAAAAGAGGGAAGAATGAGAAGCATTTAAGGAAACCAGGATGGATGAACATAGAACTTAAACACATGCTAAAAAGGAAGAAAGAAATGTTTATCAAATGGAAAGAGGGAGGCATATCTAAAGAAGAATATAATGCCGTCTGCAGAACCTGCAGGGCACAAATCAGATTATCTAAAGCTGACAATGAATTAAGGCTTGCAAGTGACGTCAAAAGCAACAAAAAAGGATTTTGGGGATACGTCAAAAGTAAAAGAAAACTCAAAGATGCTATAGGATTTTTACAGGATGAAAATGATGAAATGGTAAGTCAGGATGTTGAGAAGGCTGAACTTTTAAATTCCTATTTTGCATCTGTTTTCTCTCAGAAAGGAAATGTAACATCAACTGATCTTCACTGTCCTATTAAAGGAATAGAAGAATCCAGGATATCTATAAACAGAAAGACAGTGAGGAAACACTTAGCTAACATAAATGAATTCAAGTCTCCAGGTCCAGATGAATTACACCCCAGGGTACTAAAGGAGATAGCAGAAGAAATTCTTGAACCACTGTCCATAATCTTTGAAAATTCTTGGAGAACAGGAGAAGTCCCAGAAGACTGGAGAAGAGCAAATGTTGTTCCTATCTTCAAAAAGGGGAAGAAGGTGGACCCAGGGAACTACAGGCCGGTGAGTCTGACTTCTATACCAGGAAAGATCTTTGAACAAATTATTAAAGAACATGTATGCAAGTACCTGGATAAGAATGAAGTGATTAAACAGAGTCAGCATGGGTTTGTAACTAATAAGTCATGTCAGACTAACTTAATTTCCTTCTATGACAGAATCACTGACTGGGTGGATCAGGGAAATGCTGTAGATATAGTATATCTTGACTTCAGCAAAGCATTTGACAAAGTATCTCACACAATCCTTATTGAAAAAATGACTAAGTATGGAATGGACAAGGCAACTGTTAGGTGGATTCATAACTGGCTTAGTGATCGGACCCAAAGAGTGGTTGTAAATGGCTGCACATCCAGTTGGAAGAATGTCTCAAGTGGGGTACCACAAGGCTCTGTTTTGGGCCCTGTATTGTTCAACATCTTTATCAATGATTTAGATGAAGGAATTGAGGGTAAACTGATCAAATTTGCTGATGACACAAAGCTAGGAGGGGTAGCTAATACTAGAGAAGAGAGAGAGAGGATTCAAAAAGATATACATAAACTGGAGCAGTGGGCAGCAACTAACAGAATGGATTTTAACAGGGAAAAATGCAAAGTACTACATCTGGGCAATAAAAATTAAAAAAGCATATACAAAATGGGAGGAATAGGGCTAAGTAACAGCACATGTGAAAAAGACTTGGGTATACTAATTGATCACAGACTTAACATGAGTCAACAGTGTGATGCAGCAGCAAAAAAGGCAAATGCAATTCTAGGATGTATCAACAGAAGCATACAGTCTAGATCACGTGAGGTCATTATTGCCCTCTACTCCTCTTTGGTCAGACCTCATCTGGAATACTGTGTCCAGTTTTGGGCACCACATTTTAAAAAAGACATCAACAAACTGGAGCAAGTTCAGAGAAGAGCCACCAGAATGGTGACCGGTCTGCAAACCATGTCCTATGAGGAACGGTTGCAGGATTTGGGAATGTTTAGCTTGCAAAAAAGAAGACTGAGAGGAGACTTAATAGCTGTCTACAAATATCTCAAGGGCTGTCACATTGTAGAAGGATCATCTTTATTCTCATTTGCACAAGGAAAGACTAGAAGCAATGGGATGAAACTGAATGGGAGGAGACACAGATTAGATATTAGAAAAAACTTTTTGACAGTTAGGGTGATCAATGAGTGGAACAGGCTGCCACGAGAGGTGGTGAGTTCTCCTTCAATGGAAGTCTTCAAACAGAGGCTGGACAGACATCTGTCTGGGATGATTTAGAGAATCCTGCTTTGAGCAGGGGGTTGGACCAGAAGGCCCAGGAGGTCCCTTCCAACTCTACCATTCTATGATTCTATGAATTATTTGACATCTTCCGCTGCCTGAACTCCACCTCAGTAGAATATACTCACTTCTCTGATCCCCACCACTCAGCTTCCAGGATAGACTTGATCCTAACAGATATTTTCTCCCTCCCAAAATGCACCTCAATATCCATCCTTCCCAAGACGGTCTCCGACCATGCCCCAGTTATCGCGGAATTTTTAGACGGCCCAGCTTCCAATCGGCAGTTCTTATGGAAGTGCAATTCCTCCCTCTTCCACAATCCGAGTATAAAATCAGAAATTTCATTGGCCATCTCCAACTACTTCGAAGAAAATGGTTCCAACCTTTCTAGCCCCTATTCATGTTGGAACGCCCACAAGGCAGTTCTGCGAGGTATATTTATCCAAATATCCTCAAAGATTAAAAAAGCCAACAGAGAAAAAATCTCAAATCTACAAAGTCTAATCAGAACTAAAGAAATGTCTCTCGCCAATATGTCCAGCCCCTGTCCCATTTTACAATCGGAGCTTTCTGGACTTCGACTAGAGCTCAGAACATTGATTTTTTCATTTTATGACTCCGCAATTAAATCTTCTAAGTTTAAACAGTATTCCAACCTAAACCACCCGTCCTCATATATGACAAATAGACTTAAATACCTCAGACGTAAACACAGAATTGATGCCATATCTTCCCAACGGTACCCTCTTATCTCACCCCCAGGACATAGCAAACTCTTTTGCCCAATTCTTTTATAACCTCTATAACATTAACCAAGATTCACCCCAATCTCAACCAAATCAGGCAAACATCCAATGCTTTTTAGATTCAGCTAACCTACCTAAATTGGACAAAGACACTTTGGACTCCCTTTCCTCCCCTTTCACAGAAAAAGAAATTTTAGATACCATCAAGCACCTAAAACCCTTCAAAGCCCCTGGTCCAGACGGCTTCACGAATGACTATTATAAAACTTTAGTAACCTCTGCTCCGCACTAACAAAATTTTTAACTCAGCCTCAGATTCCGGAACTCCAAGAGATGCTAGAAGCTACGATTTCCTATACCCAAACCCATTCCGACCATCCCATATGAAAATTATAGGCCGATCTCCTTGATCAACACGACATTAGATTTACGCCAAGGCTATAGCAAACCGATTAAATCACTCCCTCCTTAACCTAATAAATAATGATCAAATTGGATTTGTTATTAACCGGCAATCCGTCGATGGCACAAGGAGATTGATTAATCTTATAAAATTGATTAATTCTAAGAAATCTAGAGCAACTATCATCTCCCTCGATGCCGAGAAGGCATTCGACCGCCTAAATTGGGTATACTTATTTGCAACCCTTCATAAATTCGGCTTCCAATCAAGAATTCTGTCTAGCATCTCAGCCCTTTATTCCAACCCCACCGCAAAGATATACGTTAATAATCACCTGTCCCCGTCCTTTAAAATCTCCAATGGCACTAGACAGGGATGCCCACTTTCACCCCTCCTCTTTGTCCTAGCCATAGAGTCTTTGGCTCAGCTTATAAGGGATGACCCAGACATTCAAGGCATTGTAGCGGGCTCTAGAGAGTATAGAATTAGCCTTTTTGCGGACGACATAATCCTAACAGTTTCAAATCCCTCCACGTCAATTATGAAAATTCAAAGCTTGCTTTCAACTTTCTCCAAGGTATCTTACTTCAAGATAAACGAATCCAAATCGAAAATCCTGCCATTAAATCTAAACCCTTCCCTCATCAACAACATTAAACAAATAACACCCTGGTCTTGGTCATATGACTACATAACCTATCTGGGCTTGAAATTTTCTAGTTCTATCTCCTCCCTGATCCCAGTTAATTTAGCCTCTCTTCACAAATCTATTTCCAAAGACATGTCCTCATTTGGAGACAAAGGCCTCTCATGGTGGGGGAGGATTATCACTTTTAAATCCTACATCCTCCCAAAAATCCTGTATGTATTTCGATCATTGCCATTACCGATCTCAGTCCCTTACCTAACAAGTTTACAAACCCGCACCAATAACTTTATATGGGGCAATAGAAAGGCGAGGATTGCCACCAATATCCTTTATAATAACAAAAGATTTGGTGGTGCAGGCTTGCCTAACATCTCGGCATATTACCAGTCCTTTCTAATCAAACAGAGTCTATTCTGGTGGCCCCTTCCAGATCCCCCAGCTTGGTGTGAGCTGGAACGATTTCTTAATAAAAATATCCCACCTTATCACCTAATCCTAGATGCAATCCTACTTAAAAAAACACCCTCTCTTTCCCACCCCATATTTAGTGCTACGTTGGACGCCTGGAAATTACTTTCCAAACAAAAACGGGGCTCAAACAAATTTACTTTCCTTAAAAATCTCCCACTCCAATTAATTTGCACCCTTTACAATCAAGATATTGATTCCATTTGGGCAACACATGGCGTTAGAAGAGTTAAAGACCTTTATAATGAAAACATCCACATCCCTTTCACCCTAATAAAAGAGAGATTCAATGTCTCATCTTCTTCATTCTGTCAGTACATTATACTTAAAGACCTAATTGAAAAATTTCTTTCAACCAAGCCAAACTTATCAGAACCCGCAGCTAACCTCATAATCAACATAAACCATAATATTTTTTGGAGCACCTCATATGTATACATGTGGTTAAATAAAAGCCAAGTGTTTGTCAGATCCCATAATCTGCTGAGATGGGAGAAAGAACTTCATATAGCCCCAGATTGGGAACAGGCTTGCTCCATTTCCTATGCCGCCACTATCTCCATGTCTCTTCAGGAGGCCCATCACAAAATGTTGACTAGATGGTACTATACTCCAGCTAGACTTTCCAAGATAAATCCGGAAAATCTGTCAACTTGCTGGAGGGATGCGGCCAATATGGTAACTTACTTCATATATTCTGGAACTGCCCTCTAATCAAACCCCTTTGGAATGACATATCAGCCTTAATCAATTCACTACTTCCCAAACCCATTACTCTGTCACCTCAACTAGCCCTCTTATTATTAAACTCAGACGACATTGAGCATTTCTCTATTCCTTTAGTGATCCACATCTTACTAGTCACTAAAAACTCTATTGCCTTTAATTGGAAAAGACCAGATCCTCCCAAAATCCAAGACATTATCGAAAAAATTACCCTCCATAAAGCTTTCGAACAAAAAATAGCTCAGGTGAATAATAAGTTTGACAAATATACCAGAAAATGGTCCAGATGGATTACTCTATTTCCTTAATGCTTACCAAAGGTATTATACAGCATTACCTTACTCTGTTCTTTTTTTTAATTTTTTTTTTTTTGTATCTATTTGTATTCAATGCCTTTGTTGATATTGAGTTATTGAGATGTTTGTAAAAGTTAACTTGTTGCTTTCTACCCTATGGGTTTCAAGGACCACATGGTCCCTTTTTCCCTTTCTGTCTTTCCCCTCCCTGCCCCTTCCCTTCTTTATCTTCCCTTCCCATTGTTATATAAAACCCTAATAAAAGTTTTTGGAAAACTAGAATGCTGTAGATAAGCCCCTAATGGCGGTGGCCATATCTTATATACGAAAAATGAGGTGACAGGTTCCCTTTAACCAATTTTCTTTGTCTTAATCTAGGTTTATGGCCACCCGGCCTTTTTCACAGTCTATTCACATACTGAGATGGGGTGCTTTAGTGTTTTGCATATAAAGGGCTGTTTGAGATATTGGATTTCAATGTAGCCCTCCATCCTTAATTCCTCCTTAGTGGACTCATTTGTATATTCAATGGTAATGGAAAACATTTATTAGCATGTACCATTTCAATAAATAATCTTTTTTTTATTCTCATTGGTGGTTTATGGTTATTTTAGAGTGCCTACAAATTAGGTCTCTAATATACAGAATCGGGTGGCCAATCAAATGCTATCTACAGATGTGTCGGCTAGGAAATCTGCCGCTTTCTGAATCATAGGTAGGGCTCCAAAAGTTGATCTCTTGGACATTATTACTTATCTGGGAATCTAATTTCTATACCCACTTAATTAGGGATCTAGCTGTACAATTAGCTGAAATACTGGGCTTAAAACCTGTTACTGCGTCAAAATGCTCCCTAAAGAAAAGTGGAAGCATTATTTTTAAAGGGTCTTTATGGGAACCTAGGTCATCAAAAGTGAGTGCCACATTTTTTGAGATCTGAGCTACTGCCACATCAATCTTTGGGAATTTCTCCCAAGTATTGCACAAATGCTCCAAATCTTCCTCAAATGGTACTTCCTCTTAAGTGCGTTAGGGGCAGCGGCTTTTTTAACAGTTTTTTCAACTCTTTTCTTTTCTTGAAGGAAATTAGAATCTTAAGTACTGAAAAATCTGGGTGTCTATGCTACTCTAACCCACTAATCATTGAGTACTGGATTGACAAGGTTTATCTCCAGGAGATTCTACAGTACTCCCATGGTAGATCTGATGACTAATCAATTTCCTGGTATCTTCAACCTGGAAGTATGGACGTCTATACTCATTATCAGTGGAGGACTCTGGAGAATAACCATCAATTAATTTCCTTGAATCTTCTAATTCCTCCTCAAAACTTGTTTCAACAGGGACGGGGCTTTTACTTGAAGAGGGTGCATTGATCCAACGCATCTCGTTCTTAACTTCTACCTTGATCAATGATTTAGTGTCCTGAAAAAAGGATGGAGATTCTTCGGCTACTGTTTTCTCAATACACGAGCGACAGATCCCCATAGCATATAAGTTGGGCAACCGTTCTTTACATAAGGCACATTCCCTATTTTTACTCTTTGTTGTAGACTTCCTAGGCTCATCCTAGGGAATATATCCTATGCCTTGGTAACTACCGTGCAAGGAGGAGGTTCTGGATTATTTACAACATCACCGCTTGGAATTCCTGGATCGTTCATATTGCCACTTCAGTAGCTAAGAATCCACAGCCTGCCGGAAGGAGTCACTGCATCCCTTTTATATCCAAGAGTAGAGGAGGGGAAAAAGGAGGGGGGTGGAGCACTATTACAATTGGCGATAAGCTCACAACCTGAACTCCCACCAGCTGTACTTCGGTCATGCTTTCTGAACGCAGAAACGGCTGTTATCTAAATAGCGCACAGTCCTTGGCGTGCTGCGTCACATCTGGCCGTTCCTGGATGTCGACAATGCACATGTGCCCCGGGTTATCTCCTCTGCACTGGAAATGCTACCACTGTGCATGCGCCAGTGTGCAACGTCACATCTGGCCCCAACTTTTAAACTCTGAAGCAGCCCGCAGGCAGAAGTGGCGTCAACTCTCCATTCCTGCAAACCCCATCATGGACCATGGGAAAGTCGCTACATATCTTGGTAAACAACCACCTGCAACTACTGAGGAAATTTCTCCAGGAATTTTCAAACTTCACAGCGCAGCGCAGCAGGTCTCCTCCCACAGGAACAGGAAACCACTCTGAGGCATATGGAGAGATTCGCCTTTAATTCTGTAGGTTTCCTGTTCCTGGAGGCGGATACTCTGTCAGGTGTAGGGAAAAAAAATCTTAAAAGTACATTCAACACAGAAAAAATGATTTAATCAATAGGTCATTTTCTGATAATAGATTATTTTTAAATGCTGCTATCAGAGATTCAGCTGCAGTGGTTATGTGACTGACTACGGAAATGCGGCTCTGGAGCGGCAGAGGCTGTGAAGATAAATTATACTTTTTTTTTTTAAGACCTTTTTTGCTGCATTTTGATTTGTTCTGGATCATGAAGAGGAGTCCTTCTTTAGAAAAGTGGCTCTCTTCATGTGGTAACTTATTTAAAAGCAGCAGGAAGTGAATTTTTATGTATACATATTACTGATACATAATTGTATACATTTTCCATATTTTATATTTTTATCATGGGCACTTATGACATTTCCTCCAGTTGCCATAAATGCCTAACAGGTAGAAAACAGCTAATTGCTGCTAAACGTTCTCTACTTATAGGTGACTTGCACTTGCGCATGGCTCTCGTCACTGCAGCCTATGAACACTTGCATAGCTCTTTATACGACTCCAATACACTTTAATGGAGAGCTCAAAGCTCAAGTGCAGCCATCTCTATATTAAACTGTAAGGACAGTACAATGAATTAGAATACGTAGAAAATGATACTCTTAAACATGAAAAAATACTTGTATGGTATTTATTTCTAACCTATTTTTGGTCTTTGTGAGTGGTTTTCTTCTGGATCATCTAAAAATGTTGGCATGTAGTTGCTCAGTTCCAGCTGCAAACAGTGCACCAAATATCTAAGAAAGAAGTAAGAGTTTAAAACGGAAATGAAGAAAAAAAACATGCAAACAAACCGAAAATTAAAACTTGTGTCACAATTTGTAGCTATGTGTGCTAAAGAATTACAGTCTTTAAATAGGTTTTCTGGGCATACAGATTATTAAAGCATTGATAAGTCTATCAGATACGTCAGAATGTACTTTCTGTTAAAATTCTGCTTGGTTCTTGAGTGAATATAAACAACTGAGAACCAAGAGTCAAAATGCTAAATAAAAAACTAATTTTATTGAAACAAATTATAGAAATCTCAAACAAGAAGAAAACAGAAATATAAACATAATCCAACCGTGTGGAGACGTTACTGGGAGCAGATTTAGTACATGAATGAGGAATAGTATGCGGTCATAATAGAAAACCAGAATACCAAACTGAAAAAACAAAGGTGTCCTGTTAACACCTGCACCACATGAATAGTAGCAAGAGCTGAGCCATAAATATATAAATCAGAATTTCTCCGGGCCAATAACTGAGTAGTACAAAGTCACAGTTGTATACATCGTGATACGCAGCGCTGAGTTGGACCCAAGTGCTATTGAAATAAGGAAAAACTGCACAAGGCGGTTTTAAATAGAAATCCAGATAAGTAAGTATATTGCTGGCACTCAGAGGGACAGCTCAGCGCTGAGATTACAACTCATGAAGCAACAGCTTCATCATTAAGCACACAGAAAAAAAAAAAAAAAAAAAAAAGTTGTCCAATTTGTCCAGAGTACGCTGATACCCTATATGTGGGAGAAAACTACTTTATGGGCACACGTCGGGGCTAGGAACAAAAGTAGTGATGTTTTGGATTGCAGACTTTGATGGAATGGTCTGCGGGAGTAATGTCGCTTTTGGAGAGCTCCTGATGTACCTAAACAGTGGAAACTCCCCACAAATGATCCCGTTTTGGAAACTAGATCACCCAAGTAACTTATCTAGATGTGTCAGGAGAACTTTGAACCCCCAAGTGCTTCACAGAAGTTTATAACATAGAGCCATAAAAAAAAAATCATAATTTTATTCCACAAAAATGATTTTATTGCCCCCAATTTTTTTTATTTTCCCAAGGGTAACAGAAGAAATTGGACCCCAAGAGTTATTGAGCAATTTGTTTGGAGGGGTAAACTACTGTTTGGGGCATGGCAGAGCTCAGAAGGGAAGGAGCACCGTTTGACTTTTTCAAAACAGAATTGGCTGGAATCGAGATCAGACGTCATGTCACATTTGGAGAGCCCCTGATGTGCCTAAACAGTGGAAACCCCCCAATTCTAACTCCAACACTAACCCAAACACAAACCTAACCCTAATCCCAACCCTAACCATAACCCTAACCACAAACCTAACCCTAACACACCCCTAACCCTAATCCCAACACTAACCCTAACTTTAGCCCCAACCCAAATCCTAACTTTAGCCCCAACCCTAACCGGAAAATCGAAATAAATACTTTTTAAAATTTTATTATTTTTCCCTAACTAAGGGGGGGATAAATGGGGGGTTTGATTTACTATTTATAGCGGGTTTTTATGTTTGGCAGCTGTCACACGCTATAAGACGCTTTTTATTCCAAAAAACAATTTTTGCATCACCACATTTTGAGAGCTATAATTTTTGCATATTTTGTCCCAGAGTCAAGTGAGGTCTTATTTTTTGAATGACGAGTTGACGTTTTTATTGGTACCATTATTAGGCACATGACATTTTTTGATCGCTTTTTATTACGATTTTTGGGAGGTTAGAATGAACAAAAACCAGCAATTTTTGAATTTGTTTTGGGGGGCGTTTATATTGTTCCGCGTGTGGTAAAATTGATGAAGTAGTTTTATTCTTCAGGTTAGTACGATTACAGCGATTCCTCATTTATATCATTTTTTTATGTTTTGGCGCTTTTAAACAATAAAAACATTTTTATATAAAAACTAATTATTTTTGCATCGCTTTATTCTGCGAGCTATAACTTTTTAAGTTTTCCGCTGATGATGCTTGTATGGTGGCTCGTTTTTTTGCGGGAGAAGATGACATTTTCAGAGGTGTTTATTTATATCCGTCTTTTTGATCGTGTTATTCCACTTTTTGTTCGGCGGTAAGATGATAAAGCATTGTTTTTTTTGTTTTTTTTTTTAAAGGGGTTAACTAGTGCGACAGTTTTATAGCGCGGGTCGTTACGGACACGGCGATACTAAATGTGTACTTTTATTGTTTTTTTTTTTATTTACATAAAGAAATGAATTTATTGAGGAATATTTTTTTTTTTATTTAGGATTTTTTTTTTTACACATGTAAATTTTTATTTTTTTTACATTTTTACTTTGTCCCAGGGTGGGACATCACTGTATAGTGTCAGATCGCTAATCTGACAGTTTGCTTAGAACTCTGTCAGATCAGCGATCTGACAGGCACTGCAGGAGGCTTTCTCAGCGCCTGCTCTTAGCAGGCACTGAGAAAACACCTCCCTGCAGGACCCGGAAGGACCTCAGGGCCATCTTGGATCCGGGGGCCAGCGCGATCACATCATGCTGTTCTGAGGGTCTCAGGGAAGCATGCAGGGAGCCCACTCTCTGCGCGATGATTCCCTATGCCGCCGGAACACTGTGATCATGTTTGAGCGCAGTGTGCAGGGGGTTAATGTATCGGGAGCGGTCCGTGACCGCTCCTGGCACATAGTGTCGGGTGTCAGTTGTGATAATCAGCTAATATCCGGCCGCGCTAACCCCGTGAGCGCGTCCGATCACATGTGACGTACTATCCAGTCCATGGTCATACGGGACAAGGTACCATAGACAGGATAGTACGTCCAATGTCAGAAAGGGGTTAAAGAACTTTGCTTTGAACTGCTCAACAAACAGTTTTGTAGGGAGCTTTGAAACTATGTCATGGGAAGGAGTGCACATTACATCTCTGTTCACACGTTGCCTTTTAGCTGCTTTTTTATGCAAAATTCATTTAAATTAAAAGCTGCTTTTCCAATACCATACTATTAGATCACAGAAATCTCATGCGCAAACATTGTTTTTTTCTTGACTGATTTGGAAAACTGATGCATTTTTGCAAACTGCAGCATGTCACGTCTTTCAGACTTTTTCATCCATAGAAAGCAATGCTTAAGTGCAAAAACGTAGCAAAAATGCATTTAAAAAAAAAAGCATTACAGCAGGATAAGAAACCCAGTTATTTCTATGATTTTCCCAAGTTTAAACCATAATGTCTTGGTATCTTCACCTGAGATGGCAGTTAGAATTAGTACAGTTTGATAAAATTAGTGATGCGTGCAAACAAAGTAAACATTGGCCGACCAAGAAGTGAACTTGAACAATGCCTATGGCTTACCAAAGTGTGAAGGTAAACTGTTGTGAACGTTTTGGAGACGACTTCGGAGCTGAAGCTCCCTCTGGTGGTTGCTGAGGGCATTGAACCTATGTTGAATACCAAGAGTCCTACACCTGCAGATAAAGAGTGGTTGTCAGGTCGTACTGACTGGCCTGATATAAGTGAGCTAACCTCCCATGATCCTCGCCGGTGATCAATTGTGCTTCCTGGTCTAGGTTGGAATTCAGCTTGCTTTCCTGCTGTCTCCTGCTTGCTTTCAGATAAGTCTCTTTTAGTTTTATTTACTGTGGTTTGAATTCCTTGCTTTTTGCTGCTTTGCTTTTTGTCTTCAGCCGGGTCCCCTTTGGGGGGCTTTGGCTGGTCTCCGTTCGTTTTTTGTATTTGTTCATTTGCTCAGTTCTTGTGATAATTTACTACTGGGTAGCTACGTGTCCACACCAGAGATCTGATATAGGTGGTTGAGACCGTGTGGTCTCAGTGTTTTTGGATTCAGAAGTGTTGGAGTTTTTCCTAGGGTTTTTCTGGGTTGGCTCAGAAGCAGACGGTATTCCAGACGGTATTCCCTGTTAGCGAGCACATCAAGACTATGATTCTAGAAGAGTGGAAAAATGCAGAGCGGCGCCTCGTACTATCTCGGGACTTCAAAGGTCGACTACCATTTGACCCGGAGGAAGTCAGGCTATCTGAAGAGATCCCTAAAATCGACGTTCCAGTAGCCAGGGTCTCAAAAAAGACTGTCATCCCGTTTGAGGACTCGTCTAATTTGCGCGACCCGATGGACAGAAAAGCTGACATACTGTTAAAGAGGGCCTGGGAGGCGTCGGCGGCACTAATCAAAACTAACATAGCGGTCACCTCCATTTCTAGATCTATGTTCCTCTGGATAGCTCAGTTGGAAGAACAACTGTCCAATAAGACCCCCAGAGCCGAGATTCTGGCCTCTGTTGTGAATGGGTTTGAGATGAGTTCTGAGCAGAGGCTTCCTCTGGTGGTTACAAGCGGTGCTGGTCTGTCCAGTGAAGATTGTGAGGACTGGGAATCAGGTGTTACTGACTGGTCTTATATATGGGAGTCACCTTCCCATCAGGGTTGCCGGTGATCAATTGTTCTGGTCTGAATCCTTGATTCCAGTTTCCCTTGTAGCCTGCTGTGTCGTGTCTGCATCTCCTGCTAACAGGTAAGACATTTTCTTCTTTTTGTTTTTGTGCTATATTTTTGCATTTTGTCCTGCACTTCTGTGGGGGCCTTCAGGGTCCCCTCCGGGGGCTTTTGCCCTCTCAGTTTAGTTCAGCCACTGATGTTTGTACTTTTGCTTTTTCCAGTTTTTTCAGTGGCTGCTGTTTTGTTTTGTTACACCAGAGAACTAATTTAGGTGGTAGAGGTCGTGTGATCTCAGGTGTTTTTGAAATTAGTAGAGTTGGTGCTTTTCAGGGTTTTCTGGGATTGCAGTAAGTACCCTTCCTATCCTTTTCTATTTAGTTAGTTTGGGCCCCAGCGTTTGCTCATACTATTTTCTTTCTGTGTCAGTATTTCATCTTGTCTAACCGCCATTACATGTTTGGGGGCTTTCTATGTTCTTTGGGGATCTGCTCCGGGGCAGATAGCTTTCCTATTTCTATCTTTAGGTGTAGTTAGTTTCTCAGGCTGTGACGAGGCGTCTAGGACCAACGTAGGAACGCTCCACGGCTGCCTCTAGTTGTGGTGGTTAGTCAGGGTACTGCAATCTCATAGATTCCAACTGCTCTGGTGTATTGCCTTTTTTACCTGCACTCCTCAGCTACCAAATCATAACAGTATCACCGGCCTAAACTGAAAATTATATGGTACTCACAGAAGGGAAAAATATTGTAAAAAAAAAAAAAAAAAAAAGAAGGTTGTCAGAGTTGTCAGAGATATTTTTCTGTTTGTTGCATTTTTTTCCCTCTGTATCTCTGGCTGCTGGGGAGGATCTTTTCTCTCAATGGAGTTTGCACAGTTGTCTGGCCGTGTGGATCAGCTTGCCACTGAGGTTCAGAGTATTGCTACCTATCTTGCTAGGTTGCCTGTTGTGGAACCTAGGATTCCCATGCCAGATTTGTTTTTAGGGGATCGAGATAAGTTTCAGAATTTCAAAAATAATTGTAAATTGTTTTTTGCCTTAAAATCTAAGTCCTCAGGGAACGCAGCGCAGCAGGTTCAAATTATCATCTCTCTCCTGCGCGGCGATCCTCAGGATTGGGCTTTTTCCCTGACACCTGGGGATCCTGTTTTGAGTGATGTTGATGCATTTTTTCAGGCTTTGGGGTTATTGTACGATGAGCCTAATGTCACTGATCAAGCTGAAAAAGCCTTGTTGGCATTAAATCAGGGGCTTTATGACGCTGAGTTATACTGTCAGAGATTCCGTAGGTGGGCAGTCCTGACCAAATGGAATGACGACGCTTTGGCAGCCCTTTTCCGGAAGGGTCTGTCAGACAATGTAAAGGATGTTATGGTGGGATTCCCTGTCCCCTCTGGTCTCAATGATTCTATGTCATTAGCGATTCAAATTGACAGACGTTTGCGTGAGCGGAGAAGTATGCGTGGAATGGTGTTGCCTTGTGAACCAGCTTCTGAACCCATGCAGTGTGATAGAGTGGTGTCTGGGGCACAGCGTCATGAGTTTCGAAAGCGCAATGGGTTATGTTTCTACTGTGGTGATGCCTCTCATGCTATTTCAGTCTGCCCTAAGCGGGGAAGACGTTTTGCACGCTCAGTTGTCTTGGGTAGTGTTCAGACTAAGTTTTTATTAACTGTCACTCTGATATGCTCTCTGTCCTCATTTTCTGCTCAGGCTTTCGTTGATTCTGGAGCAGCTATTAACCTGATGGATTATGATTTTGCTAAACGTTGTGGGTTTCCCTTGATACCCCTACAGAAGTCTATTCCCCTACTGGGGATCGATTCTACCCCTTTGGCGGAGAATAAACCCCAGTTTTCTACTCAGGTGATAATGAGGGTTGAACCTGATCACCAGGAGTGCTGCAAATTTTTGGTTCTGTATAATCTGCATGACATTATCGTGCTGGGTTTCCCTTGGTTACAGTCTCATAATCCTGTTTTGGATTGGAAATCTGTGTCTGTAACCAGTTGGGGTTGCCAATGTGTTAATACCAACACTCCTGTTTTTTCTGCCTCCCCCCAGGCTCAGGATGTTCCTGACTTTTTGATTGATTTTTCTGATGTGTTTAGCGAAAGCAAATCTGCATCCTTGCCTCCCCATAGGAGCTATGACTGCGCTATTGAATTAGTGCCGGGTAGTAAATTCCCTAAAGGTCGCCTTTTTAACTTGTCTGTACCTGAACATGACGCTATGCGGTCTTATATCAAGGAATCATTGGAGAAGGGTCATATCAGACCATCCTCTTCACCCTTAGGTGCCGGTTTTTTCTTTGTGGCCAAAAAGGATGGTTCATTAAGGCCGTGTATTGATTATCGTCTCTTGAACAATATTACTGTGAAATATCAATACCCGTTACCCTTGATTTCTGACCTGTTTTCCAGGTGAAAAACGCTACTTGGTTTACCAAGCTTGACCTCAGGGGGGCGTATAACCTTATTCGCATTAAGCACGGGGATGAATGGAAGACGGCATTCAATACCCCTGAAGGGCATTTTGAGTACCTAGTGATGCCCTTTGGGCTCACTAATGCTCCTTCCGTCTTCCAGTCCTTCATGAACGACATTTTCAGGGATTTTGTGGACAAATTTCTGATTGTTTATTTGGATGATAGCTTGATTTTTTCTAATGACTGGGACTCTCATGTGAAACATGTTCGAACTGTGTTCCAGATTTTGAGAGAGAATGCTCTGTATGTGAAGGGATCAAAGTGTCTTTTGGCGTACAGAGGATCTCATTTCTGGGATTCATTTTGTCCCCATCTGTTATTGCAATGGACCCGGTCAAGGTTCAGGCCATCTGTGATTGGGTCCAACCTATTTCATTAAAGGCTCTTCAGAGATTTTTGGGTTTTGCCAATTTTTATCGCAAATTTATTGGTAATTTCTCGGTTATTGTTAAACCATTACCTGATTTGACCAGAAAGGGTTCTGATGTGGTGAATTGGCCTCCTGAGGCAGTCTCTGCATTTCAGGAACTTAAGCAGAGATTCACTTCTGCTCCTGTTCTACGGCAGCCTGATGTTTCTCTGTCATTTCAGGTGGAGGTTGATGCCTCTGAAATTGGGGCAGGTGCCGTTTTGTCCCAAAAAGATCCAGAGACCTCTAAAAGTAACCCTTGTGCCTTTTTCTCTCGAAAATTTTCTCCTACTGAACGTAATTATGACGTGGGTAATCGGGAGTTATTGGCCATGAAGTGGGCTTTTGAAGAGTGGAGACATTGGCTGGAGGGAGCCAAACATCAGGTGGTGGTCCTTACGGACCATAAGAATCTGGTCTATCTGGAATCTGCCAAGCGACTCAATCCTAGACAGGCCAGGTGGGCCTTGTTTTTCACACGTTTTAATTTTGTGGTTTCCTTTCTTCCTGGCACTAAGAATGTTAAGGCGGATGCCCTCTCGAGGAGTTTCCTTGCGGACTCTCCTGAGTTATCTGATCCTTCTGTTATTTTGAAAGAGGGTGTAGTTCTTTCCGCCATCTCGCCCAATTTGAGACTTGCTCTGGAGGGGTGTCAGGAGGATAGGCCCGAGTGCTGCCCTGTTGGAAAATTGTTTGTCCCGGACCAGTGGAAAGAGTGTGATGTCTGAGATTCATTGTTCCGCATTGGCTGGGCATCCCGGAATTTTTGGTACCAGAGACTTGGTTAGTCGGTCCTTTTGGTGGCCTACCTTGTCTCGTGATGTCAGGGAATTTGTGCAGTCCTGCGGGACTTGCTCTCGCTCCAAGCCTTGCTCTCGCTCTAGTGGTTTGTTGATGCCATTGCCTGTGCCCAAGAGACCATGGACCCATATCTCTATGGATTTCATTTCCGATCTTCCTGTTTCTCAGAGAATGACCACCATCTGGGTAATTTGTGATAGGTTTTCCAAAATGATACATCTTGTGCCATTACCTAAGTTGCCTTCCTCCTCTGAATTGGTGCCGTTGTTCCTTCAGCACGTGGTTCGTTTACACGGCATTCCTGAGAACATTGTGTCTGACAGAGGAGTCCAGTTTGTTTCCAGATTTTGGAGGACTTTTTGTTCTAAACTGGGTGTTCAATTGTCTTTCTCCTCAGCATTTCATCCTCAGACCAATGGTCAAACTGAGAGAACAAACCAGACATTGGAGACTTATCTTAGATGCTTTGTGTCTGCTGATCAGGATGACTGGGTCTCTTTTTTGCCTTTGGCTGAGTTTGCTCTTAATAATAGGGCTAGCTCTGCCACTTTGATGTCTCCGTTTTTCTGTAATTCTGGGTTTCACCCTCGATTTTCTTCAGGACAGACGGAGGCTTCTGTCTGTCCAGGTGTTGACTCTGTTGTGGAGCGTATGCAACAGATTTGGGACCAGGTAGTGGAGAGGTTGTCCCTCTCTCAGGAGAAGGCCCAGCGGTTTGCTAACCGGCATAGGACTGATGGTCCTCGGTTTAAAGTGGGGGACTTGGTCTGGTTGTCCTCAAAGAATATTCCTATGAGAGTAGCATCTCCTAAATTTAAGCCTAGGTTCATTGGACCTTATAAGATCATGGAGATTATTAATCCTGTTTCTTTTCGTTTGCTTCTTCCAGGGACATTTAAGATCCATAACGTGTTCCACAAGTCCTTGTTGAAGAGGTTTGTTGAGCCAGTGGTTCCTGCTGCTGTGCCTCCTGACCCTGTTTTGGTTGAGGGCAATCTGGAGTATGTGGTTGAGAAAATATTAGATTCTCGTTTTTCTAGACGGAAACTCCAGTATTTGGTTAAATGGAGAGGTTATGGTCAGGAAGACAATTCTTGGGTGTTTGCTTCGGACATCCATGCTAGGAGACTTATCCGTGCGTATCATAGAACTCATCCTGACCGACCTGGTTGCTCAAATGAGGGTTCGGTGACCCCTCCTCAAGGGGGGGGTACTGTTGTGAATGGGTTTGAGATGAGTTCTGAGCAGAGGCTTCCTCTGGTGGTTACAAGCGGTGCTGGTCTGTCCAGTGAAGATTGTGAGGACTGGGAATCAGGTGTTACTGACTGGTCTTATATAAGGGAGTCACCTTCCCATCAGGGTTGCCGGTGATCAATTGTTCTGGTCTGAATCCTTGATTCCAGTTTCCCTTGTAGCCTGCTGTGTCGTGTCTGCATCTCCTGCTAACAGATAAGACATTTTCTTCTTTTTGTTTTTGTGCTATATTTTTGCATTTTGTCCTGCACTTCTGTGGGGGCCTTCAGGGTCCCCTCCGGGGGCTTTTGCCCTCTCAGTTTAGTTCAGCCACTGATGTTTGTACTTTTGCTTTTTCCAGTTTTTTCAGTGGCTGCTGTTTTGATTTTGTTACACCAGAGAACTAATTTAGGTGGTAGAGGTCGTGTGATCTCAGGTGTTTTTGAAATTAGTAGAGTTGGTGCTTTTCAGGGTTTTCTGGGATTGCAGTAAGTACCCTTCCTATCCTTTTCTATTTAGTTAGTTTGGGCCCCAGCGTTTGCTCATACTATTTTCTTTCTGTGTCAGTATTTCATCTTGTCTAACCGCCATTACATGTTTGGGGGCTTTCTATGTTCTTTGGGGATCTGCTCCGGGGCAGATAGCTTTCCTATTTCTATCTTTAGGTGTAGTTAGTTTCTCAGGCTGTGACGAGGCGTCTAGGACCAACGTAGGAACGCTCCACGGCTGCCTCTAGTTGTGGTGGTTAGTCAGGGTACTGCAATCTCATAGATTCCAACTGCTCTGGTGTATTGCCTTTTTTACCTGCACTCCTCAGCTACCGAAACATAACAGTATCTCCGGCCTAAAAATTGAAAATTGTATGGTACTCACAGAAGGGAAAAAATATTGTGAAAGAAAAAAGGTTGTCAGAGTTGTCAGAGATATTTTTCTGTTTGTTGCATTTTTTTTTCCCTCTGTATCTCTGGGTGCTGGGGAGGATCTTTTCTCTCAATGGAGTTTGCACGGTTGTCTGGCCGTGTGGATCAGCTTGCCACTGAGGTTCAGAGTATTGCTGCATATCTTGCTAGGTTGCCTGTTGTGGAACCTAGGATCCCCATGCCAGATTTGTTTTTGGGGGATCGAGCTAAGTTTCAAAATTTCAAAAATAATTGTAAATTGTTTTTTGCCTTAAAATCTAAGTCCTCAGGGAACGCAGCGCAGCAGGTTCAAATTATCATATCTCTCCTGCGCGGCGATCCTCAGGATTGGGCTTTTTCCCTGACACCTGGGGATCCTGTTTTGAGTGATGTTGATGCATTTTTTCAGGCTTTGGGGTTATTGTACGATGAGCCTAATGTCACTGATCAAGCTGAAAAAGCCTTGTTGGCATTAAATCAGGGGCCTTATCACGCTGAGTTATACTGTCAGAGATTCCGTAGGTGGGCAGTCCTGACCAAATGGAATGACGACGCTTTGGCAGCCCTTTTCCGGAAGGGTCTGTCAGATAATGTAAAAATGTTATGGTGGGATTCCCTGTCCCCTCTGGTCTCAATGATTCTATGTCATTAGCGATTCAAATTGACAGACGTTTGCGTGAGCGGAGAAGTATGCGTGGAATGGTGTTGCCTTGTGAACCAGCTTCTGAACCCATGCAGTGTGATAGAGTGGTGGCTGGGGCACAGCGTCATGAGTTTCGAAAGCGCAATGGGTTATGTTTCTACTGTGGTGATGCCTCTCATGCTATTTCAGTCTGCCCTAAGCGGGGAAGACGTTTTGCACGCTCAGTTGTCTTGGGTATTGTTCAGACTAAGTTTTTATTAACTGTCACTCTGATATGCTCTCTGTCCTCATTTTCTGCTCAGGCTTTCGTTGATTCTGGAGCAGCTATTAACCTGATGGATTATGATTTTGCTAAACGTTGTGGGTTTCCCTTGATATCCCTACAGAAGTCTATTCCCCTACTGGGGATCGATTCTACCCCTTTGGCTGAGAATAAACCCCAGTTTTCTACTCAGGTGATAATGAGGGTTGAACCTGATCACCAGGAGTGCTGCAAATTTTTGGTTCTGTATAATCTGCATGACATTATCGTGCTGGGTTTCCCTTGGTTACAGTCTCATAATCCTGTTTTGGATTGGAAATCTGTGTCTGTAACCAGTTGGGGCTGCCAATGTGTTAATACCAACACTCCTGTTTTTTCTGCCTCCCCCAGGCTCAGGATGTTCCTGACTTTTTGATTGATTTTTCTGATGTGTTTAGCGAAAGTAAATCTGCATCCTTACCTCCCCATAGGAGCTATGACTGCGCTATTGAATTAGTGCCGGGTAGTAAATTCCCTAAAGGTCGCCTTTTTAACTTCTCTGTACCTGAATATGACGCTATGTGGTCTTATATCAAGGAATCATTGGAGAAGGGTCATATCAGACCATCCTCTTCACCCTTAGTTGCCGGTTTTTTCTTTGTGGCCAAAAAAGATGGTTCATTAAGGCCGTGTATTGATTATCGTCTCTTGAACAATATTACTGTGAAATATCAATACCAGTTACCCTTGATTTCTGACCTGTTTTCCAGGGTGAAAAACGCTACTTGGTTTACCAAGCTTGACCTCAGGGGGCGTATAACCTTATTCGCATTAAGCACGGGGATGAATGGAAGACGGCATTCAATACCCCTGAAGGGCATTTTGAGTACCTAGTGATGCCCTTTGGGCTCACTAATGCTCCTTCCGTCTTCCAGTCCTTCATGAATGACATTTTCAGGGATTTTGTGGACAAATTTCTGATTGTTTATTTGGATGATATCTTGATTTTTTCTAATGACTGGGACTCTCATGTGAAACATGTTCGAACTGTGTTCCAGATTTTGAGAGAGAATGCTCTGTATGTGAAGGGATCAAAGTGTCTTTTTGGCGTACAGAGGATCTCATTTCTGGGATTCATTTTGTCCCCATCTGTTATTGAAATGGACCCGGTCAAGGTTCAGGCCATCTGTGATTGGGTCCAACCTACTTCATTAAAGGCTCTTCAGAGATTTTTGGGTTTTGCCAATTTTTATCGTAAATTTATTGGTAATTTCTCGGTTATTGTTAAACCATTAACTGATTTGACCAGAAAGGGTTCTGATGTGGTGAATTGGCCTCCTGAGGCAGTCTCTGCGTTTCAGGAACTTAAGCAGAGATTCACTTCTGCTCCTGTTCTACGGCAGCCTGATGTTTCTCTGTCATTTCAGGTGGAGGTTGATGCCTCTGAAATTGGGGCAGGTGCCGTTTTGTCCCAAAAAGATCCAGAGACCTCTAAAAGTAACCCTTGTGCCTTTTTCTCTCGAAAATTTTCTCCTACTGAACGTAATTATGACGTGGGTAATCGGGAGTTATTGGCCATGAAGTGGGCTTTTGAAGAGTGGAGACATTGGCTGGAGGGAGCCAAACATCAGGTGGTGGTCCTTACGGACCATAAGAATCTGGTCTATCTGGAATCTGCCAAGCGACTCAATCCTAGACAGGCCAGGTGGGCCTTGTTTTTCACACGTTTTAATTTTGTGGTTTCCTTTCTTCCTGGCACTAAGAATGTTAAGGCGGATGCCCTCTCGAGGAGTTTCCTTGCGGACTCTCCTGAGTTATCTGATCCTTCTGTTATTTTGAAAGAGGGTGTAGTTCTTTCCGCCATCTCGCCCAATTTGAGACTTGCTCTGGATGGGTGTCAGGAGGATAGGCCCGAGTGCTGCCCTGTTGGAAAATTGTTTGTCCCGGACCAGTGGAAAAAGAGTGTGATGTCTGAGATTCATTGTTCCGCATTGGCTGGGCATCCCGGAATTTTTGGTACCAGAGACTTGGTTAGTCGGTCCTTTTGGTGGCCTACCTTGTCTCGTGATGTCAGGGAGTTTGTGCAGTCCTGCAGGACTTGCTCTCGCTCCAAGCCTTGCTCTCGCTCTGGTGGTTTGTTGATGCCATTGCCTGTGCCCAAGAGACCATGGACCCATATCTCTATGGATTTCATTTCCGACCTTCCTGTTTCTCAGAGAATGACCACCATCTGGGTAATTTGTGATAGGTTTTCCAAAATGATACATCTTGTGCCATTACCTAAGTTGCCTTCCTCCTCTGAATTGGTGCCGTTGTTCCTTCAGCACGTGGTTCGTTTACACGGCATTCCTGAGAACATTGTGTCTGACAGAGGAGTCCAGTTTGTTTCCAGATTTTGGAGGACTTTTTGTTCTAAACTGGGTGTTCAATTGTCTTTCTCCTCGGCATTTCATCCTCAGACCAATGGTCAAACTGAGAGAACAAACCAGACATTGGAGACTTATCTTAGATGCTTTGTGTCTGCTGATCAGGATGACTGGGTCTCTTTTTTGCCTTTGGCTGAGTTTGCTCTTAATAATAGGGCTAGCTCTGCCACTTTGATGTCTCCGTTTTTCTGTAATTCTGGGTTTCACCCTCAATTTTCTTCAGGACAGACGGAGGCTTCTGTCTGTCCAGGTGTTGACTCTGTTGTGGAGCGTATGCAACAGATTTGGGACCAGGTAGTGGAGAGGTTGTCCCTCTCTCAGGAGAAGGCCCAGCGGTTTGCTAACCGGCATAGGACTGATGGTCCTCGGTTTAAAGTGGGGGACTTGGTCTGGTTGTCCTCAAAGAATATTCCTATGAGAGTAGCATCTCCTAAATTTAAGCCTAGGTTCATTGGACCTTATAAGATCATGGAGATTCTTAATCCTGTTTCTTTTCGTTTGCTTCTTCCAGGGACATTTAAGATCCATAACGTGTTCCACAAGTCCTTGTTGAAGAGGTTTGTTGAGCCAGTGGTTCCTGCTGCTGTGCCTCCTGACCCTGTTTTGGTTGAGGGCAATCTGGAGTAAGTGGTTGAGAAAATATTAGATTCTCGTTTTTCTAGACGGAAACTCCAGTATTTGGTTAAGTGGAGAGGTTATGGTCAGGAAGACAATTCTTGGGTGTTTGCTTCGGACATCCATGCTAGGAGACTCATCCGTGCGTATCATAGAACTCATCCTGACCGACCTGGTTGCTCAAATGAGGGTTCGGTGACCCCTCCTCAAGGGGGGGGTACTGTTGTGAATGGGTTTGAGATGAGTTCTGAGCAGAGACTCCCTCTGGTGGTTACAAGCGGTACTGGTCTGTTCAGTGAAGATTGTGAGGACTGGGAATCAGGTGTTACTGACTGGTCTTATATAAGGGAGTCACCTTCCCATCAGGGTTGCCGGTGATCAATTGTTCTGGTCTGAATCCTTCATTCCTGTTTCCCTTGTAGCCTGCTGTGTCGTGTCTGCATCTCCTTCTAACAGATAAGACATTTTCTTCTTTTGTTTTTGTACTATATTTTTGCATTTTGTCCTGCACTTCTGTGGGGGCCTTCTGGGTCCCCTCCGGGGGCTTTTGCCCTCTCAGTTTTGTTCAGCCACTGATGTTTGTACTTTTGCTTTTTCCAGTTTTTTCAGTGGCTGCTGTTTTGATTTTGTTACACCAGAGAACTAATTTAGGTGGTAGAGATCGTGTGATCTCAGGTGATTTTGAAATTAGTAGAGTTGGTGCTTTTCAGGGTTTTCTGGGATTGCAGTAAGTACCCTTCCTATCCTTTTCTATTTAGTTAGTTTGGGCCCCAGCGTTTGCTCATACTATTTTCTTTCTGTGTCAGTATTTCTTCTTGTCTAACCGCCATTACTTGTTTGGGGGCTTTCTATTATCTTTGGGGTTCTGCTCCGGGCAGATAGCTTTCCTATTTATATCTTTAGGTGTAGTTAGTTTCTCAGGCTGTGACGAGGCGTCTAGGACCAACGTAGGAACGCTCCACGGCTGCCTCTAGTTGTGGTGGTTAGTCAGGGTACTGCAATCTCATAGATTCCAACTGCTCTGGTGTATTGCCTTTTTTACCTGCACTCCTCAGCTACCGAAACATAACACCTGACCCTCTGTAATCTAGTCCTGAGAAGGACCCTGATCACCACCACAGGGAACGGGAAGGTAAATGCCTACACACAGTATAAGACGAACGAGACAGTACAAGGGGTAAAATAAAAGACCACCTTGCATACAAAACTCACTATACAACTACAGAGGGTACACAAACGGGTAAGGAGATAAATAATAAAGCGAGGAGGGGAGAAAACCACACCAGGTACTCTTCACTTCAGACTTCACAATACCACAATCCGCTCTGCTGGTCTGCATGAATGCTTTCACCGACACTTCCCTAGCAGACTGGCAGGTATTTGAAGGAATCTCATTAGTGCAGCATTAACTGCAGCTGGGCGAGGCTGGGCCTCGTCTAGCACAGAGAGAGGGAGAATTAACTCCCTCACTGCCGACAAACACCAAGCACCAAAAACTCAGCTGTGAGAAGTCAGGTTGTGTAATCGCGACGATCTTTGTGGCGACACACCCGTGACAATACCAAGGTGATGCACTGTCCCCATTGCTGTTCTGCATAGGCTTGAATCCCCTCATCCAGATATTTAGATAGCTGAAATTTTTCCATATTTTGGGCGACAGTCATTTGATCGATTGTTTTCGCGGGACGAGTTGACGTTTTTATTGGTACTATTTTCAGGCACATGACATGTTTTGATCACTTTCTATTCTGATTTTTAGGAGGTAGAATGAACATAAAAACAGCAATACAGGAACCTATTGTTTTTTATACCATTTTGCATGTGATATTGATATTGCGGCTTTAGCCTTAAGATTACAGCGATACCTAATTTATATTGTTTATGTTTTGGCGCTTTAAATCAATAAAAACTATTTAATAGAAAAAATTTCAATTGACACATTATTAACAATGTTTGAGAAGGTTTAAGTAGTAATAGTATTGCTGCTGAAGCCAGGAAAAAATTCCTTACACCCGGATTTGTACAGGCCAATATTCTTGCTCCCACTTGATGTCAAAATGATGGCGAAAGTATTAGCTAAATGATAACTGACATTACTAATCCATGATATAATTATATGATAAATTGTAAAACATTGTGTAAAAAGGTCACTGAAAAAGACTTGGGTGGATGGGTGGACGGGAAACTCCATTTTAGTGATCAGTGTCAGGCAGCCACTGCCAAGGCTAATAAAACAATGGGGTGCATTAAAAGAGGCATAGATGCTCATGATGAGAACATCGTTTATTTATTTATTTTTTCATTTATATAGCGCTGACATATTCCGCAACGCATTACAGTTTTGCACATATTATCATCGCTGTCCCCAATAAGGCATGGGGCTCAATCTAAATTCCCTATCAGTGTCTTTGGAATGTGGGAGGAAACCGGAGAACCCGGAGGAAACCCATGCAAATACGGGGAGAACATACAAACTCCTTGCAGATATAGTTGTGCCTCTATACAAATCACTAGTTCGGCCATATTAGAGAGGACTAAACTAGAGAAGATGCAAAGAAGAGCAATCAAGGTTATTAAGGGAATGTGTGTACAGTCATGGCCAAAAGTTTTGAGAATGACACAAATATTATATTTTCACATGATCTGCTGCCCTCTGGATTTTATGTGTGTTTGACAGATGTTTTTATCACAGACAGAAATATAATTGCAAACATATGAGTAACAAAAGCTTATATTGACCGTTAGAATGAGTTAATGCAGCAAGTCAATATTTGCAGTGTTGACCCTTCTTCTTCAGGACCTCTGCAATTCTCCCTGGCATGCTCTCAATCAACTTCTGGACCAAATCCTGACTGACAGCAGTCCATTCTTGCACAATCAATGCTTTCATTTTGTCAGAATTTTTAGGTTTTTGTTTGTCCACCCATCTCTTGATGATTGACCACAAGTTCTCTATGGGATTAAGATCTGGGGAGTTTCCAGGCCATTGTCACGCTGTATAGCAGATATATATATGTGATGACAATAATCTATATCAAAAGGGCAACATACTATATAACATGTGCATAGCTATATGATAACATAGATTTACCTGACAGAAAGTCCAGTGGGTCAAAACGGAATCCGTTATACGCTGTCTCCAGCTAGAGGGTGACCGGGGTCTAAGCTGACCCTAACTGGGGTCCTAACTAATCCCTCAACCTGGAGGTACTGTTAAAGGTACAGAGGTCCAGGCCACCAGCGTAAACCCTGTCTCCTATCAATCCCTGCCAACTGTATTCTAGTCCTAAGAAGGACCCTGAATACCACCAAAGGGAATGACCAGGTAACGGTTAATGAACAGAAAGACATACAAGAAAGATAAGAAATAAAGTAAATAAAGTCTTACATACAACACTCACACACAGTAGGAACACCATAGGTCTCAGAGATAAACTATAAGCTGTAAGAGTAAAAACAACTAAGGAGCTCTTAGCTTAAGTATTCCCAGAACCGATCCAGTCTGCTAAACTATATGAATGCTTTCACCGGCATCCAACACCCAGACTGGCAGGAATATAAAGGAAACTAATTAGAACATAATCCAAAGCAGCCGGGCGAGGCTGAACCTAGTCTTAGCAAAGAGCTAGGTAAAATTAACTCTCTCATTACCAAACACAAAGAAACAGCAGCTCAGCTGTGAGAAGTCAGAATGTGCAATCGCGACGATCTTCGTGGCGATGCACCCATGACAGTACCCCCCCTTCTACGAGGGGCCTCCGGACCCTCATGACCAGGTCTGTCCGGGTAAGTTGTGTGAAAGGTCCGAACCAATCGATCTGCGTTATCATCAGACGCAGGGACCCACGTCCTCTCCTCAGGACCATACCCCCTCCAATGAACTTCCACGTTATCATTGATTACCACTGAAGGAGGAGGTAGAGGTGACGGTATGACTGGTGCCACATACTTTTTAAGTAATGACTTGTGAAACACATTATGAATTTTAAACGTAGGAGGGAGGTCCAGACGAAATGCCACAGGATTAATTATGGAACTGATCCTGTATGGCCCGATGAATCTGGGACCCAACCTCCAGGAGGGAACTTTAAGTTTTATATTCCTGGTAGACAACCACACCAGATCGTTCACCCTCAGATCTAGACCAGAAACTCTCCTCCTATCAGCCATCCGTTTGTAAGGGTTCTCCGTAACCTTCAGTCTTAAGCGATCTGGAACTATCAGTCTCCCTGGAAGTCCCACAGGGGCGTCCCCCTGAGCCCCCAATACCTCCCCCTCAAGCTCAGAGCATACAGCTGACACTACAACTCCCTCCTGAGGAATAGGAACCGGATCATCAGTCTTCCCGACCCCTGGGAAAGTACGAGATAAGGCATCAGGAAGCAACTTTATTGAGCAGTCATATGTGCGATGAGGAGGTAACTCTTTACACCCCTCCTCTGAGAACTTCTCCCAAAAGTCCTCCAGAAAAGGAGGCAAAGTCCTAGGCACAACCGCACCGATGACCGTGCTCATGCAGTTATTCTTGCAAAATTCACCCCACTGGCTTATCTTTCTGGATTGCCAATCAATCACTGGGTTATGTTTAGCCAACCAAGGAAGTCCCAACACAATAGGAGCAGGCAGACCCTCCAACACATAACAAGACAATTGCTCTTTATGTATTGCCCCTACTCGAAGATCTATGTTATGAACAGCTTGTACCAAGCTACCTTGACCAAGAGGTCTAGAATCAATAGAGAGTATAGGGACCGGTTTGGCCAATACACTCAGTTGCATACCATGCACCTGGGCAAACCGAGTGTCCACCAGATTAGCCCGGACCCACTATCAAGAAAAACAGAAATCCTCTCAGTTCTAGTACCAATCACCACCTCCGCAGGCACGAGAAACTGAGAGGGATTTGGGGACGAAATACACACTCCCAGGTCACCGAGGCCGCAGCCGAAAGTACAATTTACATGCCTCCCGGAAAGTAAAAAATTTGTCCCGCCCACCAGTGAACCTGTCCGGGAGAGCAACCTTAGGTTCAGATCTGGTTTGCTCCGGGGGGGACAAAACCTTGGACTTAATGTCTGCCAACTCCATGGACAATCCCTGCAACTGCCGGGCCAGCTGGGCTACTGGATCCATGATAGCTGGGGAGAATCTTTAGTATGGCCGGTGAAAATGTCACGCTGTATAGCAGATATATATATGTGATGACAATAATCTATATCAAAAGGGCAACATACTATATAACATGTGCATAGCTATATGATAACATAGATTTACCTGACAGAAAGTCCAGTGGGTCAAAACGGAATCCGTTATACGCTGTCTCCAGCTAGAGGGTGACCGGGGTCTAAGCTGACCCTAACTGGGGTCCTAACTAATCCCTCAACCTGGAGGTACTGTTAAAGGTACAGAGGTCCAGGCCACCAGCGTAAACCCTGTCTCCTATCAATCCCTGCCAACTGTATTCTAGTCCTAAGAAGGACCCTGAATACCACCAAAGGGAATGACCAGGTAACGGTTAATGAACAGAAAGACATACAAGAAAGATAAGAAATAAAGTAAATAAAGTCTTACATACAACACTCACACACAGTAGGAACACCATAGGTCTCAGAGATAAACTATAAGCTGTAAGAGTAAAAACAACTAAGGAGCTCTTAGCTTAAGTATTCCCAGAACCGATCCAGTCTGCTAAACTATATGAATGCTTTCACCGGCATCCAACACCCAGACTGGCAGGAATATAAAGGAAACTAATTAGAACATAATCCAAAGCAGCCGGGCGAGGCTGAACCTAGTCTTAGCAAAGAGCTAGGTAAAATTAACTCTCTCATTACCAAACACAAAGAAACAGCAGCTCAGCTGTGAGAAGTCAGAATGTGCAATCGCGACGATCTTCGTGGCGATGCACCCATGACAGCCATGGACCCAAAATCTCTATGTTTTGTTCCCTGAGCCATTTAGTTATCACCTTTGCTTTATGGCAAGGTGCTCCATCATGCTGGAAAAGGCATTGTTGATCGCCAAACTGCTCTTGGAGGGTTGGGAGAAGTTGCTCTTGGAGGACATTCTGGTACCATTCTTTATTCATGGCTGTGTTTTTAGGCAAGACTGTGAGAGAGCCGATTCCCTTGGCTGAGAAGCAACCCCACACATGAATGGTTTCAGGATGCTTAACAGTTGGCATGAGACAAGACTGGTGGTAGCACTCACCTTGACTTCTCCGAATGAGGCGTTTTCCTGATGTCCCAAACAATCGAAAAGGGGATTCATCAGAGAAAATAACTTTACCCCAGTTCTCAGCAGTCCACTGCCTGTACCTTTTGCAGAATATCAGTCTGTCCATGATGTTTTTTCTGGAGAGAAGTGGCTTCTTTGCTGCCCTCCTTGAGACCAGGCCTTGCTCCAAGAGTCTCCGCCTCACAGTGCGTGCAGATGCACTCACACCTGCCTGCTGCCATTCCTGAGCAAGCTCTGCACTGCTGGTAGCCCGATCCCGCAGCTGAAACACTTTTAAGAGACGGTCCTGGCGCTTGCTGGTCTTTCTTGGGCGCCCTGGAGCCTTTTTGGCAACAATGGAATCTCTCTCCTTGAAGTTCTTGATGATGCGATAGATTGTTGACTGAGGTGCAATCTTTCTAGCTGCGATACTCTTCCCTGTTAGGCCATTTTTGTGCATTGCAATGATGACTGCACGTGTTTCTTTAGAGATAACCATGGTTAACAGAAGAGAAACAATGATGCCAAGCAACAGCCTCCTTTTAAAGTGTCCAGTGGTGTTATTCTTACTTAATCATGACAGATTGATCTCCAACCATGTCCTCATCAACACCCACACCTGTGTTAATGGAGCAATCACTGAAAAGAGGTTAGCTGGTCCTTTTAAGGCAGGAGGGCTGCAATGATGTTGAAATGTGTTTTGGGGGATAAAGGTCATTTTCTAGCCAAATATTGACTTTGCAAGTAATTGCTGTTAAGCTGATCACTCTTTATAACATTCTGGAGTATATGCAAATTGCCATTAGAAAAAGTGAAGCAGTAGACTTTGCAAAAATTAATATTTGTGTCATTCTCAAAATTTTTGTCCATGACTGTACTACAATACCAAGATACATTATTAAACTTGGAGTTATTCAGTTAGGGGCAATCTTATTGGAGACAGGCAAGTTACTGGATTTACTTGTACTTCATACACGTGTAAATCGATAGTGCTCCTGTTTATAATGTCACAGGTGTTCGTAATAGTGTTAGTACTGTAGGTCAGGGGTCCCCAACCGCGGTCCGCGGCCCATTACCGGGCCATAGCAGTTCTGTTGCCGGGCCGCGGAGCCACGGCACAGAACGCTGTACACACTTGGAGCCGGCGGCTGCAGCACTGTAGTGACAGCTGCAGCTGCCGACTTCAAGAAGACATCCATACTTACCTTCTGTCGCTGCAGGTCCCTGCGTCCCTGTCTGCAGCGGCAGCTTCCTCCTGTGCGCAGCGGTGACGTAATACCGCTCATTAAGGTAATGAATATGGACGTGACGCCACTCCCATAGGCGTGGCGTCCATATTCATGCCCTTAATGAGCGGTATTACATCACCGCTGCGCACAGGAGGAAGCAGCCGACAGGGACGCAGGGACCTGCAGCGACGGAGCGAGGAGGGTAAGTATGATGGGAGGGTGGAGCGGAGCCATGTATACAGGGGGGGAGGATGGGGGAGCCATATATACAGGGGACGACGACGGGGGAGCCATGTATACAGGGGGGTGGAGGACGGGGGAGCCATGTATACAGGGGGGGAGGACGCGGGAGCCATGTATACAGGGGGGGAGGACGGGGGAGCGGAGCCATGTATACAGGATGGGAGGGGGGAGAGGAGCCATATATACAGGATGGGAGGGGGGAGCGGAGCCATGTATACAGGATGGAAGGGGGAGCGGAGCCATGTATACAGGATGGGAGCGGAGCCATGTATACAAGGATGGGAGGGTGGAGCGGAGCCATGTATACAGGATGGGAGGGTGGAGCGGAGTCATGTATACAGGATGGGAGGGGGGAGTGGAGCCATATATACAGGATGGGAGGGGGGAGCGGAGCCATGTATACAGGATGGGAGGGGGAGCGGAGCCATGTATACAGGATGGGAGGGGGGAGCGGAGCCATGTATACAGGATGGGAGGGGGGAGCGGAGCCATGTATACAGGATGGGAGGGGGGAGCGGAGCCATATATACAGGATGGGAGGGGGGAGCGGAGCCATGTATATAGGATGGAAGGGGGGAGCGGAGCCATGTATACAGGATGGAAGGGGGAGCGGAGCCATGTATACAAGGATGGGAGGGTGGAGCGGAGCCATGTATACAGGATGGGAGGGTGGAGCGGAGCCATGTATACAGGATGGGAGGGGGGAGCGGAGCCATATATACAGGATGGGAAGGGGGAGCAGAGCCATATATACAGGATGGGAGGGGGGAGCGGAGCCATGTATACAGGATGGGAGGTTGGGAGCGGAGCCATGTATATAGGATGGGAGTGGAGCCATCTATACAGGATGGGAGGGTGGGAGTGGAGCCATGTATATAGGATGGGAGGATGGGAGCGGAGCCATATATACAGGATGGGAGGATGGGAGCGGAGCCATATAAACAAGGGTGGGAGCGGAGCCATGTATACAGGATGCGAGGGTGGGAGCGGAGCCATATATACAGGATGGGAGGGGGGAGCGGAGCCATATATACAGGATGGGAGGGGGGAGCGGAGCCATATATACAGGATGGGAGGGGGGAGCGGAGCCATGTATACAGGATGGGAGGTTGGGAGCGGAGCCATGTATATAGAATGGGAGGATGGGAGCGGAACCATATATACAGGATGGGAGGGTGGGAGTGGAGCCATGTATATAGGATGGGAGGATGGGAGCGGAGCCATGTATACAGGATGGGAGGTTGGGAGCGGAGCCATGTATACAGGATGGGAGGGGGAGCGGAGCCATGTATACAGGATAGGAGGGTGGGAGCGGAGCCATATAAACAAGGGTGGGAGCGGAGCCATGCATACAAGGGTGGGAGCGGAGCCATATAAACAAGGGTGGGAGCGGAGCCATGCATACAAGGGTGGGAGCGGAGCCATATAAACAAGGGTGGGAACGGAGCCATGCATACAAGGGTGGGAGCGGAGCCATATAAACAAGGGTGGGAGCGGAGCCATGCATACAAGGGTGGGAGCGGAGCCATATAAACAAGGGTGGGAGCGGAGCCATGTATACAGGATGGGAGGTTGGGAGCGGATCCATGTATACAGGATGGGAGGGTGGGAGCGGAGCCATGTATACAGGATGGGAGTGTGGGAGCGGAGCCATATAAACAAGGGTGGGAGCAGAGCCACGCATACAAGGGTGGGAGTGGAGCCTTGTATACAAGGGAGTCACATTCACATTATAAATGTTATAATTAAATGATGAGTATGCACTACTACTAAACTACAACTGTTGTGAATGGACTTGAGATGAGTTCTGAGCAGAGGCTCCCTCTGGTGGTTACAAGCGGTACTGGACTGTCCAGTGAAGATTGTGAGGATTGGGAATCAGGTGTTACTGACTGGTCTTATATAAGGGAGTCGCCTTCCCATCAGGGTTGCCGGTGATCAATTGTTCTGGTCTCAATCCTTGATTCCTGTTTCCTTTGTAGCCTGCTGTGTCGTGTCTGCATCTCCTGCTATCAGATAAGACATTTTCTTCTTTTTGTTTTTGTGCTTGATTTTTGTATTTTGTCCTGCACTTCTGTGGGGGCCTTCAGGGTCCCCTCCGGGGGCTTTTGCCCTCTCAGTTTAGTTCAGCCACTGATGTTTTGTACATTTGCTTTTTCCAGTTTTTTCAGTGGCTGCTGTTTTGATTTTGTTACACCAGAGAACTAATTTAGGTGGTAGAGGTCGTGTGATCTCAGGTGTTTTTGAAATTAGTAGAGTTGGTGCTTTTCAGGGTTTTTTGGGATTGCAGTAAGTACCCTTCCTATCCTTTTCTATTTAGATAGTTTGGGCCCCAACGTTTGCTCATACTATTTTCTGTCTGTGTCAGTATTTCTTCTTGTCTAACCGCCATTACATGTTTGGGGGCTTTCTATGTTCTTTGGGGATCTGCTCCAGGGCAGATAGCTTTCCTCTTTCTATCTTTAGGTATAGTTAGTTTCTCAGGCTGTGACGAGGCGTCTAGGACCAACGTAGGAACGCTCCACGGCTGCCTCTAGTTGTGGTGGTTAGTCAGGGTACTGCAATCTCATAGATTCCAACTGCTCTGGTGTATTGCCTTTTTTACCTGCACTCCTCAGCTACCAAATCATAACATACAACCCCGTCCATAGCCCCGCCCCTTATGACCAAAGCCCCACCCCTGCCACACCTCCATCCCCGTCCCTGCCGGGCCATGGAAGAATGGGCTTCCTTGAAGCTGGTCCCTGGTGCAAATAAGGTTGGGGACCACTGCTGTAGGTAATAATAAAACTAGAAATAGGCCCAATGCTATCGCATCGGGAGTGCGGTGAAATTAACATCACAGACGTCACTGCTATTCACCATGCAGGCGCCGTAACAGCAGCGTTGTTATCGTGCCTGCGCTGGTAGAGCGCGCAGTTGTGGCTGTTAATGCGTAAGTGACATACATGTCACCGCTATTCCAGAACATGCGTAGTAACGACGTGGCTGTTACTGCGCCTGCATGGGAATAGCGGAGACGTGTATGTCACTTGAAGAAGGTGCAGTTTGCGGCCTTGTGGCCAAGAACTGCGCCTGCGCAAGTGACACTGCCGCGGTGCCTTATGGGATTCGGGGACAGCCGCCGGAAGTCCAAACTGGTGATTATATAATAAGATTTAGTATGGTCATATTATTCATTTACTATGTGGTGGTAATATGTGGTCCAGTCATTGTGTGGTGGTATTTATCCTTTGTATGTGATAATATTGATATATTGGTCTTGGTATAGTGGATTTTGGTCAGTAAAAGGTGGTTATACTAAGACACTATGCGGTGATAGTTTATAGTCATTGAGGGGTGGTATTTCCCATCATTTTGTGCAATATAATTCATGTATTTATACCTTTCTCTGTACCTGTAAGATTGCAAGTATTGCTTACAAAATTATTTTATTGCCATTTTTTTAATGAAATTTATATATTGTATCTGCATTTCCCTTGAGGGTGGTGAGGAGAAACGTCATTTTAGAATCTAGAAAGCACATTTGACCAACATGCGGGCCCCCCCCCCCTCCAAAACCAACCAAACTTGTTATACTGTCATCCCCTTTAAGGATGTTGAGATAAAAATGAGAAATAAACATGCTATAATTTCAGACATGAGGTTGTTACCTGCAAAATGCTAAAATGAGCCAAGAATAGAAGGACCCATTATTTTGCTCACTGCATACACAAGCAAGAGTGAAAAAGTAGGGTTTCAACTAACTAAAGCAAATAAAAAAAAAGTCCCGAGAAGGGTCACCTTGTTAACGGTGGGATGGCTTTAATACCATTTTTGATCAAAATTAGTATTACTAAGAACCCTGTGTTATTTAAATGCACTTTTGCTTTTTACTTATTCACTTACAGTAGGGTTTATGTTTATTTTGCTTTTTGTAGGTTTTGTATGCTTTATGGCCAAAGTGAATGTGTTTATGTGCTGCATGTATACCATCTTAAAATCAAACTCAATTTTTGTGTTTTTTCTTTGTATTTTTGCATTCTGTGAAAGCCGGGGTGCGGCCTCCCTCTCTTCTGAGCTGATAATTACATTTAAACACTGGTGGACACAGACAGAGGAGGGCCCCTGTGCAAAAAATATATGGGCCCTTTGCAGCCCAATAGCTCATCATAATGCACAGTTCCACCTGTTTTGGAGGTAGAAATGGGCCCCCTTACTTCTTGGACCCCTGTGCGGCTGCACAGGTTGCACCAATGATATGTCCGCCCTGCATTTAAAGGCTTCCCCAGACTGGTGTCCACAGGTCAGGACCTAGTCCTTTGTCTGCCCTTATTCACACACTGAGGTCAACTCTGACACATGGTAAGGTTTTTAACCCCTTCATGACCCAGCCTATTTTGACCTTAAGGACCTGGCCATTTTTTGCAATTCTGATCAGTGTCGCTTTATGAGGTAATAACTCAGGAACGCTTCAACGGATCCTAGCGATTCTGAGACTGTTTTTTCGTGACATATTGAGCTTCATGTTAGTGGTAAATTTAGGTCGATAATTTTTGCGTTTTTTTTGTGAAAAAAATGGAAATTTGGCGAAAATTTCGCAATTTTAAAATTTAGAATTTTTATTCTGTTAAACCAGAGAGTTATGTGACACAAAATAGTTACCGTATATACTCGTGTATAAGCCGAGATTTTCAGCCCATTTTTTAGGGCTGAAAGTCCCCCTCTCGGCTTATACGCGGGTCGGCGGGAGAGCGGGGGTGTTGGATTATACTCACCTCTCCGCCGCCGCAGTCTCTGCAGCCCCCCTGCTTCTCCCACGATCTCCGGCTCCTTCCTGCAGCGGTCACATGGCACCGCTCATTAAAGTCATGAATATGCACATATTCATGACTTTAATGAGCGGTACCATGTGACCGCTGTAGGAAGGAAGCGCTGTGGAGAGCGCCGGGAGAAGAGGAGAGGCTGCAGGGACGCGCGGCGGATGGGTGAGTACAGCGATATTTACCTGTCCCTCGGTCCACCGCAGCGCTGCTCCCTGACTCCTCTGGCTGTGAATGTTCAGGCAGAGGGCGCGATGACGTCGTTAGTGAGCGCCGCGCCCCCTGCCTGATCATTCACTGCCGAGGACCAGGAAGAGGGAGCAGCGCTGCGGTGCAGAGAGGACAGGTAAATATCTCAGGTGCCGGGGTCCTGAGCGAGCGGTGACACCGGCACCTGTCCCCCAGCGACGAGAGGAGAGTATGTCATTTTTTTTTTTTTCTTGCAGCAGCATATGGGGCATAATCTGGAACATATGGGGGCATAATATGGAGCATATGGGGGCATAATATGGAGCATATGGGGGCATAATATGGAGCATGTGGGGGCATAATATCGAGCATATGGAGGCATAATATTGAGCATATGGAGGCATAATATGGAGCATATGGGGGCATAATCTGGAACATATGGGGGCATAATATGGAGCATATGGAGGCATAATATGGAGCATATGGGGGCATAATATGGAGCATATGGGGGCATAAGCTGTGGAACATATGGGGAATAATCTGGAGCATATGGGGGCATAAGCTGTGGAACATATGGGGGCATAATATGGAGCATATGGGGCATAAGCTGTGGAACATATGGGGGCATAATATGGAGCATATGGGGGCATAATATGGAGCATATGGGGGCATAATATGGGGGCATAAGCTGTGGAACATATGGGGGCATAATCTGGAGCATATGGGTGCATAATCTGGAGCATATGGGGCATAAACTGTGGAACATATGGGGGCATAATATGGAGCATATGGGGGCATAAGCTGTGGAACATATGGGGCATAATCTGGAGCATATGGGGCATAATCTGTGGAACATATGGGGGCATAATCTGTGGAACATATGGGGGCATAATCTGTGGATCATATGGGGGCATAATCTGTGGAATATATGGGGGCATAATCTGGAGCATATGGGGGCATAATCTTTTTTCACCCTAGGCTTATACGCGAGTCAATAAGTTTTCCCAGTTTTTTGTGGCAAAATTAGGGGGGTCGGCTTATATACGGGTCGGCTTATACATGAGTATATACGGTAATAAATAACATTTCCCACATGTCATCCAGATGTGTGGTGAGCACCTTAAACCCCCACGTGCTTCACAGAAGTTTATTGTGCACAGCCGTGAAAATAAAAAATCATTTTTTTCCTCAAAAACTGATTTTTTAACCCGCAATTTTTTATTTTCTCAAGGGTAACAGGAGAAATTGGACCCCAAAAGTTGTTGTACAGTTTGTCCTGAGTACACTGGTACACCATATGTGGGGGGGAACCACTGTTCGGGCACACGTTGGGGCTCGGAAGGGAAGTAGTGACGTTTTGAAATGCCAACTTGATGGAATGGTCTGCGGGCGTCATGTTACGTTTGCAGAGCCCCTGATGTGCCTAAACAGTAGAAACTCCCCACAAGTGACCCCATTTTGGAAACTAGATCCCCCAAGGAACTCCTCTAGATTTGTGGTGAGCACTTTGAATCTCCAAAATCATCAGAGAAGTTTATAACGCAGAGCCGTGAAAATACAAAATTTACAGGAATCAATGGTGGCGCCATGTCGCGTATGGAGACCCCCTGATGTGCCTAAATAGTGGAAACCCCTCAATTCTAACTCCAACCCTAACCGCAACACACCCCTAACCCCAACCCTAAACCCTAAACACCCTAACCCTAACAATAACCCCAACACACCCCTAACCCTAATCCCAACTCTAACCATAAGCCTAACCCTAATCTCAACCCTAACCCCAAAACACCAATAACACTTATCCTAACTCTAACCCTAACCACAAACCTAACCCTAATTCCAACCCCAACCCTAATTCTAACCCTAGCCCAAATTCCAACCCTAACCCAAATTCTAACCCTAACCCTAATGCTAACCCTAACCCTAGTTCTAACCCTAACCCTAGTTCTAACCTTAACCCTAGTTCTAACCCTAAGGCTGGGTTCATATTGCGTTTTACCAGCCCGTTCAACACATAGCGTTGACTGGCTAGTAACGGTATAGCATAACGCGATCGCGTTATGCTATACCCGCTAGCGCAGATGTATCAGCAGATGATTCATCTGTGCTAGCGGTGATGGAGCCCAGACGCTGCAGCCAGCTTCCGAGGTTCCGTCACTGAATGACGGCACGTCGCGAACGCATGCCGCTTTACGGCATGCGTTGCTATGCGCACACAAATGGGGGTGAATGGCAGCGTCAATGGACTGCGTTACACCGCATTATACCGCGGTGTAACGCAGTCTGTCTAACGGACTGCCGTGACGCAATATGAACCCAACCCTAATTCTAACCCTAAGGCTGGGTTCATATTGCGCCAAGGCAGTCCGTTAGACGGACTGCGTTACATCGCGGTATAACGCGGTGTAACGCAGTCCGTGAATGCTGCAATTGAACCCCATTGTTCGGCGCATTGCGACACATGCCGTAAAGCGGAATGCGTTCGCAACGTGCCGTCATTCAGTGACAGAGCGTCGGACGAGGCCTGCAGCGTCAGAGCTCCGTCACCGCTAGGACAGATGAATAACGCGATCGCGTTATGCTATACCGTTACCAGCCCGTCAACGCTATGCGTTGAGCAGGCTGGTTTACCGCAATGTGAACCTAGCCTAACAGGTAAAAAAAAAAAAAAAAAAATTTTCTTTATTTTATTTTTTTGTCCCTACCTATGGGGGTGATAAAGGGGGCGTTTATTTAACATTTTTTTTTATTTTGATCACTGTGAGAGTTTATCACAGTGATCAAAATAAATTTATGGACTATGAGGGTGCACTTTCCAAGATGGCGGCGCCCATGAAGATTCCCGGACGGACGCCGGGACAGATACAGGGACACCAGAGGACTGGGAGAGATGAGTAGGGGGGGGGGGGTCGGAAGGTGAGTGGGGGGAGGGCAGAAGGTGAGGGTGGATCGGAAGGCGGGGGGAGCACAGGCAAAGAGGAGGGAAGCAGAAAGTGACGGCGGTGACCGTTCGCCGCCATGAATCGGTAGCGGCGGCCGTTCGCCGCCGTGACTCGGTGTGGGGAGGGTCGGAACTCTGTGTCCAGCCATGGCAGATGCTATTGCAGCGTCAGCCATGGCTGGATTGTAATATTTCACCAAATTTCATTGGTGAAATATTACAGATTGCTTTGATTTGCTGTTTCACTTTTAACAGCCAATAAGAGCGATCGTAGCCACGTGGGGGTTAAGCCAACCCCCTGTGGTGAAGCACAAAGGGTCTTGTGCCTGCGGGTCGGGTGACCTTTCAGTGACCCCGGTCACCCGGCCCGCAGGAACGCGATCCTTTCATGATACAGGGTATGCGTTATAGGTCGGATTGGCACCGATTTTCATGACGCATACGCTGTGTCACAGGTCGGGAAGGGGTTAATATTAGACAGTGTAGGACCGTCCCGATCAAGGTCACCTTGTCGACGTTGGGATGGCTTTTATGCCATTTTTGATTAAAAACAGTATTACTAAGAACCCTGTGTTATTTAAATGCATTTTTGCTTTTTCTTATTTATTTACGCAGGGTTTATGTTTATTTTGCTTCTTGTAGGTTTTGTAAAGCAAATTTAAGTATTTTAAGCCCTCAGATATCTGTACATTGAATATAAAGCGAAAAAATGAATTCTTACTTGAATGCCATCTGAACCAAGTGTGCCAATACATCTTGGGCATCTAATGTAATTCGATTAAGATCTCGATCTTGCTTTATGAAGTTAAGCAACTCTGACGCATTTGCCATCCAGAATGCAAGTGCTCCAGCAATATTTTTTTGCTTCTGCATAAAAAAAAAAAGAAAAAAAATCTATATATATTTCGCAAAGACAATAATTATTATCCTTTTACCTGAAACAAAGGATACCACAGACAAACCAGTACGGCTACATGTGCTAGTTACCAGAAGAGTGTTGTTTTTTTGTAATCTTTGTGCAGGAATATGGCAAAATTTAATATGCACAAAAATCTGGTAATTCAGGTGGGCGGCAATGACAGGCGATTAATCTGGTAACTAGAACATGTGTAACCAAGCAAAGAAATTCCCCCCACCTCATAGGCTGCAAACCACTGAGCCACAAATATTTGGCATTGGTTTGTTAAGCTTCTCAACCAAAATAATATTAGACCAGGTTAGCAGAGATCCCACCTCCCCTCAAAAATGAAAAAAAAAAAAAAAAATAGGATATAAAAAAAAATGAAGTGCGTTAAGCAGAGGACTATGGGATGCCTCTCCCTAAAATAAAATAAAATCAGGCAATTTTTTTAGTACAGCACAAGCTCAGTTGCTAAATGAATGTTATGAACAGTTCAGTTCAGCCATTTAACGTAGAATATTGTACTGGCATGAAAGCAGCATGAGACTGAGCTAAGCTGAAGGAGTTGGGATTGCCTCCATTGCCATATCCTACCTGGTCACCCTGGTCTACTTCCTGGTAAAAAAAAAAATATGAAGAAATCAAGAAAAACAGATAAAGAAACGTGTAAAAAATACTGCACACCAGATATGAATATGTACAACTAAAAATACATCACAGCATTCCCATTGGTAAGGCTTTCTTTACACAGTAATGAAGATTGCAACGTAACATAGATGGACCCCACTAAATAACTATGAATCCAGTTCATGACAAAGCTAGCACAGTTACATCAGTTACATGGCTTCTGATGCGATCTCAAAGTCTTATAACCTGCTGAAAAAAGGGATTAGAAAAACTGATGCAACGTGGAAGCAACTAGGATGGTACTCTTTTCAGTTGTAAACTAAACTAGGAGGAAAGCCCAAAGTACACAGAATGCCTTTCTAGCTTCATCCGTGCCCAACAGATCCCCAAAGACTTTAACGGCAGAGTCTGATTGGCGTAACGGATGAGAATAGGACTGGAAACACAGACTAGTTTTTAAAGGCTGATGCAGATATGCATGTATCTCGGTCCAACAACCTCAATGCACAGACTGGCCTCAGATCTATCAACCCGAGCGCAACAACCTCATAGAAATATATTAGGTGGTCATGCTCTGGCCAGGAGACAGGCAGCCAGTCTGTGCTCTAAGGATCCATTCACACGTCTCTGTGTGCTGTCCAATATTTTTTCGGAAAGCACTCAGGCCCATTTAGCATTTCCTATTTTGATTCTCAAAATCGCATCAGCATTGAACATGCTAAGAGTTTCCTGGATCTCATTCTATGATCAGTTTAGATGTCTGAATATATCCATTTAACTCAATGGGTCTGTGTGCTGTCCAATAAAAGAAAAAAAACAGGGCAGCATTTGGACATTTCACACTGATCTGTGAGTGCACCCTGAAAGTGATGGCTGTGGGAATCAAAGAAATGCTAAGTCCTATCCAAATAAAAAAATGAAAAGCACTAAGAAGTGCCACACGGATGTGTGAAGGCAGCCTTATTCCAGAACGCCTGTTAGGTTTGTCTTTAATGACATATGGTAATTCGTATTCAATCTGGAAGTATATAGGACGACAGTGAATACAAAACGAGAGAAAAGAAGTATGCAAATACAGGGATCACCAAATAAACATTTCTTTATTACGGTAAATGCAATATAAAACAATGCCTCATCAATGACTGTGTTCGTAACATCAGTCTTGATAAATTGGGCCTCAAATCTCTCATTGAAACTGAATGAAAGCAGGTAGAAAAAGAAACGCAATTGCAAACTTGATTATTATGAAAATAATTAAGTTTGCAATTGCAGTCTAATTAAAGCAACTTAAGAACACCCCTTTGATTTACAAGCAAAGAGAATTTGCGTTGCAGAGTATTAGATCAGTGATCAAGGCAGGGAAAGCTGTTGCCCCATACTGGGACATAGCAGGTAAAAAAAAAGTTTGAAAATAATTGTAAATCTATTAAAACAATTAATCACATTAATTATAAAATAAAGAACAAAAAAATGAAAATTATTAATCCGATAAATACAGTCATGGCCAAAAGTTTTGAGAATGACACAAATATTAATTTTAACAAAGTCTACTGCTTCACTTTTTCTAATGGCAATTTGCATATACTCCAGAATGTTATAAAGAGTGATCAGCTTAACAGCAATTCCTTGCAAAGTCAATATTTGGCTAGAAAATTAACTTTATCCCCCAAAACACATTTCAACATCATTGCAGCCCTGCCTTAAAAGGACCAGCTAACCTCTTTTCAGTGATTGCTCCATTAACACAGGTGTGGGTGTTGATGAGGACATGGCTGGAGATCAACCTGTCATGATTAAGTAAGAATGAGACCACTGGACACTTTAAAAGGAGTCTGGTGCTTGGCATCATTGTTTCTCTTCTGTTAACCATGGTTATCTCTAAAGAAACACGTGCAGTCATCATTGCAATGCACAAAAATGGCCTAACAGGGAAGAGTATCGCAGCTAGAAAGATTGCACCTCAGTCAACAATCTATTGCATCATCAAGAACTTCAAGGAGAGAGGTTCCATTGTTGCCAAAAAGGCTCCAGGGCGCCCAAGAAAGACCAGCAAGCGCCAGGACCGTCTCTTAAAAGTGTTTCAGCTGCGGGATCGGGCTACCAGCAGTGCAGAGCTTGCTCAGGAATGGCAGCAGGCAGGTGTGAGTGCATCTGCACGCACTGTGAGGCGGAGACTCTTGGAGCAAGGCCTGGTCTCAAGGAGGGCAGCAAAGAAGCCACTTCTCTCCAGAAAAAACATCATGGACTGATATTCTGCAAAAGGTACAGGCAGTGGAATGCTGAGGACTGGGGTAAAGTTATTTTCTCTGATGAATCCCCTTTTCAATTGTTTGGGACATCAGGAAAACGCCTCATTCGGAGAAGACAAAGTGAGCGCTACCACCAGTCTTGTCTCATGCCAACTGTTAAGCATCCTGAAACCATTCATGTGTGGGGTTGCTTCTCAGCCAAGGGAATTGGCTCTCTCACAGTCTTGCCTAAAAACACAGCCATGAATAAAGAATGGTACCAGAATGTCCTCCAAGAGCAACTTCTCCCAACCCTCCAAGAGCAGTTTGGCGATCAACAATGCCTTTTCCAGCATAATGGAGCACCTTGCCATAAAGCAAAGGTGATAACTAAATGGCTCAGGGAACAAAACAGAGATTTTGGGTCCATGGCCTGGAAACTCACTCCCCAGATCTTAATCCCATTGAGAACTTGTGGTCAATCATCAAGAGACGGGTGGACAAACAAAAACCTAAAAATTCTGACAAAATGAAAGCATTGATTGTGCAAGAATGGACTGCTATCAGTCAGGATTTGGTCCAGAAGTTGATTGAGAGCATGCCAGGGAGAATTGCAGAGGTCCTGAAGAAGAAGGGTCAACACTGCAAATATTGACTTGCTGCATTAACTCATTCTAACTGTCAATATAAGCTTTTGTTACTCATATGTTTGCAATTATATTTCTGTTTGTGATAAAAACATCTGTCAAACACACATAAAAACCAGAGGGCAGCAGATCATGTGAAAATATAATATTTGTGTCATTCTCAAAACTTTTGGCCATGACTGTACATATAATTTATGTAAAAACAAATAAGAAAATAAAGTATACATATTTGGTAAAGCCAGGTTTAGAACGACCTGACTTATAAAATGGGCACATTAGTTAACCCCTTCAGTGAACACCGTAAAAAAAAAAAAAATAGTCAAAAAACAATGCTGTTTCATATCTTTTAGATTGTGATCCCTCGCGGGCAGGGTCAGCTCTCCTCCTGTACCAGTCGGTGACTCATTTTGTTGAAGATTATTGTACTTGTTTTTCCTAATCACATGTAAAGCACTAATGAATAAATGACACTATAATAAATAAGAATACTACTGGGAAAAAAAGGGGAATAAAACGTAATAAAGTCAAATGTAAATAAAAATGGTATAGCTGAAAACGTCATCTTGTCCTGCAAAAAAACAGCCACCGTACAACTACACCAGCGCACGAAGAACAGTGTTTTCTTTACTGCTCAATGGTATAAAATTCTGTGACATACCTGTGGTGTCAATATGCTCACTGCACCAATAGATGAATTCATTGAGAGGTGTAGTTTGTAAAATAAGGTCACTTTAGGGAAGGTTCCCCGGTTCTGGCACCTTTGGGGCTCTTCTAAAAGGACATGACACTCTAAAACCACTCCAAAAATATGAAAAATCTGTATTACAATATGATACTCCTTCCTTTTTGAGCTTTGAACTGTGCCTCAAAAGTAGTTTTCAATTAGATATGGGGTATTGGCATATTCAGTAGAAATTGAATAACAAATTGTACCATTTGTTTTCTAAGACTACCTCTTATGAAAATTAAAAGCTTGAGGCCAATGCAAAATATTAATGGAAAAAAATGACTCTGCCCAATGTTATACAATTCTAAGAATCGCCTAAGGGTTAAAAATGCTCACTACACCCATAGATGAATTTCTGAAAAGGTATAGTTTCCAAAATAGGGTCACTTGTGGGGGTTTCTGCAGTTTTGGCATGTCACGTGTCTTCAAATGTGACATGGCTTCTGCAATCTATTCCAGCCAAAATTGTGCTCCAGAATTAAATTTTTACATCCACAATGTTATGGTAACTATGAAACCCCTGAAGGGATAAAAAAAAGCTTCCTGAATGTGGGTTTGAGCATCATGATGGGGTGCAGTTTTTTGAATGGTGTCACTTTTGGGTATTTTATGTCATATAGACCCCTCAAAGTCACTTCAAATGTGATGTCCCTAAAAAAAAATTGGTTTTGTAAATTTTGTTGGAAAAATGAAAAAATTGTTTATAAAACTTTTAATAATGCCATCTTCCTGACAGAAAAAACTGTTGATGTAAAGTAGACAAGTAGTAAATGTTATTAACTATTTTGTGCTGTATAACCATCTTGTTTAAAGGCATAAAAAAGCTTGAAAATTACAAAAATTTTAAATTGTAAATTAAATTTTTGATATTTTCAGGAAGTACTACATGTCACAAAAATACAAACTCAGAATCACTGGAATATATTGAAGCGTTCCAGAATTATTTCTTAGGCCGGCGTCACTCTGGCGAGTTTGATGCGAATAAGTCGCACGACTTTCTCAGATCAACACCCGACACAGCTGCCCGCTCTCGGACCCGAGTGTGCGGCTGCATAGAAATACATGAAAAATACATTAAAGCGACACTGGTCAGAATGTAAAAAATTGGCTTGGTCTCTGCTAGCAGGTGGAATTGAGTGCTGCTAAGCATCATTCACCCCAGGATCCCAGGATGAATGAAGGAGGAAGAGAAAAAAAAATGAAAGTAAAATCCTTGTGCCATGTCTTCTCAGTCAGATGCTAGGCTTAATACATTACACATCAACAAAGACATTCATCATGAGGTGTGAAGATACCATATTATACCATAGATTTATATTACACACATTCACAGAAAATATACACGCATACAAAATATTTGTGAAAAATAGGAATTAAGTTACCAACCTGTATAACACCTTCCATCATGCTAACCATCTTGTTGACAATGGCAATAACCTTGTGAGTACGTTCAGCAGAACTGCAGTCAGGTCTGTACTGATTAGACAATACATACCGGCAGGCCATATACAACACATATGTTGGGGAGAGTTTGAAGTGCACGGTTGAACTATTGGTATAGTTAATGATAGCAGACAGGAATGAGTCTTCCGCTGAAGTGAACACAAAAAATATATATCATTAGGAAAAAATAAACCACCTTATTTGTAGGTCACTACAAACACTTATATTTTTCGGACTATAAAACGCACTTTTTTCCTCCCAAAATGTGGAGGAAAATGAGGGGGGTGTCTTATAGTCGGGATGTAGGGGCTCTGGCTGTGGTGGAGAGGTGGGGGAGCGGTTTCGGCAGGGCAGCGGGTCACAGAGGCATGGGCCGGCGGCTCCAGCTAACTCCTGTGCCCACTGCTAAAGAGAAATGAATATGCACTGCATTCCACGCCCATTCATTTTTCTGGCATCCTGGTATGATTGGCCCAATCCCGTTCCTAGTATGATTGGTCCCATTCTTATTCTGGTATGATTGACCCCAGCCCATTCCTGGCATGCATGGCCCCATCAGAAAAGATGAAAAAAACAAAACAAACAAACCATTACACTTACGTTCCTCTGCTCCCTCGCAGTATCCTGCTCCGGTGCCAGCAGCTGCTTAATACTTGTAAGCAGCGCATAGCAGCAATATTCATTTCTCTTAAGTATCGGCACATGTGACCACCGCAGCAGCAGGAGGCCGGCGGCTGACACTGCGCGCTACTGAAGAGGAATGAATACTCACCGCTATCTCCGATGAACCGTCCCAGTGAGTATTTCATAAGCTGTGAGCTTGTGAGCAGAGCATGACATCCCTGCCATGCACTGGTTACAAGCATTAAGCAGCTGCTGGCACTAGATTAGGATACCGTGAGGGAGCGGAAGAAGGTAAGTGTAATGTTTTAGTTTTTTTTATCTTTTCTGATGGGGCCATGCATGACAGGAATGGGATGGGGCCAATCATACCAGAATAAGGATGGGACCAATCATTCAAGGAACGGGATGAGGCCAATCATACCAGAATAAGGATGAGGCCATGCATATCAGGACCGAGATGGGGCCAATCATACCAGGATAAGGATGGGGGCCATGCATATCAGGACTGGGATGGGGGCCAATCATACCAGGTTAAGGATGGGGCCCTGCATACCAGGATAGGGATGGGGCCATGCATACTTGAATGAGATGGGGACCTTGCATACCAGTAGAAAGATGAGGGCAATCGTTCCTGCCAGGATAATGATGAGGGGGACCATTCTTACCAGGATAGGGATGAGGGGGCCATGCTTACCAGGCTAGGGATGAGGAGGCATGCATACCAGAATGAGGATGAGGGCCATTGTGTGTCAAGATGGGGATGAGGGACCATGTGTGTCAAGATGGGGATGAGGGGACCATGTTTACCAGGATAGGTGATATTAAGTACAGAATTGACCACATTTCACATTTTTTGCTTCAGTTTTTTTTCCTAATTTCCTCCTCTAAAACCTAGGTGCGTCTTATGGTCTGATGCGTCTTATAGTCCGAAAAATACAGTACATTTTGCTAAAAATTTCTGCATTAATTATTGCCTACTGGAAAACTAAGGCGAGAATAGGATATAACAAGCTTAAAAGGGTTATTCACTTTTCGCCAGGAACATACAGTTTCTATGCCTTATTTCTTGCTGAGGGCAGTGGCCTCCCTATGATTGACAGCTTAGACCAGCAGTATGGTTGTACTGATGGCCTGAACTGTGCTCTCTCTGAAGCATCAAGCAGAGGCAACTTTGCCTCTTCTGCAGAAAGGCCACTGAAGCCAGTTTCAAAGCAGATATGCAAGCTATTAAGACTCTATCAGACCTCAGTGTGTCCGGAATGTGTGGTGACAGTTTTAATACGCAGCTCACGTTATTGTCCCCTGCTCATGCAGCAATAAGCATGAGCAGGGGACAATTCTGAGACTTGCATTCAACTGATGACAGCGAGAGCAGGCGGCGGCTGATGGGAGCAATCATCTGCTGCTGCCTGCACTATAAATAAATAAAAGAAAAATGAAAATTTACGTTGTTTCCTCTGTATTTCTGAAACCCAGCCAGGCAGCTGCAGGCTGCAACCTTCAGTTGTCAGCTTTAGCAAGGCTAAAGGCTCTCAAGACCAGAGGGATCCACAAGGTATTTTTTTAAATAAAAAAACTGCGTGGGGTCTCACCCATTTTTGACAACCAGCCAATCTAAAGCAGACAGTTGGGAGCTGTTAATCTCAGGCTGGTAAGGGGCCATGGATATAGCCACGCCCAGCCTAAAAAAAGGCACTTCCCACTTGCCCTTTAATGGTGACAAGCAACAGCTCTCCAAGGTGTGACAACTCCTTTTTAGATGCAGACTAAAGAGTAGATCTAATTTGATGCAGGTGTCACTTTTGGGAAAGAAAATTTACAGGGTGATTCCATAATTTTTTCCCTCAGAATTGAGTGATTCCATAATATTTCCCCTAAGCTTGGTTAAAAAAATAACCATTACTGACTACCACATTTTTTGTTCTTGATTTCTTTTAGTGTTTCTTAAAGCCAGAAAGTTGCCATTTGCAATTACTTCTGTTTTGTGCCATGTCTGTGACCTGCTTTTTTTTAAACAAATTTAACAACTGAATGAACATCCTCCAAGGCCGATGATTCCATAATTTTTGCCAGGGGTTGTATAGCAGCGCTTGTTTACCCTATGTGATGCATACAGCAGACTTGGTGTCTCCTATGTTATGCTTCCTGCAGATCTCCCCCTGTTTGAGTTTTATAAATGTTACATGAACAGTGATGAAATTCCCATTGTAAGGAGACATGCAGTCTAATATACAGGTGCTTCTCACAAAATTAGAATATCATCGAAAACTTAAGTGAAACTCATTATATAGAGTCATTATAAACAGAGTGATCTATTTCAAGTGTATATGTATGTTTATGTTGAGGATTATGGCTTACAGCCAATGAAAACCCAAAAGTCATTATCTCAGTAAATTAGAATAATTAACAAAAAACATCTGCAAAGGCTTAATAAGCGTTTAAAAAGGTCCCTTAGTCTGTTTCAGTAGGATCCACAATAATGGGGAAGACTGCTTAGTTGACAGATGTCCAGAAAGCAGTCATTGACACACTCCACAAGGAAAGTAAATTTGGCATTTCATTTGGAAATCAAGGTCCCAGAGTCTGGAGGAAGAGTGGAGAGGCACACAATCCAAGCTGCTTGAGGTCTAGTGTGAAGTTTTCACAATCAGTAATGGTTTGGGGAGCCATGTCATCTGCTGGTGAAGGCCACAGGAAATTTTAGAGCACTTCATGCTTCCCTCTGCCGACAAACTTTTGGGAGATAGAAATGTCATTCTCCAGCAGGACTTGGCACCAGGCCTTACTGCCAAAAGTACCAATACCAGATTTAAAAACAACAGTATCACTGTGCTTGATTGGCCAGCAAACTCGCCTGACCTTAACCCCATAGAGAATATAAGGGATATTGTCAAGAGGAAGATGAGAGACACCAGACCCAACAATGCAGACGAGCTGAAGACTGCTATCAAAGCAGCCTGGGCTTCCATAACACCTCAGCAGTTTCACAGGCTGATTGCCTCAATGCCACGACACACTGATGCAGTAATTAATGCAAAAGGATACCAGACCAAGTTTTGAGTGCATTTACTGAACGTACATTTCAGTAGGCCAATATTTTTTATTTTAAAATTATTTTTCAAGCTGGTGTTATAAAGTATTCTAATTTACGGTGATAATGACTTTTGGGTTTTCATTGGCTGTAAGCAATAATCATCAACATTAACAGAAATAAACACTTGAAATAGATCACTCTGTTTTTAATGACTCCATATAATATGGGTTTCACTTTTTGTATTAAAGAACTGAATTAAATTAACTTTTTGATGATATTCTAATTTTGTAAGAAGCACCTGTATTAAAGTGTGGTTTTATTTAACCTGTATAGTTTTTTTCCCATCATACCAACAAACCAGCAACAAAAAAAAAGTACAAAAAATGAGCAAAAAAGTTTTTTTTTCTTAAATAGTATCAATGAAAATATCAATTCGATCTTAGAACATCAAAACCTCAGAAGTTGATAGCTGTGCTGAAATATTTTTAATGTAAGAAAGTATAAAAAAAATTAAATTAAAATCATGTAAAATCTGGTATCATTGTAACCGTACTTACCTAAAGAATAAAACTGTCTTATCACTTAAACCGCACAGTGGTATGTTTCCACGTTCAGTATTTGCGGCGGATTAGATCCTGCGTACAGTCGCAGCGTCCAATCCGTAGCGGCCAGATGTTACAGCATAGTGGAGGGGATTTTATGAAATTCCATGTGCACTATGCGTATAAACACGCAGGTGGCAGACCTGGGTATATGCACATGAGGCTCGTCTTTCTAGACCGCAGCATGTCTATATCTTGCGGAGACGCTCAGTCTCTGCAAGATATATAGCACCATTCTATGTATAGGATGCAGTGATTCCGCATGTGTTCAATGAACACATGCGTAATCACAGCGCATACAAAATCCGGCAGCGCTTTGGACTTGGGTATCTGCTGCGTCCAAAGCGCTGTCCATGCGGAACATGGAAATATAACCTAAAGCAGGGGTCTTAAACTGCATTCCTCGTGGGCCGCAAACCGTGTGTGTTGTCAAGATTTCCTTAGCACTGAACTAGGTGCTGGAATCATTATCTGTGCAGGTGATTAATTTCACCTGTGCAATACAAGGAAATCCTGAAAACATGACCTGTTTGCGGCGCTTGAGGAATGCAGTTTGAGACCTCTGCGCTAAAGGAACAATTCATTTAATCGAGTCAGACTGATTCACTTTGGATTCTGTCTTGCTTCTTTTATGGCTGCATCAGTCTTAGTAGGTGTAATGAAAAGCGTGGTCGACCACGTCGAAAACGACTGATACAGTCAGAAAGGGAAATGGAATGCAATGCGACTCAGTCTGTCTCATTATAATGAATGATTCTGTGGGGCTCGGTCTCAAATCGGTTTGTCTCGGACTTGGATGGAAATTTCTATGAATGTGAAGAGCATATGTGTGAACTAAGCCCTATAACGGATCAAAAAAAGCCCAAAACTGTAACAATAATAACTTTTACCCATCAAACAAAAACCAAGCCCCCACATAGGTCTGTCATCTAGTTTTACATTACTAGCAACTCAAAGGTATTGAAAAAGTTACATGGCCCTCCCCAAAGCATCCATTAAAGTTCATGTGGCCAAACAGTAATCTCCAAACACATAACATATTGCAGTGCTTGGAAGAAATTGCACTAAATATTGTGGAGCCATTTCCCACTGTTACCCTAGTGAATGAAATGAAAAATTTGTGACTGAAACATTTTAGTGGAAAAAAAAGACTACATTTATCCAACTTGCTTATATGAGGGGCGATCCAAAAGTAATGATAATCGGTTATTTCTATTGCACACAGAAATTAAAATAAAATATTTTCTTCTCTCTTAGGTACCTACTAGTCCAGAAAAAAAATCACTACATTCATTTGAATAGGAACTGCCGAGGAGTGAACATCAAAATGGAAAAAAACGAGCTCAGAGCTGTCATCAAATACCTCTGCTTGAAAAAAATGACTACCAAAAGACATACACAGCGACTTGGTGGAAACATTGGGGGACTCTTCTCCTCCATATTCCACAGTTGCACGCTGGGCCAAGTAATTTAAGCTGGGAAGAACATCGACAGAAGATGAACATCGTGAAGGACGCTCATCCACGTCCCTCAATGAAGAAAACGTGAAAAAAGTTGAAGTTTGTATTGGTCGATCGAAGAGTATACAGTGCCTACAAGTAGTATTCAACCCCTGCAGATTTAGCTGGTTGACACATGCGGAATTAACTTGGCATTGTGACATTTGTACTGTAGATCAGCCTGGAAGTGGGAAATGCACTGCAGCAAAAATTTTTGTTTTAATTTTTTTTTTTTAAAAAAACGTTAAAAGTTAATTCAGAGTGTCATTTATTATTCAACCCCTCAAACCACAAGAATTCTGTTTGGTCCCCCTAAAGTATTAAGAAGTAGTTCAGGCACCAAGAATAATGAGCGTCACATGTGTGGATTAATGATCTCTTTTGCCAGCCTTTTCTGACTATTTAAGACCCTCCCCAAACTTGTGAACAGCACTCATACATGGTCAACATGGGAAAGACAAAGGAGCATTCCAAGGCCATCAGAGACAAGATCGTGGAGGGTCACAAGGCTGGCAAGGGGTACAAAACCCTTTCCAAGGAGTTGGCCCTACCTGTCTCCACTGTTGGGAGCATCATCCGTAAGTGGAAGGCTTATGGAACTACTGTTAGCCTTCCACGGCCTGGACAGCCTTTGAAAGTTTCCTCCCGTGCCGAGGCCAGGCTTGTCCGAAGAGTCAAGGCTAACCCAAGGACAACAAGGAAGGAGCTCCGGGAAGATCTCATGGCAGTGGGGACATTGGTTTCAGTCAATACCATAAGTAACGTACTCCACCGCAATGGTCTCCGTTCCAGACGAGCCCGTAAGGTACCTTTACTTTCAAAGCGTCATGTCAAGGCTCGTCTACAGTTTGCTCATGATCACTTGGAGGACTCTGAGACAGACTGGTTCAAGGTTCTATGGTCTGATGAGACCAAGATCGAGATCTTTGGTGCCAACCACACACGTGACGTTTGGAGACTGGATGGCACTGCATACGACCCCAAGAATACCATCCCTACAGTCAAGCATGGTGGTGGCAGCATCATGCTGTGGGGCTGTTTCTCAGCCAAGGGGCCTGGCCATCTGGTCCGCATCCATGGGAGGATGAATAGCACGGCCTACCTGGAGATTTTGGCCAAGAACCTCCGCTCCTCCATCAAGGATCTTAAGATGGGTCGTAATTTCATCTTCCAACAAGACAACGACCCAAAGCACACAGCCAAGAAAACCAAGGCCTGGTTCAAGAGGGAAAAAGTCAAGGTGTTGGAGTGGCCTAGTCAGTCTCCTGACCTTAACCCAATTGAAAACTTGTGGAAGGAGCTCAAGATTAAAGTCCACATGAGACACCCAAAGAACCTAGATAACTTGGAGAAGATCTGCATGGAGGAGTGGGCCAAGATAACTCCACAGACCTGTGCCGGCCTGATCAGGTCTTATAAAAGACGATTATTAGCTGTAATTGCAAACAAGGGTTATTCCACGAAATATTAAACATAGGGTTGTATAATAATTGACCCACACTTTTATGTTTAAAATTTATTAAAATTCAACTGAGCAACGTAACTTTTTGTTTTGTAAGATTTATGCTTCTGTTAATAAATCCTACTCTCGTTTGCAGTTTGAAGGCTCTAACTTATTTGCATCTTATCAAACCAGCTAAATCTGCAGGGGGTTGAATACTACTTGTAGGCACTGTATATAAGAAAAGCTGTCAAATTTTTTTTACATTTTTTTTTCCAGCAACATACTTAATTTTTTGCAAAATTGCAGTAAAAACTTTCATAGCAAAAAGCTCATAGGTAGCTTTTAAACTCCACCTTAAAAACTCCACTTTACAAGGTAAAGGTTTGTCACACAAACACATGGATTTTTAAAAGTCGAGTTGCGAACACCATACTGATAAATGACACGGTGGAGTTTTGAAAATAATGACTTCAAGTGAATCTATCACCAGGTTATTATCCCCTAATCGGACAGCGGAATAATGTAGCTTCAGAGACCATTATTGCAGCCGTGTATCAGTTACTGGTTTGCTTGCTGCATTTTTTAGAAAATCTCTGTTTTAAAGGGAATCTGTTATCCCAATTTTGCCATATCAACTAAAGATATGGCTGAATAGTGCGTCCCATAACAAAGCTATCGGTATTTACCTTACATCATGATAACCCCGTTTTCATATCAAAATACCTTAGTGAAGTTCGTATTTTTCACTGTCAATCAGGGCGGTCAGGTCAGGAGGGCGGCGTTTTCTATGTCCTCCCCCCCCGCTCCTTGGCATCACTTGTGTAGGGCCGTCTGTGAATCCCATAGACGGCGTTCGGCTTCCCGCAATTGCGCATTTCAAATTCGGCCCTGTGCATACACAGTGTGCTTTGCCCAACAGTGGCCAAAGCATAAAATCATTACAGCGCATACGCTACTCTTTCCTTGCCCCGGAAATGACTGCTTGCCTTGGACGACTGCGCATGCTAAGGTATTTTTTATATGAAAATGGGGGTATCATGATATAAGGTAAATACGATAGCTTTGTTATGGGACGCACTATTCTTTAGTTGATATGGCAAAATTGGGGTGATAGATTCCCTTTAATCAGCAGGAGATTATCACTAGAGGTCTAATAAACCTGCTGCCAGGTAGTCCTCCATATTCATGAGCTCTGTATAATCTCATCCCCACCACTGCTTGGCAGCTTTCTGCCTATGAGTATACACAGAAATAAGTTAATGAGTGGTATGGGTGGGATTACACAAAGCTGAGCAATCTGAGAACTGATCTGCAACAGATAAAACTGCAACAAGCAACCCAGTATGTGATACATCACTGGAATCACGGTTGCTGATCACTCATCACGCTGCTCTTATATGGGACAGCAATTAGCTGGTGAGACATTCCCTTTAGTGAGTTATTTTGATCTCAATCATTAACCCCTTAGTGATGGACCCAATTCTAAGCTTAACCCCTTAGGTTATGTGCACACGTTGCGTTTAAGCATTTTTTTGCAGCGATTTGCCGGTGCGAAAACGCTTACACAACGCATCCCATGCAATCCTATGGCATTCTGCATAGCTATGCTAATGCTGCATATTTTTCAGCGGCGGAATCGCATTGCGGAAAAATGCGCAGCATGCTCATTCTTTTTGCGTAATCGTGGCGATTACACCGCCATAGGATTGCATTGAAATGCTCACTTTACGCACGTGGCTACGTCCACCATGCGTGAAGTGAGCGCTTCATGTGCGGTTGGTACCCAGGGTCTGGAGGAGAGGAGACTCTCCTCCAAGCCTTGGGTACCATATTCCTGTAAAAAATAGAATTAAAATAAAAAATATGGATATACTCACCCTCTGTCGGCCCCTGGAGTTTTCCTGCTCCTTAGCGAAGATGCCGCCAAGTTCCGTTAACAGGGATGCATTGCGAGAATCACCCCACATGACGCAGTGGTCGCGTGACTGCTATGCCATCAGAGGTCAATCGCGCAATGCATCCCTGGGAACGGATCTTGCTGGCAGTGTCGCTGAGGAGCGGGAAAACTCCAGGGGCCGACAGAGGGTGAGTATATCCATATTTTTTTATTTTTTTGATTATTTCTAACATTCTATATTTTACTACTAATGCTGCATGGGCAGCATCAATAGTAAAAAGTTGGTCCCACTTGTCAAACACTACAGTCATGGCCAAAAGTTTTGAGAATGACACAAATATTATATTTTCACATGATCTGCTGCCCTCTGGTTTTTATTTGTGTTTGACAGATGTTTTTATCACAGACAGAAATATAATAATTGCAAACATATAAGTAACAAAAGCTTATATTGACAGTTAGAATGAGTTAATGCAGCAAGTCAATATTTGTAGTGTTGACCCTTCTTCTTCAGGACCTCTGCAATTCTCCCTGGCATGCTCTCAATTAACTTCTGGACCAAATCCTGACTGATAGCAGTCCATTCTTGCACAATCAATGCTTTAATTTTGTCAGAATTTTTAGGTTTTTGTTTGTCCACCCATCTCTTGATGATTGACCACAAGTCCTCAATGGGATTAAGATCTGGGGAGTTTCCAGGCCATGGACCCAAAATCTCTATGTTTTGTTCCCTGAGCCATTTAGTTATCACCTTTACTTTATGGCAAGGTGCTCCATCATGCTGGAAAAGGCATTGTTGATCACCAAACTGCTCTTGGAGGGTTGGGAGAAGTTGCTCTTGGAGGACATTCTGGTACCATTCTTTATTCATGGCTGTGTTTTTAGGCAAGACTGTGAGAGAGCTGATTCCCTTGGCTCAGAAGCAACCCCACACATGAATGGTTTCAGGATGCTTAACAGTTGGCATGAGACAAGACTGGTGGTAGAGCTCACCTTGTCTTCTCCGAATGAGGCGTTTTCCTGATGTCCCAAACAATCGAAAAGGGGATTCATCAGAGAAAATAACTTTACCCCAGTCCTCAGCAGTCCACTGCCTGTACCTTTTGCAGAATATCAGTCTGTCCATGATGTTTTTTCTGGAGAGAAGTGGCTTCTTTGCTGCCCTCCTTGAGACCAGGCCTTGCTCCAAGAGTCTCCGCCTCACAGTGCGTGCAGTTGCACTCACACCTGCCTGCTGCCATTCCTGAGCAAGCTCTGCACTGCTGGTAGCCCGATCCCGCACCTGAAACACTTTTAAGAGACAGTCCCGGCGCTTGCTGGTCTTTCTTGGGCGCCCTGAAGCCTTTTTTCGGCAACAATGGAACCTCTCTCCTTGAAGTTCTTTCTAGCTGCGATACTCTTCCCTGTTAGGCCATTTTTGTGCATTGCAATGATGACTGAACGTGTTTCTTTAGAGATAACCATGGTTAACAGAAGAGAAACAATGATGCCAAGCACCAGCCTCCTTTTAAAGTGTCCAGTGGTGTCATTCTTACTTAATCATGACAAATTGATCTCCAGCCATGTCCTCATCAACACCCACACCTGTGTTAATGGAGCAATCACTGAAAAGAGGTTAGCTGGTCCTTTTCAGGCAGGGCTGCAATGATGTTGAAATGTGTTTTGGGGGATAAAGTTCATTTTCTAGCCAAATATTGACTTTGCAAGTAATTGCTGTTAAGCTGATCACTCTTTATAACATTCTGGAGTATATGCAAATTGCCATTAGAAAAAGTGAAGCAGTAGACTTTGTAAAAATTAATATTTGTGTCATTCTCAAAACTTTTGGCCATGACTGTATGTTTGACTAGTGTGACCAATCTGTCAATCAGTTTTCCAAGTGATGCTACAGGTCGCTTGGAAAACGCTAGCATTCTGCAAGCTAAATACGCTTGCAAAATGCTATTTTTTTGCAGGAATATGCAAAACGGAATGCATGCGTATTTCCCGCAGCAGGGAGTTGCAAACGTGTGCACATAGCCTTACCGTCCTTGAGCATACTTAGTATGTCTTGGTCAGTGGATACTTACCGACCTTACAAGTACTGAGTACGTCCAGACAATTCTGCGCTCACTTTAACCCACTAAATACAGCTATCTCATCATTTAGTAAGCATGCAGAGTGAGAAAATCCCCTCTGCACTCCGATCAGTGCTCCTGCGACGTCACAGCGGGGGTCCAATGTTGTCATGATAACATTCGGGACACCGGGCTATGGCAAGCCCCTCAGACCATGCACAGAGCAATTGTGAAGAACGGCACACGGAGGCCCGAGGGATCACAGATTATGAACCCGCCGCTGCCACCAATTGTGATGAACGGAACACGGAGGCCCGGGGGTTCACGGGTTATGATCCCACCGCTGCCTTAAATGTCACAAACTGCAGGGTGTAGCGTCGGCTTCCCTGCCCTCTGCTAGGCAGGGACGCTGTTCCCCTCACCCCTCTGCTCCGGGTCCGTCTTCCTCCTCCCGCTCTGCTGGTGGCGCGCGCTCCTTTCCGGCCACTGTGCTTAGGGCGCGCGCGCGCTCCCTTCCTCTTATAGGGGCCGCGCGCGTCCTCCTAAGTAGTCCCCGGCCAATGGCCGGAGGACTTCACCATCTATAAGGCACCTCCTCCAAAATGGAGGTGCCCGAGCAATGTTGTTGCACTGTTCACTACTCTGCTTCAGCCCTTAGGCTCCGTTTCCAGATACCTGCCAGATTCCTGCCAGCCTGCAGTCTGTTACCTGTCTGCTTACCATCCTGGAGGCTCCGCCGTCCGACAGTCTGTCCACCATCACCTGTCAGTCTGTCTATGGACCAGCCAGCCCGTTCACCTGAGGACGCTCACCTGTTTCCTGTCTGCTAACCGTCCTGGAGGCTCCGCCGTCCGAAAGTCTGTCCACCATCACCTGTCAGTCTGTCTATGGACCAGCCAGCCCGTTCACCTGAGGACGCTCACCTGTTTCCTGTCTGCTAGCCGTCCTGGAGGCTCCGCCGTCCGACAGTCTGTCCACCATCACCTGTCAGTCTGTCTATGGACCAGCCAGCCCGTTCATCTGGGGACGCTCATCTGCTACCTGCCTGCTAGCCTACCGGGAGGCTCAGCCATCACAGGTCGTACCTTCCTGTTTGTCCAGAGACTGCCCCGGTCACTTGCCGTGACTTCCTGCCTGTTTGTCCAGAGACTGCCCCGGTCACTTGCCGTGACTTCCTGCCTGTTTGTCCAGAGACTGCCCCGGTCACTTGCCGTGACTTCCTGCCTGTTCGTCCAGAGACTGCCCCAGTCACTTGCCGTGACTTCCTGCCTGTTTGTCCAGAGACTGCCCCGGTCACTTGCCGTGACTTCCTGCCTGTTTGTCCAGAGACTGCCCCGGTCACTTGTCGTGACTTCCTGCCCGTCTTCCCCGGGCGCCACCCGCTGCCTTACAAGGACCGCCTCCTTGTATAAAAGCTCAGAGGTTCCGCCTCCCAGACCCGTTACAGTTTGCTCGGGCCATGGAACCCGGTGGCACCCAAACTCCCTCGCTCTCTGACCTGTGTCATGAACTGTCTCATCAGAGGTCTCAACAGGAGTCCACCTGCGGAATGTCAATTCCCGCCTGGACACTCTGACTGCTTCACCAGCAACCACCGCTGGCGCCATGACTCGCAATCCGGCAGTTCCGCTGCTCACCAATTCCGTGGTTTCCGTTCCGGACCTCGACTGTCAGCTCCTCCTCGTTTTGGAGGTGACCCTGCTCTGGCTCGGGGTTTCATTAACCAGTGCACCCTGCACTTTGAACTCCTGTCCCATCAGTTTAACTCCGACCGGGCCAAAATTGCCTTCATCATGTCCCATCTCACCGGGGAGGCTCTGGCCTGGCTAAATCCTCTTTGGGAGAGAGAAGACCCTCTGGTGTCCGACCTGCCTGCCTTTCTCTCGGCTTTCCGTAAGGTATTCGACGAACCCGGACGGAAGACCTCCTCCGCATCATCTCTGCTACGCCTCCGTCAGGGAAGTCTCACCGTGGGTCAATATGCCATACGGTTCCGTACCCTTGCCTCGGAGCTGGCCTGGGATAACGACGCTCTAATATCTGTCTTCTGGGAGGGTCTGTCCGGTCGTATTAAAGATGAACTTGCCGGTCGGGACATTCCTACCTCTCTCAATGACCTAATAACTCTTGCCAATCAAATTGATCTACGGTTCCAAGAGCGCGCCAAAGAGGTACACACTTCTGAGCCTATGCAGGTCGACCAGACCAAGATGGTCAAAGCCCGTCAGGACTTACGCCGTGCCGAGGGGAGTTGATTCTACTGTGGCAGTAAGGAGCACCTGATCCGTACCTGTCCGGAGAGGTCGGGAAACGCCTGTGTCTAGGTTCGCTCGGAGAGGTCAACCTAGACAAAGATAAATCCTCTCCATCTCTGCAGCTGTCAGTCTCAATTCTCCTCGGGGAGAACCGTTATTTCGAACTAGCCCAACTTGACTCTGGAGCAGCCGGGAATCTTGTTTCACAGGCTCTGGTAGAAAAATACCGCATTCCTACCAAACCTCTGGTTGTACCAGTATCTGTCGTTGCTGTGGATGGGGGTCTCTTACCACGTCCCATCCAACTTATCACCGAATCCATAACTCTGCAGGTGGGTATGCTGCATTCTGAGAGCATCTATTTTCATGTTCTGCCTGGACTCTCTCACGCTTTCTTACTAGGTCTACCTTGGCTCCAAAAGCATGCACCCGTGCTCGACTGGCAGACTGGAGAGATCCTTCGCTGGGGACAAGACTGTCATAAAACGTGTTTGGTTCCTGTTCATCCGTCCGTCCTTCTCCTACACCAACTAATCTACCTGGGCTCCCGATTCCATATTGGTCATTCGCTGATGTCTTTAATAAAAAGGAGGCAGAGACATTACCCCCTCACAGACCTTATGATTGCCCTATCGACCTGCTACCCGGTACTACGCCTCCCCGTGGGTGTATTTACCCATTGTCTGCTGCTGGGACCAGGTCGATGTCCGAATATATCGAGGAGAATTTGGCCAAGGGATTCATCCGGAAATCTACCTCCCCAGCGGGAGCAGGCTTCTTCTTCGTAAAAAAGAAATACGGCTCTCTCCGTCCCTGTATAGACTACAGAGGTCTTAACCTGATCACGGTGAAGAATAAGTACCCCCTTCCGCTCATTCCAGAATTATTTGATCGTCTGAGGGGGGCTAGAATCTTCACCAAACTGGATCTTCGTGGGGCATATAACCTAGTCCGTATCCGTCGGGGAGATGAATGGAAGACGGCATTCAACACCCGGGACGGCCACTACGAGTATTTGGTGATGCCCTTTGGTCTCTGCAACGCTCTGGCAGTCTTTCAAGAGTTGGTCAATGACATCTTCCGGGACCTTCTCTACTCCTGCGTAGTGGTGTACCTGGACGACATCTTGGTCTTCTCTCCGGATCTCCAGTCTCACCGGAGGGACGTTCGTCAGGTTCTGCTCAGGCTCAGGCAGAATCACCTCTTCGCTAAATATGAGAAGTGCCTCTTTGAGCAGACTTCGCTTCCGTTTTTGGGCTACATCATTTCTCAGACAGGTCTACGAATGGATCCGGAGAAACTATCTGCCATCGAGAAATGGCCCCGACCGGAGGGATTGAAGGCCATTCAGCGGTTCCTGGGCTTCGCCAATTATTACCGCCTCTTCATACCGCACTTCTCTTCCCGGACTGCTCCAATCTCCGCGCTCACCCGCAAGGACGCTAACCCCAAACAGTGGACGCCCGAAGCAGAGGAGGCCTTTCTTTCCTTAAAACAAGCCTTCTCTTCCGCTCCGGTGCTGCATCGCCCGGACGGCAACAAGCAGTTCTTCTTGGAGGTTGACGCTTCCTCCTCTGGAGCCGGAGCGGTACTTACTCAAAAATCTTCTTCCGGGAGGATTGTAACTTGCGGCTTCTTCTCTAAACTCTTCTCCTCTTCCGAGCGCAATTATTCCATAGGAGACCGAGAGCTATTGGCCATCAAGCTGGCATTAGAAGAGTGGCGTTACCTACTCGAGGGGGCTCTTCATCCGGTAATCATTTACACTGATCACAAAAACTTGGCTTACCTCCAGCATGCTCAGAGACTTAACCCTCTCCAAGCCCGGTGGTCCTTGTTTTTTGCTCGCTTTGATTTTCTTCTACATTTTCGCCCGGCAGACAAGAACATCAAGGCGGACGCCTTGTCTCGATCCTTCCTGGTGTCGGATCTCGAGGAGGAACCTAAACATATCATCGATCCCGCCAGAGTGATGCATGTGGCTCCCGTGAGTCTAAATCGTCTCCCTCCTGGTAAGACGTTCGTATCGGTACCCGATCGAGAGAGGATCCTACACTGGGGTCATTCGTCTAAACTAGCTGGCCACGCCGGTCAGAAAAAGACCCTCCAGCTTATTACCCGGCATTACTGGTGGCCTACCCTGCACAAGGACGTGAAAGACTTTGTTTCTGCCTGTGCCTCCTGTGCCCGCAACAAAGTTCCGAGACACCTGCCTGCCGGCCGCCTCCTTCCGCTTCCGGTACCCGCTGCCCCCTGGCAGCATATAGCCATGGACTTCATAACTGACCTCCCCGTCTCTGCCGGTTGTACGGTCATTTGGGTGGTCGTTGACCGTTTTTCCAAGATGGCTCACTTTATTCCCCTGCCAGGTCTTCCGTCAGCACCCGAACTGGCTAAAGACTTTATCCGCCACATCTTCCGTCTTCATGGCCTGCCTCGTCACATTGTGTCGGATCGTGGGTACAGTTCACCTCACGTTTCTGGAAAGCCACTTGTAAGTTGCTAGACGTCTCCCTGGATTTCTCCTCCGCTTACCACCCACAGTCCAATGGTCAAGTGGAGCGGATCAATCAGATTCTGACCAGTTACCTCCGGCACTTCGTTAATGCCCACCATTCTGACTGGGTGGATCTCCTGCCATGGGCCGAATTTTCTTACAACAATCACGAGAGCGAGTCTTCCTCCAAATCTCCATTTTTTGTAGTCTTCGGTCAGCATCCTCGGATCCCTGTTACCGTCTCCACCTCTGTGGACAATCCAGCTGCGGAATCTCTTGTTAACGAATTTTCCACCATATGGGAGAGTACCCGGTCCGCACTCATTCTGTCATCCGAGCGCATGAAGAAACATGCTGACAAAAAACGTCTGGATCCTCCTCAATTCCGTCCTGGGGATAAGGTCTGGCTCTCGTCCAAGTATGTCCGGCTCAAGATTCCTTCCTACAAGTTAGGTCCTCGGTTCATCGGTCCCCTGGAGGTCATCAGTTAGATCAACCCGGTGGCCTATAAATTGAAACTCCCGGCCAATTTGCGGATTCCTAACTCCTTCCATGTATCTCTCCTCAAACCGGTGGTACTTAACTCTTTTGTCAAGCCTACAGGTACGCTTCCTGCTCCAGTTTCTGCTGAAAACGAATTTGAAGTAGAGAACATTCTGGCCACCAAAAGGGTAAGGAGAAAGACCTATTTTCTGGTGGATTGGAAGGGGTTTGGTCCTGAGGAGAGAACGTGGGAGCCTCAGGAGAACATCCATGCCCCTCTCATCTTAGCTAAATTTCTCTCTGGCCTAAAAAAGGGGGGGCCTAAAGGGGTGGGTACTGTAGCGTCGGCGTCCCTGCCCTCTGCTAGGCAGGGACGCTGTTCCCCTCACCCCTCTGCTCCGGGTCCGTCTTCCTCCTCCCGCTCTGCTGGTGGCGCGCGCTCCTTTCCGGCCACTGTGCTTAGGGTGTGCGCGCGCTCCCTTCCTCTTATAGGGGCCGCGCGCGTCCTCCTAAGTAGTCCCGGCCAATGGCCGGAGGACTTCACCATCTATAAGGCACCTCCTCCAAAATGGAGGTGCCCGAGCAATGTTGTTGCACTGTTCACTACTCTGCTTCAGCCCTTAGGCTCCGTTTCCAGATACCTGCCAGATTCCTGCCAGCCTGCAGTCTGTTACCTGTCTGCTTACCGTCCTGGAGGCTCCGCCGTCCGACAGTCTGTCCACCATCACCTGTCAGTCTGTCTATGGACCAGCCAGCCCGTTCACCTGAGGACGCTCACCTGTTTCCTGTCTGCTAACCGTCCTGGAGGCTCCGCCGTCCGACAGTCTGTCCACCATCACCTGTCAGTCTGTCTATGGACCAGCCAGCCCGTTCACCTGAGGACGCTCACCTGTTTCCTGTCTGCTAGCCGTCCTGGAGGCTCCGCCGTCCGACAGTCTGTCCACCATCACCTGTCAGTCTGTCTATGGACCAGCCAGCCCGTTCATCTGGGGACGCTCATCTGCTACCTGCCTGCTAGCCTACCGGAGGCTCAGCCATCACAGGTCGTACCTTCCTGTTTGTCCAGAGACTGCCCCGGTCACTTGCCATGACTTCCTGCCTGTTTGTCCAGAGACTGCCCCGGTCACTTGCCGTGACTTCCTGCCTGTTTGTCCAGAGACTGCCCGGTCACTTGCCGTGACTTCCTGCCTGTTCGTCCAGAGACTGCCCAGTCACTTGCCGTGACTTCCTGCCTGTTTGTCCAGAGACTGCCCGGTCACTTGCCGTGACTTCCTGCCTGTTTGTCCAGAGACTGCCCCGGTCACTTGCCGTGACTTCCTGGCTGTTTGTCCAGAGACTGCCCGGTCACTTGTCGTGACTTCCTGCCCGTCTTCCCCGGGCGCCACCCGCTGCCTTACAAGGACCGCCTCCTTGTATAAAAGCTCAGAGGTTCCGCCTCCCAGACCCGTTACACAGGGATTTATGTTTATCCCACTTCTCAGTTCCGCTTTGGAACTTGCAGCTCTCCGGCGCCCCCTTACCCTCAGGCCAGTCAGGGAACTGCACCTAGGATAATAAGTCGCTGGACGGGCCGCTTCAACGTGTACTGGCTATTGGGCATGCTGCAGTGAGGGAATTATAACTACTCCTAGCCGCAGCCAGCAATGCACTTATAAAACCAGCTCCGTCACTGCCAGCTATAGCCAAAGTCCCAGCACACACACGCTGCCACCAACCTCTGGATCTAGAATGTGGGGCAGAGGCCACCCCAATTTAGTAGCGTAATATAATTCAGGCACGTGCAAATTCGTTATAGAGCATAGAGACGAACTAGTAATTTTATTTTACTCCAAAAAGATAGGCAGTGTTTACAAAAGCTTTAAAAGATTTTACAAAGTGAGACCATTAAAAATATGTACAAGCAATTAAAATAAAACATTTCTGGAGGTTTTCCGATCTAGGCCCCTCAAAGTCACTTCAACACTGAACAGAATAGGTCTGTAAAAACTTGGATTTGTAAATTTCCTTGCAAAAAATGAAAAAGTGCTGTTACATTTTAACCCTTATAACATTGTAACGAAATAAAAAAAAATATTCGAAAAGGGATGCTGTCATAAAGTAGACACATGGGAAATGTTATTTATTAACTATCTTGTGTTGTATGACTACTGTATCTAGTTTAAGGATGTATAAAATAATGGAGGATAGGCGTTTGGATTACTGCTGGAGAGGAAGGATCTTCGCTCTGCAGTTGTATGAAAGTCGTTTTATTCCGCATATTGGGCTCAGAATGAGCCCGTTTTCAAATATAAACTGTACACTGTTTAAGGATGTAACTACTGAAAGTTTGAAAATGGCTAATTTTTGGAATTTTTATCAAATTTCGGATACTTTGATAAAAAAAAACAAAAAACTTAGTGGCTTAAATTACCCAGTATTATAAAGCACAATGTGTCATGAAAAACCATGTCAGAATCACTGGGATATATAGAAGTATTCCAGAGTTATCACATTATTAGAAGATACTGGTCAGATTTGAAAAATGTGCTTGGTCATTAACCCCTTTACCCCCAAGCCTGTTTTCACCTTCATGACCAGGCCAAATTTTACAATTCTGTCCAGTGTCATTTTATAAGGTAATAACTCTGGAATGCTTCAATGGATCTTGCAGACTCTGAGACTGTTTTTTCTTGACATACTGTACTTTATGATAGTGATATATGATTATTCTATATGACTTGCTTTTATTTGTGAAAAAGAACAGAAATTTGGTGAAAACTTTAAAATTTTCAAACTTTTCATTTGTATGCCCTTACATCAGAGAGTTGTCACACAAAATAGTTAATAAATAACATTTCCCACATGTCTACTTTACATCAGCAGAATTTTTGAAACAATTTTTTTTGTTAGGAAGTTGTTAAAATGATAAATCGCTGGTCAACTTTTTTTTAACAAAATTTACAAAACCATTTTTTTGAGACCACATTACATTTGAAGTGACTTTGGGGGGTCTATATGACAGATAATCCGCAAAAGTGACACCATTCTAAAAATTGCACCTCTTAAGGTGCTCAAAATGACATTCACAGGAGTTTTTAGAATGTGTAAAGAAAAAAAATTAACATTTAACTTTTTTCCACAAAAATTTTACTTCAAATCCAGTTTTTTTTATTTTACGAGGGTAACAGGAAGAATTGGACCACAAAATTTGCTATGCAATTCCTTCAGAGCATACAGATATCCCATATGTGGGGGAAACCCACTGTTTGGGCACACAGCAGTGCTTGGAAAGGAAGTTGCGCCATTTGACTTTTTGAAAGCAAAATTTGCAGGAATAATTATTGGGCGTGTTTGAAGAGCCCCTGACGTGCCTAAACAGTGGAAACCCGCCACAGGTCATACCAGTTTGGAAACTAGACCCTCAAGGCCATTATCTAGATGTGTGGTGAGCACTTTGAACCTCCACGTGCTTCAAGGAATTTTATAATGTTAAGCTGTGAAAATGGAAATAACACAATTTTTCCGACAGAAATGTTTTTTAGCCCCACGTTTTGAATTTTCATAAGGGTAACAGAAGAAAATGCAACATACACTTTATTATTCACTTCTCCCGAGTACGACTATGGGACTTTCACTTTCCCTAGCTTGATCACCGTTATAATCCATTTCAGTGCATGAGCATGAAATGAGGTTATGCCTGTCATGGGTTATAGAAACACAACCCACTTAGTGGAAAAAGATGTACAAGTCCATATATAAAGGCAAAATATTTTTATTATTGGTACAAAACGACAACAAGTTAAATGTGGCACGAGGCTGAACAACACCCGGGGTGGATGTACACCTAGCACACAAGATTAAAATACGATAAAGGGGCACACCACCCCCAAGAACCCTCAATATGTAGAATACATCTATTGCAAAATCACAGAAGCCCACGAATGAATATTAAGGAATATTAAGGGGTGCCCCCTGAAGAAGGATCGGACCGAAACGTGCGTTGGGGTGCGCACACACACCCCCACTTGCCCTCACATCATTTATGCCGCGTTCCTGAGCTGCTAGGTAATATTTACCATCCATATTAATTTCGCTATGCCCTGTCTCCTAATATAGGTAATGTGCATTGCACTATTGTTTGCATTGTCCACAGGATAGGGTGTTTCTATGCAGTGATATCGGCGCCTTAGTAGTTACTTTGCATATGGCCCGGTAATTTTATGTGGGATTGAGCCCCACGGTGCTAATGCAAAGGTTGCGAATTTTTGAAACCTATGAATTCTTGGTGTCTCATTTATTGTTTCCTTAATATTCATTCGTGGGCTTCTGTGATTTTGCAATAGATGTATTCTACATATTGAGGGTTCTTGGGGGTGGTGTGCCCCTTTATCGTATTTTAATCTTGTGTGCTAGGTGTACATCCACCCCGGGTGTTGTTCAGCCTTGTGCCACATTTAACTTGTTGTCGTTTTGTACCAATAATAAAAATATTTTGCCTTTATATATGGACTTGTACATCTTTTTCCACTAAGTGGGTTGTGTTTCTATAGTTTATAGATGTGTCTATACATTCCATGTCCACTTCCAGTTCTCTCTATTTGAGTTTTTCATTATACTATACTGGTATGTGGCGTTTCTGGTTTATCACTAATTATCTGTCATGGGTTATGCCTGCTGCACTTAAGGACAACATCTGCAAGGAGTCTGTATGTTCTCCCCGCGTTTGCGTGGGTTTCCTCTGGGCACTCCGGTTTCCTCCCACATTCCAAAGACATACTGATAAGGAATTTAGATTGTGAGCCCCATCGGGGACAGCGATGATAATGTGTGCAGACTGTAAAGTGCTGCGGAATATAGGTTAGCGCTATATAAAAATAAAGATTATTATATTATTATAAGGGATACCATTTTTCAAACCACCTCTCAAATTATTCTAAACGGCGGTTAGGAAATCTGTTAACACTTTAGGTGATTCACATGAATTAAGGTATAGTGGATTGAAAAAATGAAAATTTTTTCTAATAAAATACTATTTTGCTACATAATTTATGATTTCCATGAGGAGTAATAGTAGAAAATGGACCCCATAATTTGTTATGCAATTTCTCCCGCATACAGTGTGTGGTCAAAAACTAATGATTGGGCACATGGCAAAACTCTGGAAAACAAACAGTGCTATTTACATTTTTGGAATACTAATTTGGACACCATGTTGCATTCGCAGAGACCCTGAGGTGACAAATAAAAGCAGAAATACAAGCGACCACAATCTGGCAAACCAAACCCCATAAGTAATTCATCTATTGACGTAATGAACATTTTAAGCCACAAACTACAGCACAGAATCTTATAATATTAAGCCGTAAAAAACTTAAAAATGAAGGATTGATCCGCTAAAATTTCGCTTTAGCCTCAAAGTTTTAAATTCCCACAGGGGTCAGTAGGAGAGAATGGAAAGGTCGATTTATGTCATTTTTACTGAACGTGGCAGTACCCCATGTGTCGAAGCACTACTGTGAATGCACAGCTGGAATCAGATGGAAAGGAGTGCTACTCTGCGTTTAGAACGCATATTCTGTTTGAATAGATTGTGAGCTTCATAAGCCCAGCCCCTGAAGTATCAGATGAGTAGAATTTCCCACAACGTTGCCCCATATTGGAAACTTCATTGCTTAAGATTTTCATCTAAAGCATAGTGAGTATTTTGAACCCACAGGTACCTCACTATTTTGTTTTCTTTTTAACATTGGACCGTGGAAACAACGGTTTAGTGGTAAAAATGTTGCGCAATCTCTCTCGAATGCGGTGATGTCCTATATGTCGTCGGAAACTACTGTTTGGCCACACAGCAGGAAGTAGACTATTTGACTTTTGGAGGACACATTATGCTAGAATAGTTTGTGGGCGACATTTGCAGAGCCCCAAAGGTGCCAACTGCAAAATAAAAAAATAAAAAAAAAGACTAAAAATGACCCCATCTTAGAAAGTGCATCTCCCAATGACTTAATCTACCACTGCAGTGACTATTTTGGCCCCTCAAGTCTTTTTCACTTTGTAACATGTAAGCCATGCTTTATTCTGGAGAATTGTAATTATGCCAGTTTAGTGCCCATACATTGTGCCCAGCTTGTGCTAATGGAGACCTGAATCCAGCAAATTGTTAAGTGGGCTCTTCCTGGCTTCAGCAATGCTAAACATGTGATTGCTTACTTCGGTTTTTGAGGATTTTATTTGAGGGGGTGGGAGCCATGTTGCTTTCCGATAGTCTTTGTTCTACCATTAATGTGAAAACCCCTCTATATTTACAGTGATAGATGATGGTGGCTGGTTTTGTGAAGGATAATTTAGGGTTTTTATTGGTTTATTTTTAAATTGCTTTCAGTATGAGGCTGGGATCCAATCCTTATGTTCTACACTGAGCACTTACATTGGAGTTAGGCCGGCGTCACACACAACGACAAAAATTCGTTCCGTTTTAGACGGTCGATTGTCGGATCAAAATGCAAACATCACACATCCTTCTGGCATCCGATTTTCCTTCAAAGATGCGATTTAGTCGCATGTGTGTGTACCTTGTAACATCCGATTTTCATCCGACTTGCGAGAATTTCTCGCAGGCTTGCAAAACTGACATATAATGGATCCAAAAGAATAGTATTTCAATCACAAAAAAAAGAATAGATATATACACATAGAACACACATATATATATATATATATATATATATATATATACACATGTCATTGTGACATGTATATATACATATATTTATAGTTCCTAGACTTCTACATACTGCTATAGCCGCTAATTCAATTGGCGGCTTTTGTGAAATCACAGAAGCCGACATGAAATGATACATTGTTTCCACACAGTTAACCATGTCATTTCCTGTATTTTGATATTTGTTTAGAACTTACAATTACATGAGTGTATTTGTGCTAAATTTCAGACATGTAGGGGTTAATTAAAGGTGTAAATTCGTTGAAAAAAAATGGTGGGCTCCCGCTGTATTTTCTCCACCAGACAGACAAAGCAAGCGAGTGGGGGCAGATAATAACAGCCTAGGGAGGGTACATTTTTTTTGTGCCCCCCGCCTACTAACATCTGCCCCCAGACACCCCAGAAAGGGCAAATCTATAATTAGATTCGCCCTTTCTGGCACTTTGCCCGTCTATTCCCATTGCCCTGTAGCGGTGGCGAATGGGTTAATAATGTCACCTTAATGTCACCTTAGTATTGAAAGGTGACCTTAAGGCAGGTTAATAATTGAGAGCTGTCAATTAGACAACTATCAATTATTAATCCTATTGTATGATAGAAAAATCAAACACACACAGTTTAATAAAAAAGAAGTTTAATGAAATAATCACAGTTTTTGACAATATTTTATTTTCCTGCTAAAACCATTTCCTGTAATAAAAATAAAATAAAAAAGCAAAATGATTCTTACCAATCCGATGTACAGTCAGGTCCCACGGTGTAATCCATCAGAAAGGGTTAACAGGTTACAGGTCGCAGAGAGCTAATAATGCTGTCTCAGACCTGTATTCCCCTGAATGAATCAGTTACTCTCCCAGCGAAAGGAGAGGAATAGATTCATGAATGGAGCTTAATTGATTTATTACAACTTTCACTTGAGTGACCTGACCTAAAGGTACTGCCACACTACACAATCCCGCTAGCGATCTCGTTAGCGTCGCATACTAATGAGATCGCTAGCGGGATTATTTCTATATCGCTAGTAGCTACCTAATTTAGCGATATCGTTAAGGACGCTATCGCGGTTAGCGATCTCCTTAACGACTTTAGCGGTACAAAAGTACCGCTAAATCGCTAAAAAAGGTGCCACACTCAGCGATTAGATACTTACCAGCGGGACGCCAGCGATGAAAATAGGGTCCTAAACGATCAGGACGACGGACGAGATCACAGCAGGGGCCACGTCGCTGGTAGATGCCGCACACAACAACATCGCTAACGGGATCGCTAAATAGTGACGTTTTTTAGCGATCCCGTTAGCGATGTTGTTTAGTGTGGCATACCCTTAAGGGTATGCCACACTAAACAACATCGCTAACGGGATCGCTAAAAAACGTCACTATTTAGCGATCCCGTTAGCGATGTTGTTGTGTGCGGCATCTGCCAGCGACGAGCTTCCTGCTGTGATCTCGCTCGTCGCTGGAATCGTTCCGGACCCTATTTTCGTCGCTGGCGCCCCGCTGGTAAGTATCTAATCGCTGAGTGTGGCACCTTTTTTAGCGATTTAGCGGTACTTTTATACCGCTAAAGTCGTTAAGGAGATCGCTAACCGCGATAGCGTCCTAACGACATCGCTAAAATAGGTAGCTACTAGCGATATAGAAACAATCCCGCTAGCGATCTCATTAGTATGCGACGCTAACGAGATCGCTAGCGGGATTGTGTAGTGTGGCAGTACCTTTAAGGTGAAAGTGGATACAATCAATTAAGCTTCATTTATGAATCACATCCTCTCCTGTTGGCAGGAGATAAACTCATTCATTCAGGAGCCATCAGATGAGCACGCAGGATTACTTGCGCTGCTTATCTGATTGCTAGTTAACCCTTTGTGAAGGATTACATCGTGGGACGTGACAGATTGCCAGATAGGTAAGAATAATGTTGTTTTATTATTTTATATTTATTTTAGAAGAACAAGGGCTTCGAACGGATTAAGACTTAAATAAAAGATGGTCAAAAATATGTGTTTTTATTTCATTAAAATTATTTATTCTTAAAGTGTGTGTGTGTTTTTTTATTTACTTCAATAGGATTAATAATTGATATTTGTCTAATTGACAGCTCTCAATTATTAACCTGCCTTAAGGTCACCTTTCAATACTAAGGTGACATTAAGGTGACATTATTAACCCATTCGCCACCGCTACAGGGCAATGGGAATAGACGGGCAAAGTGCCAGAAAGGGCGAATCTAATTATAGATTTGCCCTTTCTGGGGTGTCTGGGGGCAGATGTTAGTAGCCAGGGGGGGCACAAAAAAAAAGTACCCTCCCTAGGCTATTATTATCTGCCCCCACTCGCTTGCTTTGTCTGTCTGGTGGGAAAAAACAGCGGGAGCCCACGCATTTTTTTGTCAACGAATTTACACCTTTAATTAACCCCTACATGTCTGAAATTTAGCACAAATACACTCATGTAATTGTAAGTTCTAAACAAATATCAAAATACAGGAAATGACATGGTTAACTGTGTGGAAACAATGTATCATTTCATGTCGGCTTCTGTGATTTCACAAAAGCCGGCAATTGAATTTGCGGCTATTACAGTATGTAGAAGTCTAGGAAATATAATATATATATATATATATATACATGTCACAATGATATATATATATATATATATATATATACATATATATATATATATATATATATATGTATTCTATGTGTGTATATCTATTCTTTCTATTCTTTATTAAAGCTGTCAGTGTGATTTTACAGTATAGCCGGGGATGAATTGCTGGCTTTTCTAAAGGACACCGATGCGATTTAATCGCAAGTCACACGTGCGGTCCGTTTGTAATCAGATTTTTCATCGCTCCCATAGACTTGCATTGGCGATTGTCGACCGACAATCGGTGACAATCGCAGCATGCTGCGATTGCACACGGACGTTTAAAACGGACCACAAAAAATCTGATACTGGGAGCTGCTCCATAGATTAACATAGGGCAGACTGCAATACGATTTTTCATCGCATTGCAGTCGTCCGATTCTGTCGCCAGTGTGACGCCGGCCTTACTGTGTAAATCCCACAAATATACAATTCAGATGAGACCCACAAGGAACCACTTACTATAATATAATGAGGCAGATGGAGTTACTTTGGTCTCCATTTGGTGTCTGCTCCGGTTGGAGCAATCATTTTAGGAGTTTACAAAACTCTGGTAGACCACACTTATATGCTAAAAAAAGACACCTAAAATGATGGAACATCGCCGGAGCAGGGGCCAGACGGAGTCCAAGTGACTCCATCTGCCTCATTGTGGTGAGTGATTTTCTGTGAATCACGTTTTTGGGGGAATTTACACAGCATAGGATAAATGTGAGCCGAACATTATGACGATTTTTGGGAGGCAAAATGAATAAACAGGAGTATAAGATAATGACTTTTTCATGTGGTATAACTGATAAGACTTCTATATCATTCAGTTCAGTGCAATTACAACAATACCAGATTTACACCTTTTTTACATTTTGCTACCAATCACAGAGTAAAAGTGCTTTTTTATTAAAAAAAAAAAGTTGAAGATATTTTTTGGTACCATTTTGCGGTATTTAACCTTTTTACTTTACTTTTTTATTCCGATTTTCCGATGCAGAATGATCAAAAACCAGTAATTTAGTTGTTTTTTTTCCTATATTCTATTCTTTTCTCACCGTGTGGGAAAAGTGATCAGACAGATTTATTCGTAGTGATTATAGCGATACCAGATTTATATAGGTTTTTTATGCTTTGCAACTTTTACACACTAAAAACAATATTTCGTTTCGACAAAAAAATAAAAAAAACTCTCAGAACATGGCGATGCAAAGACAAAATTTTTTTTGCATCTCCATGTTGAGAACTGCAACTTTTTTTTTTAACTTTTTTTGTCGAATGAGCCATATTAGGACTCTTTTTTGTGTAATGATTTGGAGTTTTCAAATATACAATTTTTTATTTTTTTACGTATGACTTTTTATTGTATTTTATTCAAGTTTGTGTGTGTCAGTATGATGAAAAGGTGATATTTTTGGCACGGTTTATTTTTTTGTACGGTGTTCACTGCATGGAATAAATAATGTGACAGTTTTATAGATCGGGTTGTTCTGGATGAGGTGACACCAATTATGTGTACTTTTTTTTGTTTATTTTTGTTTTAATGCAAAAGTCCTGTTCTTGGTGGTGAAACATGCTTTTTTCGTGATTGTGTGCTTTTTTTTTTACATATTTTATCACTTAGTCCTACTGTAGGACATGAATATATTTCACTTTGATCATTGGTCTCATGCATTGTTAAGGGATTAAGAATCGCGATTTGTACAAATGTGGGCAGAATATGGCAATTATTATACATGAACAAATGTTGGGCACAAAGCAAAGTGAGTAAAATAGCAAAAAAGTAGTAAATTAATTCAATACTTACAATTTTCTCTGAACTCAATGCTTGCAGGCAATACATGATCTGATCCATGAGACTCCTGGGTTCTACAGAACAAGAAAGCGTACAAAGCTAGAAACACTTGTTGGAAAAAACAAAATGTCAACATGACTAGAATAGGAGTATGTAATAGGAGACAGCTCAAGATGTATCCTAGTTTATAAATTTAATGGACTTTAGAGATTATTTTCAAAGCAGAGCAGAAATTATAATATCATCTGTTTTCAAAGTTTAAAAGCGACACCACCCCCATGATGGCTTCTGTACATATGCAGGAGTACAATACTATCTAGTTAGATTAGATAGTGGTCAATAGCGACCACAGTATCTAAGTAGTTAGACACAGTGGAAGGCAACCCCATAGCTTGGAAATTAATAAAAGAATTGAAAAAAATAAATGCATTTCAATCGGTCAGCCGCACTCTCTTGATCCCTTTCTCCCTTTGAAGAAGATGCATTTCAATGATTGTTAAATGGAATAAAAAAAATGGTGATTTTTTTTTCTCCACTTTAACCATAAAAAAAGTAACAAAAATGCAACGCTGAGGCTCTGTTAACATGCATCGCAAATGCTGCGATTTGTCTATGATTTCTGCAGGTGTGTGCGCAACAATAACAATCTTATCTGATTATTGCTGCTTTTTATGCCTGTTCCCCTCCTTACTGCGTAGTTTTCAGCAGACACCTGCAGAAAACAGGCAGAAAAGAAAGCAGCACCAGAAATAAAAGCAACATTTACCCTACATATGAACAAGTGCAAAACAGACCTCCTATAATGACACTTATGTAAAAATGAAAAATGTATGACTGCTACAACAATGAATGAATGAATGACTAAACAAATGAACGAATGAAAAAAAAATCCATGTGTCACAACCATCCCAAATACAGCAGGACAGTCTTGCTTCACTGTCAACCATGCCACCTCTAAAATCTCCCAGAGTAAAACGAAATGGTAAATGGGAGCGGCCAAAAAAAGCCGGATTACTTACCGGTAATGCTCTTTTATAGAGCCCACGACAGCACCCACTGAGAGAGGGGATACGTTCCTAGGAACAGGAAACCTACAGAGAGATAAAAGGGGCGGCCCCCGCTCCTCAGTTGGATTACAGAGAATGAGAGGAACCGCCACACAAGTTTTAGTTAATTTGCTTCGTAATACGTTTAAGATATATATACATATTTACACTGCTAGACTATGTACATACATTTAGCCCTTCACCCAACGGAATACACCGTGCATACTATAACTAGGGGAGGGAAGTGAGTGGGTGCTGTCGTGGGCTCTATAAAAGAGCATTACCGGTAAGTAATCCGGCTTTTTCTCTTCGCCACGACAGCACCCACTGAGAGATTTTCAGAGACTATCACCTGGGAGGGACCACCGTGTCAAGGACTGATCTACCAAACACTAGGTCTGTTGAGGAAGATAGATCTAATCTATAGTGATCATAGAAGGTAGAAGGTGAAGCCCAGGTTGCGGCCTTACATATAAGGTCTATCGGGACATCTGCTCTTTCTGCCCAGGAGGAAGATATGGCTCGTGCGGAATGTGCTTTCACGCCTTGTGGTGGGACTTTCCCTTTTGTCACATTCGCCAGAGATATTGCGTCTCTAATCCATCGAGACAGCGTACTCTTCGTCACTTCTGCACCTTTACGGCTGCTCTGGAACGAGACAAAGAGAGCCCTGCTCTGCCTCCAGGGTCTAGTTCTGTCCAGATATGCTAAGACGGCCCTTTTAACATCTAAAGTGTGGAATCTTTCTTCCTGTGGTGATGAGGGGCTATCATAAAAGGAAGGAAGGTAAATCTCCTGGGATCTATGAAACTTTGTCGCCACCTTAGGAAGATAAGACGGTCTGTCTTTAAGACTATCTTGTCCTGAAATACCGATAGGAAAGGAGGATCTATCGATAAGGCCTGGAGATCACTCACTCTTCTCGATGAGACCAAGGCTACCAATAAAATGGTTTTAAATGAAATATACTTTATTGGAACTGAATGGATGGGTTCAAATGGACCTTCCGTTAAGGCGTCTAGAACTAAGTTTAAGTCCCAAGATGGCATCTGCGGTATATAAACTGGTTGCGTTCGATGACAGGCTGAAATAAATCGAGCCACCCATTTATTACCTGCTATATCCTGACTGTATAAGGCTCCTAGAGCTGACACTTGGACTTTAAGTGTATTTACTGATAGACCTAACTCCTGTCCTTTTTGCAAAAATTCTAGGATAGCCGGGATAGGTACCTCATCAGATAGGTGTGCTGAATGAAATGATAAGAATTTTTTCCAGGTTCTAGCATATATATTGGTTGTGATCTCTTTCCTACTATGCAGAAGGGTATCAATTAGACCTTCTGAAAACCCTCTTTGCTTTAATAGCTGCCTTTCAAATTCCAAGCCGTGAGGCGAAGACCTTTGACCTGAGGGTGGTGAAATGGTCCTTGTGAGAGAAGGTCCCGGTCCCAAGGAAGAACCCATGGATCTGAAACCGACATGGCCCTCAGCCATGAGAACCATGGCCTCTTGGGCCAGAACGGAGCTATTAAGATTATTCTTGCTCCTTCCTCCCTGATTTTCCGGATGACGGTTGGTAGTAACATCATTGGAGGAAAGGCATAAGCTAGGCGAAAAGTCCACGGAGTCTGCAAAGCATCCAGTATGTCCGGACTGTCCATCCTGAACAGTGAAGCAAACCTTTCGACTTGTCTGTTGTCCCTTGTGGCAAACAGGTCTATCTCTGGCTTGCCCCATCTGACTGCTATCATGTTGAAGATTTGGCGACTGAGCATCCATTCTCCCTGATGTAGAGTATGGCGACTGAGGAAATCTGCCTTGATATTGTCTGCTCCTCTGACATGCAATGCTGATAGGGACAAGAGATGATCTTCTGCCATTTTTAGAATTTTCCCCGCGATAGACATGAGCGCTGCTGATCGTGTTCCTCCTTGGTGGTTTATGTATGCTACAGAAGTGGTGTTGTCTGATAGAATCCTTGTATAAGTTCCTTGTAGCTGCGGAAGAAAGTTACATATAGCATGATATACAGCTTTTAATTCTCTCATATTTGACGAGTCTTCTACCTCAGATCTAGGCCACTTTCCCTGCACGATATAATCTTTTAAATGCGCTCCCCTTCCCAAGGGACTGGCATCTGTGGTTACTATATTTGAGGGGACCACTACCCAAGGAACCCCTCCCGAAAGATTATCTGGATCCAGCCACCACCTTAGGGAATTGACTACTTCCGATGGTAGGGATATCATGCTTTCTAATTGTCCCTGCAGCTTTTCTTCCTCCTGTAGGATGGTTCTTTGCAATGTTCTGGTATGAAACTGAGCCCACTGGACTGCCGGAATACAAGAGGTCAAAGATCCTAGCAAGGACATGCCTGCTCTTAGTGATATTACGGGATTATTTACTACAAGTCGTACTTTATTGATTACAGTTAATTTCTTTGCCTCTGGTAGCAGACATTTCTGACTTACTGAATTCAGATGAAGGTCTAGGAACGTCTGACAGGTTACCGGGTGTAGCCTGGATTTTTCCCAGTTTATCAGCCAACCTAAGCTCTGCAAAGATGAGATTACGTCAGATAGTCTGTGCTCACACTGCAGATACGAATTTCCCACTATTAGAATATCATCCAGATATGGGATTACCAGGGTATCTTTTATTCGCAAGTATGACATCACCTCCAGCATTAGTTTGGTGAAGACGCGGGGTACCATAGATAATCCGAAGGGCATTGCCGTGAATTGTAGATGACGAATTCGGCCCTCTAATATAACTGCTACTCGTAGAAACTGCTGATGCGAGATCTGTATTGGCAGGTGGTAATACGCATCCTTGAGGTCCACGACCGCCATGTAGCATCTGGGAAACAGAAGTTTTATGGCTGACCGTATAGACTCCATTTTAAAAGTCCGGGCCTTCAAAAAGGTATTCAGCTTTTTTAAATTAATTATGGTTCTAAATGAACCATTTGGTTTAGATACCAGAAACAAGGGAGAGTAAAAGCCTTTCCCTCTTTGATGATTCGGAACTTCTACTAGTACCTTTTTATGTAATAGGCCTTTAATTTCCAATTCTAATAACTCCTGTTGAGCCTGAGACTTTAAAGAAGTCAATAGAAAGGAGTCCGGAGGATTCCGGACAAATTCCAATGCCAGACCTGATCTTACAATATTAATGGCCCAGGGGTTTGAAGTGATCTTTTCCCAGTGACAGCAAAAGTATAACAGTCTGCCACCCACAGGTAGATTGACACTACCGGAATTTTTCTCCTGATCTAAAGGGGCGTTTACCGAACAAGTTTCCTTTCGGCCTGAAGTCCTTATTATTCCAGGGGTTCTGGGCTTTAAAGTCCTTTTTTCTGCCAAACGCTGGCTTCCTGAATGACCTCCTGTAGGATGGAACGTATGGATTAGGGAAGCCTTTCTTTCTTTCTGCTGCCTTGGTTAGGATGTCATCTAGTACTGCACCAAACAGATACTCACCCTGGCAGGGTATAGCGCAGAGTTTAGATTTAATCTGAGTGTCTCCCTTCCAGCCTTTTAGCCATAACGCTCTTCTAGCTGCGTTAGTTAAACCCGCTGTTCTTGCTGCTAGGCGGAGATAATCTAATGAAGCATCTGACAAAAAGGCTGCTGCACCCCAATTAGTGGAATGGAGGCACGTAGCTTCTCTCTGGATAGACCATTTTTTATATTGTCCTCTAACTGGTCTAACCATATTAACAAGGCTCTGCCCGTACACGTAGCCGATATAGCTGGCTTAAATGTCCCTATACATGATTCCCATGATCTTTTAAGCAGTGCGTCTGCTTTCCGATCCAGGGGGTCTGATAACATCCCAGAATCTTCCACTGGCAGAGAGGACCGGCGAGAAGTCGAGGCTACAGCTGCATCTACTTTAGGTGCTTTTGCCCAAGAGGCCAACTCATCATCATCAAAAGGGTATCGTCTTTTAGATGCTGCCGGCAAAAAACCCCTTTGCCCTTGCTTCTCCCATTCTTTTTTAACCAGATCTTTTATGGCTGGAATTAAAGGAAACACTCGACCCTTTCGTTGGGAGATTCCTGAAAACATAATTTCCTGGGGAGTTTTAGGATCTTTAACGTCCGGCAACCCCATAGTGTTTCTTATTGATTTAATCAGATTATTTACGCTATCTGTCGGAAAGCATGTATGTTCCTCTTCCTCCTCTGAGGATACAGATTGCGAAGCTTGTGAATTCAGTTCTCCACTGTCTGAAGAAGATGCTACCCTAGGCGGGGTGATTTCTTTAAGGGATCTCCTTCCCGTAACACTACTTGCTCCTCCCAGGGCCTGTAGCTCTTCTCTAATCATAAGACGAATATCCTCTGATCTAACAGAATTTTCTTCCTGGAGCGTATGGCCAATGCATGTTTGACACAATCTTTTAGCATATGTGTCTGGGAGGGGTTGGGAGCATAGGGCACATTCCTTGTGTTTGGATTTGGCCGTCTTTTTCCCCTAAAGATAGACAGAAAAGAGGGGGAAGGGCCATCAGCTTTACAGGTGTGATTAAAGCACTCACCCAGTGAAGCTCCTTTGTCAGCACGGTACCGGCTTCGGAGGATCTGGCTGCGGTGTGGAGTGAGATTTTTTTTCTCCATCTCTGTTAGTGGAACCACTTCGCTTGGAGCGTCCACTTTCATTCTTTTTGCTGCTGCTGCTGCTGTTACGGCGTGGATTAACCATGCCTTCAGAGAGGTGCGATACAGGGTCACCAGACGCTGACATTGCTGCACACCGGAGGCCAAATAGCCGGTGCTTTTATGCAGCTCCCACATAATTTCCTCCCCTTTTTTTTTTTCTTTGCATAGCGTTGACCCGGAAGTGTTACACTTTTACTTCCGGGTTCCGCCTCTTCTGCGCCTGCGCGACCGCTCTATACTCCCATTTGCCTCCGTGGTATCCTCGGAGGTCTGAACTTATCTCCGGCGATTACGGAGTGTGCGCTTGTTCTGCGCCGCTTTTTCTCTCCCTGGTACACCGGTCATGCTCCCACATCATCGCAGAGGAAGGCGGCGGCTTTTCCACGCCGTCTTTCATCTCATCAAGGCTCCCAGCATTCTAAAGGTAGGGCAGCCTCACACATGCCACATATATGCGAGCCAGAGCTATATCGCTCCTGGCCTCGCAAACACCACCTGAAATACATACGGTTCTAGCTTCATGACAGCGTTCTGTCAGGTGGTTAACCTCAGTCGAGGGGGAGTTAACCCCGACGCTGCATCTGGTGCCCGAACCCCTGCCGCTCTTATAGACACTGCGCAGGCGGTTCCATAGCCCAGGTATACTCTTCTTAGCTCCATAATCAGTAGGTTCCTCTCTTAGGAACAGGAAACCAACTGAAGAGCGAGGGGGGCCGCCCCTTTTATCTCTCTGTAGGTTTCCGGTTCCTAGGGGCGGATCCCCTCTCTCAGTGGGTGCTGTCGTGGCGAAGAGAAAATTGGATATTTAGCTGTAAAGAAATGTATCAGTAAAAATATGCTTAAACTCCATAAGGACCCGTTTAAAAAGCATTTTTTCCTTACTGCAACACTTTCCATAATCTGGCTTTTTTTAAAGACAAGCTTTGGTTTGTATTTGCTAACTTTTTATAGGGATTTGGGGTAAACTGCGGTGTAGATTTCTAAAATATGGTTATTTGTGGGAGGTTTCTGCTGTTTTGGCACCTCGGGGGCTCTGCAAATGTAACATAGCGTTCAATCTACTCCAGCCAAACGTGTGGTCAAAAATATCAAATAGAACTCCTTCCCATATGAACCCTGTTGCTTTTGAAAACATATCTTTGCCTACCTTGACATTTGAGAGGAATTGGCTAACAAATTGTGGCATCCATTTTTTCCTATTACCACTTAGGGAAAAGAAAAATTTGAGACTAAAGCAACTTTTAGGGAAAAAAAAAACCCTTATTCATTTTCACAGCCAAATCTAATAAAATCGTACAAAGCACCTGCATGTTCAAATTGCTCACTGCACCCCTGGATGAATTTATCAAAGTGTTCGGTTTCTAAAATAGGTTCACTTCTGAGGTTTGTGCAGTTTTGGCATCTCTGGTGCGCTGAAATCTTTTTTTTTTGCCATTCATACCATTTTGCGTTCAGTCTTGTGAAGTACCTGGAGGATTCAACTTCCTGAAAGCAGTTTTGAAGAGTTTGAGTGGTTTTTAAAATGGTTTTGTTTTTGGATCCCTTTTGGGGGTTTTCCAAAATACAGGTCCCACAAAAGTGATAAGGTCAGAAATAAATTGTAAATACGAGTACCGAACAACCTGGAGCACCAGCATATGTCAGATAGCCATAAGGTATACCCCAACAAAGGAGTTACAGCCACAAAGCCGCACATTCATCAGAAATTGGGAAATTAAAGGGTAAACCAATTCAAAAACATAAAAACAATTAAAAAGCCTTGGTTTGAGTCTCAGACTTAGGCCGGGATCACACATGCGAGAATCTCGCACGAACACAAGGGCACTGCCGCCGGCACTCGGACCGGCGCGTGCGGCTGCATAGAATTACATGCAGCCGCTCGCTCCAGTCCGAGTGCTGGCGGCAGTGCTGGGTGTTCATGCGAAAGACTCTCACGAGAATCGTGGGAGTTTCTCGCATGTGTGGTCCCGGCCTCATTTTAAGAAAGGTACCTCAAGCCCACACAGAATGGTGGGTGACGAATGCGGTAGCACATGATTTTGGAATTATAAATGAAAGAAGACGGCAACAGGTAACTACGTCAAAGCACACTCTACACTTGCATTACTGATTGCTAATAGTGTGTGGGATAGGAAGACAAGAAAAAAACGTAGGAGATAATTTAAAAAGGTATAAAAAAATTTCAACTGGCTAATTTAATGAAAGTACAATGTGTCACTAAATGATCTCAAAATTGCTAGGGCACGTAGAAATATTCCAATGTTGCCACACGGTAAGTCAGATTTGAGAAATGAGGCTTGGTCATGAAGGCCAAAATTAACTCAGCACAGTCCTCTGTAACTGGGAGATGTCCAGTTGATAACATGAAATTTTATGTGCACAGAACGACTGTATTAATGGTTTGTTGTCAGCTGCTATAAACAGGCTGTAACGAGTAGCGTATAGCGTGAATTTAACGGTTCGCATGCCGTTCAATAAGTAAATCCAACATAAGCCACAGTGATTGCGAATAAAAGGAACTGAGTGTTTATTCCTAGTTCAACTGTAATCTGAGTAACTAGGTCCGGTTTTTGTTTTGGGAGCTCCAGTTTTCGCTCAGTGCCAAGCTGCAAATAAAGTTTCTTGGTGTCAAAACCTCAGTGGATAAAACGTGCTTATAAAATCCACCAGCAGATTAATAAAAACAGGGGTGAAGACCTTGTTATGTTCTATATAGCAAAGTTAAAAAATTAGCTGTAGAAAGAACAAATTATTTTGTATGCTCTAATGGCAAATGTGAAAACATTGTTTTTTGTTAAGAAAAAGTAAATACTAGCCCAAAAATTTTTAAAATTGGCTTTTAGTAAAATAAAAAAAAAAGCATGTACGTAATCTTCTAAAAATATGGTCCTTTTGATGAGACTGCAATCTGTGATGTTTGTATTTGATCTTTACCTGCCATCCTGTGCTCGATATTCATGTTGCTTATCTTGTCGGACGATTGGTTTTACCATGCCACGTTCTGCAGTGCCAGGTATCCTATCATTATCCACTTTAGTGGTGGCCTGCAATGAAACAAGGATAAGAACAGATTATTTCTATTTATTAGAGTATGTACATGTTCACAACGGTTTTATTTACTTATAATTTTAACAGGCAAATTCTGCTGAGTAAAAAGCTTGAAAAAACCCTCAAAAGAATATGTAATAAGCAATTCTTTGGGAAAACCGACTCACTATTAACCCCTTAACAACCAGAGCGATTTTAGTTTTTGCATTTTTGTCTGTTGCTCCCTTCTTATAAGAGCCTTGACTTTATTTTTTGGTCAAAATGGCCATGTGAGGGCTTGTTTTTTTTATGGGACGAGTTGTACCTTTGAACAACACCATGGGTTTTAATATATCGTCTAGTGAAAAACGGGAAAAAACTTCCAAGTGTGGTGAAACTGCAAAAAAAGTGCAATCCCAAAGTTATTTTTTTTGTTCACTAAATGCTAAAACTGACCTGACATTATGATTATCCAGATCATTAGGAGTTCATAGACACCAAATATGTCTAGGTTATTTTTAGGAGGTGAAAAAAAATTCCAAAGTTTTTTTTTTAAAAAAGCGCCATTTTCCGATATTTGTAGCGTCTCCATTTTTCGTGATCTGGGGCTGGGTGAGGGCTTATTATTTGCGTGCCGAGCTGACATTTTTAATGATACCATTTTGGTGTAGATACAATCTTTTGATCGCCCGTTACTGCATTTTAATGCAATGTTGCGGCGACCAAAATAAACATAATTGTGGTGTTTTTACTTTTTTTTCTTGTTACACCATTTAACGATTGGGTTAATTCTTTTTTTATATTGATAGATCGGACGATTCTGAAAGCAGCAATACCAAATATGTGCATATTTGATTTCTTTGTTGTTTTATTTTGAATGGGGCGAATGGGGGGTGATTTGAACTTTTATTTTTTTTTAATATTTTTACTTTTTGCATGCTTCATAGTCTCCATGGGAGACTAGAAGCTGCAGTTGACTGATCGGCTCTGCTACATACAGGCGATGATCAGAGCGCCTGTACATAGCAGATATGACCTACAAAGCCGTCTGTTGTGAATGTGTAAGAGATGGTTTCTGAGCAGAGGCTCCCTCTGGTGGTTACAGACAGTACTGAGCCTCCCAGCGAGGAATGGCAATCTGGGATCACTGACTGGACTGATATAAGGGAGGTTCCCTCCCATGATGGTTGCCGGTGATCAATTGTTCTTGTCTCAATTGTGGTTCCTGGTTCATTTGGAAGTTTGCTGGAGTCTTGCCTGTGTCTTCTGCTTTCAGATAAGATATTTTATTCGAAGCCCATGACAGCACCCCACGAGAGAGGGGATTCGCCCTTCAGGAACTGGAAACCTACAGATACATAAGGGCGGCACCTCTCCCACGCATCAGTTGGTTTCCTGTTCCTGGAGGACAGGATTCCTACAGTTTGGATTCCTTGGAATGGACCCAGGCCGGCCGGTCGAAACAGGTAGCGGGCAGTCCCCTGCCTCGATCAGGTGCGGGGACCCTGGAGGCGCCACGGTGGGCCCGGGGAGGGCTCCACGACTGTGTGCGGAGCAGGGGGGAATGGTGTCCGGTGGATCACAACTCCTGAGCCGGCGCCGGTTTGTAAGTATACCCCCTCCCCCGGGTCGGATCTGTCTCCCGTGCCTGCCCTTTCACTTGCCTCGCGTGTTACTTCTCTCCAGCGGGGCCGGGGGTGGCGGAGATGGCCAGGTGGCGATCGGTCCCGGGGCAGTGGCTCCTGGAAGCGGTGGACGGCGTCCGATCCCGGCGGTGGTGGTAGCGGCGGCGTCCGCTCCGGTGCCTCCGGGCCGTCCTCCCCGTGCGTCTCCTGGCCTTCCTGTGGGGGGCAGGGATGATGCGGGGGGGCGGGGCTTGAGGCGCCGGGCCGGAAGTCGGGTGCCGGCTATCTCTCCCCCGCTCTGCTGCTCAGCATCTGCTGCATGGAGGCCGGATACGGGATGGAAGGGGGGTAGGGGGCGCAAAAAATGAGGAGAGCCATGCGACCCGGGGTAGGAGGAATCTATCCCCTGGCCATAGCCTGCTCACCCGGATATCCGGGGGTGGGCCTTTAAAAGGGGCTACACACACTGCAGGGGTGCTTCAGTCCAAGATGGAAGCATCTGAAGCTGTGGTGGAGCTGCAGTATGTGAAGCCAGCTGAAAAGGACCAGAGAAAGCAAGGTCCAAGCAGGCCTCGCGTCAAGCCCCAGCTGAAATCCAGAGGACGGACGAGTGGCCAGTCCAGCCGCAAAGGTTCCTCCAGGACAGTGGAGGCATCCTCATCAGCTGCGCCCCCCCCCCCCCGTGATCCGGTATCTATTGCTGCGGACGGGTAAGAGATCTCCGTGAAAGTACGCCCGGTGACGCAGGTTTTCCCCTTTGTTTTGTGTCCTGCAGGGCAAGAAATGTGTGGAAAAATCAAGGCATAGGGAATGTGCCTTTTGCGGTCAGCCCCTGCCTGATGCCTACCCAAAAAAGTTGTGCCTCTCTTGTGTACAGCAGATGGTAGGAAGTTAGCAGGGGGGCGAAAAGATTCAGAGCCCCGGGTCATATTAAGCCTATACCTTACATTTTCCCGCCTCTCCCTACAGGTAGCGGAAGGTACCCCGGACTTTACTTCAAC
>JARQOD010000005.1:414338541-414373667 GCA_033576555.1 Oophaga sylvatica
TGGGAGAAACATAAAAGGTTTTTATGGGTGATATATGGGGAGTCAGGGGGTTACATAAGTAGTTAGGGAATGCATAGCTGACACGGAATAAAATTATATTTTTAGCTGGTAGGACAGAAAAGTCGTGACAGGTTTCTTTTGAGAGTTTTTGCAGTTTCATTTTCGTCTGCACTATTGCAACTATTTACTGATCGGTCTCCATTTAACCAAGTTCATTTCCAATCCATACTGAATACAGCAGCCATGGTCATATTTTTGTCCAGCCGCTTCACCGATGCCTACACCATGTGCCAGACATTGTTCTAGCTACCCATTCACAAAAGAATACAATAGAACTCATCTCATTCATCCACAAAGCTCTCCGCAGTTCTGAACTGTCTTATATCTCATCCCTAGTTTCAGTCTATCATCCTACCCATACCATTCCTTCTGCAACTGATCTAAAGCGAACATCCTTCATAATTCAAACCTTATACCTCCATCTCCAAGACTTCTATTGTGCTGCACCAGTTTTCTGAAACGCACCATAAACAATCCAAGTAATATCAAGACCTCATGATTTAAAGCGTGCTTTAAAAACACCTCTTTAGATAGGCCCATCATCTCACCTCAACTCTCCCTTGTTCCATTCTTCTAAATGTTAATCATAATCTGCTCCCTCCTATTCATTTGTCTCCACATCCTTCATGCAACCAAAGCACACGGTAACAGCACTTAGATACTGGGCAATGACCAGATAATGGTAATCAAATCATTCATCCTCTGAATTGATCCTCTCTGCATGTATGCACTCCATTCATTGTCAGCAAGCAGCTGAATGACACAAGCCCCTTCTGTCTTGCATGTGGAAATATATAGCAATGGTAATCAAATCATTCATCCTCTGAATTGATCCTCTCTGCATGTATGCACTCCATTCATTGTCAGCAAGCAGCTGAATGACACAAGCCCCTTCTGTCTTGCATGTGGAAATATATAGCAATAGTATGCACTCCATACTTCTGATTGCTGCCAACCACTGCTGTACCATCTTGCAACATAGTTTAATGTGCCTGGTAAAACTTTAGTATAATTCATTTTTTGCACTGTGCTTAATACTTACTGCTGTGTATTCCTGTGACTGGGGCCTCTGTAGATGCTATCAGGTGGAAAGTGCTATAACATATAGATGTTGCCAGGTCTAATGCCTTTGATGATCTAACACCCCCCCTGGTGTGCTGGCCCCAGCTGGCAAATTATCCCAAAGCAGCTCCCACAATCCCACTTTCCTGACCCTGTAGTATGGACTATATATTTAGGAGTAGTCTAAGGGGCGCATGCATTGTGGGGGCGCATGCATCACAGAAGACAAGCATCTTGAAAACGGCAGTTATTCATGGCAGTTAATCAGGGCTGGAATCAGGTACCCCACACTTTGCCTTCTTTTTCATTATGTACTTTATCTATTTCCTCCTGTGTTCCCTTGCCATCCACATTCACCGCCCTATCCCCCCTCCATCACGACTCATAAACATCAGCCCCTCCATACTTCCCTCTCCCATGTACAGCTCCCATGCACTCCTCACCTTCCTGAAAAACCTCAGCCCATCTTGCCCAAACACATCACAGAAAAAACCTACTTACAATTCCAACAACTACTTGCTCTTTATCTTCCTACTCCTACTGATTTCAGGGGACATCTCCCCCAACCCTGGTCCACCATCCCCCAACCTCAATCCCTACCCTACCTCATACCGAAACCATAATAATCTTACTAATATTACTTGCACTCCCTCATCTCCTTCTTTCAATTGTGCCCTCTGGAATCCACGGTCTGCATGCAACAAGCTATCCTTCCTGCACAACTACTTTCTGAACCACTCTCTTAATCTGTTGGCCCTCACTGAAACCTGGATTCAGGATTCTGACACTGTCTCCCCTGCTGCCATTTCCTATGGTGGTTTACAGTTCTCCCATTCCCCGAGACCCACAAACAGACATGGTGGTGGAGTTGGCATACTCCTGTCCCCACAATGCACTTTCCAGGTCATCCCCCCAATTCCATCACTCTCATTCCCTTCTTTTGAGGTCCACACCATCAGGCTCTTCCATCCCCTCTCCCTCAGAGTAGCGGTCATATATCGGCCCCCAGGCTCACCCACCCAGTTCCTTGACCACTTCTCAGCCTGGCTGCCGCACTTCATGTCCTCAGAACTACCAACCGTTATCCTTGGAGACTTCAACATCCCCATTAACAGCCCTACTTCCACATCTGCATCTCAGCTTCTATCACTAACCACTTCTCTAGGCCTCTCACAGCTTTCAACCTCTGAGACACACAAGGATGGCAACACCCTTGACCTGGTCTTTGTCCGCCTCTGTTCAATCTCCCACCTAAATAACTCACCGCTTCCACTCTCTGACCATAACATTCTCTCCTTCACGCTCACAAATCTTCCACCACCTCAGCGCACTCCTACCTACCACACATTCAGAAATCTACAAGCCATTAACCCTCAGACACTTTCAGACTCCCTACACTCATCGCTGTCCCCAATCTCCTCTTTTTCCTGTCCTGATCTGGCTGTTCATCACTACAATGACATTCTTAGAAGCACCCTTGACCAAGTAGCACCGCTCACCCTCAGAACCTCCAAACACACAGTAAAACAGCCCTGGCTCACATTGCAAACTCGACTTCTTCAGCGATGCTCTAGGAGTGCTGAACGCCTCTGGAGAAAAACCCGCACACCAGAAGACTTCATCCACTTTAAATTCATGTTAAGAACTTATAATGCTGCCCTTCACCTCGCCAAACAGACCTACTTCACCACACTGATCTCCTCACTAGCCAACAACCCCAAGAAACTTTTTGACACTTTTCACTCCCTCCTCAGGCCAAAAGCACAAGCCCCTATCACAGACATTTGTGCTGACGACCTGGCCTCCCACTTTATAGAAAAAATAGATACTATCCGTCAGGAAATCTGCTCTCAACCACCAAGTGCTGTGACTCCCATCCCTCCCTGCATTTCCCCTGGCTCACTTTCCACATTTGATCCCATCACAGAAGAAGAAGTCTCCAGACTCCTCTCTTCCTCTCGTCCGACTACATGCACTACCGACCCCATCCCCTCACATCTCCTCCAGTCTCTCTCTCCAGTTGTCACAACTCACCTAACTACAATCTTTAATCTCTCACTCTCCTCTGGCATTTTCCCATCCTCCTTCAAACACTCCATCATTACTCCATTACTAAAGAAACCCGCTCTCGACCCTTCCTGCACAAACAACTACAGACCGGTCTCCAATCTCCCCTTCATCTCTAAACTCTTGGAGCGCCTAGTCTACTCCCGCCTCACCCGATACCTCTCCACTTACTCCCTCCTAGACCCTTCACAGTCCGGCTTCCGCCCCCTACATTCGACTGAAACTGCACTCATCAAAGTGACCAATGACCTTCTTACAGCAAAACGTAACGGCGACCATTCTCTGCTCATTCTACTCGACCTTTCTGCAGCTTTCGACACTGTTGACCACTGTCTCCTACTGTCTAGGCTCCAGTCACTAGGTATTAAGGACACTGTTCTCTCCTGGTTCTCCTCCTATCTTTCTGACCGCTCCTTCAGTGTTTTGTTCTCTGGCTTCACGTCATCTTCTCTTCCTCTCACTGTCGGTGTACCCCAGGGCTCAGTCCTTGGCCCCCTTCTCTTCTCTCTCTACATGGCCCCAATTGGACAGACCATCAGCAGATTTGGCTTTCAGTACCATCTTTATGCCGATGACACACAACTATACACGTCATCCCCCGACCTTACCCCCGCTGTTCTACAGTACACCACCGACTGTCTGTCCGCAGTCTCCAACATCATGTCCGCTCTCTATCTGAAACTTAACCTCTCCAAGACTGAACTCCTTCTGCTCCCGCCGTCTACTAACCTCCCTAAATCTGACATTTCCCTCTCTGTGGGCGGCACCATAATAACACCCCGGCAGCAGGCTCGCTGTCTGGGTGTTATGTTTGACACCAATCTCTCCTTCACCTCCCATATACAATCTCTTGCCCGCTCTTGCCGTCTACACCTAAAGAACATCTCTAGAATCCGCCCTTTTCTCACCATAGAAACAACAAAAACCCTCACTGTAGCATTGATCCACTCCCGCCTGGACTACTGCAACGCTCTATTACTTGGCCTCCCCATTACTCGACTATCCCCTCTCCAGTACATCCTTAATGCAGCAGCCAGGGTCATCCATCTGGCTAATCGGTACTCGGACGCGTCCGCTCTTCGCCAGTCCTTACACTGGCTGCCCATTCACTATAGGATCCAATTCAAAGTACTGGTTCTCACCCACAAAGCTCTCCACAGTGCAGCACCCCCCTACATCTCCTCCCTCATTTCTATCTATCGGCCTAACCGACTGCTGCACTCTGCAAACGACTTTCGACTAACCTCTGCACTAATCCGTACCTCCCACTCCCGACTCCAAGACTTCTCCCGCGCTGCGCCAATCCTCTGGAATGCTCTACCCCAAGAAATTAGGACTATCCACAATTTGCATGGTTTCAGGCGCTCCCTCAAAACACATTTGTTCAGAGCGGCCTATCACATTCACTAACCAAAGTCGTTCTATGTTTAAGTGTGTATGTGTAGCCCATTCACTATCTCCATCCATGCCTCACTCCCTCAAGATGGCTGGACCATCATTGTAAATGCACCATTGTATATACACACCTGTACTTTGTATCTCCCCCACCTCATTGTAGATTGTAAGCTCTCACGAGCAGGGTCGGCTTATTTTGCTTTAATTATTGTATTGTTAACGTTGTTACCTATGACTTGTGTTTTGAAACTGTTAAACTGTAAAGCGCTGCGGAATATGTTGGCGCTATATAAATAAAGATTATTATTATTATTATTATTATTATTATTAATGCAACTTTATATGAAAACCCTTATTTATTATAATGATGGCTGGAATGGACATAACAAGCACGTTCTACCTTTTGTGTAAACCACTATTTCCTTATAGATAGTAAGCTTGCAAGCAGGGTCCTCACTCCTCCTGTAAGTGTTGAAATGTGTGTTACTCTGTATTGTTTTTATTGGCTGTACATGTTCCTGCTTAACTGTAAAGTGTCGAGCAATATGTTGGCACTATAGAAATAAAATTATTTTTATTTCTATTATTAGTATTGTCCAGTACTCTACTGAATTGTAGAGAGGTGCTCCAGAAAACCAGTTAAAGCTCCAATTCACATGAAAAATGCATGTATGCATGTACAACCCCTGGCAAAAATTATGGAATCACCGGCCTTGGAGGATGTTCATTCAGTTGTTTTATTTTGTTGAAAAAAAAAACAGATCAGAGACATGGCACAAAACTGAAGTAATTTCAAATGGCAACTTTCTGGCTTTAAGAACCACTAAAAGAAATCAAGAACAAATAATGTGGTAGTCAGTAATGGTAATTTTTTTTAACCAAGTATAGGGGAAAAATTATGGAATCACTCAATTCTAAGGGCAAAAATTATGGAATCACCCTGTAAATTTTCATTCCCAAAATTAACACCTGTATCAAATTAGTTTTGCTCCTTAGTCTGCATCTAAAAATGAGTGATCACACCTCGGAGAGCTGTTGCACCAAGTGAACTGACATGAATCATGGCTCCAACAAGAGAGATGTCAATTGAAAAAGGAGAGGATTATCAAACTTTTAAAAGAGGGTAAATCATCACGCAATGTTGCAAAAGATGTTGGTTGTTCACAGTCAGCTGTGTCTAAAATCTGGACCAAATACAAACATGCAAAGGTTGTTAAAGGCAAACATACTGGTAGACCAAGGAAGACATCAAAGCGTCAAGACCGGAAACTTAAAGCAATATGTCTCCAAAACAGGAAATGCATAACAAAACAAATGAGGAACGAATGGGTCGAAACTGGAGTCAATGTCTGTGACTGAACTGTAAGAAACCGCCTAAAGGAAATGGGATTTACATACAGAAAAGCTAAAAGAAAGCCATCATTAACACCTAAACAGAAAAAAACACAAGGTTACAATGGGCTAGGGAAAAGCAATCTTGGACTGTGGATGACTGGATGAAAGTCATATTCAGTGATGAATCGCGAATCTGCATTGGGCAAGGTGATGATGATGGAACTTTTGTTTGGTGCCGTTCCAAAGCGATTTATAAAGATGACTGCCTGAAGAGAACATACAAATTTCCACAGTCATTGATGATATGGGGCTGCATGTCAGATAAAGGCACTGGGGAGATGGCTGTCATTACATCTTCAATAAATGCACAAGTTTATGTTGATATTTTGGAAACTTTTCTTATCCCATCAATTGAAAGGATGTTTGGGGATGATGAAATCAATTTTCAAGATGATAATGAATCCTGCCATAGAGCAAAAACTGTGAAAACATTCCTTGAAAAAAGACACATAAGGTCAATGTCATGGCCTGCAAATAGTCCGGATCTCAATTCAATTGCAAATCTTTGGTGGAAGTTGAAGAAAATGGTCCATGACAAGGCTCCAACCTGCAAAGCTGATCTGGCAACAGCAATCAGAGAAAGTTGGAGCCAGATTGATGAAGAGTACTTTGTGACACTCATTAAGTCCATGCCTCAGAGACTGCAAGCTGGTATAAAAGCCAGAGATGGTGCAACAAAATACTAGTGATGTGTTGGAGTGTTTTTTTGCTTGTTTGTTTTCATGATTCCATAATTTTTTCCCTCAGAATTGAGTGATTCTATATTTTTTTCCCCATGCTTGGTTAAAAAAAACTTCAATACTAACTAACACATTATTTGTTCTTGATTTCTTTTAGTGTTTCTTAAAGCCAGAAAGTTGCCCTTTGAAATGACTTCAGTTTTGTGCCATGTCTGTGATCTGTTTTTTTTCAACAAAATAAAACAGCTGAATGAACATCGTCCAAGGCCGGTGATTCCATAATTTTTGCCAGGGGTTGTATGTGTGTATGCACATGTATGTACAGAATATATATTATATTAAATTAAATAATACCTGTATTGAATTTTCATCCAGTTTATCAGTTCCGACCTCTGTGACGCTCAACTTGAGTCGATAGAGCTTTGGCTTATCTCTAGAGTCTGATCCATCTAAATTTTTGAAACATGACAAAAAGGGTTGAAAGCTAAGCATTTAATCATGAAATAATTAGTATATTACAATAAATAAATATATCACAAAATATATATATATATATATATATATATATTATACGTATATATTATACACACATACACATATATTTATTATTTTACAAGACAGGAAGTCAAACAGTTTTCTGATATACATTCAAAATTAGTTAACACAGATTTGCTATACTGAGGCAGAATGGCACCGTCTACAATAGAAGAAAAAAAAATCCCAGACATAAAACTGAAGATTTGTCTTGAGTAATGCATCCCATGGGATAACAGAATGGATTAGACAAGGCATCAGCTATGAAATTAAAGAACCTAAACATATATACACAAATACATAAACATATAAAGTTTGCTAAACTATATTTAAACAAGCCTATGACATACTGGGAGAATCTAGTCTGGCCAGATGAGGCAAAAATTGAACTCTTTTTATGCCATAATACCCACTATGTTTGGAGGCCAAAAGGCACTGCATATCACGCTAACAACACCATACCAACAGTGAAGTTGGAACATCATGGTGTGGGAGGAACATTATGGTGTGGGGCTATCATCTACAAGGATGATGAAGATGAAATGAGGGTGGACATTTCAGCAAGACAATAATCCCAAACACACAACCAAGGAAACTCAACTGGTTTCAAAGAAAGAAAATAAAGCTCCTAGAATGGACCAGCCAATCACCTGAACTAAATCCAATAGAAAATTTATGGAAGGAACTAGAGCTTCTAGTTCATAGAAGAAGCCCACAGAACCATCAGAATTTGACACTGCTTGTGTGGAAGAATGGGCCAAAAATCACACCTGAGCAATGCATGCAACTAGTTTCTCCATCCAGGAGGCGACTCATCCCGGCCGCTCCGCCTATGGGCGCATGACGCTGCATCGACCTGTGTACCCTATCTATAGCATTGGGTACGCAGGTATACGTTTGCCAGCGCATGCGTCCTTTAGACGGTGCGCCGAGCGCACCAAAATGCAACACGGTGCGTTGGGGGCAAGTTGGCGCACTGTCAAAAGGACGCATGCACCGGCAAACGCATACCTGCGCACGGCCTGCGTACCCAATGCTAAAGACAGGGTACGCAGGTCGCATGCAGCGTCATGCGTCCATAGGCGGGTCGCCGGGAGGAGGCACGGCCGGGGCGGAGCTTAGCGGCGGCCGTGCGCAGACCGATGCAAGTCGGTGAAACACTAGTGTGAAACTAGCCTTAGCTAGTGAAAACACAAATGTTCGAATTAGCCTAATGTGTGTGTGGGGGAGATGAGAAATACAGATGTGGACTTTTGTGACTTACAGGATTGTATTGTTTAAGTACCTTATGGGCTTATACAGGCAGGCATATAAATCATACATGTGCCATAAGATTTTTAATTGAATATTTTACCTTCAGTTCCCTTATCTAGATCATTAATAAAAAAAGTTGAAAAACACTGGGGCCAGGATAAAGCTTTGTGGTACCCTACTTGGAACACTCTTCCAGTTGACTGTCCAACCATTTATTACCACTCTTGGAGTACGATCACTGAACCAGTTATGAATCCAACTAACCGTAGCCCAATACTTGGTTATTTTTTTAATGATGATAGTATGAGATACTTTACCAAATGCTTTGCTGAAGTTGAGATACTATATCTACCGCATTTCCCCCGATTCATCCAGTCACCCATCATAGAAGGAAATTAGATTAGTCTGGCATGACTTGTTTGCTACAAACCCATGCTGGATCTGGTTAACTACTGTATTGTTATCCGAGTACTTACATATATGCTGTTTATTTATTTGTTCAAAGATCTTTCCGGGTATAGAAGTAAGGGCCCCGTCACACTCTTCAATGTCCCAGCGATCCCACCAATGATTCGACCTGGATGGGATCGCTGGGACATTGTTAGCTGATCGCTGGTGAGCTGTCACATGGGCAGACTCACAAGCGATCAGGACCAGCGAGCATGCTGGTATCCAGTGTACACATCAGGTAACTAACGGCTGCGCGGCGCCTAGTTACCCGATATGTACCCTGGATAACGGCTCCCAGCACTCTATAGCAGAAGCTGGGAGCTGGTATCCAGGGTACATATCTGATAACTAGGCGCCGCGCAGCCCTTAGTTACCTGATGTGTACATTGGATACCAGCTCACTGATCGTTGGTCTCCCGCTGTCACACGCAGGGATGCACGTTGGCCAGCGGGACATCAACGATGAAAAAATGGTCCAGGCCATTCGCCAAAGATCAGCGATATCCAGCAGGGGGGCTGGTCGTCGCTGCGTGTCACACTAAGCGAGATCACTGGCTAGGTCGCTGTTGCGTCACAAAATCGGTGACGCTTCAGCGATCTCGCTTAGTATGACGGGGGGGAGGGACTTAAGGCTCACTGGCCTGTAATTTCCTGGCTCCATCTTTCCTTTTTTGAAGATAAGGACAACATTTGCCCTTTGCCAGTCTTCTGAGACTTCGGTTCTCCAGGATTTTTCAAAAATGCTGTCTAGTAGTTATACACTTTCCTCTGCTAACTCTTTCAGTACCCTAGGATATAATTCATCTGAGCCAGGAGATTTAAATTCATTTTAAGTAGCTAAGTATTCCCTCACCATCTCTCTGTTTATACAGGTCCTTCTCAAAAAATTAGCATATAGTGCTAAATTTCATTATTTACCATAATGTAATGATTACAATTAAACTTTCATATATTTTAGATTCATTACACACCAACTGAAATTTGTCAGGTCTTTTATTGTTTTAATACTGATGATTTTGGCATACAACTCCTGATAACCCAAAAAACCTGTCTCAAAAAATTAGCATATCAAGAAAAGGTTCTCTAAACGACCTATTACCCTAATCTTCTGAATCAACTAATTAACTCTAAACACATGCAAAAGATTCCTGAGGCTTTTAAAAACTCCCTGCCTGGTTCATTACTCAAAACCCCCATCATGGGTAAGACTAGCGACCTGACTGATGTCAAGAAGGCCATCATTGACACCCTCAAGCAAGAGGGTAAGACCCAGAAAGAAATTTCTCAACAAATAGGCTGTTCCCAGAGTGCTGTATCAAGGCACCTCAATGGGAAGTCTGTTGGAAGGAAACAATGTGGCAGAAAACGCTGTACAACGAGAAGAGGTGACCGGACCCTGAGGAAGATTGTGGAGAAGGACCGATTCCAGACCTTGGGGGACCTGAGGAAGCAGTGGACTGAGTCTGGTGTAGAAACATCCAGAGCCACCGTACACAGGCGTGTGCAGGAAATGGGCTACAGGTGCCGCATTCCCCGGGTAAAGCCACTTTTGAACCATAAACAGCGGCAGAAGCGCCTGACCTGGGCTACAGAGAAGCAGCACTGGACTGTTGCTAAGTGGCCCCAAGTACTTTTTTCTGATGAAAGCAAATTTTGCATGTCATTCGGAAATCAAGGTGCCAGAGTCTGGAGGAAGACTGGGGAGAAGGAAATGCCAAAATGCCTGAAATCCAGTGTCAAGTACCCACAGTCAGTGATGGTGTGGGGTGCCATGTCAGCTGCTGGTGTTGGTCCACTGTGTTTCATCAAGGGCAGGGTCAATGCAGCTAGCTATCAAGAGATTTTGGAGCACTTCATGCTTCCATCGGCTGAAATGCTTTATGGAGATGAAGATTTCATTTTTCAGCACGACCTGGCACCTGCTCACAGTGCCAAAACCACTGGTAAATGGTTTACTGACCATGGTATTACTGTGCTCAATTGGCCTGCCAACTCTCCTGACCTGAACCCCATAGAGAATCTGTGGGATATTGTGAAGAGAAAGTTGAGAGACGCAAGACCCAACACTCTGGATGAGCTTAAGGCCGCTATCAAAGCATCCTGGGCCTCCATAACACCTCAGCAGTGTCACAGGCTGATTGCCTCCAGGCCACGCCGCATTGAAGCAGTCATTTCTGCCAAAGGATTCCCGACCAAGTATTGAGTGCATAACTGAACATTATTATTTGATGGTTTTTTTGTTTGTTTTGAAAAAACACTTTTATTTTATTGGACGGTTGAAATATGTTAATTTTTTGAGACAGGTTTTTTGGGTTATCAGGAGTTGTATGCCAAAATCATCAGTATTAAAACAATAAAAGACCTGACAAATTTCAGTTGGTGTGTAATGAATCTAAAATATATGAAAGTTTAATTGTAATCATTACATTATGGTAAATAATGAAATTTAGCACTATATGCTAATTTTTTGAGAAGGACCTGTAGATAGTGTGGATTCTTTTATTTCTTCAATGGCATCGTGAAGATCATTTGATGTTACAATTGATTTCTCAGATGCAAAATATGAATTTAAAAGTTCGACCTTCTCAACATCATTTTTGACCATGTCACCATTTTTATCCTGTAAAAATCCTACAGAATCTTTGACTTTTCTTTTGCTACTGACATAACCCACTTGAGAGCACAGACCATTTACAGGGGCTGTGTCCACTGCTTATCTAGTGAGTGCTAGTATCAGCCTGTACAAAAACTGAGTGAGACTGCCCTCAGGAGTAATAGACTGGCTTCTAACGTTACTGAGTAAGGGTATATGTTTTTGCTGTGTTTTTTTGCTGCTTCTTTTATGCTAATTTTCAGCTGCTTTTTACAGTACCTGCAAAGCCTATGAGATTTCAGAAATCTCGTACACACACATTGATTTTTTTTGTCACCAGGATTTTGTGATTTGCAGTGTTTTTTTTGACAGAGCATGTCACTTCTTTCAGCGTTTTTGCAGCGTTTTTCACCCACTGACTGGAATGGATGGTGAAAACACGCTGCAAATACGCAGGTTGACTTTTTTGCAGCATATTTGCTGCAGAAAAGTCAAGTACAGCCGGATGTGACCTTACACTCAACTCTACCACCTCTAGATGGCAGGCTGCATGATACGTTCATACAGCCTGTCATCCAGCAGAGCGGACCCGAACCCCATTCACTTGAATGGGGGGCCTTACAATAGAGTGTTTGCCACGCTGTCATATGCATGACAGCACGGCAAACACCGCTTTTGATCGGCGGTGAAACCACCCCCGCCGGTCAGAGAGCCACGGTTTCCAAGCTGTCAAAAGACAGCGGGAGCGCTCAGCTGTGATCGGAAGTAAACAGTTTACCTCCGGTCACTGGTGTCAGCTGATGAGACAACAGCTCCCATCATCCGACATCTGCTGCCGCTAATAACAGTGAGAGCAGGAGTGGATGATGGGAGTGTTCATCAGCAGCTCCTGCGCTGTAAATAAATAATTAAAAAAAAAAAAAAACCTGTGTGGGTTCCCCCGTATTTTTGATAACAAGCCAGGCAACCCTCAGCTGTCAGCTTCAGTAAGGCTAGCTATCAAGAATAGAGGGGTCCCCATGCTGTATTTTTTAATTATTTAAATAATTTAAAAAAACAGCGTAGGGTGTACGGCCCCCCCAATTTTTTTTTCACAACCAGCCTTGCTAAAGCTCACACCTGGGGCCTTGTATTCTCAGGATGGTAAAGGGCCATGAATATTGCCCCCCCCAGCCTAAAAATAGCAGATTGCAGCCGCCCAGAAAAGGCACATCTATTAGATGCGCCAATTCTGGTGCTTTGCTCGGCTCTTCCCGCTTGCCCTGTAGCGGTGGCAAGTGGGGCTATAGTTGGGGGAAGGAGGATTGATATCACCTTTGTATTGTCTGGTGACATCAAGTCCTGAGATTAGTAATGGAGAGGCGTCAATAAGACACCCCCATTACTAACCTCATAGTCACATTGTAAGAAAACAGACACGCAGAAAAAAGTTCTTTAATTGAAAGAATGACACAGATTTCTTTAATATTCTCAATTAAACCATACTTACAACCTCACCTATTTCCACTGAAGACCTCGATCTCCTGTAATAAAAATAAAATAAAAAAGCAACAATATACCATACTTGTCCGTCGCTCTGTCCCACGCCGTATTCCATGTCTGTGGGTAATAAGTTTTCAACCTAGACGGTGCCAAGATGCAACAGTCCAGGTTAAGAACCACTGGTGACTGAGCAGCTGCGAGCGTAACATCAGTGACTAGCGGTGATGTCACTGAAGCAGCGTTCCCAGCCGGGCTGAACTGTGGTGACCTTGGTGAGATCCCCACTAGCACCATGAGAAAGTCGCAGAGGCGAGTTCACCGCAGTGAAATTCTACCAGTGAACTTTAATTTGTATATACATACAAATTAAAATTCAAAGACGCTTCCACACACACACACACACACACACACACCCACACACACCAACACACATACAAACTAGTATATAGCTGCTGTAAAGACGGATTTTGGTAAGAACTTACCTGTAAAAATCCTTTTCAGCGAAGGAAGGAAAGGAGACACACTAGTCATAACTAGTGGGTAGGCGGAGCCCAGATGGGATAGACACCTCAGATTAAAAAAGAGTGTTGACCGGCCCCTCCAGCTCGGGCTCCTCCTACTCAGCTCTCCAGTTGTACACAAGCTTAAGGAAGAGCAATATCACCAGCGGAGCAACATAACCCCTTCTGAAGGACTTCAGAGACAAAAAACACAAGAGTACAGGTTATGCATGCATTTAGGTAAAAACCACACAGTTCCAGGTACTACTCACTGGACCTGACCACTGCGATGAGCTGGCGATGCTGGAACAGAGCCGTAGCGCGCCGACCTCGGCCCAGATAATCGCTATCAGAGAAGGGTCACGCCGCATCTGTAAATACAACAACACACTTCTGCCGAGGGAGCGTGTCTCCTTTCCTTCCTTCGCTGAAAAGGATTTTACAGGTAAGTTCTTACCAAAATCCGTCTTTCAGCAGCAGAACGGAAGGAAAGGAGACACACTAGTCATAACTAGTGGGACGTCCCAAAGCAGTCCAAAAATAAAGGGTGGGAAAAAACCAGAAACGGCAGAACCCAACAACCTAAGAAACTGCGCAACTAGCGCTAAAACACAAGTTAAAGGGAACTTTAAACTACCGCCGCCTGTAGGACCCTACGTCCCAAGGCTGCATCAGCGGAAGCACTAACGTCCACCTTATAAAATTTTGTAAAAGTGTGGACAGAGCGCCAGGTAGCCGCCCGGCAGAGCTGAGCTGCCGAGGCCCCTTGATGGAAGGCACATGATGAGCCCACAGCCCTCGTGGAGTGAGCTCGAACCTTAATCGGGCAAGGTTCGCCCTTAAGTCGGTAAGCTTCCAAAATGGCCGACCGAATCCAACGAGCTATAGAATCCTTGGAAGCGCGTTGACCACGTCGACGACCTGCTGGAATCACAAACAGAGAGTCCGACTTCCGAAAACCTTGAGTAACAGTCAAATAGAACTTCAAAGCCCGCACCAAATCCAATGCGTGCAAGGCCCGTTCCTTCGCATTCCTTGGCCTCGAACAAAGAGAGGGCAACACAATATCCTGGTTAACATGAAATTGCGACACCACCTTAGGTAGGAAGTCGCTCCATGTGCGTAGCACTACACGATCCGGGTGAAACTCCATGAAGGGAGGCGAGCAAGAAAGAGCCGCCAACTCAGAAACCCTTCTCAAAGAAGTGACCGCCACTAGGAAGGCAACCTTCCAAGAGAGCAAAGAAAGACTAACAGAGTCCATAGGCTCAAAAGGCCCATGTTGAAAAGCCTCCAAAACCAGGTTGAGAAGCCAAGGACACAGGCGCCTTCCGCGGTGGAAACTGGCGGGTTACTCCGCGAAAAAAGGAACGCACGTCCCTACGCGAGGCGATAGCCTTTCGGAACAGCAAGGACAGAGCAGAAACCTGACCCCTCAGGGTGCTCACTGCCAAACCCTTGTCCAGCCCGAATTGCAGGAAGGCCAACAAATTGGGAATGGAAAAAATCCTCGGGTTCCTTGAAGAACCCGAACACCACGAAAAGAAGGCTTCCCAAGTCTTGTGGTAAATTCTAGTAGTAGCCGGACCTCTGGCCGCTCGCAAAGTGGCAATGACTTCGGCTGAAAAACCTCGACGGGTCAATATTTCGGTCTCAAGAGCCACGCCGTCAAACGCAGAGACTTCAGGCCCGGATGACGAACGGGCCCTTGGGTTAACAGGTCCGGGCGAAGAGGAAGTGGAAATGGCGGTGCCGCCAGGAGTGACACCAGTGTCGAGAACCACGTTCTCCTTGGCCAATCTGGGGCTATCACTATAGCCGAGATTCTCTCTAGTCTGATCCGACGGAGTACCAGAGGTAGCAAAGAAAACGGCGGGAACACATAGATTAGTGTGAATTGGTCCAACGGAGCCACTAGAGCATCCACCGCTACCGCCTTCGGCTCCTTGTACCTGGACATGAATGTCGGTAACTTGGCATTGAACCTGGATGCCATCAGATCCACTTGGGGAGTTCCCCAACGGGAGCACAGCAGTGCAAAAATTTCCGGATGAAGACTCCATTCTCAGGGATCCATCTTCTCGCGACTTAGAAAGTCCGCTGTGATATTCTGAACTCCTGGAATGTGGATCGCAGAGATGGCTGGAACTCTGGTCTCTGCCCATATCAGGATCCGAGATACCTCCACCATGAGTCTGGAACTCCTTGTCCCGCCTTGGTGATTGATATATGCGACCGCCGTCGCATTGTCTGTCTGCACTCGGACAGGCAGACCGCTTAAAGGGACCGTCCAGTGACGGAGGCAAAGGAAAATCGCCCTCAATTCGAGGATGTTGATCCGCAAGACAGACTCTTCCGACGACCATACTCCCTGAGTCCAGAGATCGTTCCAGACACCACCCCCCAGCCTGTCAGGCTGGCATCGGTGGTTATGACCGACCACTTCGGAGGAAGGAAAGACTTCCCCAGGGATAACTCTTTCGGACGGATCCACCATCCTAGAGACTCTCGTACTTTGTGGGAGATGATAACACTGCAATCCATTGAGGTCTGCGACCGATCCCAGCGGTTCAGAATGAACTTTTGGAGAGCCCTGGAATGAAATTGGGCAAACGGAAGTGCCTCCATTGAAGCCACCATCAACCCCAGAAGGCGCATACATCTCCGAAGGGACATTGTCGTTGAAGACTTCATCACCCGTGCATGCCGAAGGAGACATGCTTGCTTGTCTGGAGGCAGGGACACCACTGCTCGTACCGTGTCGAAATGCATCCCCAAAAACAGGATTGATTGTGACGGTTCCAGAGACGACTTCTCCCAATTGATCAGCCACCCGAAGTCCTCCAGGAGCTGAAGTGATAGGTCGCGAGCCGTCACCGCCTCCTCCTTTGAGGATGCCACAATCAAAAGGTCGTCCAGATAGGGAAGGATCGTGACTCCCTGTCTTCGTAGTATTGCCATGAGAGGCGCCAGAATTTTTGTAAAAACTCTGGGCGCTGAGGCCAAACCGAATGGCAGGGCCACAAACTGGTAATGGTCTTGTCCTATGGCAAAACGAAGGTAACGTTGGTGAGCCCTTCCGATTGGAACGTGTAAATAGGCGTCGCGAATGTCGATTGACACCAAAAAGTCGTTCTGCGACAAGGCTGCCACAACGGAGCGAAGCGATTCCATGCGAAACTTTCGGGTGTGGACATGCCGATTCAATCTTTTGAGATCCAGGATGGGGCGAAACTTGTCCTCCTTTTTGGGGACCACAAAAGATTGGAATAAAACCCTCTTCCCCTGTCCTCTGGTGGAACCAGTACCACCACACCCTTCTGCAGAAGAAATTCGACTTCTTGCAGTAAAGCGGCACATAGCTCGGGCTCTGACGGGATGCGAGATTGGCAATAACTGTTCGGGGGTCGGGAAGAAAACTCTATGAAATAGCCTGCCGACACAACCCGCGTCACCCAGGAGTCTGGGACGCGGGAAACCCAAGTCAATTTGAATTGGAGCAGACGACCTCCCACTCGAGAGCCCTCGAGCGGGACCCTGGCGTCAATCCGCCTTAGCGGGCTTTTTGTCAGATTCCCTCTTGTCTTGACGGAAACTTTGCTTCCAGGGAGTGCGGGATTTCTCAGTGGTCTTTTTTCCCGAAAAAGAGGGACGACCCGACCCCCAAGAGGGCTGACCGAATCGTCCCCTGGACCGAAAGGACCGTCGACCACTACTGGTACCAGGTCTGCCAGGCGTAGAAGCCACAGTTCTTCGTTGCGGTAAAGCTGCTTCTTTTGCCTTTGCTTTGGCAATCAGCTCCGTGAGGTCAGATCCAAATAGCTGACCGCCCTTGTAAGCTAAAGATAGTAAACCTTGCTTGGAAACCGCATCACCGATCCACTGTCTAAGCCACAGTGCTCTCCTGACTGTGACCGCCGAGGATTGTGTCCTGGACAGCAGTGACACAGTATCCAGGCTTGCATCATGGCCATATTGGAATGCACTTTCTAACAATTCAAACAGTTCGTCCACCTCAGGTACTTGAGGTTCACATTTCCTCCGCAAACGGTCCAACCAGACCAGGGAAGCTTTGTAAGCACACATGGAACCTAGCACTGCTCTGAAACCATGACCCGCGGCCTCGTAAATGGATTTTGCCGCCGACTCCGCTTTTCTGTCCAGCGGGTCCTGTAGACTCGCCTTCCCTTTAATAGGAAGTAAAGAAGATTTGCTAAGCTGAGATAAAGGGACATCCACTTCAGGAGGAGGAATCCAATTATCAACCAATTCCGTAGCACACGGATACAGTGACTCAAATAGACGTGTCCCCTGAAAACGTTTGTCTGGACACATGAGTCGCTATATGTGAAAGAAGTCACCTCAAATTGAAAACTGGAGAGCTGAGTAGGAGGAGCCCGAGCTGGAGGGGCCGGTCAACACTCTTTTTTAATCTGAGGTGTCTATCCCATCTGGGCTCCGCCTACCCACTAGTTATGACTAGTGTGTCTCCTTTCCTTCCGTTCTGCTGCTGAAAAATAAATAAATTCAAAAAGAATCATGGGAAGCTTATGCACTATAAAATACAAATTTTATTCAGTTTAAAATACATTTTACGGATAAAAAATCCAAATGGGGACAACAATATGCAGCAAAACGGCCCAGAGCAAACAGGTACAGGCAGGGTGAAAGAAAGTACTCAAAGGTGCATATATCTCATATTGTACATTTACAGTCACGTTGACTAATAAGGAGCTAATAAATAGCTTCCATGCACTCAATAATATATATGTAGTCTATGGTATCCTTAAGAGAGGCATCTATATACGCACCAAATGTATATAACAGTCAAAAAACTATTAAAGAGAAAGATATATATAACCCTCCCACTATCGATGTTAGCATGACAATACTAGCGTGCAAGTGCAGAGCCCACAGCAAGTGCTATCAATATAGGCAGAAATCTGCACACCAATATATAGAACAATTTGCGGTATTTAAAATGATAGCTACTAGTGGGAGATCGTACCTGAGTGCGGCCGTAGCACCCCTGACGCGCGTTTCGCGTTTAGCTTGTTCACAAAGGAGCGTGCGTGTAGAAATGCTCTTTGCTAGACATATTTATAGGACCCGGCGTTTTTTTTCAAAACTATGGCGCTTCCGCTGACTCACCGCCCGACGTCAGCATGTACTGGCGTCACATGACGCCCGACCAAACCCCCTGCTCGACGCGTCAGAGCCGGGGAGAGCACGGGCGACAGGAAGAACGCGCTGCCATGGTGATCACACAAGCAGGAAGCCAGCCGAAGCGCTCATTGCCACCGCTAGAAAGCGATGCTGTGTGCCTGCAAATTGCATGCTAGCAGTGCATATCGCCGGTAAGCAATGTACACAATTACATACTGGCAGAAGACAGGATAAATAATGTAATGTATTGCATATATATCCCTGCATTTAGCTAAATACAATATTAAAGGCAGAATAAAAAAATATAGAAAATCCATGATCCAAATATATATGATATATAAAACATAAAGGAGGCTTTTCTATTCTTTATTTTTTATTTTTTCTTATTCCTTTTTTCTCACTATTATATTAATTTATATATTATTTTTTCAGTATTTTGCTATTATTTTTTCCTCCCCCTCTTTGTAAGCCTCCTTTATGTTTTATATATCATATATATTTGGATCATGGATTTTCTATATTTTTTTATTCTGCCTTTAATATTGTATTTAGCTAAATGCAGGGATATATATGCAATACATTACATTATTTATCCTGTCTTCTGCCAGTATGTAATTGTGTACATAGCTTACCGGCGATATGCCCTGCTAGCATGCAATTTGCAGGCACACAGCATTGCTTTCTAGCGGTGGCAATGAGCGCTTCGGCTGGCTTCCTGCTTGTGTGATCACCATGGCAGCGCGTTCTTCCTGTCGCCCGTGCTCTCCCCGGCTCTGACGTGTCGAGCAGGGGGTTTGGTCGGGCGTCATGTGACGCCAGTACATGCTGACGTCGGGCGGTGAGTCAGCGGAAGCCCATAGTTTTGAAAAAAATGCCGGGTCCTATAAATATGTCTAGCAAAGAGCATTTCTACACGCACGCTCCCTTGTGAACAAGCTAAACGCGAAACGCGCGTCAGGGGTGCTACGGCCGCACTCAGGTACGATCTCCCACTAGTAGCTATCATTTTAAATACCGCAAATTGTTCTATATATTGGTGTGCAGATTTCTGCCTATATTGATAGCACTTGCTGTGGGCTCTGCACTTGCACGCTAGTATTGTCATGCTAACATCGATAGTGGGAGGGCTATATATATCTTTCTCTTTAATAGTTTTTTGACTGTTATATACATTTGGTGCGTATATAGATGCCTCTCTTAAGGATACCATAGACTACATATATATTATTGAGTGCATGGAAGCTATTTATTAGCTCCTTATTAGTCAACGTGACTGTAAATGTACAATATGAGATATATGCACCTTTGAGTACTTTCTTTCACCCTGCCTGTACCTGTTTGCTCTGGGCCGTTTTGCTGCATATTGTTGTCCCCATTTGGATTTTTTATCCGTAAAATGTATTTTAAACTGAATAAAATTTGTATTTTATAGTGCATAAGCTTCCCATGATTCTTTTTGAATTTGTTGGTATTTGCAAGTGCTTTTTGATCTAGGCAATATATTTGTTGTGATTTATGTAAAATAAATAACCTATATAGTTGCAATGTATATACACAATTCAGATTGCAACAGTAATATGACATACAAAGGCTAATAAAATAGTATGAGTGTTGAAAGATAAATTGATATACATACCGTATTCTATATATGTACACACAAAGACACTAAAGTATAATATAATAATATAAATTATACTATAGTATTTATATTAAACTATGGTCTTCACACCCGTTAAGCCCTTAAAGACAGAGCTAATTTTGACCTTAATGACCAGGTCAAATTTTAGAAATCCGACCAGTGTCACTTTATGAGGTAATAACTCTGGAGCACCAACGGATCATACTGATTCTGAGATTGTTTTCTTGTGACATATTGTACTTCATGATAGTGGTAAATTCAGGCCGGTATTTTGTGCCTTTAAGAAAATATCGCAATTTTTGTGGAAATTTTTTAAACTAAATAAACGCAATTGTCAAACTTTCAATTTTTATATCCATAAACCAGGTATATCATGCTCTACAAAATAATTAATAAAAAACATTTTACATATGTCTACTTTACATCTGCATAATTTTTCACATGTCAATTTATTTTGTTAGGATTCTATAAGGATTAGAAATTTAGCGACAATTTCTAATTTTTTAAACAAATTTACAAAGCCTGTTTCTTTAGGGTCCTATTCAGATTTAAATGGACTTTGAGGAGTCTATATATTGAAAGCTCCCAAAAGTGATAGCATTTTAAAAACAGCACCTCAAATACTTTAAGGGTATGTTTCTACGTTCATGATTACATCAGGATGTTACAGCATAGTGGACGGGATTTTATGAAATCCCGTCTCCACTATGCATGCAGGGCGGCATCCGGCAGCCCCGTGTATCTGGACATGCGATGCGTCTTTCCAGACCGCAGCATGTCTATTTATCTTGCAGAGACGCTCTGTCTCCGCAAGATAAATAACCTAGTCTATGGATAGGATGCGGTGATTCCGCATGTGTTCAATGAACACATCCGGAATCACTGCGCGTACAACAGGGAGCGGCGTTTCCGCTGCGTCCAAAGCGCTGCCAATACGCATCGTGGAGACGTACCCTAAAACTGTTGTCAGGAAATTGTTTTTTACCCTTCAGGTGCTATACAGGAACTAATACAGAGTGAAATGAAGAAAAAAAAAAGTTAAATTTTACCTCTAAAAAGTTGCTTTAGCCCCAACTTTTTGACTTTTCGCAAGCGATAACACCAAAAAGTGGATCCCATAGTTTGTTACCCACTTTCTTACAAGTGCGGCGATACCACACTTGTAGTCAAAAAGTTCACTTTGGACAAACAGCAGGGCTCAAAACAAAAGGACCAATATTTGAATTTTGGAACACGACTGGCACCACGTCACTTTTGCAGGGCCCTAAGATGCTTAAACAGCAGAAACCCCCACAAATGACACCATTTTGGCAACTACATCCCTCAAGGACTGTATCCATGGGGGGTGTACTACATAAAATTTGATAACATTAGGTCGTCATATTGAAAATGTTCATTTTTTTCCCCACACAAATCTCGTTTTAGCACTCTTTTCTGCCAAAATCGGTCAGTCATTATCAAAATGTTCAATTCTGAGGTAAAATGTGTATTCAGTGAAGATGGAGATGGCAGCTGGTGCTGATAAGATTCTATGTAGATTGGAAGAGGGAGGCACTAGAGACAAGATCCTCTTCCTCCTCTCCTTACTATCTTCATAGAATCTCATTAGCAACAGCTGCCATCTCCGCTCTCAGTAATGGGAAAGTTTCTTCACGGAATACAGATTTTACCTTAGAATTAAGAATTTTGATAATGACCAATCAATCCTGTTAGAGAAAGCAGCACATTTTTTATACGATATACTAGCGTTAGTTATTTTCAGGTCTACTATAAATTTATGAAATAAAAACTAAAATAATGGTTATGCTTTAAGTGTGTTCTAAGCCTGGGGATCAGACAGGCGTATGACAAATGACAGATGGAATACCAATGTCAACACAGATGAAATCGTCTATTTTGAAAATCTCACAGCAGTCAGTCAGTGTTGAGAACGCCTTTGGTCACACCAACGTTGTACTGCAGCACTCTTATTTGCATATGAAATAAAAGTACATTTTGTTGTTTTAGTTGCAAATAAATTCCAAGTACTGGTATGATTTATATATACACATGCTGAAGTAGCATTTTGGGGGGGTGACAGACTTTTTGCACATCCGTAGACTAGAATAGGAGAGTCATCGGAAATAAGGACAAGAATAGTACATGGTGCGATTTGTTTTCACATGGACACTCGGGCTCTATGAGAAACACTCATTTGAACAACCCTATTCAATAACATTGGTCCGTGCGCTGTCTGATTTTCACTACGGATAGCACAAGTACGCTCATCTGAATGAGCTCTTTAGGCAAAACCGCACAGGGCAGACATAGCAAGACCGAAAACTAAAGTGCCTTATTGTTTGTATTTTTAATGTTACAGATTTCAAGCAGTTTTAACTGCAAAACTACATGACCATTACAATAGGTGTACAATGCTACAAGTGAAACTGACGCTCCTCTGAAAAATCAAGTGATTGAATGTTAATCTGAAAAATTACCCATTCCAGTTTTTTGCTGGGTCATGGCCACAAAGCAACCACTGTGCGACCTTACTCTAAGGCCAAAAGGTGCAGCTATAACGCATTAAAAAATGCACTGTAATAGAATGAACGATCATGTGAAAACCGCATGCAGTCAGCCATACATTTGACTGGTTGACAGCATCACGACCACACCATCTGGCCTTTCCCAAAGTGCCATATTTTCCGGAATATAAGATGTACTTTTTTCCCCTTAAACTTGGGGGGGGGTGGGGGAAATGGGGGTACGTCTTCTAATCCAAATGTAGCTTAAATGGGGAGGCAGAGTCGATGCCAACGGCGGCAGGAGTGAGGCGATGCTGTGGGCCCCGAGCTGGGAGGAGTCGGTGTTTGGAGGGTTTTAAGAAAACAGACGGCATCCACCTCTTATTGTTTTCAGTCTTGTGCCAGAGGAGGTACATGTGCAGATGGAGATCGCGGGAGCCGAAGTCCACTGCACTTAAAACAAGAGGAAGTGGATTCCGTTGACATTTTCTTAAAGCCCCGGTCCCGCTGCAGCCTTGCACTGCCGAACACCCCCTCCTCCCAGCCCAGGGCCCACAGCATTGTCCCACTGCTGCCGCCTCCAGTTCCTCTAGCAGGACCCAATCTCCCGGGACCCCGCTTCTCAGCAGCCGCCACCCCCAGTAAGCTACAAAAAATAAAAAATTGTACTACAAGATGCTCCACCATTTTATTAAAAACATTTCTTTACTATATTACACCCCAAAATGTGGTGCTTCTAATGGTCCACAAAATACGGTATGCTTCTGTACATAAAAATGTTTCTAAAATTAAATATAAAAAGAACATTACCTTCAGAAGGATGATAATTGAAGTAGGTAAAATGGTTTCTTCTGCCTGAGGACAGAATAAACAGACAGGACCAAGGAAAAGACCATCAGAAGAAGAGAGACCATGCACAGCATGCGGAGAAAAAAAAAAGCATTCAGAGAAAAGACAGCAAAGAACTAATGTGCAGCCAGTCTGGTAACATCAAGTAAAAAGTGTCCAGTCTACAAGAGGATCTAACTTCCAGGAGCCCGAGCTTCTGTAGTCATCTTCATGGTTCACAAAGACACAGCAACCTGCGTGTTTAACTACTTAACCCCCAATGGTGGTTTGCACGTTAATGACTGGGCCAGTTTTTACAATTCTGACCACCGTCTCTTTATGAGGTTATAACTCTGGAACGCTTCAACGGATCTTCGCGATTCTGAGAGTGCATTCTCGTGACATATTGTACTTCATGATAGTGGTAAAATTTCTTCGATATAACTTGCGTCTAGTTATGAAAAAAATGGAAATATTGCGAAAATTTTGAAAATTTTGCAATTTTCAAACTTAGAATTTTTATTCCCTTAAAACAGAAATATGTCACACAAAACAGTTACTAAATAACATTTTCCACATGTCTACTTTACATCAGCACAATTTTAGAACCAAAATTTCTTTTTGTTAGGAAGTTGTAAGGGTTAAAAGTTGACCAGCGATTTCTCATTTTTACAACAAAATTTACAAAACCTTTTTTTTTTTTCAGGGACCACCTCACATTTGATGTCACTTTGAGAGGCCTATATGGCAGAAAATACCCAAAAGTTACACCATTCTAAAACTGCACCTCTTAAGGTACTCAAAACCACATTCAAGAAGTTTATTAACCCTTCAGGTGCTTCACAGGAGCTGAAGAAACGTGGAAGGAAAAAATTATCATTTAACTTTTTAGTCACAAAAATGATCTTTTACAATTTTTTTTTATTTTAACAAGGGTAAAAGGAGAAAATGGACAGAAAAAGTTGTGCAATTTCTCCTGAGTACGCAGATACCCCATATGTGGGGGAAAAGCACTGTCTGGGCGCACGGCAGGGCTCGGAAGGAAAGGAGCGCCGTTTGACTTTTTCAAACCAAAAATTGGCTGGAATTGAGATTGGACGCCATGTCGCGTTTGGAGAGCCCTGATGTGACTAAACAGTGGAAACCCCCCACAAGTGACACCATTTTCGAAACTAGACCCCATAAGGAACTTATCTAGATCTGTTGTGAGCACTTTCAACCGCCAAGTGTTTCACTAAAGTTTATAATGCCTGGGTGTGAAAAAAAAAAAAATTTCCACATAAATGATTTTTTTAGTCCCCACTACTGTTTGGGCGCATGGCAGAGCTTAGAAGGGAAGGAGCACTGTTTGACTTTTTGAATAACTAAGGGGCTGATAAAGGGGGGTTTGATTTACTTTTTATAGCGGGTTTTTATGATTGGCAACTGTCACACGCTAAAGGACGCTTTTTATTGCAAAAAGTAGTTTTTGCATCACATTTTGAGAGCTATAATTTTTCCATATTTTGGCCCACAGAGTCATGTGAGGTCTTCTTTTTTGCAGAACGAGTTGATGTTTTTATTGGTACCATTTTTGGGCACATGACATTTTTTGATCGTTTTTTATTATGATTTTTGGGAGGTAGAATGAACAAAAAGCAGCAATTCATGAATTTCTTTTGGGGGGGGGCGTTTTTACCGTTCCGCGTGTGTAAAATTGATAAAGCGGTTTTATTCGTTGGGTCAGTACGATTACAACAATACCTCATTTGTATCATTTTTTTTATGTTTTGGCGCTTTTATACAATAAAAACAATTACCGTATTACTCGTGTATAAGCCGAGATTTTCAGCACCTTTTTTCGTGCTGAAAATGCCCCCTCGGCTTATACACGAGTCATAAGGCAGAAACCAGCGGGGAGGGAATGCCGTGGCAGGAGCCGGTGGCTGGAATCATACTCACCCCTCCCCGTGCCATCGCTGAGGGTCCCTGCAATCCTGCGTTCTCCCCGGCTTCCTGCAGCTCTCCAGCAGAGCGGTGACGTAATACCCGCTCATTAAGGTCATGTAATATGGACGCGACGCCACTCCCATGGGCGTGGCCTCCATATTCATGGCCTTAATGAGCGGTATTACAGCACCGCTCAGTGCTGGAGAGCTGCAGGAAGCCGGGGAGAACGCAGGATTGCAGGGACGCTCAGCGATGGCACGGGGAGGGGTGAGTATGATGGAGGAAGGACAAGGAGCTGGACGGGGGATAGAACGGTGGACGGGGGAAGCATGGAGGAGGACGGGGGGAGAACGGAGGACGGGGGAAGCATGGAGCAGGACGGGGGGGAGGACGGGGGAAGCATGGAGGAGGATGGGGGGGGAGGACGGGGGAAGCATGGAGGAGGACGGGGGAAGCATGGAGGAGGACAATGAGCACGGAGCAGGACGGGGAGAGGATGGAGGGCACAGAGGAGCACGGAGTAGGATGGGAGAGAGGATGGAGGGCACAGAGGAGCACGGAGCAGGACGGGGGGCACAGGAGGACGGAGAAGGAATGGGGGAGCACAGGCAGAGCACGGAGCAGGGGGGGAGGAGTACAGAGGAGAATGGGGGAGCACAGAGCTAAATGGGGGAGCAAGGAGCAGGACGGGGGCAGCACAGAGCAGGAGGGCAGTTTATACACCCGGCTTATACACGAGTCAATAAGTTTTCCCAGTTTTTTGTGGCAAAATTAGGGGGGTCGGCTTATACACGAGTATATACGGTATATATAAAAAAATATTTTTGCATCGCTTTATTCTGCGAGCTATAACTTTTTTATTTTTTCGCTGATGATGTTGTATGGCGGCTCGTTTTTTGCGGCACAAGATGACGTTTTCAGCGGTACCATGTTTATTTATATCTGTCTTTTTGATCGCGTGTTATTCCACTTTTTGTTCGGCGGCATGGTGATTAAGATTGTTTTTTTGCTTTGCTTTTTTTTTAAGGGGTTCACTAAAGGGGTTAACTAATGGGACAGTTTTATAGGGCGGGTCATTACGGATGCGGCAATACTAAACATGTGTACTTTTATTGTTTTTTCTTTTTTCTTTACATAGAAATGAAATTGGGGAATATTTTTTTTTCTTTATTTAGGAATTATTATTTTTTTTTTTACTTTTTTACTTTGTCCCAGGGTGGGACATCACTATAAAGTGCCAGATCGCTGCTCTGACAGTTTGCTGTCTCTGACATGGGCAGCACGGTGGCTCAGTGGATAGCACTACAGCCTTGCAGTGCTGGAGTTCTGGGTTCGAATCCCACCTAGGACAACATCTGCAAGGAGTTTGTATGTTCTCCCCGTGTTTGCGTGGGTTTCCTCCGGGTACTCCAGTTTCCTCCCACACTCCAAAAACATACAGATAGGGAATCTAGATTGTGAGCCCCATCTGGGACAGCGACATAATGTGTGCAAACTGTAAAGCGCTGCGGAATATGTTAGCGCTATATAAAAATAAAGATTATTATTATTAAAGATTATTATTTGCACAGCACTCTGTCAGACCAGCGATCTGACAGGCACTGCAGGAGGCTTTCTCAGCTCCTGCTCTCAGCAGGCACTGAGAAGCCACCTCCCTGCAGGACCCGGAAGGACCCCGCGGCCTGAGGGTCTCAGGGAAGCACGCAGGGAGCCCCCTCCCTGCGCGATGCTTTCCTAGACCGCTGGAACACATGTTTGATTGCAGTGTTTTCCGGGGGTTAATGTGCGGGGAGTGGTCCGTGACAGCTCCTGGCACATAGTGCCGGAGTAGTATAGGGACCCCAGTATTGTCAAACTCAATTTGACAGGTCGACACGCCCCCTATCATTTAATCCGTCTCCCTGTCAGCTTGATCCAGGTCGTCACGCCCTCTGGCTGAACTTTGCTCAGGCTGGGAAATCTGTGGCTGAACTTTGCTCAGGCTGAGAAATCTGAGCTGCTGGATTTTTGAATTTCAATCAAAGTGATTTATTCATGTCTATTGATATTTTATCCGCTGGATTAGATTAGTCTGTGGAGTTTTACTGTATTAAAGAGTGCTTCTTGATTTTATAAGTCTCAGGAAGAAACTTTTAAGGACCCAGTAAATGTCTGTATTAGAATCCATCAGTAAATGTATGTAAAGCTCATTTCTAGCAGACTTGTATAAATGTCCCCGAAACTTTTAAGGAGTCAGTAAATGTCTGTATTAGAATCCATCAGTAAATGTAAAGCTATTTTCTAGCAGAGGAGAGAAACTTTTAAGGACCCAGTAATTGTATAAGGAGTTCTAGTTAAATACAGACTTCTGTATATAACTAGTATATAAGGATTTTTAGTGAAATAAAGAGTGAATCTTGATTTTATACTGTTGTTAGAAGTCTAAATATTTTTCTATCTACTGGCTAACATGGTACAAAGATATACACCTTTACTGCACCATAGAGGTAATTTATCTATGTGTGTGTTTCACACAGGACAAGTTCTGTGATCCGTCTTTTGTGTGGGAAAAGTCAACAATTTTTATTAAGGTCTAAAATACATTATCATGGATAAAAATCCAAAAGAGTGGGATATACAGCATGCAGAAAAAATAGCCAAATGCAGACAGGTGTGAATTACATTCAAATCAATATATAATAGTGCACATCTCCATATCTTATATGTTATAGCGATAATAGACTAATCCGGGGCTATACAATAATAAACTCCATATATTTGTCCGTATATATGCAATCTATGTAACTCACAATATCCCCCAATAGGCAGACATATATGCACTATATATAGGATTATAAGTATCTCAATGAAGCAGGTATATCAATAAAGTAACTTCTCCATCACAGTTGCTAATATAATGATGTTACCATGCAAGTGCAGAGCTCACAATACATACTGTGCGTGCATATGAAGTCAATTAGCACATCCATATGAGGAGCTATATCAAAAAAGCAGCGCCATAGATGTGAGATCATACCTGAATGCTGCTTGGCACCCCTTGTGTATAGCCCTCATTTCTAACAGTGTTTTTCACAGATAGATCACTTCAAGAAAACTGTCCCGACAGTTCATCCCTATAGTGTAGTTTAATGTATCAAGGTGTGTGTTACAAGGTTTGTGTTGTGTTAGAAGTCTAAATATTTTTTATCTACTGTCAGTGTTGACATGAATTGTCAGAATGAGTGAAGGTCGATGCTACGGTAATTCAGGCAAACAGTAAATAGTATTGCATTGTGTATAGTCAGTGGGATCTTTTAAAACCAACACATTTATGTGTATTCTGATAGCAGTGCCCATAGAATGAGTGAAGGTCGATGCTATTGTGACATGTTAGAAACCACATATACTAAATAGCCCATTCAGGCAAACAGTAAATAGTATTGCATTGTGTATAGTCAGTGGGATCTTTAAAACCAACACATTTATGTGTGTTCTTCTTGAAGTTACAGCTCAAAGACATTTCAATCATTGACTTAATTGTGACATGCTAGACTGAAATTGAAATAAATTCAAAAAGGAAGCTTTTGCAGTATAAAATACAAATCTTATTAAGGTCTAAAATACATTATCATGGATAAAAATCCAAAAGAGTAGGATATACAGCATGCAGAAAAAATAACCAAAGTGTTGACATGAAGTTACAGCTCAAAGACATATACATTATCATGAATAAAAATCCAAAAGAGTGGGATATACAGCATGCAGAAAAATAGCCAAATGCAGACAGGTATGAACTACATTCAAATCAATATATAATAGTGCACATCTCCATATCTTATATGTTATAACGATAATAGCAGTCTATGTAACTCACAATATCCCCCATTGTCCGTATATATGCAATCTATGTAACTCACAATATCCCCCAATAGGCTGACATATATGCACTATATATAGGATTATAAGTATCTCAATGAATCAGGTATATCAATAAAGTAACTTCTCCATCACAGTTGCTAATATAATGATGTTACCATGCAAGTGCAGAGCTCACAATACATACTGTGCGTGCATATGAAGTCAATTAGCACATCCATATGAGGAGCTATATCAAAAAAGCAGCGCCATAGATGTGAGATCATACCTGAATGCTGCTTGGCACCCCTTGTGTATAGCCCTCATTTCTAACAGTGTTTTTCACAGATAGATCACTTCAAGAAAACTGTCCTGACAGTTCATCCCTATAGTGTAGTTTAATGTATCAAGGTGTGTGTACAAGGTTTGGAATTGTCAGAATGAGTGAAGGTCGATGCTACGGTAATTCAGGCAAACAGTAAATAGTATTGCATTGTGTATAGTCAGTGGGATCTTTTAAAACCAACACATTTATGTGTATTCTGATAGCAGTGCCCATAGAATGAGTGAAGGTCGATGCTATTGTGACATGTTAGAAACCACATATACTAAATAGCCCATTCAGGCAAACAGTAAATAGTATTGCATTGTTATAGTCAGTGGGATCTTTAAAACCAACACTTTTTATGTGTGTTCTTCTTGAAGTTACAGCTCAAAGACATTTCAATCATTGACTTAATTGTGACATGCTAGCTGAAATTGAAATAAATTCAAAAGGAAGCTTTTGCAGTATAAAATACAAATTTTATTAAGGTCTAAAATACATTATCATGGAAAAAAATCCAAAAAGAGTAGGATATACAGCATGCAGAAAAAAATACCAAAGTGTTGACATAAAAGTTACAGCTCAAAGACATATACATTATCATGAAATAAAAATCCAAAAGAGTGGGTTTAAAACAGCATGCCAGAAAAATAGCCAAATGCAGACGGGTATGAATACATTCAAATCAATATATAATATGCACATCTCCATATCTTATATGTTATAACGATAATAGCAGTCAATGTAACTCACAATATCCCCCAATAGGCAGACATATATGCACTATATAGGATTTAAGTATCCAATGAAGCATGTATATCAATAAAGTAACTTCCCCAACACAGATGCTAATATAATGTGTTAGCTGCAAGTGCGGGCCCCAATAATACTGTGCGTGCATATGAATCAATTAGCAATCCATATGAGAGCTAATATTAAAAGCAAGATTGTAAGTTGGCCAATCCATATTAGTTAGCGTTAGCATCAGTTGTCAACCATAGCAGCTCTCTTGATGCTAGCTATCACAGATGCTAATAAATGATGTTAGCATGCAAGTGCGGGCTCCCCAATACATACTTGTGCGTGCATATAAGTCAATAGCAATCCATTGAGCTATATTAAAAGCAGTTTGTGTATGGGCCAATCAAATTAGTTATGCGTTCATTACCATGTCAACCTAGCAGCCTCATGATCCCTAATTCAAATGATCAGCTTATCATATCAACCATGAACCCCCTTTTAACCCCTTCACAATAATGTACAGAGGGGTTTTTTATGTTTTAATACTGATAGACTATTGAACCCGGGCATTGGGCCATGTGAGATACCATATTTTTCAAAATATTGTTAAGCTATATTTCAAAATTTTGCCCTTCACAGATTTATTTTACATTATTTTTTATTTTGCTTAAGGATCGGTACAGAGGAGTTTTTATGTTTAATACTGATAGACAAATTGGAACGGACATATAGGGTCCATGTGAGACATGTTGGACAAGTCCGGGCATGTCTGGGCATGCCCCCGGACAAGTCCTGGTCACGGGAAGCCGTGGAAAAAACAATATGAAATTCAAAAACTATGTGCTGGCCGTTAACACGCGCACAGTCATCTAGAAAATATTGAGCGAGTTGCTTAAAAAACCCCTCAAGGCATGTTAATGTTAAGTTCCCGCTATGAGCTACACACATGACCCGCTGTATAGCCTGGGATGCGTAGCGTTTCTTGCAGGCCAAGCCATTTTTAAAGACGCTAAGACCATCAGATATAAAAGACAGGCTGTTGAGACTGTCCGGCCTTTTTGGTACATACCCACTCCTATGCAGCGATATTGAGTACCTTCAACAAAAATCAGGTACAAACTTTTTAAATACCTGTGTTTCGGACCCTCAGCCCATGCCAGAAGCACTCTGTGCCATGTACTCTAACCATAATATTCGATTTTGATCAGATTCAACAAAAAAATGGGTGCAACTTTTTACCATACCTGTGTTTTATAACGAATCACGGGCCCCTACAGCGCAGCCCAAAGGTAGTTTAATGTAGGGGGCAAACAGATTATCGTGGTGCTTGGAAAAACCACATTTCATGATGGTGCTGATCCGTGTCATTTTTTAAACATTTCAGCCATAAATGCACCACAGACACTTATGCTGTACCAGCACCGCTCAGCTAGCGTTTTTTTAGCTAAAAAAGACCCTTATTTCCCTATATTCATTATAGTACGACTGGTACATACCCACTCCTATGCAACGATATGATAGCGTTAAACAAAAAATCAGGTACAAACTTTTTAACATACCGTGTTCGGACGCTCTGCCATACCAGAAGCACTCTGTGCCATGTACCATAGCCCAAAAATAATCGATTTGATCAGTATTCAACAAAAATTGGGTGCAAACTTTTTTTTTTTGCATGCTGTGTTTCTGACTCCCATGTCGTACCAGAAAGACCTATTTGGCACAGGCCTACACCTATGCAGGGGTTTTGACCACTACTCAACAAAAATGGCCAAACTTTTTAACATATCTGTGTTTCGGACTATCATGTCTTTGCAAAGGGCACCCTGTCCATGTACTCTAGCCATAATATCGTTTTTTGATCACCATTAAAACAAAAAAATTGCGGCATGTTGGACGTGTCCCGGCCTATTTTGGCACATGATAAATGTTTCTGACTCTCATGTCATCCCAGAAGAACCCTGTGCCATGTACTCTGACCATAATATTCCACAACGGGTAGGGAACTAATAGCTTTGTTTTCTCAGGTATTTAAAAAGTGTGGAAAACTGAAAATCCCCCGACCTGTGGTAATTTAGTGGAACCATATAGACAAATCGGGTACGTCACACACGAGACCACGACACCTCGGGCTATCACATTTACCATTAGTTTTCAAAAATCAGCCCTTAAAAAAAAAGTAAGAATCGTAGTTGTCCTGTTGTGGTCTATAAATGTATAGTTTGAAAAATTACCGTTTTTAAAGAACAGTAAAAAGGCGTGCGTACAACTATAACCCCAAAACTCTCACCCTATCACAACCCATCTAAATGTATAGTTTGAAAATTTACAGTTGCTAAAGAACAGTAAAAAGCATGCGTGCAACTATCAACCCCAAAACTCTCACCACTATCACAACATATTGCCTAGATGCGCCCAGCGAGAATTTCCGTATGGGTTCAAGAGCTCCCTGCTATGCCCGAATGTTTGCTCGTGGAGCTGGCATTTCCAGTGACACAAAGTTGTGTAAATGCGCAGGGGCACGTGTACGACCCCCCTGGGGGGAATGCGTGATCATTTTAATTATTTTCAATTCATAACCACACGTTCTCAGGCAGACAGGTTTATTTCACAGAAGTTACTGTACAGTTGCATAATCTTTGTTTAAAATCATACATTTGCATAATTTTGTTTAAAAATCGCACGTCGCAATAATGTGGGGTGTTGGCATGCCTTACGTCTTTATACGGGTCCAGAAAGATTTTAGTCTGTTCTGCGAGGTTTTTTATGCACGTACTGTGCAGACATGTCAAGAACATTTTGGTGTGTTCACCATCATTACGGGTGTTGGTGTGTAAGGCGATGACCTCATCCTTTGCTTCTTACTTCACGCCGGGCGATACCGCGCGTTTCTTTGGTGCTAAGCTCGGCTGAATTGGGCTGGGCTTCCGCGTTGCTTTTGCAGATTTGTACTTGACACAGACGTTATTCTTAAGCCGACTACTCTCAGCATTCCCGGGGTGCTCGGTTTTGGGGCGTCGTTTTCTTCACGATTGCGACACACCGTGCGAAAGAGGCTCCGTTCTACCTCCGTTTGTTCTCAAATCCAAATTGCGTGCTGCAAAACCGCGAATACGATCCTCCGAACTAAAAAAAGATACGTGGTGTAGTTTTAACCCTAAGTGGGGGGATATGGAAGAGCTACATGAGCCACTTTACTTGATTCAACGCGATATTTTTAAAGCTATAGCAGCGATTATCTGTGAAACCCATGCATGATTTTTTGTATAAGTACCATTTAGGGGCCTAGACATATATACTTACAAATATGCCCCGGGTGTTGATCTACGGAATCTGAATTAACGACTCCGCTGCTGGGGCGCCGCCTTTGGGGTGTTTTTCCCCAAACTGAACCTCCGGGCTCTTTAGCGCGTAAATAAAATATAGCATAAAAAATGCGCACAAACCATTCACAAAACTAATTGACCACGTAAATAAAAATATCACTAGTTACCCCCAGAAATTTTTATCTGCGGTAAAAGTACAACTTAGAGATGCGTAGACATATAGCTTACAAGTATGAACTGTAGTGTTGTTCAGAGATTGGTGAAAATTAAACGGTGTGGGGGCTCGGGCGTTTTCGTATGGGTGGGGTTTTTTTTCAAGCTGCGCCTCCTGCTGTTAGTTAACATCTGTAAATAAAATATAACTATTACTCGCCACAGAAATGTATCTAGCGGCCACACGCACAAAGCTAATACAGGGTAAAGATGTTTGGGGGGTTCTGTCGTGAAAATTCTTCTACAATATTGCATCAACGCGGTTAGCCCCCATGATCCCTCTGTAAAAAAGAATGGGATGTTTTTTCTGCCCTTAGCTGGGGGCAGTGACAGAGGGCGTGTTCTCTCTGCTTTGCCCAAATAAATACGGGTTTGCCACAAGCAATACAGTTCGCATTGTTCACAACTCACAGACCACAAATCCGATCTGAACAGGACTTTAGTGAGTATTTTTTACGGATTCGTTTTTAATTATATTTAATTAGTATAGTTTAAGTGTTTTTTTGCAGAATAGGGTTTACCCTTGTTTTCTTGTTGGTCTTTGAGCTAAAGTGCGTATTTTTATGTCTTTTGTTTCAGCTATATTTAAGTTTGTGTAGTGTTTCATGAATAGGTTACCGTGTTTTCATAGTTGATCTTTGAGCTAAAGTGCGTATTTTTATGTCTTTTGTTTCAATTATATTTAAGTTTGTGTAGTATTTGCTGAAAGGTTAAGCGTGTTTTCATAGTTGATCTTTAGAGCTAAAGTGGTATTTTTATGTCTCGTGAATTTCCACCCTTTGTTTCAATTATATTTAAGTTTGGTAGATTTGCAAAGAACAGCTTAGTTGTGTTTTCATCTTGATTTTAGAGCTAATGCAATTTTTGTCTTTTGTTTCAATTATATTTAAGTTTTTTGTAGTATTTGCATGAATAAGGTAAGCGGTTTTCATGTTGATCTTTAGAGTAAAGTGCGTATTTTTTTGTCTCGTGAATATCCACGTTTGTTTCAATTATATTTAAGTTTGTGTGATTTGCATGAACAGCTTAGTTGTGTTTTCAACTTTTCTTTAGAGCTAAAGTGCTTTTTTTATGTTCGTGAATATCCACGTTTGGTTTTTTAAATTTTATTTAAGTTTGTGTATTTTTGCATGAACAGCTTAGTCGTGTTTT
>JARQOD010000005.1:414373767-414575234 GCA_033576555.1 Oophaga sylvatica
CTGAGCTTGAGGAGGAGGTATTGGAGGCTCAGGGGACGCCCCTGTAGGACCTCCAGGGAGACTGTTTGTTCCAAATCAGTTGCGACAAAAGGTGATCGAGGCACACCATAATTCAGCTTTGGCAGGACACCCAGGGAGTAAAGCAACTGAGGATCTCCTCTCGCGCCGGTTTTGGTGGCCTAACTTACATAGGGAGGTGGTAACTTTTGTCGCGTCCTGCGAGGTTTGTGCGCGCTCTAAGACCCCACATACCCGTCCGTCGCGGACCCTCTTACCTTTGAAGATCCCGGAGCGTCTGTGGACTCATCTGTCTATGGACTTCATTACGGACCTCCCGCCATCTTCGGGTAAAACAGTCATACTCGTTGTAGTGGACAGGTTCAGCAAGATGGCACATTTTATCGCTCTTCCTGCTCTTCCTAATGCTAAAACTCTTGCACAGGTGTTTATTGGGAGATTGTAAGGCTTCACGGGTACCCTCCGATGTGGTGTCGGATCGGGGGTCTCAGTTTGTGTCCAAATTCTGGAAAGCATTTTGTACACGGCGGGGGATGCAGTTGTCATTTTCATCGACTTTTCACCCGCAGACCAATGGTCAGAGAGAGCGTCTGAACCAGAGCTTGGAGACATATCTCCGGTGTTTTGTGTCAGAGAACCAGGAGGACTGGGCTTCTTTCTTGCCTCTGGCGGAATTTGCTCTAAATAATAGGCGGAGCGAGTCCACTGGTAAGTCCCCGTTTTTTGGGGCATATGGTTTTCACCCCCAGTTTTGTACTTTCAATAGGGGGGGCTCTTCTGGGGTTCCTGAGGAGGAACGATTTTCGTCGTCACTTGCTTCAGTGTGGAGAGGAGTGCTGAATAATCTGAGTACTATGGGGAACCGATACAAACGTATGGCTGATAGGAGGAGAGTGTCTGGTCCGGACCTAAGTGTGAACGATCTGGTATGGTTGTCTACCAAAAATATAAAACTTAAGGTTCCCTCCTGGAAACTGGGTCCCAGGTTCATCGGGCCATACAAGATCAGTGCTATAATTAATCCGGTTGCATTCCGTCTTGACCTCCCTCCTACATTTAAAATTCATAATGTGTTCCACAGATCGTTGCTTAAGAGGTATGTGGTGCCGGTGATAACTTCACCTTTACCTCCTCCTCCTGTGGTGGTCAATGGTAACTTGGAGTTCCAGGTGTCGAGTCATCGATTCACGTCTGAATCGCCAGTCCCTTCAGTACCTTGTTCATTGGAGGGGGTATGGTCCTGAGGAGAGGACGTGGGTTTCTGCGTCGGATATTAACGTAGACCAATTGGTTCGGGCCTTCCACACTACTCACCCAGATAAACCCGGCCCTGAGGGTCCGGAGGCCCCTCGTAGAAGGGGGGGTACTGTCACGGGTGTGTCGCTGCGAAGATCGTCGCGATTGCACACCCTGACTTCTCACAGCTGAGTTTCTGGTGCTGGGTGTTTTTCGTCAGAGAGGGAGTTAATTCTTCCTCTCTCTGTGCTGGACTAGACCAGCCTCGCTCAGCTGCAATTAATGTTGTGGTAATTGGTTTCCTTCAAATACCTGCCTGTCTGCTGGGGAAGTGTCGGTGAAAGCATTCATGCAGACCAGCAGAGCGGATCGTTGTATGGTGAAGGCTGAAGTTAAGAGTACCTGTGTGGTCTTTTTTCCCCTCCTCGCTTTATCATTTTTCTCCGTACCCGTTGGTGTCCCCTCTGTTTCCTGTGGTATGACTTTTGTATGCAAGGTGGATTTTAGTTTACCCCTTGTACTGTCTCGTTCGTTTATTACTGTGTTTAGGCATATACCTACCAGTCCCCGGTGTTGTGATCAGGGTCCTTCTCAGGACTGGATCACTGAGGTTCAGGGATCCTCAGGAGGTAGGGATTACGCTGGCGGCCTGGACTTCTGTACCATCAACAGTACCTCCAGGTAGAGGGATTAGTCAGGACCCCAGCTTAGGGTCAGCATAGACCCCAGACCTCCTGTATGCAGTAACAGCGTGACAGGCGCAGGAGCAAGTACAAGTAAGCACGAGCCCTGTCGTTCCTCCGGGCAACAATGGTCACCAAAAGGTAAATATTACACACCCCATGTAAAAAAAAAAAAAGTTAACATGTCTAACTAGGTTTTTTTTTTTCAGCCAGGGCCATTCAATATCACTATATTAATTGTATTTTTTTTCTCTTTATTCCACAGAACGGTGACCAGGACTCAAGAGCCTGCAGAGTTGGACCCTTCTGGAGAAATCCCTCATGAGTCCGCCACCGAGTGACACTTCGACAGCCCCGGCACATCTGCAATTTCCCAGCCTTCCCTGACACGTGAGCCCTCTGTCCCCTCCACCAGCGCTGGAGCATCGTGGCCGCCTGCATGGCACGAGTCTACTGGTCAGGAGATAGCTTTCCCTTTACCCTACCCTTCTGCCGCTGCCACCTCTAGTACACCTGTGGCTACTGGGCGTCAGCGGCAGAGGGGTCAGGAAAGGAACCATGCGCCCGAGTTATTGCATCTGAATGCATCTTTCCAGAACTGTCTTAAAGTCTTGTCAGAGCAAATGGCCGCAGGCTTTAATCAGCTCAACACCAGCATTCTGGAGATAAAGACACTTCTGCAAACCATGCATTCAGAAGCAAGAAGTTCTCCAAACCACAGCTTTTTTTGGTCTGTAGTCGAGCGCATGGATACGCTATCTCCTAGCCAGCAGATGCATGTAATGCATTCTTGCCACGCTGCTCTAGCGCAGGTTACCTCCCATCCTCCTCCACCCACTCCAGTAGTTCCTCCCACACCTGCCCCCCGCCAGCCACTGTCCCTCCTCTCCCTCCTATTCAATAACAGCAACCTCCCCAGTACCAGCAACCTTCCCACTTCCTGCAACCTGACAAACATCCTTCCCCATACCACTTATAATAAACATTTTTTGACATTGAAAAAAAAAATTTTACTAAACATTTTTGACATTGAAAAAAAAATATGTTCATAAACATTTTTATTGAAAATACAATAAATGTAAAATTGGTTGATTAAAATTGTTCTCTGTCATTTATTTCTAAGGTAAAATAAAGGTAACTTTTATTGGGTATACAAAACCAGGTATATAACTTTGGGTAAAAGGTAAATTAATTTTACCTTTTGGCCACAGTTGTGTCCTTGGTTGTGTATTAGCCAAAGTATTTCACCTGTTAACCAAAGTTGTGTACCTTGTTAGGTAATCCCCTAACAAGGTACACAACTTTGTTAAAAGGTGAAATACAAAGTTGTGTACCTTGTTAGGTAATCCCTAACAAGGTACACAACTTTAGTTAAAAGGTGAAATACTTTGAGTAATACACAACCAGGGACACAACTTTGGCCAAAAGGTAAAATACTGTAGATAATCCACAAAAAGGTAGACAACTTTGGTTTAAAAAGGTATACTGTGGGTACAGAAGGTACAGAGTTTGGTTAAGGTCACAGAGCTATTTTTCAAACTCTGTCATCCTGCCACTCTAGTCTTCCTTCAGGTGACAAAGTATTCTTTATTGGATACTATAAAAATATTTATTACAAACTACCAGCAACAACATTACAGGAGAAGTGTGCTCTCAAGCAAGCAGATCAAATAAATATGGCTTACCGAAGAGTCACCATTAGACGCTCCGCCGGTAAAATGGAGAAGTGGCAATAGCTGTTGGATCTTATGAGGTGTCCAATTCGCTTCACCAAGAAATCAAAGTTCTCCATTTTCATCCGAACATATGAGAAAAATTTCTCAGGGTTTCCTCATAGCTCCATGTAGAGTGTAGAATACACCCCACGCGTCATTCTCTGGGCTGTGATGGGGTGGATCCACAAACGTCGTCGCGCTGACGCATGATGCGCTGCTGTATCTTTCTCTCCTTCTCCAGAACAATCACTTTCAAACGATTCGCCTCTACTGTGAAATCCACCAAATTCTTCAAAATGTTTCCTATCACAACGTCCATCTTCTCCAGCCACTTGCTCTTCTCTCCAACCTGCACTTGCTCCTCTACAACCTGTTAAAGATGGGCTGTAGGAACAGTGTATATATAGGTTTTCAGTAGCCAATCACGTTTGGAAGCCACCAAGGGGCGTTTTTAAAAACCGGATACGTCGCAATCAGCCGAAAAACGGATAAACGGATTCGTTTTTTGGTCGGATCCTCTAGACAATCCGGCAGAAAACCGGATCCGTCGCATCCGTTTTTACATAATATTTGCCGGATTCGGGGCTCCGGCGCGACGCCGGATCGCGCCTGATGGCAAAAAACGGATGTGTGAAAGTAGCTAAAAAGAAATATGACAGCTAAATGTTTTTTTGTTTTTTTTTAATGTTGGGTGGTTAGTTTATGTAGCTTAAAATAAAATAATACGAAGACTATAATACACTGCTCAAAAAAATAAAGGGAACACTTAAACAACACGATATAACTCCAAGTCAATTACACTTCTGTGAAATCATCCTGTCCGGTTATGAAGCAACACCGATTGTGAATCAATTTTTCCGGCTGTTGGGAAATGGAAAACAAACAGGTAGAAATGATCGGCAATTAGGAAGACACCCCTATAAAGGAGTGGTTCTGCAGGTTGGTGGTCACTTTTGCATTTTGTCATTGCTCTCATCCTTAGAGGTACTGTACAGTAGCATGAGGCAGTGTCTACAACCCACAGAAGTTGCTCAGGAAGTGCAGCTCATCCAGGATGGTACATTAATGCAAGCAGTGGCAAGTAGGTTTGCTGTGTCTGTCAGCGTGGTGTCCAGACGATTGAGGCGCCAACAGGAGACAGGCCAGTACACCAGGAGACGTGGAGGGGGCCGTAGGAGGGCAACAACCCAGCATCAGGACCGCTACCTCCGCCTCTGTGCATGGAGGAACAGGAGGAGCACTACCAGAGACCTGCAAAATGACCTCCAGCAGGCCACAAATATAATGTGCCTGCACAAACGGTTAGAAACCGACTCCATGAGAATGGTCTGAGCGCCCGACGTCCACAGATGGGGGTTGTGCTCACAGCCCAACACCATGCAGGACACTTGGCATTTGACAGAGAAGACCAGAACTGGCAAATTCGCCACTGGCACCCTGTGCTCTTCACAGATGAGAGCAGGTTGACACTCAGCACATGTGACAATCGTGACAGAGTCTGGAGACGCCGTGGAGAGCGATCTGTTGCCTGCAACATCCTTCAGCATGACCGGTTTGGCAGTGGGTCAGTAATGGTGAGGGGTGGCATTTCTTTGGAGGGCCACACAGCCCTCCATGTGCTCATCAGAGGTAGCCTGACTGCCATTAGGTACCGAGATGAGATCCTCAGACCCCTTGTGAGACCATATGCTAGTGCGGTTGGCCCTGGGTTCCTCCTAATGCAGGACAATGCCAGACCTCATGTGTCTGGAGTGTGTCAGCACTTCCTGCAAGAGGAAGGCATTGAAGGTATGGACTGGCCTGCCCGTTCCCCAGACATGAATCCGATTGAGCACATCTGGGACAGGATGTCTCGTTCCATCCACTAATGTCATGTTGCACCACAGACTGTCCAGGAGTTGACGGATGTTTTAGTCCAGGTCTGGGAGGAGATCCCTCAGGAGACCATCCGCCATCTTATTAGGAGCATGCACAGGCATTGTAGGGAGGTCATACAGGCACGTGGAGGCCACATACAATAGTGAGCATCATTTTGACTTGTTTCCACTTTAATTTTGTCTTGTTTTGATTTTCATTTTGACTTGTTTCCACTTCCATTTTGGGGGTCTCTCCAAATCCAGGCCTCCATTGGTTCAAAGATTTAATTTCCATTGATGATTTTTGTGTGATTATGTTGACAGCACATTCAACTTTTCAACTCAATGAGAATATTTCATTCATTTAGATCTAGGATGTGTTATTTGAGTGTTCCCTTTATTTTTTTGAGCAGTGTAGTTTCAAAAATCCCATTTTCAACACAAACTTTGCTTAAAATCAGGTATTCTATTGAAAAGGTAGTCAGATTTACAATGCATAAAGATCAATGACAATTTGGTGATCATTATGTACAGTTTTGCCAACTGGGCAATATATAATAGCTACTCTTGTTTCAGCTGGGCTAATGCAGTTATTGTTAAATGCTGCCTACTAGTATTGGAGACATTCAAAACACTCATTGAGATCCCTGGGTCCAATTATATTAAGAGAAAACCTAATAATTAGGGATTGTAGGGGATAAACCTTCAATTCACTATATGTACCCATTTGTTTTATCAGACAGTACCTGCAGTGCCATGCCTGGGCAACTACTTGGAAAAGGATCATGGCTCATTATATTTAAAAGACCAAAGCCCCTCTGACATGTTTGACCTCTCAAACCCTTCCCTCCACTAAGCTCTGAGTCATTTCCGTGATACAGATTTAGTACTTTTTCATTAGGCCTCTTTCACACTTCCGTTGTGTGACGTCCGCCCATCCGTGAAAATGGCGGATCGAGAGAGAGAGAGAGAGAGAGAGACACCCCGGACACTGTTTTCTGCATTTTACTATGGTTTTCAATAGAGGCGACGGATCCGCAGGCGGATTCCGTCAAAAACGGATGCTGGCGGATCCGCCGCCCATAGGCGGCCATTGTACAAAATGGCGGATGCGGCGGATCCGCCGTTGTCCGCCATTTTGACGGTGAAAAAAAACGTTACATTGGACTTTTTTTTAAATGACGGACGCCAACTTTTTGGCGGATCCGTCCAAAAAATGACCTAACGGACGACCATCCGTCAAAATCCGTCACTAATGCAAGTCTATGGGAAAAAAACGGATCCGCCAAAAAAAATGGCGGATCCGTTTTTTTCACATTTTGACGGATTTTGACTGACGTCGCACGACTGAAGTGTGAAAGAGGCCTTAGTCATCCCTTTTGCTTTATGTGATGGTATACACAGTATTACTTTCTTTAAAGTTTATAACATCTTTGCATATTTTTTTCTACAGTTTGCCTACCTTTCTGGATTAAATACATAAAATTTAATTGCTCCATTCCTGTTCCTCTGTAAATCGCATCCCTTAAGACATATGCTACCTGTAACGGGTGTCCAATCGGCCTGTATAAACGATTGGTGGTGGCAGCTGCTTGTTCCTTTTGTTATTGTGGAGTAAGTAGTGAACATACCACCAGGATGCAAGAATATATTGATATATATTGTAGGGTTTTTACTCACTTGGGAGCGACGGGAGGCAAACAGGAGGCTTGCCTCTTTAAAAGTTCATGTGGATTTATTGCTTTATAAACCCAGAAGCAAAACAGAAAATAAACAGCCTTTAGATCAGGCAAACAAAATACAACACAATACAGGGCTCTGTTCCACCAGGCCTGTGAGCACACAGGCTGGGGAAGTGTCCAATATTCAGGCTCGCCCTGGAGTCAAACACACACAGGAGGACTTCTCCCTTCCAACACACAGACCATGTGCCAAACAACAGCCTCCATTATATAGGCTGTTAATCACACCCAGATGTGAGGAATACGGGTAGCTAGACCCGCCCTTCTCTCATAGCTGATGACACTCAGATCTACCTCCTGGCCCAGAGGTCACCTCTCTGCTGTTCAGAATCCCGGAGTATCCATCACCCATATCCTCCTTCTCCTCCCGCTTACTCAAACTCAATGTGGACAAATCTGAACTTATCATCTTTCCTCCATCTCACAGATAATCCTTACCTGACCTATCTATCACAATTAACGACATCACGCTCTCCCGCGTACCGGAAGTCCGCTGCCTCGGACTCTGCCCTGTCCTTCAAACATCACATCCAAGCTCTTTCTACCTCCTGTCGCCTTCAACTCAAAAATATTTCCAGAATCCGTCCTTTCCTCAACCCTCAATCTACTAAAATGATTGTGCATGCCCTCATCGTCTCCCGTCTCGACTGCTGCAACATACTTTTCTCTGGCCTCCCTGCTAACACCCTCGCACCTCTCCAGTCCATCCTTAACTCTGCTGCCCGACTAATTCATCTCTCTCCTCGCTACTCCTCCGCTTCTCCCCTCTGCAAATCTCTTCATTGGCTCCCATTTCCACAGCGTATCCAGTTCAAATTACTAATACTGACCTACAAGGCGATCTATAACCTGTCTCCCCCATGTGCCTCTGAACTAATCTCCCGATACCTTCCCTCACGTAATCTCCGATCCTCCCAAGACCTCCTTCTCTCCTCCACACTTATTCGCTCCTCAACCAACTGCCTTCAATACTTGTCCCGAATATCCCCCATCCTCTGGAATTCTTTTTCCCAACACGTCCGACTATCAAGCACATTCGGATCCTTCAGATGGAACCTGAAAACCCACCTCTTCACGAAAGCTTACAGCCTGCAATGACCCTGCTACCTCCTCACCGCTACCGGAGATATCGCCTCAACCAACACCGGAACTGCTGCAACCCCCCAACCTACTGTCTCCTTCCCCACCATCCGGTAGAATGTAAGCCCGAAAGGGCACGATCCTCTCCCCTCTGTATCAGTCTGTCATTGTCAGTTTGTTTACTGTAAGTGATACCTGTAATTTGTATGTAACCCCTTCTCATGTACAGCACCATGGAATCAATGGTGCTATAGAAATAAATAATAATAATAAAATAGCTACCCATAACCCAGTCCCAGGTGCAACAAACAAACCTCTTAGTGCTTGCATGCAATAGAGAAAATACTCCGGGTTATATAACAGAGACTAGCCGTCTCTGTGACACATACCTCCCATCAGCTACTCAACCATCAGCCACACACACTTAAATCTCAATATTTACATATATATATATATATATAATATATATATATATATATATACTGTGTATATATATATATATATATATATATATATATATATTACACACACACACACATATATATATACATACAGTACAGACCAAAAGTTTGGACACCTTCTCATTCAAAGATTTTTCTGTATTTTCATGACTATGAAAATTGTACATTCACACTGAGCATCAAAACTAAGAATTAACACATGTGGAATTATATACTTAACAAAAAAGTGTGAAACAACTGAAAATATGTCTTATATTCTAGGTTCTTCAAAGTAGCCACCTTTTGCTTTGATGACTGCTTTGCACACTCTTGGCATTCTCTTGATGAGCTTCAAGAGATAGTCACTGGAAATGGTCTTCCAACAATCTTGAAGGAGTTCCCAGAGATGCTTAGCATTTGTTGGCCCTTTTGCCTTCACTCTGCGGTCCAGCTCACCCCAAACCATCTCGATTGGGTTCAGGTCTGGTGACTGTGGACGCCAGGTCATCTGGCATAGCACCCCATCACTCTCCTTCTTGGTCAAATAGCCCTTACACAGCCTGGAGGTGTGTTTGGGGTCATTGTCCTGTTGAAAAATAAATGATGGTCCAACTAAACGCAAACCGGATGCAATAGCATGCCGCTGCAAGATGCTGTGGTAGTCATGCTGGTTCAGAATGCCTTCAATTTTGAATAAATCCCCAACAGTGTCACCAGCAAAGCACCCCCACACCATCACACCTCCTCCTCCATGCTTCACGGTGGGAACCAGGCATGTAGAGTCTATCCGTTCACCTTTTCTGCGTCGCACAAAGACACGGTGGTTGGAACCAAAGATCTCAAATTTGGACTCATCAGACCAAAGCACAGATTTCCACTGGTCTAATAGTCCATTCCTTGTGTTCTTTAGCCCAAACAAGTCTCTTCTGCTTGTTGCCTGTCCTTAGCAGTGGTTTCCTAGCAGCTATTTTACCATGAAGGCCTGCTGCACAAAGTCTCCTCTTAACAGTTGTTGTAGAGATGTGTCTGCTGCTAGAACTCTGTGTGGCATTGACCTGGTCTCTAATCTGAGCTGCTGTAAACCTGCGATTTCTGAGGCTAGTGACTCGGATAAATTTATCCTCAGAAGCAGAGGTGACTCTTGGTCTTCCTTTCTTGGGCGGTCCTCATGTGAGCCAGTTTCTTTGTAGCGCTTGATGGTTTTTGCAACTGTACTTGGGGACACTTTCAAAGTTTTCCCAATTTTTCGGACTGACTGACCTTCATTTCTTAAAGTAATGATGGCCACTCGTTTTTCTTTACTTAGCTGCTTTTTTCTTGCCATAACACAAATTCTAACAGTCTATTCAGTAGGACTATCAGCTGTGTATCCACCAGACTTCTGCACAACACAGCCGATGGTCCCAACCCCATTTAAAAGGCCAGAAATCCCACTTATTAAACCTGACAGGGCACACCTGTGAAGTGAAAACCATTCCCGGTGACTACCTCTTGAAGCTCATCAAGAGAATGCCAAGAGTGTGCAAAGAAGTCATCAAAGCAAAAGGTGGCTACTTTGAAGAGCCTAGAATACAAGACATAATTTCAGTTGTTTCACACTTTTTTGTTAAGTATATAATTCCACATGTGTTAATTCATAGTTTTGATGCCTTCAGTGTGAATGTACAATTTTCATAGTCATGAAAATACAGACAAATCTTTGAATGAGGTGTGTCCAAACTTTTGGTCTGTACTGTATATATGGCGAGTCCAGCAAATATTTTTTTTATCATTGCAATTAAATAGATTGCACACCATTTGGTCTTTACAGTAAAATTTACGGAATTCCAGGACCCATTCAAAGCTTACAGAGACACAGAGCAACCGAAAAAGAAATTCCTTCTAGAAATTATTACTCACAGAGGGAGGCATGCCCCTAAGAGACATTTGCAGATTATAAAACTTGGTCTTGCTAACAAAACCGTTGTCCTGCAATTGCGCATATTGTGCAATGAAAAAACTGTACTGGAATGGAGGATCAAAACATTCAAGATGGGGAGGAAAATGCAGCCAACTATATGGCAAACCTGAGATTGTTCCAAAGATGAAAGAACACCAGCAGGGCTAGAATGACAGATTTATCTTTCAAGAAGACTGGTCGCACAAGGTCCATTTAGCTATATCAATCCCTATATGAGGTACGAATGTGCCATTAGAAGTAGTACACCATAACAGGCTTTACACTACTGGGCCCATTAAAATATGGAAAATAAAAATATGATTTAAAAAAAAAAATACCCTACCACACAATTTGTGGGCCTTAATGACAATTTAATGAGAACATTTTTGATAGATCTCAAAATAGGGGGTGACCCAAAGGCTAGTTGTGATGGACACATGGTGCAATACTAATGGGATTCACTCATCCTACTGTAACTACTACACCAGCATCTCTTTTTGGGACAATTTTAGGTGAAAGTAGCAGGGATGATGTGAATAAAATGGTGCTCCGAAAGACACTAGACATCTTCAGACTCTAAGACTGCCTCCTGCGCCCTCAAGTCAATTAGCAGAGACTAGACAATTTTCTCTTGGAACTGGAGTGCTCTTGCACATTTTATGTACATTTGATACCATATTTGGCGTGCAACAAATGAATTGGTGGAAGGAAAAATGACCTTTGAGGATCATAAGGAACTGGTCAACTGCAACATTTTGCGCAGCGCTATAGGAATTTAAAAATGTTTTAGGATGGAAATTAGGTGTCTCAGTTTATTAAGGTGATCATAGTTTGGATCATTTCTTGGAAAGGCTTGGGAATAATCACTAAAATTAAGAAAATCACAGGGTTTCCTAACGGGTTTAGGACTTGACAGCTGCAAATCCAGAGGTACAGTGGACAGATTTTGTTGCCCTGTAGGAGCAGGAGTGTTTTTTGTTATTTCACCAAATTCATGATGAGGTTAATGCCCTGAATTGTTTTTTTGGTTATTTCAGAGACACTTCTGCAGATCCATGGACGGGCATGGAACAACGTGGGTTTAGGTAAATATATTGTTGTGCATATAAATGTGGTTACTGGGCAAGTAATTGTAGGACTTCTTGAGTGACAAATTTGAAAAAAAAATTAGTGGGAGTAAAATTGGTGACAAACTTTTATACCAGGGGTTGCTGAAAACTGGGGAAATTTGCAGGGAAAGGATTTGTCAGGAAACCACAATGGAGGGGGGGGGGACTTCAGAACTTGGTTCTGCTTCTGACATCTACCGACTGCTACCATCGAGCTGTGTGATCCCGTGAAGGGAGAGGAGTTGTCACTGGCTGAAGACAGTTCTGATTGAGAAGCACGATCTCATTTCTGGAACTAGAGCAAAGCAAGATGTACGCCTGCTCCACGGTGAACATTATGACGGCCATTATTGTATTTTTCATACCTGCCTAACAAAGAGAAACCTAAATCTAGTCTAACAATACTGATTTTTTTTAAATTATTAATTCATTTTTAATTTTGAAAAAATGTGCTAACTGGAAAGGAAAAAAATGTATAAAATGAAAAAAAAAATGTTATCTGTTTAGGGGCTGATTGGGAGATTACAGAAAGATTTATCATAAATCGATCCTAAAAGTTGGTTGTTCTTTCACTGACAGGACCACATCTCTCTTCTGTCCCAGAACAACTACAAGTTGAGTAGAGAGAGGCACAGCCCAAGTACTGTCCTGTTCAAAAACATTCAGGGTGTTGGTCACTGTGATAGGAAGATGTGTGTGCGTGTGTGTGTGTGTGTGTGTGTAATGATGACACCGGTACAAAGGTATCAAGGGGACTTGGGAACATTAATGTCACGCTGTATAGCAGATATATATATGTGATGACAATAATCTATATCAAAAGGGCAACATACTATATAACATGCGCATAGCTATATGATAACATAGATTTACCTGACAGAAAGTCCAGTGGGTCAAAACGGAATCCGTTATACGCTGTCTCCGGCTAGAGGGTGACCGGGGTCTAAGCTGACCCTAACTGGGGTCCTAACTAATCCTCAACCTGGAGGTACTGTTAAAGGTACAGAGGTCCAGGCCACCAGCGTAAACCCTGTCTCCTATCAATCCCTGCCAACTGTATTTCTAGTCCTAAGAAGGACCCTGAATACCACCAAAGGGAATGACCAGGTAATGGTTAATGAACAGAAAGACAAACAAGAAAGATAAGAAATAAAGTAAATAAAGTCTTACATACAACACTCACACACAGTAGGAACACCTTAGGTCTCAGAGATAAACTATAAGCTGTAAGAGTAAAAACAACTAAGGAGCTCTTAGCTTAAGTATTCCCAGAACCGATCCAGTCTGCTAAACTATATGAATGCTTTCACCGGCATCAAACACCCAGACTGGCAGGAATATAAAGGAAACTAATTAGAACATAATCCAAAGCAGCTGGGCGAGGCTGGACCTAGTCTTAGCAAAGAGCTAGGTAAAATTAACTCTCTCATTACCAAACACAAAGAAACAGCAGCTCAGCTGTGAGAAGTCAGAATGTGCAATCGCGACGATCTTCGTGGCGATGCACCCATGACAGTACCCCCCCTTCTACGAGGGGCCTCCGGACCCTCATGACCAGGTCTGTCCGGGTAAATTGTGTGAAAGGTCCGAACCAATCGATCTGCGTTATCATCAGACGCAGGGACCCACGTCCTCTCCTCAGGACCATACCCCCTCCAATGAACTTCCACGTTATCATTGACTACCACTGAAGGAGGAGGTAGAGGTGACGGTATGACTGGTGCCACATACTTTTTAAGTAATGACTTGTGAAACACATTATGAATTTTAAATGTAGGAGGGAGGTCCAGACGAAATGCCACAGGATTAATTATGGAACTGATCCTGTATGGCCCGATGAATCTGGGACCCAACCTCCAGGAGGGAACTTTAAGTTTTATATTCCTGGTAGACAACCACACCAGATCGTTCACCCTCAGATCTAGACCAAAAACTCTCCTCCTATCAGCCATCCGTTTGTAAGGGTTCTCCGTAACCTTCAGTCTTAAGCGATCTGGAACTATCAGTCTCCCTGGAAGTCCCACAGGGGCGTCCCCCTGAGCCCCCAATACCTCCCCCTCAAGCTCAGAGCATACAGCTGACACTACAACTCCCTCCTGAGGAATAGGAACCGGATCATCCGTCTTCCCGACCCCTGGGAAAGTACGAGATAAGGCATCAGGAAGCAACTTTATTGAGAAGTCATATGTGCGATGAGGAGGTAACTCTTTACACCCCTCCTCTGAGAACTTCTCCCAAAAGTCCTCCAGAAAAGGAGGCAAAGTCCTAGGCACAACCGCACCGATGACCGTGCTCATGCAGTTATTCTTGCAAAATTCACCCCACTGGCTTATCTTTCTGGATTGCCAATCAATCACTGGGTTATGTTTAGCCAACCAAGGAAGTCCCAACACAATAGGAGCAGGCAGACCCTCCAACACATAACAAGACAATTGCTCTTTATGTATTGCCCCTACTCGAAGATCTATGTTATGAACAGCTTGTACCAAGCTACCTTGACCAAGAGGTCTAGAATCAATAGAGAGTATAGGGACCGGTTTGGCCAATACACTCAGTTGCATACCATGCACCTGGGCAAACCGAGTGTCCACCAAATTAGCCCCGGACCCACTATCAAGAAAAACAGAAATCCTCTCAGTTCTAGTACCAATCACCACCTCCGCAGGCACGAGAAACTGAGAGGGATTTGGGGACGAAATACACACTCCCAGGTTAACTCCTTGGTTCAAAGAGGTCCGGGATGGACACCCCCCAACATAATGTCCCTCTCTCCCGCAAAAGAAACACCTTCTAGTCTTGCGGCGCACCGCTGATTCCCTCCTACAAAATGATGTCCCTCCCAACTGCATGGGTTCCTCAGAACAGACCAGGGGAACCTCAGTATAAGGGACCTTAGTAGTAGGTGGAGTCATCACGGGAGGCGGAGTTACCTCGCGTCTTCCCCGAAGACGTCTATCAATGCGAATAGCGAGGGCCATAGCAGCCTCCAGTGATGGAGGAGAATCATACTGAGCTAACACATCCTTTAATTTGTCAGACAACCCTTGACAAAACTGGCTCCTAAGAGCTGGGTCATTCCACTGAGTATCTGTTGCCCATCTACGGAACTCAGAAGAATATTCCTCCGCTGGACGATTTCCTTGCCGTATTTTACGTAACCTTGTTTCAGCAAGGGAGACTCGATCCGGATCATCATATACCAGACCCAGGGCAGTAAAAAATCGATCCACTGACTGGAGATCTGGGGAGCCTGGAGGAATAGAGAACGCCCAAGATTGAGGATCCCCTTGTAAGAGCGAGATAACAATTCCCACCCTTTGCTCTTCACTCCCAGATGACCGAGGCCGCAGCCGAAAGTACAATTTACATGCCTCCCGGAAAGTAAAAAATTTGTCCCGCCCACCAGTGAACCTGTCCGGGAGAGCAACCTTAGGTTCAGATCTGGTTTGCTCCGGGGGGGACAAAACCTTGGACTTAATGTCTGCCAACTCCATGGACAATCCCTGCAACTGCCGGGCCAGCTGGGCTACTGGATCCATGATAGCTGGGGAGAATCTTTAGTATGGCCGGTGAAAATGTCACGCTGTATAGCAGATATATATATGTGATGACAATAATCTATATCAAAAGGGCAACATACTATATAACATGCGCATAGCTATATGATAACATAGATTTACCTGACAGAAAGTCCAGTGGGTCAAAACGGAATCCGTTATACGCTGTCTCCGGCTAGAGGGTGACCGGGGTCTAAGCTGACCCTAACTGGGGTCCTAACTAATCCCTCAACCTGGAGGTACTGTTAAAGGTACAGAGGTCCAGGCCACCAGCGTAAACCCTGTTCCTATCAATCCCTGCCAACTGTATTCTAGTCCTAAGAAGGACCCTGAATACCACCAAAGGGAATGACCAGGTAATGGTTAATGAACAGAAAGACAAACAAGAAAGATAAGAAATAAAGTAAATAAAGTCTTACATACAACACTCACACACAGTAGGAACACCTTAGGTCTCAGAGATAAACTATAAGCTGTAAGAGTAAAAACAACTAAGGAGCTCTTAGCTTAAGTATTCCCAGAACCGATCCAGTCTGCTAAACTATATGAATGCTTTCACCGGCATCAAACACCCAGACTGGCAGGAATATAAAGGAAACTAATTAGAACATAATCCAAAGCAGCTGGGCGAGGCTGGACCTAGTCTTAGCAAAGAGCTAGGTAAAATTAACTCTCTCATTACCAAACACAAAGAAACAGCAGCTCAGCTGTGAGAAGTCAGAATGTGCAATCGCGACGATCTTCGTGGTGATGCACCCATGACAATTATTGGGACACTATTTCCCTCTCCCCTCTCATATTACATAATGTACACAGGGACAGGACAACCCCTCACTTTCTACACACAGAGAAAAAAATTCCCAAATATGCGCTTTAATTAGTCCAGGATTTTTGGTTCACCATAAACCCATATAAAAACACCTTTGAATGCACTTATCCTCTGAGGAAGCTGACAAAGCGAAACGCGTGTAAGAGGGAACAGTGGTAAATATGTCAAGTCAATCTGTACAAAAAAAAAAAAATTCTAGTCCTGTATACTATGCTCTTATGATTTACTTTTATATGTTTTAAGTAAATTCGCTCTTTCCATCTATATGCACCTCATTTTGCTCATGACACATTTGCTTATACTTTGTTTTCTGATTATTTGTCCTTCAGCATGATGTTGTGATTTTTTGCAAATTTGCTCTGTGTCTTCATATATCAGATGTGTCACATTAGCTGATGCACCACATTGGCCGATTCCTCTTTATTATGTCCCAAATCTTATACATATTACTTTATTTTTAAACTCTTTAGGAATCGGCAATTGTAATGAATCATTTATCTTTTTCACATCTACCTTATTCTGATAGAGACATCCACTAAGGACGTTTCTACCCTACTGCTGATAAGGACATCTATTCAGGGCATACTTACTAGATAAAAGTTTTATGTAGAACTCTATTTATTCTCTGGTTTATTACATTCTACCATTATCAGTGCAGCTATGCATTTATTTATTTGTATGCATGATAGATTGACTACCACGCTTGTTTTGGTGAAAATATCCCATTTAAAAATCGAGTTTTAATTGTAGGTCTTTTAAACTTTACTTAATAAAGATTAAATTATTTAAATTTTTGTATTGTGTAGTTTAATCTTTGTTGGTATTCTCATATTAGATCATGTCAGAATAAAGAGAAATTATCTTAAAAGTGGATCTCACTTTTATTATTTTTATGATTGCCGTTCATTGAATAACAGTGATCACATGATCAGGGACCGTACAGACCATCCCAGGTTGTGTTCTCCAGGATCTCCGCTTACTCCGGTAACTGAAACCCTGGTGAGGCAATGATAGAAGGCACAGGCGGTTTATTACCATCTGTGCCTCCTTTATGAAGACTCACCTGTACGTGGTTACAATCACAGAACAGAAGCAGCTAATTGCCATTGCATTTTTTTTTTCAGCTGTTCCATTTGACATTAAAATAGTTAATAAGGTGCTGCTTCATTGTGTGCCAAAAACTGATCTTAGATCTTCTGTTTGTATCAATGGTGTTGTATTTACCACAAGTGCTGATGTATAATATAGAAAGTCAGCAATTTTTGTTTTCAGGATATACACAAGTATGGAGATAGTGACAATGAACAGACTCCTTTCTAGTATTTTGAAGCATCTAATGAGCGTGTGCACACCTTGTTCTGAGCAGAATGGTCAAATGTTGCCAAAAAAAAAAAAAAAACTGTAGCCCTCCCCATTCCCATGACAAGCTGTTGCTGATGCCATGTCAGAGCTGTACTGTATAGCTTAAGAAAATCGTATGTCTCCTCCACCCGACTGCTCTTATCCACTCTCCACCATACATTTAAACGGAACCTGTCAGCTGTTTTGGCAGCTATAAACCCTGAAAGGCAGCAGCCGCATCTTATCTACAGAATTCTATAATGCTGTAGATAAGTCCCAGCTCCAGGGGCTGTCCGGTCCGATGGGTGTCGCAGGTCCGGGTCTGGCGCCTCCCATCTTCTTGATATGCCGCCCTCCTGCTGGCTTCACCGCTCCCCGGCATCGCGTTCCTGCGCAGTCGTACTTCTCTGCCCTATTGAGGGCTGAGCAAATTCCTTTGACCTTTCGCGGTGCATGCGCACTGCAGGACTTCCCTCTGCCCTCAACAGGACAGATAAGAACGCCTGCGCAGGAACGCGATGCCGGGGACCATGAAGCAAGCAGGAGGGCGTCGTCGCAAGAAGATGGGACGCACCGCACCAGCGACACCCATCGGACCGGACCAACCCCCGGGTGAGTATAATAAAACTTATTATTCTTATCTTACAGGTCGGATCGGGGACTTATCTACAGGATTAGAATGCTATAGATAAGCCCTGAAAGGCTGTGGCTACATCTTATATCGGCCAAACCTGGTGACTGGTTCGCTTTAACAAATTTGTTGAACTTTGGAGGCTGAGAAAGGGAACTTATAGGCTTCTATAAAAAGTGAGAAAAATGACATTTTACCCTGGTAACAAATATTACAAGATTCTCCATAACTCAAATACAAAGTGAAGGAGAAACCTTGGATATATAGTAATAATATTATGCTACAAATACCTTTATCACTAGGCCAGTCTCGGAATATCTGTAATGGACACTCTTCATCATCTAGTATGGTTTCTTTCACAGAAGTATCAGAATGTTGAATGCCAGAAGGTAAAATTATCTAAAAAAAAAATTTAAATATCTATATCTCAACAGATATGCAAATGCATTTTTTATACAAAAGTTTTTCTTACTTCAATAATGAATGATTATAGCAAATATACATAGCAAACTGAAAGTATTTATTAAAGTGCAGGACTTAACTTCTTGATGTCATTAGTACAGTGTAACAAGGCTTGGTAGAAGTAGAGAAAACTTTGCTTCTGACGTGTTCCTGGGGCTGGGCAGGTGGTGCCATTGTAGATTACTCCTCTATGTGGTTCCAACGAGCTTGTCATAGGACTTAGGATAAAAACCAAAACCTCAATTTGCTGCAGAATCTGGTTTGGCTGTGTAAGAAGCTTTTATCCTAAGTCACGTGACAAGGCTTATCGGAGAGTCGATATTAACTGTTAGGATTGCTACTTCCTATAGGTGGCACTAGAGTTCTAGCCCTCTTCCGCTTTGAAGAGACAGTGTGCATATTTCCCACAGGAGCATTGGGGTTTAAAAATCTCCTAACCTCAGCATGCTTGACATGTCACTCTCCGCAAGGAGAAACGTTACCCCTTTGATCTTGATCAGACGCCTCTCACCCAGCCAAGCTACATCTCACACTTCGCACTGATGAGGGGCAGTACCCCGAAAAAGTGTCTGCAAATTAAGGATAAAAGCCAAAACCGGAATCTAAGTCATGTGACAAGTCTCGTTAAAGGGTCGATATTGACTTTTAGGATTGCTACTTCCTATAGCTAGCACTAGAGTTCTAGTCATCATTGTCTCCTAAGAGACAATTTGCAGTTTTATAAGGATAAAAATAGCAATAATTGCTGCAAATTGACATCAGAGAAATAACCAGTTTCACGAGATAAAAGGTCAAAGGACAGATGGTTGCCAACCATCCTCACAATTATCTAGCTTAACTAAATTCTGACATCCACGTACTATCCAGTCCATGTGACCTGGGCCTGTCTAACAATGAATGAGATAGTACGTCATGCCCTTTAATGCGACACTGCGACTTAGGTGATCACATAAAAATTCCTACGCCATCTTCCCTGTAGGGAGATGGTGTTGGAATCCTGGGGCCTGTCCTCGACCAACCCCGCGCTGTGTCCTGCTGGTGACTTGCCTAGGATCGGAGCTGTGAGCTCCGATACTAGGCTGGTGACTAGCAACACCGGCATCACCAGGGCCAGCTCTGATTGGTGGGATCGATGTGATTATCAATCCCACCAATGACAGGTCACAGCAGCGGTATGACTGCTCTGTGACTTGTCTATCACCTGTCTCTGACCTGTGTGTGACTGCTCTGCAAGTCCTCACACTAGCTGAGGATTCCTGCAGAGCGGTCACACTGCCAGATCTCCTCCTGTGCTGGGCCTTGTGGTGCCACAGAAGCCTGTGATACCACAATCTCTGCTGAAGACAGAAGAAAGAAGACGGAAGAAAGACATTAGAAAGAAGAAAGAAGACAAGAGAAAGAACACAGAAGACAGAAGAAAGTCTACAACTGTAAGTGTTGATCCCTGCCCGATCTCTCCATCCACGCCAATCACCCCTCTTTTTACCCCTTCCACTCCCCCTTTGCGACGCCTCTGTGCGCACATTTAGCAGTGGATGAACCTTGATAAGTGACAGTTCACTTATCAGAGCACGTGCCTGCTGTTTTACACTTTTCTTTTCACAGGCATTTTTTTCTCCCGCTTTTCTTTTAGCCTTTTCTTTTCAGATAAAAGTTTACACCAATCACTACCCCCCACACACACATACAATTATAAATAAAGTACACACATCACACCATATTCACAAAAAAAATGTCCTGCCCGTCACGTTCGTCCTAACAGAGCTATTCATTGGAGAAGGCATATGCTTTACTTGCTTGCGACACTGTAAGCGAGGGAGAGGATCCCACATTTCTTTGCTTTTCGGATTCCTCATCTTCCTCCTCGGGTCATGCGGAACCGCCACACAGATGTCCAAGGACAGAAGATGAGGAAGCGCCCACCATTTCCGAAGAGGAAGATGGACCAGCGCACCCCACAGCAGATCCCGTATGGAGCTTGCCCCCCGAGCCAATGATTCCTGATTTTGTGGTAGAATCAAAAATCGAGTTTGACACCACCGGCCTCACAGAAATAGACTTTATCAAAGTATTTTTTTCTAAGGATTTTATTAACCTCATAGTGGAGCAAACTAATTTATATGCTCGTCAATTTTTGGCACAAAACACCGGTTCATCATTTTCTAACTGGACTCCTGTAGACGCAGTTGAAATGATGCAGTTTTGGGGCCTGGTCCCTCACATGGGGATTCTGAAGAAGCCAGAACTTTGGCAATATTGGAGTGTTGATATTTTATACAACACTCCAGTGTTCCAAATGGTCATGGCCCGGACACGTTTTGTGGCCATCCACAAATTCCTGCATTATAACGATAATACACAGTGTGCCCCACGAGATGACCCCAACTTTGTCCGTCTGTTCAAAGTTCGGCCAGTCATCGAACACTTCAACAAAAAGTTTGCTGAAGTGTACGTGCCAAAAAGGGACATCTGCGTGGATGAGTCCTTAGTTAATTTTAAGGGAAGGCACCGATTCCGTCAGTACCTGCCCAGCAAGAGGAACAGGTACGGAATCAAACTCTACAAACTGTGTGAGAGTATCTCAGAGTACACCCACAGGTTTAGAGTTTACGAAGCAAAGGACACCAGGTACTATCCACAAAAATCAGAGAGGCCTCCCAAAAACACTCCTTGGGCAGAAACTCAAAAGGGGTGACAGCAGAGACCAATGTAGCGACCACCTGCTGGTGGTCAAGTACAAGAGGGGTGTCCTTCTCTTTACCACCATACACAGTATCCTCAGTACTATACGAGGTACCTCTACACAGGTCTGCAAATCGGACTGTGTACTGGGGTACAACAAAAACAAGAGGGGCGTTGATCTCTCTGATCAACTCCTCCAACCGTACAGTGCTTTGAGAAAGGCCAAGGTGTGGTACAAAAAGCTGGCCGTGCACATCGTACATATGGCAATGCTCAACGCTTTCCTTCTGTCACGATGTGCACGCCACACCAATACGTCATACCTTCAGTTCCAGGAGGAAGTGGTTAAAGCCCTGATATTTGGCACTCAGGAAGTAACGGGCCCCAGCACTTCCGGAACTGAAGGTGCTCGTATCGTACGAGCGTCAGCATTTCCGGGGGTGGTCCCGTCAACTGGAAAAAAAGTTAAGCCGCAAAAAAGGTGCCGAGTGTGTTACAAAAGGGGAATACGCAAGGACACCATTTATCACTGTGACACCTGGCCCAAAAAAGCTGGCTTGTGTATGAAAGATTGCTTCAAATTGTACCACACCTCCATGCACTACTAATTTACTTAGATTTACAGGAAACAGTAGATTAGTTCCAAAAAGGAGGCACATCTAGAGAAGTTCCTTGGGGGTCGCATCTTAAATGATGTCACTTGTGGATTTTTTTTTTTTTTTACTGTTTAGGTACATCAGGGGCTCTGCAAACGGAACATGACGCCCGTAGACCGTTCCATCAAAGTCTTATCTCCAAAACCTCATTACTTCCCTTCCGAGCCCGGACGTGTGCCCAAACAGTAGTTTTCTCTCCACATATGGGGTACCAGCATACTCAGGACAAATTGGACAATAACTTTTGGGGTCCAATTTCTCCTGTTACCCTTGGGAAAATAAAAAATTATGGACTACAAAATCATTTTTGTGAGAATTTTTTTTTCTCTCCCCCGGGCATTATAAACTTTACTGAAGCACTTGGAGGTTCAAAGTGCTCACCACATATCTAGATAAGTTCCTTAAGCTAGTTTCACACTAGCGTTCGGCAGGGCTGTGGAGAGTTGCGTACTTCCTCCTTCAAGCCCCGCCCACTGCCGAACCTCTTCCTTTCAGCACCGCCTACCTCTGCATGTGTCCTGCGTACCCTATCTTTAATATTGGGTACGCAGGCCATGCGGATGCTTCCGCATGTGTCGTTTTGATGCTGCACCGACCGTAACAAAATGCAACATGTGGTGTTCGAAGGCAGCATCAAAACGATGCATGTGAAGGCATACGCATACATCCGCATGGCCTGCATACCCAATGTTAAAGATAGGGTATGCAGGACACATGCAGAGGTACGCTGCACTGAAAGGAAGTTGTGCGGCAGTGGGCGGGGCTTACGGAAGAAGTACGCAGCCCTGACGAACGCTAGTGTGAAACTAGCCTTAGTGGGTCTAGTTTCCAAAAAGGGGTTACTTGTGGGGGTTTTCCACTGTTTAGGCACATCAGGGGCTCTCCAAATGCGACATGGCGACCGATCTTAATTCCACAGACAATTTTGGTTTGAAAAAGTCAAATGGCGCTCCTTCCCTTCTGAGCTCTGCCGTGCATCAAAACAGTGGTTCCCCCCACATATGGGGTATCAGCGTACTCAGGATTAACAGGTCAACAACTTTTGGGGTTCAATTTCTCCTATTACCCTTGGGAAAATAAAAAATTGGGGACTAAAAGATCATGTTTGTGGAAAAAATATGATTTTTTTTTTCACGGCTCTGCGTTACAAACTTGTGTGAAGCACTTGGGGGTTCACAGTGCTCACAACACATCTAGATAAGTTCCTTAGGGGTCTAGTTTCCAAAATGGGGTCACTTGTGGGGGGTTTCCACTTCTTTTTTGTTTAAACTCTTTATTGAAAGATTACACAGGATAAGAATACAAACATAATTCAGTGTAAAATCAGAATAATCCATATAGTCACCGTCCATAATAACATAGATATGATATCACACTTTCAAAAATAGAATAAACAAGCAAAGAAAAAAAAACAAAACAAAAAAAAAAAAAAAAAAAGGAATAGAACATAACATTTGAAACAATGTCCAGTACAAAGTATTGTACCCTCAAATCAACAGGTTCTTTATTGGAGTTTTGAACTCGCACCAGGTCAGGTTATGGCAGAAACGCACCCTCAAGCCCACATATACCATAATCTTCATGTTCTAAAAGGGACATACATCAGAGTTTGTATCGCGAGACTGATAAAATCATAGCGTTAGGAGTCAAGTGCGTTAAGGGTGAGTCACATCACCTCTCCCAAATCTTATGGAACTTCTGGGGACATCCCCTGTTTCTATATAATATATTCTCATATGGTACTGTATCATTCACTAATTTTTTCCATTCATTAATCAAAGGAGATTTCCCTCTCATCCATCTCAATGCTATCACTTTCCTAGCCATAAATAGAACTTCACAAAGAAATATTCTATCATAGTGCACCCACATCTCCTCATCCACAACCCCCAGAATACAAAAATCCGGACTATATTCAATTGGTTTTCCGATTATCTGTTCTAATGCAGTTATTTCTTCGCTCCAATATCTTCGTATTATTCTATAATCTCAAACAAGATGCCAGAAATCTGCTCCTAATTCCCCACAGCAGGGGAGACCGTGTCAGAATCCAATCCAAATGACAATTGTTTTTCCTAAAAACAATTGTACAAAATTATTGCCAGGTCGTACAACTGATATAATGGTCAGTAATACCGTTATTCATCATGTACTCACAGTTAACTGATGCAAAGTTTGTTGAAAGGATAATACTTCTTACAGTCTTCCTCTTCTGAGTAGCACACCTAGTAAACATCTAGTCTAGAGGAGGAGCTTTAATACTAAGAATTTGCAACACATTTTCACTTTCAGTTTCATACATTGTAAGTAGGGGGGTTGGGGAAGCATGAGGTTAACCAAGTATAAGATTAGATAAGGCAGTGGAGAACAGTGACACACAAGAAGTAAAGCCTGGGTCTCACATAGCGATACACCAGTGATCCCGACAACAATCAGGATCGCCGGTGTATCGCTACATGATCGCTGCTGAGCTGCCAAACAGGCAGCTCAGGCAGCGATCAGCACAGCGACACTGCTGGGTAACATCGCTTAGTTTTATTAAAATACATATGTTATATTGCATTTCATTTTATTTTATTTTATTTCACATATCTATTACGTGGTATACTGCAGCAAAACCATGTGACATTGGTCATATTTACATTTATAAATAAAGACATCCATTTTAATGAATTAATAATAAAAAAGGAGATTTTTGTGTACTCACCGTAAAATCCTTTTCTCCGAGACGCTCATTGGGGGACACACAGACCGTGGGTGTTATGCTGCTGCCACTAGGAGGACACTGAGCAATACAAGCACAAAAGATTAACTCCTCCTCCTGCAGTATACACCCTCTGTTGGCTCAATCCTGAACCAGTTCGGTGGCAAAGCAGTAGGAGCTCATAACAGAGTGCAATATGCCAACAATTCAAATGAACAACGAGGCTACAAGTTAAAACAGGTTGGGAGCTGTGTCCCCCAATAAGCGTCTCGGAGAAAAGGATTTTACGGTGAGTACACAAAAATCTCCTTTTCTCCTTCGCCTCATTGGGGGACACACAGACCGTGGGACGTCCCAAAGCAGTCCCTGGGTGGGAACTCATCAACAGATGAAGCCTCGTGAACCTCATGCATATAACGCTTAACTAGTCAACAGACAACTTACAGATGCGCAACAGCTGATTGCAGAATCTGTCTGCCAAGAGCCGCATCTGAAGAAACTTGAGCATGAATTTGGTAATGCTTGACGAAAGTATGAAGACTGGACCAAGTCGCAGCCTTGCACACTTGTTGTGCCGAAGCCTGGTGCCGAATGGCCCAGGAGGCCCCCACAGAACGAGTGGAGTGTGCCTTAATCCCAGCCGGGATAGGCTGACCTTTAACACGGTACGCCTCTTGGATCGCAGAGCGAATCCATCTGGCTAACGTGGCCTTGGAAGCAGGAAGACCCTGTCTGCGTCCTTCCGGAAGCACAAACAGAGCGTCCGATTTCCGGAAAGGTGCCGTTCTCGAAATGTACCTTCGGAGAGCCCTCACCAAGTCTAAAGTGTGAAGGGCTTTTTCAGTACGGTGAATTGGCGTCGGACAGAATGAAGGCAAAACTATCTCCTCATTGATATGAAAAGCCGAAACGACTTTTGGCGTGAAAGACGGAGAAGTCCTAAGGACTACCTTGTCCTGGTGAAAAATGAGGAAAGGAGGTTTACAAGATAAGGCTGCCAATTCCGATACTCGTCTGATAGAGGTAATCGCCACTAGGAAGACCACCTTCCAGGAAAGAAGCGATAAGGACACTTCCGGCAAAGGTTCGAAGGGGGAGTCCTGTAAGGCACTGAGGACCAAATTAAGATCCCAAGGCTCCAAAGGCCTCTTGTAAGGTGGAACAAGATGAGACACTCCCTGAATAAAAGTCTTGACCTGAGACTTAGATGCGATCCGTCATTGGAAAAGGACGGACAAGGCAGAAATCTGGCCCTTGAGGGAAGAAAGGGCTAATCCCGAATCCATTCCTGCTTGAAGAAACTCCAGAATGGAAGGGATAGAGAAAACCAAAGGGGAACGACCTTTGTTCTCACACCAGGAAAGGAATGTCTTCCAGACACGATGATAAATGCGGGCGGAAGCCGGCTTCCTAGCATTGACCATTGTAGAGATGACTTTGTGAGAAAACCCAGCCTGAGTTAAGATCCAGGCTTCAATGGCCATACCGTCAAATTCAGCGCTTTTGAATTGTGATGGTAAATCGGACCCTGTGAGAGGAGGTCCGGCCGATCTGGCAATCTCCAGGGAACGTCTGCGACCAGACGCACTAGTTCCGCATACCACGGACGGCGAGGCCAGTCCGGAGCGACCAGAATGAGAGGAACGCCTTCTGCCTTGATCTTCCGAATCACCCTGGGGATTAACGGAAGAGGAGGAAAAATGTAAGGAAGGCGAAATTGACTCCAAGGGAGGACTAGCGCATCCGAGCCTACGGCTAGTGGATCGCGAGAGCGACTTATGAAAGTGTGAACCTTGGCATTCAGTCTGGATGCCATGAGGTCTATGTCCGGCATGCCCCATCGCTGGCAAATAAGATGGAACACATCCGGGTGCAGGGACCATTCCCCTGAGTCTAAGCCCTGGCGACTTAGGAAGTCGGCTTCCCAATTGTCCACACCTGGAATGTGAACCGCGGAGATGAGTGAGCGGTTTTTCTCGGCCCAGTGGAGAATGTGCGATACCTCGAGCATCGCTATTCTGCTCCGAGTGCCCCCCTGACGGTTGATGTACGCCACGGCCGTGGCGTTGTCTGACTGAATCCTGATGGGACGACCGGCCAGGAGATGATGGAAGTGCACGAGAGCTAACTTGATAGCTCTGATCTCTAAGATGTTGATTGGGAGACGGGACTCTGGTAGAGACCAGCGGCCCTGAGCCGTGTGATGAAGAAACACAGCTCCCCATCCGAGGAGACTGGCATCGGTGGTCACCACCAGCCAATGGACAGGCAGGAAAGATTTTCCGTGATTCAGTGATGAGGCATTCATCCACCATCTTAAGGAGCTTCTGACTGTGGGAGACAGAAGGAAGCGGCGACCTAGAGACGTTGGGTTCCTGTCCCAGACTGATATCAACTCCTGTTGAAGAGAGCGGAGGTGAAACTGGGCGAAAGGTACTGCTTCGATGGAAGCTACCATTTTCCCGAGGACCTGCATGGCGCTCCGCAGAGTATGAGGGCGGTTTAGCGACAGCAGGAGCACTCCCCGCTTCAGAGAGATAATCTTCTCTGGAGGGAGAGATACCAATCCTTGGGAGGTATCCAAAATCATTCCCAGAAAAGGAATCTTCTGAGAGGGAATGGGAAGAGACTTGTCCAAATTGACTAGCCAACCGAGTCGGGAGAGGGTGTCGATAGTGATTTCGACGCTCTCTTCGCAGGCTCGAAAAGTCGGACCTTTTATGAGTAGGTCGTCCAGGTACGGGAGGACTACCACACCCCGAGAGTGTAAAATTGACATGGCGGCCGCCATGACTTTTGTGAACACTCTGGGGGCGGTTGCGAGACCGAAAGGCAGAGCGGCAAACTGAAAATGATCCTTTCCGACAGCAAAACGCAGAAACCTTTGATGTCCGCTGAAAATTGGAATGTGCAGATACGCATCCTTGATGTCGATAGACGTCAAGTATTCTTTTCTTTCTAGAGATGCGACAACAGAACGGAGGGATTCCATCCTGAAATGACGAACTCTGATGAATTTGTTTAGCAATTTCAGGTCCAGAATAGGACGCAAAGAGCCGTCCTTCTTGGGAACCACAAAGAGGTTTGAGTAAAACCCTTTGAATTTTTCTTTGTGAGGAACTGGGACGATGACTCCGCTGGAAAGAAGCGTGTTCAGAGCCTGAAGAAAAGGCATTGCAAGATCCTTTGACGTGGGGAAGCGAGACTGAAAGAAACGTCTTGGGGGAAGGGACAAGAATTCGATCTTGTAACCTGAGTGTACTAGGTCGAGGACCCACTGGTCCTGAACGACCGACCCCCAGACTTTGTGAAACAAGAGTAGGCGGCCGCCTACCTTGTTTGGGTCCCCCATCCCCAGCAAAGAGTCATTGCGATGACAATTTGCGAGAGGAGGAGCTCCTGTTTCCTGCCTGAGAAAACCTGTTTCTCCAGGGCTGAGAGGATCTGGACGATGGTTGCGAGCCCCTATCTCTACGAGATGACCGGGGTGCTCGAGCGGAGGACGAAGCAGGGAACCAATTAAAGGAGCTACGAAAAAGCCGGGAACGACCTTGGTATTGAGACCGAAAAGGCCTATTGATTCTGCGCTGTGGGAGAAATTTGCTTTTGCCCCCAGTAGCGTCAGAAATAATCTGATCAAGGCGATCTCCAAAAAGACGCCCTGAATGATAAGGCAATGAAGTCAAAGTCTTCTTTGAAGCAGCGTCTGCACGCCACTCACGGAGCCATAGGGACCTCCGAATAGCGATAGCATTGGCGGCCGAGAAAGCAGCGCAATTAGCTGCATCCAGGGACGCATGAACCATGTAGTCACCTGCCCGAGTAATCTGATAGGCCAGATTACGTGCCTCGGGAGAAAGAGGGATATCACTAGTCATCTTGACTAGGCTCTCAACCCAAGCCACCATAGCCCTTGCCACCCAGGTGGCTGCAAAGGAGGGAGATAGAGATGCTCCAGCCGCCTCAAAAATTGATTTGGCGAGGTTGTCAATCTGTTTATCTGAAGGGTTCCTAATGGATGAACTATCAGAAACAGAGAGTAGGGTTTTTGAAGCTAGACGAGATACTGGAGGATCTACAACAGGAGATTCAGTCCACTCTTTCGCCACAGTTGCTGAAAAAGGGTATCGTGCTTTCAGAGACTTCAGTCCTGAGAAATGTCTATCCGGACGCTCCCTATGTCCCTGAACAATATCAGTAAATTCAGGGTGGTTACCAAACACCTTGTGAACACGCTTTGCTCTCTTGAAAGAGATAGGATGATTCGGCTGAGACCCAGGTTCTTCATCTAGTTTGAGGATTGTGTTAATTGCCTCAATTAGAGAATCTAAGGACTCCTGAAAATCTGGCGAGTTGGGATCATCACCAATGTCCGACTCGTATTCCGAATCATGGTCACTTATATCTCTAGGAGAGGGGGAGCGAGAACCTGAGCTCACAGATGCTGAGCCGCTAGATGGATTGAGGGAAGCATTATGGCAGCGTTTTTTGGACGACCGCTTTGCGGACGCCATGAGGCGGCCCCTGTCAGATGAGGCCTCTCTGAAGGCTAACGGACCCCTGTCAGGAAAAGGGGCGCTCTGGCTAGAAGCAGATCCCCGAAAGGTATCCAAGGCCCTAGTCAGAGAGTTCATGGAGTGCGCCAGATATTCTGGCCACCCTGAAGGACCTGGCTCAATGGGATCAAGAATAGGCAGGGACCCCTGCTCGGTAGTAGGGGGCTCCTGAGCAGAAGAAGCCATGGGCTCCTGGGCACATGATGCACAGAATTGAGAACTATGCATTGACGGCAGGGGAGCGTTACATGAAGCGCAGGCGGCATATACTACAGAGTAGTTCTTGTCAGCCTTTTTAATTCCCTTGGATTGCGACATATTTCTGCACCCGAAAGCCTGCTGCAGGAGAAGGGTCAAACGCTGTGTAGACCTAGACGCAGCGTGCACTTACCCAGGGCCTGTGTGTGTGCACCAGGGAAGTCAAGGGATGGCGTGTGCAGCGCTGTCCCAGGAGAATATAGCGCCCGAGATTATAGAAGCGCTTCTCGTGTGAGATGAGAAGCGCCAAAAGCAGTGGGAGGAGAGGGGAGGAAACAGGGGAAGTCCCCTGTTAACTGACGACGGCCAATAGCCTGCAATGTGGGCGGAGCCACACGGACCGCCCCCTCCCCTTGAGGCCTATCCCGGCTCGAAGCCGGGGAGTAAATTTTAAAGTTGCGGCCTACCCTGGGCCGAAGCCGGGGACTAAATTTGAGTCCGTGGCCGCGGTGCGATCGGAAACGCCAGCGGCGCGATTCTGTGCTGCGGCGGCGCAACGCCATGCGGGCGCAGTGCGCATAAGCGGTCGCGGTGACCGGTATTACAGTGCCCCTCATATACTCACTGCGGGGAAAGCCCGAAGATGGAGGAGGGAAAAGCTCCACAGCACTACAGCGACTATGGCTGTACATCCTCTATCCACCAACCCCTTTCAATAGGGGGATGGAGAGGGCTCTTACATGCCTCCAGACCGCCACCGCTTTCAGGAGAGGTGGTGGGGGTAACCATTCAACGTGCCACGCAAAATCATCGTCATCCTCAAGTAAGGGTATCTCATGGGGAGAGCGGCCTGTTATAAGGATCTGTCGCCCCATGGTAGCGTGGCAGGAGGGGTACGTGGAGGCGACACTCGCACGATGCCGCCTGTTGTTGGTTTTTGGGAGATCGTGACTTTTCGTACAAGTCCCATCGCCCATCCGTGCGTGAAGAAAGTAAAATAATAAAAAGTTTAAAAATCAGAAAAAAATCAGAAAAAAAGTGGGGTCTGAGAGCAGACCCTAGTGCCTCCTACAGACACTAAGCAAGAACTGGTTCAGGATTGAGCCAACAGAGGGTGTATACTGCAGGAGGAGGAGTTAATCTTTTGTGCTTGTATTGCTTAGTGTCCTCCTAGTGGCAGCAGCATAACACCCACGGTCTGTGTGTCCCCCAATGAGGCGAAGGAGAAATAATAGTTTTATATTTTAGAGTAACTTACAGGACTTGCAAAGCAAGTATTGTTCAGACTCTATAGGGTTAACGCCTCAGCATCTATAGCCTTGATTAAACCACATGTCCTTTCACTTAGCACTTTTTCTTATCTTCAATTAGAAGGAGGGGTAAGGGGCTCTTACATCTATATAAGGCAGGCAAGTCTTCGGGTCTCTATCCCTGATGAAGAAGGTCCGTGTACCTTTGAAACGCGTCGGATATTTTTTGACCCTTCCTGCCTCCGTTACCCAGGTGACGTCACCATTTTTTTTCCCGTCCCCCGTCCTGTTTGTATTAGAACAGCGGCGTCTCGTGGCCTGAGAACGCCGCCCAGCACTTCACACAGCAAGTTTACTCCAACTGCAGGGAGGACGCTCCCTGCTTTGAACACGGACTATGTCTTTCATCTGTGTGTGCAGACCGGGGAACATTTGCACGAAGCTGGGACTTCCCTCCTCCTCTTCGGATTCACTTCCCTGCACCTCTGCCAGCAAGCATACTGTCACTACATGTAAGCATGCTTTCACTCCATTGAGTTGTCGTAGTTATATGTACTCATTACACATTTTTAGTGCAGGGGTTTAGTCCTGATTGGATCACTCTGGGGGCGCAGGTTGTCATTTTTATTTTATTTATTTAACATCGCTTAGTTACCCGCAGTGTACGTTGGATACCAGCGCCCTGGTCTCACGCTGACAGGCACGCATCGCTGCGTGTGACAGGCGGGAGACCAGCGATCCGCTGGTAACCAAGGTACACAGCGGGTTTCCAGGCGCTGCACGGTGCCTGGAAACCCGCTGTGTACCTTGGTTACCAGCTCCCTGCATCAGGGCGCTGGTATCCAAGGTACACAGCGGGTTTCTAGAGACAGCCCCGCACCTGGAAACCCGCTGTGTACCTTGGTTACCAGAGGATCGCTGGTCTCCCGCCTGTCACACGCAGCGATGCGTGCCTGTCAGCGGGAGACCAGCTATCAAAAAAATGTCCAGGACATTCAGCGACGATCAGCGATTCCCAGCAGGGGGGCTGATCGTCGCTGAATGTCACACACAACGATATCGCTGGGGAGATCGCTGCTGCGTCACAAAACTAGTGACTCAGCAGCGATCTCGCTAGCGAGATCGTTGTGTGAGACGGGGGCTTAAGAAATGTCTCTATCTCCAGCAGAACTGCTTATCACTGTTGTTCATAGTTTGATAGAACATATATATTTGAGTAACATTTATAAAATTCATATGAAAGTTCAATTATGAAATATTAATAATTTTTTTTTAAAGTTGGAGTCGGAATCGGTACATTTCTACCGACTCCGACCAAAACTAACTCCGACTCCACGACTGACTCCACAGCCCTGGACGCAACAGTGACCTCGCCAGCGATCTCGCTACGTGTGATACATAGCGGCGATCGGCACCCCGCTGCGATATCGCTGATCGTGCTGGAATGTCCTAGGCCATTTTTTGATCGTTGGTGTCCCGCTGGCCAGTATGCAACGCTGTTTGATGCCATAAAAACGACGAGCGACCTCGTTGGCGACTCAAACTCAGCGACGCAGGCGTGATTTTGCTTTGTCAGAATTGCTGCTGTGACAAGGTCCCAACAACCACTGACGTCGTTATACAGATCACCGTATCGTTGCTGCATCGTTGAGTAGATCTGCCTATTTGACAACTTACTAGCGACCATGTAGCGACATACCAGCGATCCTTACCAGGCCGTATCGTTGTTGGGATCGCTGGAACGTCGCTATGTGTAACAGGGCCATAAGGCAGGGATAACAAACTCAAATACACAGAGGGTCAAAGTTAAAAGCTTGCAGAAAGTTGAAGGCCAACCTTGATATTTGTTAAAAAAAAATGTCTACAATTGAGAAAGTTTTTTCTTATCAAACAAAAATGATTAACTTTTGGAATTATAGTGGAATAATATAATATGTTATGTAACCGCAGTAAAAGGCATATGGCCCAATGGCCTAATTTACATATGTAATAACAAAAGGATAAAAAAAACCTTGAATAAAACAGATAAAGTATGATGCAAACAAAAGTGCTCCGAAACACAGTATGATACCCCACAGTGAATTCCTCCACAAGCACAGTATGATGACCCTACTGTACCCTCCTCCCTCAGTTCCCCCTATAAAGAATGGTGACCCCATCACGATATGATTCTCCAACTGTAATCCCCACACAGCCCTCCATACAGTATAACGGGAACATAAAGTCCTCCATACAGTACAATGGCTCCACATAGATCTCCATAAAGTATAATGGCCCTCACATAGTACTCCTGCATAAAGTGTAATGGGCCCCACAAAGGGCTCCATACTGTATAATGGCCCCACACAATGCTCCATACTGTATAATGGCCCTACACAATGCTCCATACTGTATAATGGCCCCACACAATGCTCCATACTGTATAATGGCCTCAAATTAAAACAAAATACTGTATATACTCGTGTACAAGCCAACCCGAGTATAAGCTGAGGCACTTAATTTTGACAAGAAATACTGGGAAAACTTGTAGACTCGGGTATAAGCCAGGTATGCATTGTTCCCTAATCACTATTCTAGTATGCATGTCTCCTCATCCCCATCCTTGTCTGCATGGCTCCTCATCCCCATCCTTGTCTGCATGGCTCCTCATCCCCATCCTTGTCTGCATGGCTACTCATCCCCATCCTTGTCTGAATGGCTCCTCATCCCCATCCTTGTCTGCATGGCTCCTCATCCCCATCCTTGTCTGCATGACTCCTCATCCCCATCCTTGTCTGCATGGCTCCTCATCCCCATCCTTGTCTGCATGGCTCCTCATCCCCATCCTTGTCTGCATGGCTCCTCATTCCCATCCTTGTCTGCATGGCTCCTCATCCCCATCCTTGTCTGCATGGCTCCTCATTCCCATCCTTGTCTGTACAGCTGCTTATCCCCATCCTTGTCTGCATGGCTCCTCATCCTTGTCTGCATGGCTCCTCATCCCCATCCTTGTCTGCATGGCTCCTTATCCCCATCCTTGTATGCATGGCTCCTCCTCCCTGTCCTGGTATGCATGGCTCTTTATCCCTAGCCTTGCATGCATGGTTCCTTATCCCTATCCTTGCATGCATGGTTCCTCATCCCTATCCTTGTATGCATGGCCATAGGAGGAGGAGGTCAGTCACAGCGCTGCTCTTCTGTCGTCAAGGCAGGGTGTAGTAACATGATGCAGCTAGTATGTAGCAGCTGTACAACCTAGAAAGCACCCTAGTGTCAGCCACTAAGCAGCATTTATCTATCACCAATAATAATGATTTTGCTTTCACTTGCAAAAGACGGATTTTGGTAAGAACTTACCTGTAAAATCCTTTTCAGCGAAGGAAGGAAGAGAGACACACTAGTCATAACTAGTGGGTAGGCGGAGCCCAGATAGGATTGACACCTCAGATTAAAAAGAGTGTTGACCGGCCCCTCCAGCTCGGGCTCCTCCTACTCCAGCTTCTCCAGTCGTACACAAGCTAAGGAAGAGCAAATATCACCAGCGGAGCAACATAACCCCTTCTGAAGGACTTCAGGGAAAAGACAAGAATACAGGTTATGCATGCAACAGAAAGAAACCACACAGTTCCAGGTACTACTCACTGGACCTGACCACTGCGATGAGCTGGCGATGCTGGAACAGAGCCTTAGCGCGCCGACCTCAGCCCAGATAATCGCTATCAGAGAAGGGTCACGCCGCATCTGAAAACAACAACACACTTCTGCCATGGGAGGGAGCTGTGTCTCTCTTCCTTCCTTCGCTGAAAAGGATTTTACAGGTAAGTTCTTACCAAAATCCGTCTTTCAGCAGCAGGTGGAAGGAAGAGAGACACACTAGTCATAACTAGTGGGACGTCCCAAAGCAGTCCAAAAACTAGGGTGGGAAAAAAACCAAAATAGGCAGAATCCCAAGAACCTAGATAAATGCGCAACAGGCGCCAAATGCAAGTTAACTAGAACTTTAAACTACAGCCGCCTGCAGGACCCTACGTCCTAAGGCCGCATCAGCGGAAGCACTAACGTCCACCTTATAAAACTTTATAAACATGTGGACGAAACGCCAGGTCGCCGCCCGGCAGAGCTGAGCTGCCGAGGCCCCTTGATGAAAGGCCCGCGAGGAAGCCACAGTCCTCGTGGAGTGAGCTCGAATCTTAATCTGGCAAGGTTCGCTTTTAAGTCGGTAAGCCTCCAAAATGGCCGACCGAATCCAACGAGCTATAGAGTCCTTGGAAACTCGTTGACCACGCTGACAACCTGCTGGAATGACAAACAGAGAGTTCCGACTTCCGAAAATTTTGAGTAATAAACAAATAGAACTTCAAAGCCCGCACCAAATCCAATTTGTGCAAGGCCCGTTCCTTCGCATTCCTCGGCTCTGGACAGAGCGAGGGCATCTTAGGTAGGAAGTCGCCCCGTGTGCGAATTACTACGCGATCCGGGTGAAACTCCAGGAAAGGAGGCGAGCAAGAAAGAGCCGCCAACTCAGAAAACCTTTCTCAAAAAGGTGACCGCCACTAGAAAGGCAACCTTCCAAGATAGCAAAGAAAAGCTAGCAGAGTCCATAGGCTCAAAAGGCCCATGTTGAAGAGCCTCCAATACAAGATTGAGCCGCCAAGGAGACACAGGTGCCTTCCGCGGCGGAAACTGACGGGTTACTCAGCGAAAAAAGGAACGTACGTCCCTACGCGAGGCGATAGCCTTCCGAAAAGCAAAAACAGGGCAGAAACCTGACCCTTCAGAGTGCTAACTGCCAAACCCTTGTCCAGCCCGTACTGCAAAAGGCCAACAAATTGGGAATGGAAAGAATCCTCGGGTTCCTTGAAGAACCCGAACACCACAAAAAGAAGGCTTCCCAAGACTTGTGATAAATCCTAGTAGTAGCCGGACCTCTGGTGGCCCGCAAAGTGGCAATGACTTTGGCTTGAAAAACCTTGACGGTCAATATTTCGGTCTCAAGAGCCACGCCGTCAAACGCAGAGACTTCAGGTCCGGATGACGAACGGGCCCTTGGGTTAACAGGTCCGGGCGAAGAGAAAGTGGAAAAAAGGAGGCGCTGCCAGAAGCGACACCAGTGTCGAGAACCACGTCCTCCTTGGCCAATCTGGGGGTATCAACATAGCGGGGATTCTCTTCCAGTCTGATCCGACGCAACCCCAGAAGAAGTAAGGGTATCGGCGGGAACACAAAGATTAGCTCGAATTGGTCCAACGGAGCCACCAGAGCATCCACCGTCACAGCCTTCGGGTCCTTGTACCTGGACATGAAAGTCGGTAACTTGGCATTGAACCTGGATGCCATCAAATCCACTTGGGGAGTTCCCCAACGGGAGCACAGCAGTGCAAAAATATCTCCGGATGAAGACTCCATTCTCCGGGATCCATCTTCTCGCGACTGAGAAAGTCTGCCGTGATTCTGAACTCCTGGAATGTGGATCGCAGAGATGGCTGGCACTCTGGTCTCGGCCCATACCAGGATCCGAGATACCTCCACCATGAGCTTGGAACTCCTTGTCCCGCCTAGATTCTGGTCGATATACGCGACCGCCGTCGCACTGTCTGTCAGCACTCGGACTGGCAGACCGCTTAAAGGGACCGTCCAGTGTTGGAGGCAAAGGAAAATTGCCCTCAATTCCAGGATGTTGATCGGCAGGATAGACTCCTCCGACGACAATACCCCCTGAATCCAGAGATCGTTCCAGACACCTCCCCAGCCCGTCAGGCTGGCATCGGTGGTTATGACCGACCACCTCGGAGGGAGGAAAGACTTCCCCAGGGATAACGCTTCCGGACGTAACCACCATCCTAGAGACTCTCGCACCCTGTGGGAGATGATGACACTGCAATCCAGCGAAGTCTGCGATCGCCAACGGCTCAGAATAAGCCTTTGGAGGGCCCTGGAATGAAACTGAGCAAACGGAAGTGCCTCCATGGACCACCATCAAACCCAGAAGGCGCACACACCTTCGAAGGGACATCGCTGTCGAAGACTTCATAACCTGTACATGTCGAAGGAGACATGCTTGCTTGTCTGGAGGCAGAGACACCACTGCTCGTACCGTGTCGAAATATATCCCCAAAAACAGGATTGACTGCGACGGTTTCAGAGACGACTTCTCCCAACTGACCAGCCACCCGAAGTCCTCCAGGAGCTGAAAGGATAGATTGCCAGCAGTCACTGCCTCCTCCTTTGAGGACGCCACAATCAAAAGGTCGTCCAGGTAGGAAAGAATCGAAACCACCTGTCTTCGAAGAATTGCCATGAGAGGCGCCAGAATTTTTGTAAAAACTCTGGGCGCTGAGGCCAACCCGAATGGCAGAGCCACAAACTGGTAATGGTCCTGACCTATGGCAAAATGAAGGAAGCGTTGGTGGGCCCTTCCGATTGGGAAGTGCAAATAAGCATCGCGAATGTCGGGTCAAAAAAGCGTTCTGCGACAGGGCCGCCAAAACGGAACGAAGCGACTCCATGTGAATTTTCTGGCGTGGACATGCCGATTCAATCTTTTGAGATCCAGAATGGGCCGAAATTTGTCCTCATTTTTTGGGGACCACAAAGAGGTTAGAATAAAACCCTCTTTCCCGGCCCTCCGGCTTAACCAGTCCAATTATCAATCAACTCCGTCGAACACGGATACAGTGTCTCCAAAGACCGTGTCCCTTGAAAACTTTATCCGGACACAGGCGTTCTCCACTGCTCCATTAAGCTCATCCAGAGTTGGCAATGTCGATCGCGACTTACGGTACTCCTGTACATCCGGGCCGACTTACCAGGACGTCTAGTTACCTCCTCCGGTAACTGTAACGCTCCAATAAAAATCTCTGTACGGACCAAAAGAGAGGCAGAGTGTCCCTGCCGATCCTCCTTGTCCGAATCGGACATCTTCGTTACGCGGGAAGGAAGGCACCGTTTTGTGTCGCTTCCTTGAGAGGATCTAGCTAACACCTAGAAGGAATAGAACTAGCAAGGGCCTCCATTTTGACACCACTGGAACCTCCGACCGCTGCGCATGACGCCGTCGAGGTCTGCGTGTCAGCGAGACTGATCCTGTAGCGGATCTGGGAGACGGTCTCTGACATGTCCTTGCACAGTATATGGCAGGTTAAAACTGTCAGTACTAGAACAGTGTGTTTCTTAAAGAAAAAACAAACGCTGAAGGGTTAAAGCTCTTAAAGAGAGAGCTACCCTAGCTGTCCCCCATTAAGAGTTAACCGCCTAAGAAGGGGTTAAAGTAGCAGACTCCCCACAACCTTGATAATGAAAAGGGTGTGCGAGCCCCAAGTGCCTCTTATAAGGCAGCAGCTGCAGGACAGCTATGCCACACTAAACTCTAAAAAATTGCGCTGTTTTGTAAATCGCAATGACCGCCAAAGTCATTAAGGGGATCGCTAACCGCTTATGCGTTGTTAATGAGATTGCCCAGATTGGCAGCTACTAGCGACATTAAAAATGATCACACAAACGATCGCATAGTATGCGTCGTTATCGGTATCGTTAGCGGTATAGTGGCAGTATTTATGTCGCAGGCTCCCCACAACCTTTTTAATGAAAATGGTGTGTGAGCCCCCTTATGGGATAACAGCCGCAGGACAGCGCAGTCTGCCACTCATTTGTGCCTCAGAAGGCGCCCGCGCTGTGGGGGTGAGGGGGTTAAGCTTCTGCCCGGGCGGGTAGAAGCGACTCACCCAGCTGGTCACGGTGTAACATCTTGCCGGGATGGGAGGAGAGAGAAAAGCCCGAGGAAGCTTCAGCCTGCTTCTGTAATGGCCGCCGCGCTGTGCCACCGGATGTGCTCCATGAGAGAAGCCGGAAATGGAGACTGCAGTAAAGCGTGCGCTCAGAGCGGCGCGAAAATTCAAATAAAAAAGCGCGCATTCCTCTTCTCCTATGTCCTGCAGGCATCAACCTGCGGACAAAAACCACTAGTCACCGGCATGTATACTGTAACAGCGACTGCCGCAGCAGTCGCTGAATCACTCACACACATTAATAAAAATGTGGAGTACTCACCAGCCGAGCGCCACGGGGACCCCCAGGGGTTTGTGGCGCTATGCCCATCGCTTCCCCCCAGGGCGGGGAACGCAGTGACCCCTGCAGCGCGGTTTGCGTCCCCGCCAGGGAAGCAATCCTCATCCCCCAGGGCCGGCAGGGTTCTGCAGGGACCAGCATACAGGGTAATACAGATCCGACAAGGGAGAGGTGGAGGTCCAGCAGCGCTGAGACCCCTGAGACCTCTAGACCACTTCTGGTGATCCAAGTCTCTTGTCCGATGAAAATAATAAAATCTTCTGAGGAGCTGCTTCCAGCAGCGACCATCCTCTGGGACCTCAAATTTTAGACTGGAGAAGCTGGAGTAGGAGGAGCCCTAGCTGGAGGGGCCGGTCAACACTCTTTTTATTCTGAGGTGTCAATCCTATCTGGGCTCCCCTACCCACTAGTTATGACTAGTGTGTCTCTCTTCCTTCCACCTGCTGCTGAAATATATATTTCCAGATAACATCCAAGGAAGAGCAAATGGATTTAGAGAACACTCCACAAAACGCCTGGCACTCTCCCCTGGTTCTTACACACATAAATAAAAAGCAGCCGTCATCCAGGGACTTTTCAGCAAAACAATGCCACATATCTGTGAAAAGCTGAATGGATATGGAAGAAGGGGAAGATGCATACACTCCCATGCAGCTTAAATTGACTAGAATAAAGTTACTGGTGTACAATTATGTGGTTCTTACCATAGCAATGCAGAACTCCCTAGAATTTTCCTTCTCCATACCATATTTTTCCAGCGCCTCAATAACTGCAAAATCTGCTGTGTCATTTGTAGACAGAAGAATGGTTTTGTATGGGATATTGGGTTTTAAACTGTCTGCATATATACGCAAGGTCCCACCTATGAAACAGAAAGAAAAAAAATGGTGGAAACAATTACGTCAAACACAACCAGTGTCAAAAGCCTTAGGAAAGTTGTTATACAACTAGTAGCCGATTACTACATTCAAAGTTTGTAGGTTTGCGTGGGTTTCCTCTGGGTACTCCATTTTCTTCCCACACTCCAAAGACATATTGATAGGAAAATTTAGATTATAAACCCCAAGTTGTGGAGTAGGACGGTGCATAGAATATAATAGTATATAATAAAGTATGCAATAATCAACAACAGTAAGGTTAAAACTGCTTCTTTCTCTGAAGTGAAGAATGTTTGCATACAATTTTTGAAGACGTTTAAGAAACACACTGGTGGTCAAAAGCGTCAAAAGATTTTGCCAGAGTCTGACAGTCATAAGAAATAAATCAGAGAAACTCTTTTATATACCGTACCTAACGGAGCAGGTACTCACCTTCCTGGGGTCAAGCCCTGGCTCTCCGCCACCACTTCAGTTCAAGCGTGTTTGGCTGCAGCTGTGAAATCCCATAGACAGCCCATCTCACCTCTACAGCCAAACCTTACAGAGGTGGTCCACTACTAGGACAACCCCTTTCCAATCTGAATGTTTGCCCAGTGAAAATAAACACACTTATACATATTGCTGGTGCTGTTCCAGCGGTGTCAGCACTCGCATTCCTGGGGCTCACATGCAGTTGTTGCAACACGTGTGTCCTGCACCCAATCAGTGCTAGCGTCATCCTCCTTGCCTTTGGACGTATACAAAATCAAGAGGAACCGAGACCTGTGGATGGCCGCTCACTTCCTCTGGATTAAGAATACGTCTGATGGCAGGGACATTGACGCTAGCGGTGATTGGGTGCAGGACACACCACACGTGTGGCAACAACTGCACGTGGGCCCCGGGAATGTGAGTGCAGATACCGTTGGAAAGGTGCCGGCTCAGGAGGGGAGTATAAGTATTTTTCTGAACAAACAATAATAGCAAAGACAGGCAACATGGAACACGTGGTTAAAACTGCTAAATGTAGAACTGATCATGTATCAGTGATAATATCTGTGCTCAACCAAGATAAAGGACATACATTTCTTATAAAAAAAAAAAAGAAGAAAATGGTGGCACTCACCAGTTAAGTCTGCAACAGACACAAATTAGAACAGGTTAACCATTTGTGCCCTTATACTAAGACTAAGCATGACCTACAGGATTCAGGAGGGTATGCCGCCATTGTGGAGGCATATCAGGTACCCCTCACTTTAAAAAAAACTTTTGCGAACACCATTTTTTTCATATAAGACTTTTCCACATGGTGGAACCGCATTTACCAAGTTTTTTTTTTTTTTCATTGGGTTTGGGATGGGCTATCACTTTCACACAAAAAAATGATTTCTTGTAAGAAGATATAGGCATGAAATCATACAATTCCATCCACAAACCCCACGCAGCAAACCTCTGGAGTATGAGGAAATGAGAGGTGGAGAAATGAGGGTTTAGATCATACATATATGTCCGCCAGCACCTCTTCTCAAAATGACTGAATGGAATAACACCTCCATGCCATCTGCCAAAAATCAGCATTAGGCTCCATACAGTGGTGATATTAGTTATGGGACAGTGTACCTCAAACTCTGGGGACAGCGATCACATTGAGAGAGAAAGAGTTGGGTCTTTTTATTTTTCACAGCAGGAATAACATGCAGTGGGGATTATAGTGTCTACAGGAAATAGACTTTTGTATAAATGGTTTGATAATGGACTTAAATCAGACAAAACCATTAGTACCTCCTCCGGTTACGGACCAGGATGGTGGACATGCACAGTATGTAGAATACAACATTTAGACTGGAAAAATAATCGTTTAAATTCTAGATCAAAAATAACTTCCCCAAGGGCTCCTATTTAGCCTGTTAAAAGATAGAGCTATGTGGTAGCTGGCGCCGATAATACACCACTTCCCCCAGAGCCGATTACATGGGATGTGGATGAGGAAGTGAGCAATGGAAGGTGGGAACGGATATAAGATTCTACCAGATAACGACCAGTACTCCCCACACAAGATGCACGGCCCCCTCTCTCAAGGTGACTACAAAAGAGTACAAGCCTTGGAGCCCAAGCAGTTAGCTATGCTGAAAAAACTTCCTAACCCTGATGGGAAGCCTGTTCCTTTCTACAAAGTCAACAGATACAGGTTACATACAACTGTACATGGCAAGTGTCACGGGTTTACTACGACAGATGAGCCAGAAGACCGCAGCGACTGATTTCTCCTTCTCCTGCATCGATTAGAAGCACTTCACCTTCATATTAAAAGGTGTAAGTTTATTTTTAGCAGTGCAGGGGCTAATCTGCTCAGTTCAGAGCTCCTGGAAGCTTTCCTGTGTTAAGGCTCAGCTTTGCACTGTTAGCTACTTCCATCTTCTATATAATCTGGGCCTTGGCTAGCACTCATTGTCAGAGGAACCTTATGCTGCATGTCTGGAGGTTGTTGGTGATTATTAATGAAGCTGTAGCGTCGGCGTCCCGGCCCTCTGCCAGGCAGGGACGCCGTTCCCCTTACCAGCGCTCTGCGTCCTCAGCGCCCCCAGCGTCCTCAGCGCCCCCAGCATCCTCGGCGTCCTCCTTCCACCCTGCTGGGCCCGCGCGCTCCTTCCCTGCTGCTGGACTTAGGGCGCGCGCCCGCACCCTCCCCCGCTCTTAAAGGAGCCGCGCGCATTTTCCAAATTAGTCTCCGGCCAATGCCGGAGGACTCCACCCTATATTAAGGGCTTCCTCCTTAATGGAGGTGCCCGAGCAATGTTGTTGTTGCACTGTATAACTCTGCTTCAGCCCTCAGCTCCTGTTTCCAGTTGCCTGCCTGTTACCTGTCTGTTTGCTGTCTGCCATCTGACTGCAGCCCTCCCCGGAGGTTCGGACATCACCTGCAGTGATCCCCGGCTATTACAGAGACTCTTGCCTGCTCACTTGGGAGCGATCATCTGCCATCCGACTGCAGCTCTATCCGAAGGTTCGGACTTCATCAGCAGTGATCACCGGCTACTCTAGAGACTCTTGCCTGCTCACTTGGGAGCGATCATCTGCCATCCGACTGCAGCTTTATCCGAAGGTTCGGACATCTCCAGCAGTGATCACCGGCTACTCCAGAGACTCCTGCCTGCTCGCTTGGGAGCGATCATCTGCCATCGGACTGCAGCCTACCAGGAGGCTCCAACATCTCAGGTCGTATAAGCCTGTATATTCAGAGACTGTCCTGGTCACTTGCCGTGACAACCTGACTACCCAGAGACTGCCCTGGTCACTTGCCGTGACAACCTGCCTACCCAGAGACTGCCCTGGTCACTTGCCGTGACAACCTGCCTACCCAGAGACTGCCCTGGTCACTTCCCGTGAATTCCTGTCCGTATTCCCCGGGCGCCACCTGCTCTCTTACAAGTATACTGTCTTGTATAATAAAGCTCAGTGGTTTCACCTACCAGACCCGTTACAGTTTGCTCGGGCCATGGAACCCGGTGGCACCCAAACCCCTTCACTCCCGGAATTGTGTCATGAACTATCTCGCCAGAGGTCGCAACAGGAAGCCATCCTGGGTCACCTGCGGAACGTCAATTCCCGCCTGGACACTCTGAATTCATCACCAGCAACCACCGCTGGAGCCATGACTCACAATCCGGCAGCCTCGCTGCTTCCCAATTCCGTGGTTTCCATTCCCGGACCCCGACTTTCAGCTCCTCCTAGGTTTGGAGGCGACCCTGCTCTGGCTCGTGGTTTCATTAACCAGTGCACCCTGCATTTCGAACTCCTGGCACACCAGTTTAACTCTGACCGGGCCAAAATTGCCTTCATCATGTCCCATCTCACCGGAGAGGCTCTGGCCTGGCTTAATCCTCTCTGGGAGAGAGAAGATCCTCTGGTATCTGACCTGCCTGCTTTTCTCTCGGCCTTCCGGAAGGTATTCGACGAACCTGGACGGAGGACCTCCTCTGCATCATCTCTGTTGCGTCTCCGTCAGGAGAGTCTCACCGTTGGTCAATATGCCATACGGTTCCGTACTCTAGCCTCAGAGTTGGCTTGGGACAATAACGCCCTGATTTCGGTCTTCTGGGAGGGTCTGTCCGGCCGTATTAAAGATGAACTTGCCGGTCGGGACATTCCAACCTCCCTTGATGATTTAATAAATCTTGCCAATCGAATTGATCTACGGTTCCAGGAACGTGCCAAAGAGGTCACCCGTGAGAGAGGGTTTCCTCGTCTTGCACCCTCGTTTCAGAGATCTATAACCCCTTCCGTTTCTCCCCAGATGCACACTGCTGAGCCTATGCAGGTCGACCAGACCAAGATGGTCAAAGCCCGTCAGGACTCACGCCGTGCCGAGAGGAGTTGCTTCTACTGTGGCAGTAAGGAGCACTGGATCCGTACCTGTCCGGAGAGGTCGGGAAACGCCTGTGTCTAGGTTCGCTCGGAGAGGTCCACCTAGACCAGAATAAATCCTCTTCATCTTTGCTGCTGTCTGTCTCTATTCTCATCGGTAAGAACCGTTACTTCGAACTGGCCCAACTTGATTCTGGAGCAGCTGGGAATCTTGTTTCACAGGCTCTAGTAGAGAAGTATCGCATTCCCACCAAACCTCTGGTTGAACCAGTATCTGTTGCTGCTGTGGATGGGGGTCTCCTACCTCGTCCCATCCAACTTATCACCGAAGCCATAACCCTGCAGGTGGGAATGTTGCATTCTGAGAGCATCTCGTTTCATGTTTTACCTGGACTCTCTCATGCTTTCTTACTAGGTCTGCCTTGGCTCCAAAAACATGCACCCGTGCTCGACTGGCAGAATGGAGAGATTCTTCGCTGGGGACAGGACTGTCATAAAACGTGTCTGGTGCCTGTTCATCCCGTCCGTTCTTCTCCTACACCTGCTAATCTACCTGGACTCCCGATTCCATATTGGTCATTCGCTGATGTCTTTAATAAAAAGGAAGCAGAGACATTACCCACGCATAGACCATATGATTGCCCGATCGACCTGCTACCCGGTACTACGCCTCCCCGTGGGCGTATTTACCCATTGTCCGCTGCAGAGACCAGGTCGATGTCAGAATATATCGAGGAGAATTTAGCGAAAGGATTCATCCGGAAATCTACCTCCCCCGCGGGAGCAGGTTTCTTTTTTGTAAAAAAGAAAGACGGATCTCTCCGTCCCTGTATTGACTACAGAGGCCTAAATTTGATCACGGTGAAGAATAAGTACCCTCTTCCGCTCATTCCGGAGTTGTTTGATCGTCTTAGAGGGGCTAGAGTCTTCACTAAACTGGATCTTCGTGGAGCATACAACCTGGTTCGTATCCGTCGAGGAGATGAATGGAAGACGGCATTCAACACCCGGGATGGCCACTACGAGTATCTGGTTATGCCCTTTGTCTCTGTAATGCTCCAGCAGTCTTTCAGGAGTTGGTCAATGACATCTTCCGGGACCTCCTCTATTCCTGCGTTGTGGTGTACCTTGACGACATCTTGGTCTTCTCTCCGGATCTCCAGTCTCACCGGAGGGATGTTCGTCAGGTTCTGCTCAGGCTCAGGCAGAATCACCTCTTCGCCAAATATGAGAAGTGCCTCTTTGAGCAGACCTCGCTTCCGTTTCTGGGCTACATTATCTCTCAAACAGGTCTACGAATGGATCCGGAGAAACTGTCTGCCATCGAGAAGTGGCCCCGACCAGAGGGGTTGAAGGCCATTCAGCGGTTCCTGGGATTCGCTAACTATTACCGTCTCTTCATACCGCACTTCTCTTCCAGGACTGCTCCAATCTCAGCGCTCACCCGCAAGGATGCTAACCCCAAACAGTGGACGCCCGAAGCAGAGGAGGCCTTTCTTTCCTTGAAACAAGCCTTCTCTTCCGCTCCAGTGCTGCATCGCCCGGACGGCAACAAGCAGTTCTTCCTGGAGGTGGACGCTTCCTCTGCTGGAGCCGGAGCGGTACTTACTCAAAAATCTTCATCCGGGAGGATGGTTTCCTGTGGTTTCTTCTCCAAACTCTTCTCCTCCTCCGAGCGCAACTACTCCATAGGAGATCGAGAGTTATTGGCCATTAAGTTGGCATTGGAGGAGTGGCGTTACCTACTCGAGGGGGCTCTTCATCCGGTAATCATCTACACGGACCACAAAAATCTGTCTTACCTTCAGCATGCTCAGAGACTTAACCCTCGCCAAGCCCGGTGGTCCTTGTTTTTTGCCCGTTTTGATTTTCTTTTGCATTTTCGCCCGGCTGACAAAAAATCAAGGCGGATGCCTTGTCCCGGTCCTTCCTGGTGTCGGATCTCGAAGATGAGCCTAAACATATCATCGATCCCGCCAGAGTGATGCAGGTGGCTCCCGTGAGTCTAAATCGTCTCCCTCCTGGTAAGACGTTCGTATCAGAGACTGATCGGAAGAGAATTCTACATTGGGGTCATTCGTCTAAACTCGCTGGCCACGCTGGTCAGAAAAAGACCCTCCAACTCATTACCCGGCATTATTGGTGGCCTACCCTGCACAAAGACGTAATAGACTTTGTTTCTGCCTGTGTCTCCTGTGCCCGCAACAAAGTTCCGAGACACCTGCCTGCCGGCCGTCTTCTTCCGCTTCCTGTACCCGCTGCTCCCTGGCAACATATAGCCATGGACTTCATTACGGATCTGCCCGTCTCTGCCGGTTGTACGGTCATTTGGGTGGTCGCTGACCGCTTTTCCAAGATGGCTCACTTCATTCCTCTGCCAGGTCTTCCGTCTGCACCCGAGTTGGCTAAAGACTTTATCCGCCACATCTTCCGTCTCCATGGTTTGCCTCGTCACATTGTGTCAGATCGTGGGGTACAGTTCACCTCATGTTTCTGGAGAGCTACTTGTAAGTTACTAGACGTCACCTTGGATTTCTCCTCCGCTTACCATCCACAGTCCAATGGACAAGTTGAGCGAATAAATCAGAATCTGACCAGCTATCTCCGACACTTCGTTAATGCTCATCATTCTGATTGGGTGGAGCTCCTACTTAGGCCGAATTCTCTTACAATAATCACGAGAGCGAATCGTCCACCAAGTCTCCGTTTTTTATAGTCTTCGGTCAGCACCCTCGAAATTTCCTGTCCCGTTTCCATCTCTGTGGACAATCCAGCTGCGGAATCTCTGGTTAGAGAATTCTCCTCCATCTGGGAGAGTACCCGGTCCGCACTCATTCAGTCATCCGAGCGCATGAAAAGACATGCTGACAAGAAACGTCTGGATCCTCCTCAATTCCGTCCTGGGGACAAAGTCTGGCTTTCGTCCAAATATGTTCGGCTCAAAATTCCTTCCTACAAGTTAGGTCCTCGGTTTATCGGTCCTTTTGAGGTCATCAGGCAGATCAACCCAGTGTCCTATAAATTGAAACTCCCGGCCAATTTGCGAATTCCTAACTCTTTTCATGTGTCTCTCCTCAAACCTGTGGTACTTAACTCTTTTTTCAAGTCTACAGGTACACCTCCTGCTCCAGTGTCTGCTGATGATGAATTTGAGGTAGAGAACATTCTGGCCACAAAAAGGGTAGGAAGAAAGACTTATTTTTTGGTGGATTGGAGGGGGTTTGGTCCTGAGGAGAGAACCTGGGAGCCTCGGGAGAACATCCATGCCCCTCTCATCCTAGCTAAATTTCTTTCTGGCCTAAAGAGGGGGGGGCCTAGAGGGGAGGGTACTGTAGCGTCGGCGTCCCGGCCCTCTGCCAGGCAGGGACGCCGTTCCCCTTACCAGCGCTCTGCGTCCTCAGCGCCCCCAGCATCCTCGGCGTCCTCCTTCCACCCTGCTGGGCCCGCGCGCTCCTTCCCTGCTGCTGGACTTAGGGCGCGCGCCCGCACCCTCCCCCGCTCTTAAAGGAGCCGCGCGCATTTTCCAAATTAGTCTCCGGCCAATGCCGGAGGACTCCACCCTATATTAAGGGCTTCCTCCTTAATGGAGGTGCCCGAGCAATGTTGTTGTTGCACTGTATAACTCTGCTTCAGCCCTCAGCTCCTGTTTCCAGTTGCCTGCCTGTTACCTGTCTGTTTGCTGTCTGCCATCTGACTGCAGCCCTCCCCGGAGGTTCGGACATCACCTGCAGTGATCCCCGGCTATTACAGAGACTCTTGCCTGCTCACTTGGGAGCGATCATCTGCCATCCGACTGCAGCTCTATCCGAAGGTTCGGACTTCATCAGCAGTGATCACCGGCTACTCTAGAGACTCTTGCCTGCTCACTTGGGAGCGATCATCTGCCATCCGACTGCAGCTTTATCCGAAGGTTCGGACATCTCCAGCAGTGATCACCGGCTACTCCAGAGACTCCTGCCTGCTCGCTTGGGAGCGATCATCTGCCATCGGACTGCAGCCTACCAGGAGGCTCCAACATCTCAGGTCGTATAAGCCTGTATATTCAGAGACTGTCCTGGTCACTTGCCGTGACAACCTGACTACCCAGAGACTGCCCTGGTCACTTGCCGTGACAACCTGACTACCCAGAGACTGCCCTGGTCACTTGCCGTGACAACCTGCCTACCCAGAGACTGCCCTGGTCACTTGCCGTGACAACCTGCCTACCCAGAGACTGCCCTGGTCACTTCCCGTGAATTCCTGTCCGTATTCCCCGGGCGCCACCTGCTCTCTTACAAGTATACTGTCTTGTATAATAAAGCTCAGTGGTTTCACCTACCAGACCCGTTACAGAAGCGTGTGATAATTTCCTTTCTTCTCCTATTTTGGTTTAACCCCATCCTCCACTCTCCAGTGTTTTCCAATGTTTGTGTGTATATTTGCATGATTGGTATTTTCCTTTAGCCCTGTTCGTATTACCTTGTTAGTCTGGTTGGTGTATTACGGTACAATACTACTACCCTATTCCCCGGATGGGGGAAGGGTACAGACTGAGGACGGATTCAGGAGCTAAGGCCATGTACGTGGCCCCAGCATCTTCACCATCAAAAGTAATCCATGGGAACAGAGCAAGCTAGGGCGCCCCTAGCATAAGGGACAGGGAAGGAGCCCCTGGGTCACCCGACAACATAGCCATGACAGCAGGATTTAGAATAGTCAGTAGATTCAAAAGGAGAGATAGGACAGTCAAAAGACTATCTGATCGACATATCTCAGACAGAATATTTACAGACATTATATTCAGGGGAGGAATATTGCAAGATGTTGCAGAATTGGACTTTAACAAAACAGAGAACAATCTATATCTTTAAATGACCTAACTCAAGAAAAAGTTGAGACTGCAGAAAAATATTTCGCCCAGTCACACATCACCTGGACAGATGTGTGAAATTTTCCAGGGGACACTCTTAATATACGTAGATGAGGAAATGCTTTTATGTATGCATTAAAGAAACTCTTAAAAAAAACAAAGCACCTAATTGGAGGGCACCACCATTAATACTACGATAAAAAACAGACTGATCAACCGAAGACCTGTCCAAATAGTTATACCATAATGAAGAAAAAGAAACAAGTCATATAGAACTAGGGACCACAAGAAATACCATTGGAAAATAGGAGGGGGGATCCACTGGCGCTAAGCTCAAATGAATAGAGGTTTTGAGCAGCCTGTTTGGAAGACAATAACACCTATTGCCAAAGTAGTACAAGAATCTATAAAGCAAATAAGAAACCAAATGGCGCTTCAAAACCAATAAAAATGTCACACTTATACAGATCCCAAAACCGAAAGTGCAGTGTACTGAAAAGATGGTGTACAGTCTGATTGGTGCTGTAAGAATAGATGTTGATTATTTAAATATCGACTGAATTTTACTTAGGGCGTAAGAATCGAACATTCAGAAAATATCTTATGGAATTATTACTTTATTACTAATTGATTAAAATGCCTGGATAGCAGTCACTGTTACAGGAATCGTGTGCGTTTCCTTGAAGGGAATAATGCGCGGTCACCGTCTGGGTAGCTGAGTGCCGTGGCTCAGTTGTAGAGAAGGCTGGGTGATGGTGACAATCAGCACTGTTAAGGTGATTATAAACGTAGAAACAATTTTATAAGGATACCATTAAAAAAAAGAAAACAGGAAAACATGTTGCTTGAATAAAAAGATTTTACCTTGATGGTATGCAGTCAGCAGGCGGCAAACTGAGTGCCATAATTCAATCGGTTTGGAGTAGGAGAACTAGATGAGAGAGCAGCGATCCGGTCTTGTAGTCGGCAGTACAGTTTGTATAATGCGCACGGTCTGAGATGCACTGGTGTTGGTAACGTGTAGTAACGCTCAGACACCGGCCGCCGGGCAGAGGATGGAGCTTGGGGTGGTCACGCGCTATAGACAGAGAGGGGCACGATGTGTAAAGAAATACTAAATGAGAGTATCCTACTACCTAGCAATATTGATAATACTAATAAAAGTACCTCCTGTTGCCGATGTTTGTCCGTGTAAACACTTAAGTACAATATGGATCACATGACCATCCTGAACTTTTGACAGCGGTATTTAAGAGTTCACTACAGTAGAGTCACACTATCCGTGATGAAGGAAGCCATTTCAGCTCCAGAAACGTGTTGGATTTTAGACTATTTTTATCAGCACAGACCTGATCTTTGTTACAGGAGTGACGTCACTACCCCATTTTTTTTTTTGAAGCGATATACCGCTGAGAACCATTGGCAGTGTCTTTATCAAGCTTGCCACCGACCGGGGCAGTGTTTGATTCTTTCCCTTTTTACCACCACTGCCTCCTCTAAATCTGTGCGGCTCATCTGAACTCTCATTCCGTACCTTAGACATCAGCAGCGACAGGTACCTCTACTACCACTGCCGCGTATTATAGGCTCAAATTACTATCCCCTCATAGATTGTACCTTTCCTTATCTGCAGCGTGGTACTGCTCCAAGCTCAATCAATTGGCCTCCTCTGTCGGCCGATGCTGGAGAGCGGTTACAAGCCCACCGGTACCTTGTGCATTCCAAACCACGCACAAACGCCAGCTGCACGATTTCTTACCAGCACTGCTCTCTTTAATTCTGTGTGGACCATTGTGAACTTCTATTCCCTACTTGTCACACGGATTGGCAACAGCAGGTAACTTTATTGCTATTTTGTTGGGTAGTAAGATACACTCATTTAGTATTCCTTTACACACCGTTCCCCTCTCTGCCCATAATATGTGATCACCCTAAGTACTTACAAGCACCGCTCTCTCCAAATCCATACGGACCTGTGTGAGCTTCCATTCCGTACCTGTTACACGGACAAACATCGGCAACAGCGGGTACTTTTATTAGTATCAATATTGCCAGGTAGTAGGATACTCTCATTTAGTATTTCTTTACACATCGTGCCCCTCTCTGTCTATAGCGCGTGACCACCCCAAGCTCCATCCTCTGCCCAGCGGCCGGTCTCTGAACGTTACTACACGCTTACCGACACCACGTGCATTTCACGCCGCGCGCATTATTCAAACTCTACTGCCGACTACAAGACCGATCGCTGCTCTCTCATCTAGTTCTCCTACACCAATTATGATTAAAATACGGCACTCAGTTCGCCGCCTGCTGACTGCATACCATCAAAGGTAAAATCTTTTTATATACAAGCAACATGTTTTCCTATTTTTTTTTATTTTTTTTTCTATAGTACCCTTATAAAATTGTTTCTACATTTATAATCACCTTAACAGTGCCGATTGTCACCACCATCACCCAGCCTTCTCTACGACTGAGCCACGGCACTCAGCTACCCAGACGGTGACCGTGAATTATTCCCTTCAAGGAAACGCACACGATTTCTATAATAGTGACTGCTATCCAGGCATTTTAATCAATTAGTAATAAAGTAATAATTCCATAAGATATTTTCGGAATGTTCGATTCTTACGCCCTAAGTAAAATTCAGTCGATATTTAAATAATAAACATCTATTCTTACAGCACCAATCAGACTGAGGAACTATTATAAGTACACCATCTTTACAGTACACTGCACTTTCGGTTTTAGGAACTGTATATGTGTGACATTTTTATTGGTTAATGTTATCAAGTACTGGGTATACTGGGTCCTAGTGGCCTAACCCCTTAGGGTGTGTTTCCACCATCAGGTTTCCTTCAGTAATTGCTGCGGTTTGACGCTGTGCGCTGGCGCAGCGTCAAACACGGAGCGTCCAGATGTTACAGCATAGTGGAGGGGATTTCAAGAAATCCAGTCTCCACTATGCGTAAACGGACATGCTGCGCGTCTTTTCAGATCGCAGCATGTCCTTTCCCCTTGCGGCGCCGCAAGGGAAATAACACAGGGCTATGCAGCGCTGCGGTGATTCCGGATGTGTTCAATGAGCACATCCGGATTCACCGCGCGTTCACAAGGGGGCGGGGCTTTGGGCGGAGCGGAATTTCCGCTCCGTCCAAAGCGCTGTGTTACCCGACGGTGGAAACACAGCCTTAGTGACAGAGCCAAATTGCAGCTTAATGACCAAGCCAATATTTACAATTCTAAACACTATCACTTTATGAGGTTATAACTCTGGAACGCTTTAACGGCTGCTGCCGATACAGAGACTGCTTTTTCGTGACATATTGTACTTCATGTTAGTGGTAAAATTTTTTCAACATAACTTGGGTTTATTTATGAAAAAAAAGGAAATATGGCGAAAATTTTAAAAATTTTGCAATTTTCAAACTTTTAATTTTTATGCCATTAAAGAACTATGTCACACAAAACAGTTAATAAATAACATTTCCCACATGTCTACGTTACATCAGCACAATTTTGGAGTCAACTTTGTTTTTGTTAGGAAGTTATAAGGGTTAAAAGTTGACCAGCGATTTCTCATTTTACAACAAAATTTACAAAACTATTTTTTTTTAGGGACCAACTCACATTTAAAGTCACTTTGAGGGGTGTACGATAGAAAATTATCAAAAATGACACCATTCTAAAAATTGCACCCCTCTAAGTGCTCAAAGCCACATTCAAGAAATTTATTAACCCATTACGTGCTTCACAGGAACTGAAGCAATGTGGAAGGAAAAATTAACATTTAACTTTTTTTTTTTTTACAAACATTTTACTTCAGAACCATTTATTTTCACAAGTCTTAAAAGAGAAAATGAACCACAAAATTTTTTGTGCAATTTCTCCTGAATACGCTGATACCCCATATGTGGGGGTAAACCACTGTATTGGCGCACAGCAGAGAAGGAAAGGAGCGCCGTTTAAGTTTTTCAATGCAGAATTGGCTGGAATTGAGATTGGACACCATGTCACGCTTGGAGAGGCCCTAATGTGCCTAAACAGTGGAAACCCCCCACAAGTGACATTTTGAAAACTAGACCCCTTAAGGAACTTATCTAGATGTGTACTAAGCATTTGAACCCCCAAGTGCTTCACAGAAGTTTATAACGCAGAGCCGTGAAAATAAAAACTAATTTTTTCACAAACATGACCTTTTAGTCCCCAATTTTTTATTTTCCCAAGGGTAAGAGGAGAAATTGAACCCCAAAAGTTGTTCTCATGTTTGTCCTGAGTACGCGGATACCCCATATGTGGAAGGGTACCACTGTTAAGGCACACGGCAGAGCTCGGAAGGGAAGGAATGCTGTTTTGGAATGCAGACTTTGATGGAATGGTGTGCGAGCGCCATGTTGCGTTTCCAGAACCCCTGATGTGCCTAAACAGTAGAACCCCCCCACAATTAACCCCATTTTGGAAACCAGACTCCCCAAGGAGCTTATCTAGATGTGTGGTGAGCACTTGAACCCCCAAGTGCTTCACAAAAGTTTATAACGCAGAGCAGTGAAAATAAAAAATAATTTTTTTTATTTATTTTTTTTTTTTTTTACACAAAAATAATTTTTTAGCCCCCAATTTTTTATTTTCCCAAGGATAACAAGAGAAATTAGACCCCCAAAGTTGTTGTGCAATTTGTCTTGAGTACGCTGATGCCCCATATGTGGGGGTAAACCACTGTTTGGGCGCACAGCAGAGCTCAGAAGGGAGGGAGTGCCGTTTGACTTTTTGAACGCAAAATTGGCTGGAATCAAAGGTGGCGCCATGTCGCGTTTGGAGACCCCTGATATACATAAACAGCGGAAACCATCCAATTCTAACTCCAACCCTAACACACCCCTAACCCTAATCCCAACCTCAACCATAACCCTAACCCCAACACACCCCTAATGCTAATCCCAACCCTAATTCAAACACTAATCCAAACCTTAACCCTAAAACTTTAGCCTAACCAACACTTTAGCCCAACTCACTTTAGCCTAACCTTAATGGGAAAATGGAAATAGATATATTTTCTTTATTTTATTATTTTTCCCTAACTAAGGGGGTGATAAAGTGGGGGGTTTATTTACTATTTTTTTTTATTTTGATCACTATAGGGCCTATCACGGTGACTAAAATAAACCAATAGGAAAAATATTACTATTGCTGCCGAGTGCCGGCCGGCCCCGGCAGGTAAACTGGGCATGCGCCTGCCATCTTCTAACCGGAAGATGGCGGCGCCCACCAGAGGATGCAGGAGGGCCCGAGAAGCACCGGGAGGTACCGGGGGTGGGGGGGAAGATCGGGGACCCCATTTCTCTCTCCTCTGATGTGCGATCACATCAGAGGAGAGAGAAATTGAATGGCACATCGGACTTTTTTTTTTTTTTGCGGTCGCCGTTATACTGTTAATAATGGCAATCGCAAAACCAGGGTCGGTAAAAACCGACCTGAATCATGTTCTCTGGGGTCTCGGCTACCCCTGGCAGCCTAAACCCCAGAGAAAATCCAAATCTGGGGGGCGCTATAGACTTCTTCCTCAGCACCGTGAATTTACGTCACTGTGGTTTAAGTACCCTTAACTACCGCCGTTAAAAAGCGTATTGACGGTCATTAAGGGGTTAACCCCTTCCCGACCTATGACGCCTACTTAGGCGTCATGAAAACCTGTGTCTTCCCGACCTGTGACACGTACGTAGGCATCATGGTATAAATCGCGTTCCTGCAGGTCGGGTGACCCGGGTCACTGATAGGTCACCCGACCCGCAGGCACAGGAGGCTTTGTGCTTCACCCCAGGGGGGGTGGCTTTGCCCCCCCCATCGCTACGATTGCTCTGATTGGCTGTTGAAAGTGAAACAGCCAATCAGAGTGATTTATAATATTTCACCAACGAAACTTGGTGACATATTACAATCCAGCCATGGCCGATGCCGAAATATAATCGGCCATGGCTGGAGACAGTAATCTGATCCCCCCCCACACCGACTGACGGGGGCGATCTGCACCCGCAACAGACTGACGACGGCGGCGATCTGTCGCAGCCGTCATTATCTGCTCCCCTTCCCTTCTCTCTGCCTTCCGATTCCCCCCCCCAGTGATCAAAATAAAAAAAAAATACTAAATACCCTCCATTTATCACCCCCATAGGTAGGGACCACTAATGAAATAAAGAAAATATGTTTATTTTTCCATTAGAGTTAGGGTTGGAATTAGGGTTAGGTTTGGAATTAGGGTTAGGGTTGAAATTAGGGTTAAGATTAGGGATAGGGGTGTGTTGGGGTTAGGGTTGGGATTAGGGTTAGGCTTGTGGTTATGGTTAGGGTTGGGATTAAGGTTCGGGGTGTGTTAGGGTTAGGGTTATGGTTAGAGTTGGATTAGGGTTAGGGGTGTGTTAGGGTTGTGGTTAGGTGTGGAGTTAGAATTGAGCGGTTTCCACTGTTAAGGCACATCAGGGGGTCTCCAAACACGACTTGGCGCCACCATTGATTTCAACCAATTTTGCGTTCAAAAAGTCAAACGGTAATCCCTCCCTTCCAAGCCCCGAAGTGTGCCCAAACAGTGGTTTACCCCAACATATGGGGTATATGCGTACTCAGGAAAAATCGCACAACGACTTTGGGGGTCTAATTTCTCCTGTTACCCTTGGGAAAAAAAATTGGGGCTAAAAAATTATTTTGTGGAAAAAAAAAATATTTTTTTTTTAATTTTCACGGCTCTGCATTATAAACTTCTGTGAAGCACTTGGGGGTTCAAAGTGCTCACCACACATCTAGATAAGTTCCTTGGGGGGGTCTAGTTTAAAAAATGGGGTCACCTGTGGGGTTTCTACTGTTTAGGCACGTCAGGGGCTCTGCAAACGTAACATGACGCCCGCAGACCATTCCATCAAAGTCGGCATTTCAAAATGTCACTACTTCCATTCCGAGCCCCGACGTGTGCCCAAACAATGGTTCCCTCCACATATGGGCTACCAGCGTATTCAGTACAAACTGGACAACAACTTTTGGGGTCCAATTTCTCCTGTTACCCTTGTGAAAATAAAAAACTGTGAAAGTAAAAAATTGGGGGCTAAAAAAAATCATTTTTTGTGGGAAAAAAATTTTATTTTCACGGCTCTGCGTTATAAACTTCTGTGAAGGACTTGGGGGTTCAAAGTGCTCACCACACATCTAGATAAGTTCATTGGGGGGGTCTAGTTTCCAAAATGGGGTCATTTGTGGGGGAGCTCCAATGTTTAGGCAAACAGGGGCTCTCCAAAAGCGACACTGCAACTGCTAAATATTCCAGCATATTTTCCATTCAAAAAGTCAAATGGAGCTCCTTCCCTTCTGAGCCCTGCCTGTGCGCCCATACAGTGGTTTATGACCACATATGAGGTATCTGTGTACTCAGGAGAAATTGCCCAATAATTTTAGGATCCATTTTATCCTGTTGCCCATGCAAAAATGAAAAAATGGATGCTAAAAGAAAATTTTGATGGAAAAATTAAAATGTCCATTTTTTCCTTCCACGTTGCTTTAGCTCCTGTGAAGCACCTGAAGGGTTAATAATCTTCTTGAATGTAGTTTTGAGTAGCTTGAGGGGTGCAGTTTTTAGAATGGTGTCACTTTTGGGTATTTTCTGCCACACAGACCCCTCAAAGCGACTTCAAATGTGAGGTGGTCCCTAAAAAAAAATGGTTTTGTAAATTTTGTTGTAAAAATGAGAAATCGCTGGTCAACTTTTAACCCTTGAAACGTCCTCACAAAAAAATTTTGTTTCCAAAATTGTGCTGATGTAAAGTAGACATGTGGGAAATGTTATTTATTAACTATTTTGTGTCACATAACTCTGGTTTAAAAGAATAAAAATTAAAAATTTTCGCCAAAATTCCGTTTGCTTTTTATAAATAAGTGCAACATTATCGACCTAAACTTACCACGAACATGAAGCCATATGTCACAAAAAAAAAAAACAATCTCAGCATCGCTAAGATCCGTTGAAGCGTTCCTGAGTTATTACCTCATAAAGGGACACTGGTCAGAATTGCAAAAAATGGCCAGGTCATTTTTTTCCCATATAAGATCAGCTTATTTGGATCCATTGTCTTCTAGTCTCCCATACCTTTAGGTATTTCTTTATATTCCTATATTCATGACATCATGATGCCGATCTAGAGAATCATTACATGCTATTATATTGTACTGCGCCAATTTGTTTATTTTTTTAATTTTTCTATTATAATGTTTTTCTATTATAATGTTTTACTGTATATCGCGGTATGTCTCACCTACTGTACAATTATTTCTCTCTTCCTTATCTGCCATTGATTTGAACGTTGTGTATCTTTTTATTGACTAATTGGGATTTACTTCTGTTATTGATTATATCTTATTATTTTGTTTTCATCCCAGTCTGAGGAAGGTCTGAGTTACAGACAGAAACGTTACGTAATATTGGGATCCTTTCTTGAATAAATTCTTTTTTGCATTGGTTACATGAGTGCCAGATCATTATTATATTGTTATTTAAGTAGTGGTATCCTTTTCCGTGCACCTTACTTTTCGCAGAGTGACCTGCATCCCATTTTTCTATTAAGGTCAAAATAGGCTGGGTCATGAAGGGGTTAAGCTACCAATTTGTTTATTTATATCTCACTTGTTTGCATTTTGTATTCTGGGTATTATACAATATTTAACTGGATAGTTTTGTCAAATGGGCCTTTGTGTTAAATTTGTTGTTTGTAAACAGTGTTTTTAGATGGTTTTATCTAATTGTGGTTTGATTTTTTTTTGTACACTAATAAAATTATTATATAAATTTTGATATCACTATTTTCCAATGTGCAAATTGCCTTTTCAAAAAAAGAGGACTTGTACTCTATAGCGCCACCTATTGGAAGTAGCAATCCTAGAAGTCACAATCAACCCTTTAACGAGTCTTGTAATATGACTGAGGATAAAAGTAAAAAGCGTTGATTGTGACTTGTAGGATCGCTACTTCCAATAGGTGGCGCTATAGAGTACAAGTCCTCTTTGTTTGAAGAGGCAATTTGCATATAAAATTTCCCAGAGGAGCATTGCACGGCGAATAAGCCTCCTTACCTCGACACGCCAGAGCTGGTATGTCACTCTCCACAAGGAGAAACCTTACCCCTTACCCTATTTTCCAATGGTATTTCTTGTGGTCCCTATTTTTATGACTTGTTTCTTTTTCTTCAGTATGGTATAAAGAAAAGTTTAAAGAAACTCTTAAAAGCGCGTTCTGAGATGGGGGGGAAGCACGCAAAAGACCTTTTACAAGTAGCTAATGTGGTGGAGCATCAGTGGCATCAAACTCGCAGAACAAAGGTAGTTATGACTTACCAGGAATGGGGGAGAAAGGTAGAATATGGCTGGAGTGGCAGATCTGTCTGTTACAACTGTGGACAGAAGGCCACATACAAATAAACTGCACAGAACCTCCCAAGCAGTAGTCTCCTCTAACTCAACAGATTACTGTGATTGATTCTTCTTCACTCTAGGAATTTAGCAACACAGGATCTAGCATGCACCCTATTTTAGTCCCAATATCTACAGGTCCTACCCCAATGGGTAAATTAACACTACTTGTAGATAGAACATTACATTTCTTAATAATACTGCGGCAGCCAAGTCTACCATGCATGCAAAATATGTTTTTACGTGGGAAATCACGAGGATTTAATTGAATATATTGGAGTGGATGGTGATCCAAGAAATGCTCCACTTGCTAATTACGAAATTATTAATAAGTGACAGCACTGAGATGACAGGCCATGCAAGTTCAGTACTTAGGCCAGGGTCACACACACCGTCTAAAAAATCGGACCGTTTAAGTCGGTCATGAACATTAATCCGTCTGTCATCCGATTTTCCGGGAAGGATGCGATTTAGTCGCATCTGAGCGCAGGTTTCACATCCGACTGACATCCGACTTGGGAGATTTAGTCGGTGGCTAGCAATACCTACATATAATGGATCCAAATGAGTAGTTTTAAAATCACAAAAGAAAGAATAGATATATACACATAGAATGCATATATATATATATATATATATATATATATCATTAAGACATACAGTACAGACCAAAAGTTTGGACACACCTTCTCATTCAAAGATTTTTCTGTATTTTCATGACTAAGAAAATTGTACATTCACACTGAAGGCATCAAAACTATGAATTAACACATGTGGAATTATATATTACACTTTACAAAAATACGGATTTTTGTGTTACTCACCGTAAAATCCTTTTCTCCGAGACGCTCATTGGGGGACACAGGACTGTGGGTGTATGCTACTGCCGCTGGGAGGCTGACACTAAGTAGATATAAAAAAAGGTTAGCTCCCCCTCCGCCCTCCGCCGTAGACACCTCGACACTGGCCGCAGGCGAACCCAGTTTAGTGCAAAAAGCAGTAGGAGGACAAAAAGTAAATCAGTGTTAACACAGGTACAATATATCCAGAAATAAACCCACCGGAACAGATAAAAATAGAATTAACACAAAAACTAAGCCATCTGGCTATTAGGGTGGGTGCTGTGTCCCCCAATGAGCGTCTCGGAGAAAAGGATTTTACTGTGAGTAACACAAAAATCTGCATTTCTCCTTCGTCTCATTGGGGGACACAGGACTGTGGGACGTCCCAAAGCAGTCCCTTGGGTGGGAAACCGACTCCACAGTATAAGCCATGACTAGGCATTGCCTATAGGTGCGCTACCGCGCCCTGAAGAATCCTTCTACCCAGACTTGCATCCGCTGAAGCCTGAGTATGGATATTATAATGTTTAGAGAAAGTATGCAGACTGGACCAGGTTGCCGCCTTACAAACCTGTTCCGCCAAAGCCTGATGCCGAAGAGCCCAGGAGGCACCCACCGCTCTGGTGGAGTGAGCCCTGATTCCTGTGGGGACCACAGCGCCTCTGATGCGGTAGGCATCCTGAATGGTTGACCGTATCCATCTGGCCAAAGTTGATCTTGAGGCAGCGAGTCCCTTACTGCGACCTTCGGGGAGGATGAACAGCGTGTCCGTCTGCCGAAAGGATGCCGTCCGAGATACATATCTCCTGAGTGCTCTCACCAGATCCAGCGTATGGAGAGCTTTCTCCACCCGGTGCGTCGGCGCTGGGCAAAATGAGGGCAAAACAAAGTCCTCATTGATATGAAATGAGGACACGACCTTATGCAAAAAAGGTGGAGTTGGCCTGAGCACCACTTTATCATGATGAAAGAGGAAGTACGGAGCTCGGCAAGATAGTGCCGCCAGCTCCGAGACCCGCCTTATGGATGTTATGGCTACCAAAAACACAACCTTCCAAGAAAGGTATGTCAAGGAAACTTCTTGAAGAGGCTCAAATGGAGATTCCTGCAGAACTCCAAGAACAAGGTTGAGATCCCAGATGTCTAGGGGAGCCCTGTAGGGGGGCTCAATATGGACAACCCCCTAACCTGTAAGTTAGTAGCGATTCTACGCTGAAAAAGAACAGACAAGGCTGATAGTTGTCTTCTAAGAGTGCTTGGCGCTAGGCCTGAATCTAGGCCTGCTTGGAGAAAAGCCAGAATGTTGGGAATTGAAAACTGAAGTGGAGAAAAGCCATGTTCCCTGCACCAAGAAAAGAATACCTTCCAAGTATGGTGGTAGATACGAGCCGAGGCGGGTTTTCGGACGCTAGCCATTATGGCAGTGACCCTCTGGGGGAATCCAGCCTTGGTCAGGATCCAAGATTCAACGGCCAGGCCATCAAACACAGGACCGCTGAGTTCTGGTGGTAAACTGGGCCCTGGGAGAGAAGGTCCGGGCGTTCTGGCAGACGCCAGGGTGCGTCAGCGAGCAACTGTTCTGCGTACCATGAGCGACGCGGCCAATCCGGAGCGATTAATATCACTGGGAGCCCCTCTATCCTGATCTTTCTGACCACCCTTGGGAGCAGAGTTATCGGTGGAGACAAGTACGGGAGGTGAAACTGATTCCACGGCAGGACCAGGGCGTCCACTGCAATTGCCTGCGGATCCCGGTATCGGGAGACGTAGTTGGGTACCTTGGCGTTTATCCTGGAGGCCATCAGGTCCACATCTGGAGTTCCCCGGCGTAGACATATCAGCTGGGATGGAGTGACCATTTCCCAGACGCTATACCCTGACAGCTGAGGAAGTCCGCTGCCCAGTTCTCCTCGCCCGGAATATGGACCGCCGATATCACAGAGTGATTTCTTTCTGCCCAGGCCAGAATATGTTTCACCTCATGCATGGCCGTCCTGCTGTGAGTACCTCCCTGATGATTTATGTATGCCACAGCAGTGGTATTGTCCGATTGTATTCGGACAGGGCGGCCAGCCAGATGATGGTGAAAATGCCTCAGAGCCAGCCCAACAGCCCGAATCTCTAGAATATTGATCGGGAGGGTTGATTCCTGCAGGGACCAAGATCCCTGTGTTGTGTCGTGGCGAAACACTGCTCCCCATCCGAGAAGGCTGGCGTCCGTTGTGACTATCAGCCAATGGACTGGGGGAAAATATCGCCCCTGTTGAAGAGTGGTGCTCCTTGTCCACCATGTAAGTGTCCGTCTGACCTGCAGAGACAGATGGCACCGGAGATTGAGAGAGTAAGGGCTCCCGTCCCAAGCTGCCAAGAGGGCAAGCTGAAGGGAGTGGAGATGAAATTGTGCAAATGGAATGGCCTCGATTGCTGCCACCATCCTTCCTAAGACCCTCATGCAAAACCGGATGGTGTGAGGAATCGGTTGGCGAAGGATCTGTACCCCCTGATGGAGGACTAGGGCTTTGTCCCAAGGGAGGATTATCAAACCTCGAGCGGTGAAGAAAATCATCCCTAAAAAGGTGATCTTCCGAGATGGCACGGGAGATGATTTTTTCAAATTCACCAGCCACCCCAGGCGGACCAGGGTGTCTAGCGTAATGCTGACACTTTCGTCGCAGGCTTGGAAAGACGGACCCTTGACGAGGAGATCGTCTAAGTATGGCAGGACACTATCCCTCTGGAGTGCAGGATGGACACAACAGCAGCCATAACTTTTGTAAACACCCTGGGAGCTGTGGCCAGCCCAAAGGGCAAGGCTGCGAACTGAAAGTGAAGGTTGCTGAGCCTGATAGCAAACCATAGAAATCTCTGATGAGGGGGAAATATGGAGATGTGAAGATAGACATCCTGGATGTCTATTGACGCTAGAAATTCCCCCTTTACCATGGCTGCAATGACAGAGCGGAGAGACTCCATTCGGAAATGACGAATTCTGACAAACCTGTTCGGACATTTTAGGTCCAGGATGGGCCTTACAGTGCCATCTTTCTTGGGTACTATGAACAGGTTGGAATAGAACCCTTGACCTCTCTCGACCTCTGGTACTGGAATGATAACCCCGCTGCGCCGAAGAGATTCGACAGCCTTGAATAAGGCGCGAACCCGGGATTCTTCTTTGGGAAGACGCGAGGGAAAAAAATGATTTGGGGGATGGTTGATAAACTCTATCTTGTACCCCGAGGAGACTAACTCCCTGACCCACTTGTCGTGAGTGACCGCGAGCCAAGTGGGGCGAAACCAGAGTAGGCGGCCGCCCACTCTGGATGAATTGACCGGATCTTGCCTCCAGTCATTTAGCCGAAAACCTTTGGGACCTAGACCCTCTAGATTTCGGCTGTTGAGATCGCATCCGTCCCAAAGGGTTGGCCTTGTAAGAGACTTGACGATCTCTGGCCTGATTAGGTCGACTTGAGCCGCCGGAGCTGGCTGTCACGGCCCAACCTGGGTTGCGAAAGGCCCTGAACCGAGGCTGAAGCTGGCGACGAAAGGGCTGTCTAATTTACTGCTGAGGAAGGAAACTGCTCTTCCCTCCTGTAGCATCAGATATGAGCTGATCCAGTCTCTCGCCAAATAACCGGCCACTCTGATAAGGTAAAGACGTAAGGGACTTTTTTTGAGGTTGAGTCCGCCCGCCCTGTCCTCAACCACAAGGCTCTCCTAATAGCAATCGCGTTGGCCGCAGCTAGAGCTGCGCAATTTGCCGCATCCATGGAAGCATTAATCAAAAAGTCTCCTGCAAGAGCGATTTGATTCGAGATCTCAATTACCTTTGACGGCACCTCCGTGCCATGAAGGGCTTTATTTAGAGACTCCGACCAGGATATCATAGCCTTAGCAACCCAAGTCGCTGCAAAAGAGGGAGAGAGAGCAGAGCCTGATGCCTCAAATACCGAGTGAGCCAAGCCTTCAATTAGACGGTCCGTTGGATCCTTGATCGAGGAACCATTGGGAAGGGAGAGATGCGTCTTAGAAGCTAAACGCGACACCGGAGGGTCGACTGCAGGAGATTCCGCCCATTTCTTAAGGAGCTCAGGGGCAAAAGGATATCTGGTATTGAGAGCCTTTTGTCCTGAAAAGGGCTCGTCCGGCTTTTCCCGGTGATGCTGCACTAGGTCCTCAAATTCAGGGTGAGTGCCAAAAACCTTATGAGTTTGCCTGGCTCGTTTGAAGGACACCTTATGACCAGAGGCCGAGGTGGACTCATCATCTACCCCCAAGCTTTTATTGATTGCTTCAATGAGACTGTCAATTGTCTCTTGACAATTAGGTGCCTCCAGATTGAGGGACCCTTCGGAATCAGAGTCCGAACCTAGGTTACTCGCCTCCCCTGGTGAGGGAGAGCGAGAAACGGAACTGATAGATGCCAAGGCCCCGGAAGGCACAGGCGACGCGATATGGGTTCGCTTCCACCGCGTCTGCCTGGTGAGAGCGCGGCCCCTGCAGGCTGGAGGTTCCTGAGAAAAGGCCAAGACGGAGGAACCACTGTCAGTGCCCCTATCGGGAGCTTGAAGGGACTCGATTGCTCTCGTTAAAGATGCCATAGATTGTGACAGACAGGGCCCATTCCGGGGGACGTGACAGAGACAGGGCCCATTCCTGGGGACCTGATGCACTGGGCTCAGTTATAGGGGAGGGCTCCTGGGCACGTTCGGAGTCACAGGCTTCGCAGACCCGAGTAGTATGGGTGTGCGGAAAAGGGGACCTACAGGCAATGCATGCGGTAAACAGCACCGTGTGAGTCTTAGCCCTTCTGGACATGCTGTACCTGCCGTAATAATTTGAGGTAGCAAAAAAAAAAACCTAGGGTGCAGCGGAGCGGCGTGTAGTGTGGCGTAGCTATAAAGCACCTACCCCAGTCCTGTGTCCCTAGACGTCCTTGCGCCGAGAAGTCCACGGAGGCTGCTGCTGCAGTCCTTACAAACTTTAAAAAAAACGCGCCTTTTCCAATGTGGGCGTTCCTGACTTCGCCTCGCCTCTGCTGGAGCTCCGGCCGCGCTTAGTTTCCGCGGGACCAAATTATCGCGCGCCCGCCCGGAAGTCGGGGGGCGCCGCGGAAGAAAGACCGCGCGGCCTACTTTCGCCGAAGGGGACTAGATTATTAGCAGCGCCGGCCCAGAGTCGGGGCGGCCCCCGAAAGCCGCGCGGTGGGAGAGCCCAGCCGCGGCCTAGTCTCGGCCGCAGCGGACTAAAGTATTGGCGGCGCCGCCTGGAAATCGGGGGGCGTCGCTGGAAGACTCGCCTCCCGGAAAGCCGAAGAAGGCCCCAAGCCACGGCCCAGTCTCGTGCTGCAGCCGGGGACCACATTATTGGTGGAGTCCACTCGGAAGTCCCCAGGCCACAGCCCAGTTTCGGCCGCCGCCGGGTACCGAGCGGAGCCCGCCCAAAAGCGAAGGACAGGCGCTGCTGCTGTTGCTGGGGGAGAGCCTGGGCCGCTTAAAGCGACCCAGCGAACGTCACAAAGGCCCCCCTAGCCGACCATGCTCCAAGGGGAGCCGGACTCACCACTCTAGGGGGACACAGGACTGACCGCTCGCTTCCGCTGGCATGCAAGTGAAGGACCACAGGAGCCCCAGCCCTCCTCAATCCAGGTTACAGGAGGGCAAAATCAAAAATCAAAAATAAGGACGGTGCAGGCACCCTAACTCCGTCATCCCTTCAGGGGATGAGGAGAGGGACCATCCGCCTCCTTGCAGCACCGCAGTCTAGCATTGGTGGTGCAGTGGGGGCCGCACAGATTACCTTTTGCCAACTGTACAGTCTAAAGTTTCAATACCCTAGGGTGGTCAGGGCTGAGTCCGGCATAAGTGTCCCACACTGCGGGAGAGGATACGTGGAGGCGACACTCCACGTGCTCGCCCGTTGTTGGTTTGGGGAGATCGGACCCCTTCAAAAGGGTCCGTCGCCCCTATCTCGTCTCTATGGGAAGAAAAAAAAAAATGGTCTGGGAGAAACCAGACGTGTGCCTCCAGACACTAAGCATGAACTGGGTTCGCCTGTGGCCAGTGTCGAAATGTATACGGCGGAGGAGCTAACTTTTTTTTATATCTACTTAGTGTCAGCCTCCTGGCGGCAGTAGCATACACCCACAGTCCTGTGTCTCCCAATGAGATGAAGGAGAAAAGTGCTAAACAACTGAAAATATGTCTTATTTTCTAGGTTCTTCAAAGTAGCCACCTTTTGATTTGATTACTGCTTTGCACGCAGAAAAGGTGAACGGATGGACTCTACATGCCTGGTTCCCACCGTGAAGCATGGAGGAGGTGGTGTGATGGTGTGGGGGTGCTTTGCTGGTGACACTGTTGGGGATTTAATCAAAATTGAAGCAGTGAGCATTCCAGCTCACCACAAACCATCTCGACTGGGTTCAGGTCTGGTGACTGTGGAGGCCAGGTCATCTGGCGTAGCACCCCATCACTCTCTTTCTTGGTCAAATAGCCCTTACACAGCCTGGAGGTGTGTTTGGGGTTATTGTCCTGTTGAAAAATAAATGATGGTCCAACTAAACACAAACCGGATGGAATAGCATGCCGCTGCAAGATGCCGTGGTAGCCACGCTGGTTCAGTATGCCTTCAATTTTAAATAAATCCCCAACAGTGTCACCAGCAAAGCACCCCCACACCATCACACCTCCTTCTCCATGATTCACGGTGGGAACCAGGCATGTAGAGTCCATCCGTTCACCTTTTCTGATGCAAAGCTGTAATCAAAGCAAAAGGTGGCTACTTTGAAGAACCTAGAATATAAGACATATTTTCAGTTGTTTCACACTTTTTTGTAAAGTGTAATATATAATTCCACATGTGTTAATTCATAGTTTTGATGCCTTCAGTGTGATTCTACAATTTTCATAGTCATGAAAATACAGAAATATCTTTGAATGAGAAGGTGTGTCCAAACTTTTGGTCTGTACTGTATAAATATACATATATTTATAGTTCATGCACTTCTACATAGTATAATAGCCGCTAATTCAAATGCCAGCTTTTGTGAAATTACAGACCCGACATGAAATGACACATGGTTTACATACAGTTAACCATGTCATTTCATGTAGTTTGATATATGGTTTTCACTAACAATTACATGAGTGTATGTGTGCAAAATTTCATACATGTAGGGGTTAATTAAAGGTGTAAATTCGTTGAAAAAAAAATGCGTGGGCTCCCGTGCTATTTTCTCAACCAGACAAAGCCAGCGAGTGGGGGCAGATAATAATAGCCTAGGGAGGATGCATTTGTTTTGTGCCCACCCCTGGCTACTAACTTCTGCCCCCAGCCACCCCAGAAAAGGCAAATCTATAATTAGATGCGCCCTTTCTGGCACTTAGCCCGTCTATTCCCATTGCCCTGTAGCGGTGGCTAATGGGTTAATAATGGTTAAAGCCACCTTGCTATTAAAAGGTGACTTTAAGCCAGGTTAATAATTGAGAGTTGTCAATTAGACAACTCAATTATTAATCCTATTGTATGAAATAAAAATAAAACACACACACACTTTAATTAAAAATCATTTTAATGAAATAATCACAGTTTTTGACCATCTTTTATTTTTCAGGTAATCCGTGCGAAGCCCTTGTTCTCCTGTAATAAGAATAAAATAATAAAGCAACATTATTCTTACCTATCCGGTGCTCTGTCAGGTCCCACACTGTAATCCTTCACAAAGGGTTAACTGGCTTACAGCAAGCAGCTCAGCTAATGCTGACTGCTCAGCTGTAAGCCCCCGAATGAATGAGTTCCTCTCCCGGCCGACAGGAGAGGAAGTGATTAGTGTGGGAAGCTTAACTGATTGCTTCCCAGCCTTATCAGTTCACTTCAGGTCAGCCGGGACTCCCTCTGATGTCACTGATGCTGTGCGGTGTCCCCGGCTGACCTGAACTGATTAGCCTGGGAAGCAATCAATTAAGCTTCCCAGCTAATCACTTCCTCTCCTGTCGGCCAGGAGAGGAACTCATTCATTCGGGGGCTTACAGCTGAGCAGCCAGCATTAGCTGAGCTGCTTGCTGTAAGCCAGTTAACCCTTTGTGATGGATTACAGCGTGGGACCTGACAGAGCACCGGATAGGTAAGAATAATGTTGCTTTATTATTTTATTTTTATTACAGGAGAAAAAGGGCTTCGCACGGATTACCTGTAAAATAAAAGATGGTCAAAAACTGTGTGATTATTTCATTAAAATGATTTTTAATTAAAGTGTGTGTGTGTTTTATTTTTATTTCATACAATACGATTAACAATTGAGAGTTGTCTAATTGACAACTCTCAATTATTAACCTGGCTTAAAGTCACCTTTCAATAGCAAGGTGGCTTTAACCTATTATTAACCCATTAGCCACCGCTACAGGGTAATGGGAATAGATGGGCTAAGTGCCAGAAAGGGCGCATCTAATTATAGATTTGCCTTTTCTGGGGTGGCTGGGGGCAGATGTTAGTAGTCGGGGGGGGCACAAAATAAATGCACCCTCCCTAGGCTATTATTATCTGCCCCCACTCGCTGGCTTTGTCTGTCTGAATGAGAAAATAGTGCGGGAGCCCACGCATTTTTTTCAACGAATTTACAACTTTAATTAACCCCTATATGTATGAAATTTTGCACACACACTCATGTAATTGTTAGTGAAAACCATATATCAAACTACATGAAATGACATGGTTAACTGTATGTAAACCATGTGTCATTTCATGTCGGGTCTGTAATTTCACAAAAGCCGGCAATTGAATTAGAGCTATTTTACTATGTAGAAGTGCATGAACTATAAATATATGTATATATATATATATAATATAATATATATGTCACAGTGACATGTATATATATATATATATATATATAACACATACATACATATATATATATATATATATATATATGTATTCTATGTGTGTATGTATTCTTTACATTCTTTATTAAAGCTGTCAGTGTGATTTTACAGTATAGCCGAGGATGAATTGCCGGCTTTTCTAAAGGACACCGGTGCGATTTAATCGCAAGTCACATGTGCGGTCCGTTTGTAATCCGAGTTTTCATCGCACCCATAGACTTGCATTGGCGATTGTCGACCCACAATCGGTGACAATCGCAGCATGCTGCGATTGCACTCGCACGTATAAAACGGACCACAAAAAATCTGATGGTGGGAGCTGCTCCATAGATTAACATTGGTCCGACTGCAATGCGATATTTCATCGCTTTGCAGTTGTCCGATTTTGTCGCCTGTGTGACCTTGGCCTTAGCCAAAAACAAGGACAACAAAGACCAGTGGCTTTCTACTCAGCTAGGCTGGATCCTGTTGACAGGGGTGCACCCTCTTGTAGAGCCATTTCTTTGGTTCAAGCCATGCTCAAAAAGGCTACAGAAAGTTCTTGATTACAAGGTCACAATTTACACTCAACATGACATTCATGGTGTCCTCAATCAGGTATAACCTAGAAACATTTCAATGGCTCTGCAACTTCGACTTCATGTGCCCATCACATGCCCCAAATGTAGAACTCACACGATGCACAGTTATGAATTCAGCTACGCATCTGCCAGTGAATTTAAAAGTGGGGAAAATTACCCAATTTTACATTCTGACAGGAGGGGGAAATAGCCAATATACATACATCCTATGATGCATAGCTCTGATGCAACAAGAAATGGCTGGGTTTGAACAGGTCTCAGATGAACCCATTGCTAAACAGATTTTGCGGGGTTTTTTTTGTAGATAGATCCAGATATCAAGATGTTGGTCGGTTCTACACTGGATATGCTGTGGTAACACAACCTAAGGTAATAAAAACCGAACCACTCCTTCCTCACCTCTCTGCACAGGCGGCAGAGCTGAAGGCACTCACTGACGCGTGTAGAGTGGCTGAGTGTGACTGCTAAGGTGTAGGTAGATAGCAGGTATTCTTTTGGAATTTATGATTATAGTAAAATATGGAAAACCAGATATTTTCTAACATCAAATGGGAAACCTGTAAAGAATGCAGAGAGCGCGTAAGCTCTGATGGAAGCTCTTCTGTTACCAAGTAAGCTGAGTGTGGCAAAGAAAAAAGCTTACCGTCAAGCTTACACCGATGAAGCCAGAGGAAACGCTTGTACAGATGCCACCGCCAAGGAAGCAGCAAAGAGGCCGAAAGTTGAGAGTCTAGCACTGGTACAGACAGTAACCCAGTGGCAGCTGTCACTCCTGATATTCTTAAATCTGTACAGAAACAGGTGGTTCAATAGGAAAAAGATTGGGAGACGCAGGAAGCCCAGCTGACTGAGGAATAATTCTGGAAAAAGGGCAATAAGCTTTGTCTGCTGTGAGCTCTTTACTCAATGATGGCCCAGGTAGCCCAAAGACTAACATTTGTCAAAAACAGCTATGTGTGCTTTGGTTGACAAGGTATGGGTGGCACCAGGGTTCAGTACCCAGGTGGCCAGGTACACCCAGTCTTGTATGACCGCGTGCCAGACACAATGCAGGAAAAATTGCAAAGAGCCCCGCACAAACACACCCCTAGTCTGCACTACCCGTTCCAGAGATTGCAGATTGACTATATACAACTACCACAAGTAGCGGTATACTAGTTCATGCTTGTGTGTTGATCCCTTTTCAGTTTGACCTGAGGCATAGCCGGTGCAGAAAGCTACAGCTAAGGTTACTGCTCAAAAACTCATGAAGGAGGTGGTATGTAGATATTAAAGTTAAAGATTCAGAAGGCAAAAGAAACTGAGAAAAGAGCTAAAGGCAAGCATTCGGTCTATTTTTTTGCCAATGAGATACTATCCAGGTAGAAAAACAGGACTCTCTTTGGTTCCGTACCGAGAACAGGTTTAATAATCCCACAGTCACTTAAGATGCAAAATGATAGACTGAATAGCTATATGCAAGCCTTGCATAATCGCCTAAACAATATGAATAAACAGGTGTATTCTTCCATTCCAGCCCAGACTCAGTGTCTGGAACACATGAGACTGGGTGGCCATAAAGAGTCATGTCAAGAATAGACTTGACCAAAGATTTGATAGGCCATTCCACGTTCTTCTGACCACAGCAACTTTGGTGAAGCTTGAGGTAAAATCCACTTGGATACACGCCAGACACTGTAAAAATCACTCCACCACCAGAATGATGGACTTTTTGCCAGTTCTAATGGAGAAAGCTGTGTCATTGCCTTTAACAAGACATTAAATGAAATTCTGAATGATGACTGGGATAACAAATTCATTAGACATCACCAAGTACTTTTAAAATACATGGACACAAGTACATTACCAAAAAACTGTTAGATTTGCAGTCACCATTCTGTGAGTGCCAATACTACGCTTCATTCAGCCATTCCAGCAACTTTGAAAGAAATGTTTTATTTGAATAACCACAATTTTCCCACTAAAAATTGCACGGGCAGCTGATATCGGCACTAAGTGCCAGAAGCAGTCACAGACCGCTCCCAGCACTTTAACCCCCGAAATGCTGCGATCGAACATGATCGCAACATTCCGGAAGCCGTCTGACAGCCGACAATCCCTCTGCCTTTGGATTGGAGACTCTGAGGCGTGATGTGGTGTCCCAATAGTTGCCCAGGTGACTCTGTGACCATTCTTGACTGGCCCAGCCAGAGCCCTGACCTAAACCTAATTGAGCATCTCTGGAGAGACCCGAGAATGGCTGTCCACCAGCGTTCACGATCCAACCTGACGGAGTTGGAGAGCATCTGCAAGGAAGAATGGCAAGAGGATCCCCAAATCCAGGTGTGAAAAAGTCGTTGCATCATTCCCAAGACTCATGGCTGTACTAGCTCAAAAGAGTGCTTCTATTCAATACTGAGCAAAGGGTCTGAATACTTATGACCATTTAATACTTCAGTTTTTCTTTTTTAATAAATTTGCTAACATTTCTGGGCTTTTTTTCAGTCAAGATGAGGTGCAGAGTGTACATTAATGAGGAAAAAAAATTAACTTTATTGAATTTACCAAATGGCTGCAATGAAACAAAGAGTGAAAATTTAAAGGGGTCTGAATACTTCCCGTACCCACTGTATGGGGTATTGACACATTCAATGGAAATTGTGGGACAAATTTTGGTGCCATTATTACCCACGTCTTATGTGAAAATGTAAAATTTTTGGCTAAAACAAAATTTTGGTGTTAAAAATGTAGTTAGTTTTCTTCACTGCCCAATGGAATAAAGTTCTGTGACACACCCATGGTGTCAATATGATCACTGAACCCCTAGATGAATTCATTGAGAGGTGTAGTTCATAAATTGGGGTCACTTATGAGGGGGTTCTGCTGTTCTAGCATCTCATGGGCTCTCCCAGTGGCACCTGCGAAACATACCAGTAAAATTTGGCGCTTCTTGCCTTCTGAGCTTTGCGCTCTGCTTGAAAAATATTTTCCGATTACATGTAGGGCAATGGTGTACTCAAGAAAAAATGGACTTCAGTTTGTTGTAAAAAAAAAAAAATCCCATTAGCCCTTAGAAAAATTAAAAACTTGGGGCTAAAACATTTTAGTGGTAAAAATGTAATTTATTGTTTCTTCACCGCTTAGTGGTATAAAATTTTGTGAGGCACATATGGTGTTAATATGATCACCACACCCCTAGATGAATTCATTGGGGAGTGTAGTTTGTAAAATGATTTCACATATAGGGGGTCTCTGTTGTTCTGGCACCTCAGGGGCTCTGCCAATGTGAAATTGCACCCTCAAACCATTCCAGCAAAATCTGAACTCCAATAAGGTGCTTCTTCCCTTCTGAGGTTTACACTGTGCATCAAAAGTAGTATTTTCCTACATATGGGGTATCGGCATATTCAAGAGAAATTGTGCAACCATGGTGCAATTTATCTTGTTACCATTATGAAAATGCAAAATTTGGGACTAAAATAACATTTTGTGAGGAAAATGAGATTTTATTGTTTTCACGGCTCAAAGTTATAAACTTCTGTGAAGCACCTGGGGTTCAAGGTGCTTGTCACACATCTAAATACATTCCTTGCGGGACCTAAATTCCAAAATGGGGTCACTTATGGGGGGTTTCCACTATTAAGGCACATCTGGGGCTCTCCAAAAGAGACATGGCGTCCAATCTAAATTCCAGTCAATTTTGCATTGAAAAAGTTAAACGGCACTCCTTCCCTTCCAAGCTCTGCCATGTGCCCAAACAGTGGTTTACCCCCACATATGAGGTATCAGTGCACAACAACTTTTGTGGTCCAATTTCTCCTGTTACCCTTGGGAAAATAAAAAAATTTGGATCTGAAGTACCGTGGTGGAGCAGGGTCCCAGGGTTGCTGCTGGAGGAGGCAAGAGTGGAGCGTTGCTACAGGCCACAGGATGGGATGAGGGGATGTTCGGATGTACGGTGCAGTGAGCCGCTGCGGGTGTTCAGATGTGCGTAGCACCGCTGTGGGTGTTTGGTGCTGCGGGGGTTCTGCGGACATCTTGTGAAAGCCCAGAGTCACCGCAGTTAGATGGTTTTCCAGCACCCATTTTCCCAGAGTCCACATTCCATAGGAAACCATCTAACTGCACGGGCTCTGGCCTTTTACAAGATGTCGGCAGAGCCCCCGCAGCACCGAACACCAGCAGCAGCGTGCTGCACATACAAACATCCCCTCATCCCAGCCTGCGGCTTGCAGCAATGCTCCCCTCTTGCCTCCTCCAGCAGCGACCCTGTGACCCAGCTTCACCGCAGCCATCATCCCTGGTAAGCAATAAGACGCATGGATTATAAGAAGCACCACCACTTTAGTAAAAAAAATGTTTTTCCCCTATTTTTCTCCTCAAAATTTGGTGTGCGTCTTATAATCCGAAAAATACGGTAAATTTTTTGTGAAAAAAAAGTTAAATGTTCCTTTTTTTTTTTAAACATTCCAAAAATTCCTGCGAAGCATCTGAAGGGTTAATAAACTTCTTGAATGTGGTTTTGAGCTTTTGAGTTTTTAGAATGTCATCACTTTTAGGTATCTTCTATCATATAGACCCCTCAAAGTGACTTCAAATGTGATCTGGTCCCTTAAAAAAAAAAAAATTGGAGTTGTAAAAATGAGAAATCGCTGGTCAACTTTTAACCCTTATAACTTCCTAACAAAAAAAATTTTGGTTCCAAAATTGTGGTGATGTAAAGTACACATGTGGGAAATTTACTTATGAAGTATTTTGTGTGACATATCTCTGTGATTTAAGAGCCTGAAAATTCAAAGTTGGAAAATTGCAAAATTTTCAAATTTTTTGCCAAATTTCCATTTTTTTCACAAATAAGTGCAAGTCATATAAAATAAATTTTACCACTATCATAAAGTACAATATGTCATGAGAAAACAATGTCAGAATTGCCAGGATCCATGGAAGCGTCCCAGAGTTATTACCTCAAAAAGGGACAGTGGTCAGAATTGTAAAGATTGGCCTGGTCATTAACAAACATGTAAACCACCCTTGGGGGTAAAGGGGTTAATGCTTCTATTATACAAGCACAGATAATTGGAGTCACAAACCAACACACCATAGTCTCAGACTACTTGACTGCTAAAGAGGGAGGGATGTGTTAATTCTTAGGTCCTGCATGTTACATTGACGTGACGGGAAATCTCCAAGTTAAGGCTGATATACAGAAGGTAGCTGAAATAAGGGATAAATAGACCTCAGATTGTAAGCTTGCGAGCAGGGCCCTCATTCCTCTTGGTATATGTTTTCATCTATGTGTTTATTGTTATGCTGTAATGTCTATTGTCTGTTCAAGTTCCCTCTAAAATGTAAAGTGCTGCGGAAAATGTTGGTGCTATAGAAATAAAATAATAATAATAATAATTATAATTACTAGCTTGGCCCGTGCAAAATTTTCACACATTGGTCGTCGGGGGTGCTGGCAATTTCAGAAAAAAGCAAGCTGGTCAAACGTAAATGTGTTTCATGAGATGATGAACACAGACAGGTATTTATATATGTAGCTTGGTAATACAATAAACTGGTTTCATAAGTAGAGGCCAAAAAATGTCTTCCGATTGAGGTGCCACCTGCAGCTTACTGTGTCTTTCTGTAGGTTTATGAAAATAAATGTTAAACTGTATTTAGTGATAAAATCGTGAATGTGTGGTTTGTTTGGCTTTTTTCTTGCTGAAGGGTGCAAGTTTAGCTTTCAAATGGTGTATCATTTGTGTGTGTGGGGTGAAGTAATCAGCGAAAAAGCAGTGCATATTTACAAATGTGCTTGCATATGTGTATAAATAAAGTCCAGCTCACCAGTATAACATCCCAGGGATCGGAGCATGGAACCGTTGTGTCAGACGTATAACATGGCAAAATGAAGAAAAAAATCCAGCTCCACGATAAAGTGAAAAAGTAGATCTTTATTCACTTGATATATCAAGCATAGAAGATAAAAGTATCAGCATAGATAGCAGCAAAAAAATGCATTATCAACACGTTTCTGGTGTCGCAGCACCCTTAGTCATGAACCTGCAGGTATCATTTGTTTGTGTGGGTGGAATATGAATAGAGCAAGTGTGCAATTCAATAGGCAGTGCATGTTTACAAATGTGTTCGCATATGTGCCTCACCTGCAGTGAAGTGTGCAATCCTCCAATTTGGCTACAATAGGCAGGGCAAGCAGTTCGGCAAGCTGGAAAGCCCTCAAGGCAAATGTTTGGATTTGTTTGTGATGTCTGTAAGCAGCTTTGTGGTAGGGTGCTTTGGGGTACTGTGGTGCCTTACTGCAGGTTTATGAAAATTTATGTTTAAACTGTATTTCGCGATCAAATCGTGGATGTGTGGTTTGTTTGGCTATTTTTTTGCCTTTACAAATGATGTATCATTTGTGTGTGTGGGTGCAGCATGAACCGAGATACAAAGTAATCACCGAAAAACAGTGTTTAGAAATAATAGAATAGATTAATGCTTACAGGAACATGACGCAAATGAGACCACATGGTGGGACGAAAAATTTTCTTTCCTGAATCTCGCCAATTGGTCCATGGGTCTAGATGGGTGTCTCAGTGATTACACATACATGTATGCAATTACTATTATTCTGTTTTTTGGTATATGTAGCCGTAAAACCGCTATTTTATGTTACCCTTAAGTTACTCTGGTCTATATATATATATAAGGAAAACCGTGTCAAAGAACTTCTGGTCGTATATTATGGACGCAGACAAGAAAAGATCCATTGTTGTGATACAATTATAAGCGATTTGGTAGGGAACTGAGGTGAAGCAGGTAGGAAAGTCCAGAGGAGATGACATAATTGATCAGAAAAGGGGAGAATTGAATTGTAAGGTTAAAGAATCCATTTTGCTTATCTGTGGTATCCATTTTAAGTATATGGTATCCATTTTGTCCTATATATCCTTTGTAATAGTCATCAGGTAAAGACAGGAGGGGAAGTTTCGCATCTCTATTAATGCCCCTAAGGTTACTATTAGTTTATAGTTCAGAGGGAACTTTTCCTTTGTCTGTGACCGTATTTAAAATGCCTACATGTGTTAATAAAACAGAAGTCTTATCTAGTAAGTACACCATACATGGTTGCTGTATTAACATCCTTGAGATCTCGAAAACATATTTTAATATTTGGCGTTCAGAAGGCATAGAAGAGAATTATGCCCACAGTCACCTACTTGGTACAGTCATTTTCTAAATGGATACGTAGAAAGTTTGGCAGTTATTTATGTAGACATTCAATTCAACAAAAGAACGCACTGTATGTGCTACTAAAACCTCATCTCACCACTGAAGCCAGATATTGAATGTATTAATTTGCCATTTAGCATAGATGGCACACAGGTTTGTCTGGTATGACAGGTTTGAAAGTGAGCACTGTATACAATAAGCAAAGCAGATAGTTCAGGTGGCGCACAAGAAAATAAAATGAGGCAGTTTTCATGTATAGGAGTTATATTGTATTCTTACTGTAATACAGCACATTGTAAGCTCTGCTGTACTGCCCCTTACCCCACACTGCCTGTCCTGAGCAGTATCCGTAATCACACATCTTTGATGCTTAAGTTTCTTCTATAGACAGGCAGTGTAGGGGGAGGGGCTGTACAGAAGAGCTGACCATGCTATGAGTAGGAGTAGTGATAGAAGGGTTTGTAATGTGATACACACACTCAGCTGTGCTGCTCCTCTCCCTACTTCAACCTTATCGAAAAGACCATTTGTGATCTAATCTCCCAGCACTTTCTAACCATGCAGAAGGTTAGACCAGGATATCAGAGTTCTAACCTTACATCTCATGCAGTGAGAAAACCAAGCTATTGTGGGGGTATGTTCCTTTCTCTACTTTGTTGATCCCTGCTTATGATTGGTCAGCATCAAACAGGGAGAAGAAATACATGCCCCAAGTGGAAACTCTGACAACACCCAGTTGGTTAAACAAAAGTTCACTTAGACTAAATTAAATAAAATTTGTTGTATTCCACTCAGCAGCCACTATTATGTTGTGTCCAGTTCAACATGAAAAATTTGGTGAAAAGATCTCTAATATCTTCACGACCTTTGAAGTACATATGAATTCCGGAATTAATATCGATTGCAGCATTTAGAAGACTGGGAGAGTCTGATCATTGTCATGGCAACCCAAGTTTGTCATGGCGACCTCTGGGTCAGCCAGCTATAGCAAGTCAGTTAGACCATAATAGAAGCATGGTCTAATGCTGGTTTCACATTAGCGTATGTGCGCAGCGTATGATCCGAATAGATCCGCATGCATCACGCGTACCTAAATTTAACACTGTGTACGCAGGGACATGCATTTGCATCAGTTTGCATACGGATGCGTACGCATGCGTCATTTTGCGGTGTGCGGCGATGTCCAGCGAACGCAAGATGTTGCATTTTTGAGGCATCAATTATGCGCAGTCATGAGCATGCGGATGAGTGCGTCAAAACAACACATTACTGTCTATGAGAATGCATTGGTACACAACGGCATGCGTACTGCAGAATAAGGTCCAGGAAATTATTTCACCACCTGCTAATTGCCAGCTGTATAAAAGGAAGTGTGGACACTGCAAGGCCATTACTCTCCAAACTCTGGATGTGAGCACAACACTGTCTATGTAAGTATAGAAGCTTTGAAAATGTCTCTGCAGTCTGTACTACGTACTTATTTTTTTTTCCTTGTAGACTGGTTGCTGCTCCTGGGCCGGACTGTTGTGACTTGCTTCTGCTGTCCAGGACTTCGGCGTCCCGGTGGTGTGGTATTGGCCTTTCAGTTCTCCTGTCCAGGATTTATCCGTCCTGGTGCTGTGCTGCTGTCCCAGTACTGTTCTGCTATCTGGGTGCTGTGCTGCCTGACTGCTGTGCTGTTGGACTACTGCCTGTAATGGAAGTATTGGTGTCCATTGTGTTTTTAATTTTTTTATATTTTTTTTGTTTGTTTGGCTCTTAACAAGTTTAATTTTTCTTCTCTGTTCATTTCTGTAGTGTTTCACTTAACTGCTGCTTGCTATTCCAACATGTCCTCCAACGAAGCTTCCCAGAGTGAACATGACACTGATTATGTAATCACATTTGATATACTGATTGATATGTATTGACTGGCAATACTAGACATGTGGTAAATCACGTATTTTCTTTACAGGAACCTTGCGGAAAAGCAGGAACAGTCGAGTGGAAATTATTCTTCCCAGGGTCGTCGGCCTCAAGTTTCTGGGGAGGAAAGACGGGGTGTAAGTAGTCTTTTCATTATCAGAGTTCTAATTGAATGTTTTCAGTTTTACTTACCAATTCTTTTTTTTAATTTGATCTATAGGTTCCACGACGTGAAGAAGGCAAACCAGAGATTGATAACGACCAACTCATTTAATCTGTGCAAGAGCGAGCAATGTTGTGGGTCCCCGTGATCGTAATAATTCAGACTCTGCATTAATTCGACGACTCTGGGAAGAAGTGGCAAGATCGCTGCTGGCTGATTGGCACCGTGCCAGAATACATGCTAGAAAGTATTTTCGTAAGTATTGCAATGTGGTCGGACGCGGCAGTGAACCTGTTAATGTAGGTGCATTGTTTTACAATTAATTTTTTCCTTTTTTTACCCCTTCACAGTGAAGAGAATAAAAGTCAGTTAGAGTTCCATAAAGGATCGCTTCAATAAGAACATGAGAGAGTAGATTCGGGTTCAAAGTGGTGCTGCTCCAACGCTCAGAAAATATAAATACCATCGTCTACTTTTGTTTCTGAGGCCTGCGCTTGGTTAGCGAACGTGAGTATCCTCTTGTGTTGTCTTACTATTATATAAACAATAAAAATTTTTAATAATGTTTTTCATTTATTTTCCACACAGAACCTGGTGCAGCACAACACAACCTGGATCGTCCTCAGTTGAAGAGGCCCCTCATTGATCAGCCAACGAACAGGCCCAATCCCAATCATCCACCAGCGATGGAGCAACCAGGCTGGCTTCACAGGCTGGGGAACAGGCAGCCGGTCCATCTGGTTTTCCCCTCTCCCAGCCCTCTGTCACTGGTTTTGTTGGGTCTTCTCGTCAGCGGCAGAGGGCCTGGGAGAGGCCAGTCATGCCCGAGTTTCTTCACTCAGCCTCGATCTTCTGGGATGGGATGAAGGTGGTTTTAGAAAGACTGGATAGTGGGTTTACTCAGGTGAACACACTATTCCAGGAAGTCCACAGACGCCTTGACCACCTGGAAGCCGACCTTCAGAAACCGGCGCAACATTTTTTTCATCAATAGAGCGGTGCGTGTCGGAAAACTTACCGCCTGATCTCCAGCTGAACGCGATGCAGGCCTGCCAGGCTGCTTACAGCCATGTTTGGCAACAGTCCCGATGTCAGCAACAGGCACAAACATCATTTCCTACAGGTCAACAAGGGCCAGCACAGCAGCAGTGGCAGAATCCTCCAGCACCTTTCCAAACATCTCAAGGACTTGGATACCCGTCTGCTCAACAACCGATGACAGCGCAAGTGACCTATCCACCACCGCTGGCCATTAGGACTGTTCCTACAGTACCCAGCTACACCACGCAGCTGAGTGCAGCAGCCATGTAGCCTTCATCTTCCACCATGCAGCCAAGTGCAGCAGCCATGTAGCCTTCATCTTCCAGCCGAGTGCAGCAGCCATGCAGCCTTCAACTTCCACCATGTAGCCGAGTGCAGCAGCCATGCAGCCATCAACTTCCACCACGCAGCTGAGTGCAGCACCCCAGGAACAGGGAAAAGCAAAACGCAGTGGAACCAGCAAAACGGCCAGGAAAGAAACGTTGGCAAGAGACGTTACCAACCACCTCCACCCTCACCTCCCAATGTGTCTCCATTTCCAATTCTGTTCCCACCTTCCCTTGGTTCTCTCCTTTCCAATGTGTCAATCCCTTCCAATTTGTTTTCCACTCCTAATGTGTCCTCTTCCCCCAGTGTTACATCTGCTGCCAATATATCTGACCCAATCCTCCATCACAGCCACTTCCCCAGCCACTCCATCACAGCAGACATCCCCCAGGTCCACAATATCACACAATCGGGCAGATCACAAAAGTAACCTTTTTTTTTTATTGTATTTATGTTAAGGTTTTATTTTTGTTAATAAAAATTCTTTTATTTCACAATCCCTGTCTCCCTGTGTTTTCTTTATCTCTTTAGTTAAACGTGTGTATTGTTGAGTGAAGTATTAACGGGTGTTACAGTCAAGGTGTTTAGTATTAAAGTTACAGTCATGGTATTAGTATTAAAGTCAGCAAACATTACAGGTACATTTTACTTATTAGCGGCTTAAACCATTTCGTCTTGCCATGCCACACGTCCATTATCCGAACCAAAGTAGGCAGCAAATTTATCCCTCATTTGGGCAACTTCCACTGTAATCCTCGGAGGGTGATCTTGGTAATCCCGCAATGTGGTAGCAACATGTTCATCAAGTTCTAAGTGTTGTCGCTCTTTCACCACAATGTAATTGAGCAGAACAACACACGCTTTCACAACCTCATCAATTGTCTCAGTTTTTAGATTGATGGCTCTTCCCAAAATGCACCATTTAGATATCCGCAATACAAAGGCACATTCCACAGTTCTTCGTGCCCTTGTCAGTCGGTAGTTGTAAATCCTTTTGGTGTGATTTTAGTCCCAACTTGGGTACGGTTTTATGAGGTTGGCCTCATCCCCAACCACAACAAACGGAATTGGCCGTCCTTCAGTGTTCGGAAGAGGTCGTGGCTGTGGAAAATTGAAATTAATACCATACAAATGTTGGCCCATGTCAAAGTTTTTGAAAGTCTGTGAGTCACTTCCTTGTCCAAATGAGCCAACGTCCACGGTGACAAATCAACAGTCAGCATCTGCAATAGCCATGAGAACAATCGAAAAGTATTTTTTGCAATTGAAATACTCGGATAAACTTCCAGCAGGTTTCATAATCTGAATGTGTTTGCCGTCCACAGCCTCCAAACAGTTTGAAAAACTACAAAGGTCCTGGAATTTTGCAGCATTTTCCAGCCAGTTTAGTTGTGGGTTGGGGGAGGAATTCATCACCCAGAACGTCACATAAAGCACGGCTGGTGTCTGCAACTATCCCAGAAAGGGTGGACACTCCAATCCGGAATTGAAAATGTTGAGATGATAAGGTCTGTCCGGTAGTCAGGAATCTGCCGAATCGAAAATGGGAAAAAAATAAATAAATCAGTACATGGCTTTTAGAACAATCATATTAATGACAGGTGTTTCTGTTTCAAAATTACATACCTCAGGGTCACCAACAGATGTTCCTCAGCAGAAATTGCTCGACGTAGCTGTGTGTCCTGCCTGGTGATGGATCCTCGGACACGTAGCAGCAAGTCATGGAAGCTCTGTTCCGACGTTCTCGTGTACTCGAAAAACTTCTCAGGGTTTTCAATCAGCTCTGTGTACAACAAGTGGTAGGCTCCACAGCTCTCTCGGACTTCAACAATGGTGTGTTGCCAATAGCGACGACGACGTCTTCTCCATCTTTCTCTTCTTCTTTCTTCGCAAGCCACAGCAAAGGCAACAGCCAATTTCAATGACAAATCAAGATTAATCATGAAGCTCTCCACGCTAAGATCCATCTAGCAGCTTGACACAGCAGCAAAAGACGAGGATTTCATCAGTGCAGTGTGTATATATTATATTATATATATATATATATTATATATATATATATATATATATATATATAAATCCATCAGAAACGCCCAATGGGTGTCTGGTGTCAAGGAAACTACTGGAAAAGCATTGGAAATATCGAACGCATGCGCATAAACGCAAACACATGCAAAAATGCATACTAATGCATGCACATGCAGCTTTTTTGGCATCATGCGCAAGAAGATGGGGATAAAAAACGCTGCGTAAACATGCATTGCATGCGTTTGCGCACGCAGATGATACGCTGCGCACAGAAAAGCTACTGTGAACTTAGCCTAAGAGGCATCTATCAGTGTGGAACTGACCGATATAAATGCATTACAGTGCTGATGAATTTCAAGGCATTGTAACAGTGATTAAAGTAAAAAAAAAAAGCTAAGACCCATAGAGGGACCAAAGTAGAAAAAAAAACAAAAAAACAAAATTAAATTAAAAAGAAAAAAAGAAACACAAACAAAATAAAAAATATTATACAATAAATACACAAGTAAAAAAAAAAAAAAAAAGTACACATATTTGGTGTTGCCGTGTCATCATTAGCGATCAGACCTATAAATCTGCCACACTAGTTAGCCGCTGTAAGAAATTAAATTAAACAAAATAGCAAATGCTTTTTCATACCGCCGAACAAAAAGTGGAATAAACAAAAAATCAAATGGCAACAAAAAGTGCCATCGCTGAAAGTCATCTTTTCACACAAGGAACAAGCCACGATACAGCTCCATCAGCAGAGAAATTAAAAAAAAGTTATAGCTCTCAGAATAAAGCAATGAAAACTTTCTACAAAATAGTTTTTACATAAAAGCGCCAAAACATAAACAAAAAATTAGTTAAATGTGGAATCACTGTAATCGTGCCTGACCCTAAGAATAAGTTGCTTTATCATTTACCACACCATGAACAAAATTAAAAGAAAAAAAATTTAAAAAAAACAACAGTTCCCGATTTGGAATTGCTGGTTTTTGTTTATTCTGCCTCTCAAAAATCAGAAAACCATCTTAAAAAAATGTTATGCTCCCAAAAATAGTCCCAATATAAACGTCAACTCATCCCACAAAAATCAAGCCATCACATGACCATTGGTGTATCTAAAAGAAAACTATAACGCTCAAAATATTATGGTTTATTTTAGTGTGTGCAGCAGCCAAACATAAAAAAACAGATATAAATCTGGTATCGCAGTAATCGCACCAACGCAAAGAATAAAGTCACGTAATCACGTACACTGCACGAGGAACTGCTTATAAAATAAATAAAACCAATTCTTTACCTGCTGTAGATTTGATTCATTCTGCCTCCCAACGATTGCAGTAAGGTTCGGCTCACATTTATCCTGTGCTCTACGCTGAGCGCTTACACAGGGGTTTCTGTACAAATCTCAGAAATAAATGATTCAGACGGAACTCCTGGTTGAAGATTCCCTATGTATGGAAGTGAGCAACAAACAGGCTCTCTATGCATGTGTTGTGACTGTCACACAGCCGCAACACATGCAGCTGCAGCGCCGAACAGCTGATTATCGGGAGCGCTCCAGGTATCCGTGTTACCGATGCAGCTATTTGTTAAGCGCTATAGCTATTCGGATAAGCACTTATCCAAACATATTTGATCAATCCTAATGTCTATCTAAAATGTTGAGCTTCTGTGAAGAGGAAAGTGCAAATCTGGATGTTGGTAATGCAGCTGTTGTGATTTATCTGAACTTTGCAAAGGCATTTGATACTCAGGGCCGCCATCAGGGCATCACAGTCATTACAGCTGTATGAGGCCCGGTGATTAGGGGGGCCCGAGCACGCTGGCAGCCCGGTCCGCGCTCGGGCCCCCCTACATTTTGTTCAACGATGTTACCCAGCCTGCCGGGCCCTCCCCCCTGACGCACCAGCCAGCGCCGCCCTCATGTGAAGTCACACGCTGCTCTGCTCCACTTCCTCATTCGGAGCAGAGCAGCGTGTGGTATGCATGTGTGCATGCTACGTGGGTGGAGGGCAGGGCCGGCAGCTCCCCAAAGGGCCCCCGCTCCCCAAGGGGCCCCAGCATCCCAAAGGGCCCCCGCTCCCCAAGGGGCCCCCAGCTAGCGGCACATCACGCAGCCGCTATGGGGGCCCCTGTGAGGTGGGGGGGCCCGCCTGCAACCAGCGCCGACTGTCCCCGCCACTGCTTTGAACTATACTGGCGTCCGCCGGTACAGTTCAAAGCAATGATGGAGGAGAGAGTGTCAACTGACGCTCCCTCTCTAATCATTACCGGCTCTGTCTCTGACACAGCGAGTGCGCGCTGTGTGTCGGGCAGAGCAGGAGACAGGAGCCGGGAGCAGTGCGGGCACGAGGAGAAGGTGAGGAGTGTGTTTTGGTTTTTTTGTTTTTTTTTAAATGTCTGAGTAAATGTGGGCCGTGCCGTATACTATGTGGGCCGTGCCGTATACTATGTGGGCCGTGCAATATACTATGTGGGCCGTGCAATATACTATGTGGGCCGTGCAATATAATATGTGGGCCGTGCAATATACTATGTGGGCCGCGCAGTATACTATGTGGGCCGCGCAATATACTGTGTGGACCGCACTATATATATACACTATGTGGATCACGCTATATATATATATATATATATATATATATATATATATACTGTGTTGGCCGCGCTATATACTATATGGGCCGTGCAATATACTATGTGGGCCGTGCCATATACTATGTGGGCCGTGCAATATACTATGTGGGCCGTGCAATATACTATGTGGGCCGTGCAATATACTATGTGGGCCGTGCCGTATACTATGTGGGCCTTGCAGTATACTATGTGGGCCGTGCAGTATACTATGTGGGCCACGCAGTATATTATTTGGGCCGTGCTATATACTGTGTGGGCCATGCAATATACTGTGTGGGCCATGCAATATACTGTGTGGGCCGCGCTATATACTGTGTGGGCCGCGCTATATACTGTGTGGGCCGCGCTATATACTGTGTGGGCCGCGCTATATACTGTGTGGGCCGCGCTATATACTGTATGGGCCGCGCTATATACTGTGTGGGCCGCGCTATATACTGTGTGGGCCGCACTATATACTGTGTGGGCCGCGCTATATACTGTGTGGGCCGCACTAGATACTATGTGGTCTGTGTTATATACTGTTGGGCGGTATATTATTTTATGGGGGAGGCTATGTTATATACTATATGGCTGTGTATATGGCTGTGTTATATACTATGGGGGGGCTACATTATATTCTATGAGGAGGCGGGCTGTATTATATTCTATTCGGAACTACATTATATTCTATGAGTGGGCTGTATTATATTTTTTATATTCTATGAGGAGTGATTGCATCATACTCTGAAGGGGCTACATACTATATGAGGTGGCTACATTGTATTCTATGGAGGCTACATTATATTCTATGGGGCTGCATTATACTGTCTGAGGAAGGCTACATTGTATTCTATGGAGGGGCTACATTATACTATATAAGGGGGCTGCATTATATTCTATGGGGGTTTACATTATACTCTGTAGGGTGACTGCAGTATGCTCTAAGGGGTGACTGCATTATACTTTATGTGGGCTGCATTATACTGGATCGAGGACTATGGGGAATACGTTATACCATATGAAGAACTACGGGGTGCATTATACTATGGGAAGTGAATTGTACTACATGGATGACTATGGCGGTGCATTATACTATATGGAGCACTAAGAGGAGTATTATACTATATGGAGGACTGAGGAGTGTATTTTAATACAGTGGTGGCCAAAAGTATTGGCACCCCTGCAATTCTGTCAGATAATACTCAGTGTCTTCCTGAAAATTATTGCAATCACAAATTATTTGCTATTTTTATCTTCATTTAATTTGCTTGCAAGGAAAAAACACAAAAGAGAATGAAGCAAAAATCAAATCCTTGATCATTTCACACAAAACTCCAAAAATGGGCCAGACAAAAGTATTGGCACCCTCAGCCTAATACTTGGTTGCACAACCTTAAGCCAAAATAACTGCGACAAACCGCCTCCGGTAACCATCAATGAGTTTCTTACAATGCTCTTGTCACGCTGTCTAATGATATGTATACAATGTCAGTAAACTATTAATACAGGAACAACACTCTATACAACAACTAGTATAGCAACATCAGAATGTAAGTATAGAATAGATTTACCTGACACGATATCTGCTGAACTCAGGGTTAATCTTGAGGACTTGATGAGCTGAAACAGGAAAGAGGTGGACCGGGATCTAACCTGACCCTAAACTGGGGTCCTAACTAATCCCTCACCTTGGAGGTACTGATAATGGTTCAGAGGTCCAAGTCACCAACCTAACCCTGTCTCCTATCAGACCCTGAACCCTGTAATCAGTCCTAAGAAGGATCCTGACTACCACCAAAGGGATATGGGCTGATCTTAGCTAAATACACAGATTAGACATATAAGACAGACAGGATAACACTCGCTTGCATACACACTCAAACACCAAAGGAACATAAATGGTCTGGGAAATAAACTCTAACCAAGTTGAGCCCAGAACAACTAAGGAGCTCACAACTAAAGTCTATACAGATTCATTCCTATCTGTGGTCTGCATGAAGGTTTCACTGGCAACTCCCCAAGCAGACAACCAGGAATTTAAAGGAAACCAATCAACAAATAATCAATTGCAGCCGGGAGAAACTGCACCCAGTCCCAGCACCGAGCACAGACAGAATTAACTCCCTAGCTGCCAAACACAAAGAAACAGCAGCTCAGCTGTGAGAAGTCAAAATGTGCAACCGCGACAATTTTCGTGGCAATGCACACATGACAGTACCCCCCCTTCTACGAGGGGCCTCCGGACCCTCAGGGCCAGGCCTGCCCGGGTGAGTTCTGTGGAAGGTCCGAACCAAACGATCTGTGTTAACATCAGACGCAGGGACCCACGTCCTCTCCTCTGGACCATACCCCTTCCAATGCACCAAGTACTGAAGGGACCGGCGATTCAGACGTGAGTCAATGATCTTTGATACTTGAAATTCCAAGTTACCATTGACCAACACAGGAGGAGGAGGTAGAGGTGACGGTATGACTGGTGCCACATACCTTTTAAGTAATGACTTGTGGAACACATTATGAATTTTAAACGTAGGAGGGAGGTCCAGACGAAATGCCACAGGATTAATTATGGAACTGATCCTGTACGGCCCGATGAATCTGGGACCCAGTTTCCAGGAGGGCACTTTAAGTTTTATATTCCTGGTAGACAACCATACCAGATCGTTCACATTCAGATCTGGACCAGAAACTTTCAGATCTGGACCAGAAACTCTCCTCCTATCAGCCATACGTTTGTAACGGTTCCCCATCAAACTCAGATTATTCAATACACCTCTCCACACAGAAGCAAGTGACGACGAGAATCGCTCCTCCTCAGGAACCCCAGAAGGGCCCCCCCATTGAAAGTACAAAACTGGGGATGAAAACCATATGCCCCAAAAAACGGGGACTTACCAGTGGACTTGCTCCGCCTGTTTTTAAGAGCGAACTCTGCCAGAGGCAAGAAAGAAGACCAGTCCTCTTGGTTCTCTGAGACAAAACACCGGAGATATGTCTCTAAGCTCTGATTCAGACGCTCTGTCTGACCATTGGTCTGCGGATGAAAAGCCGAGGAAAATGACAATTGCATCCCCCGACGTAAACAAAATGCCCTCCAAAATTTGGACACAAACTGAGACCCCCTATCTGACACCACATCAGAAGGCAACCCATGAAGTCTAACGATCTCCCTAATGAACACCTGCGCCAGAGTTTTAGCATTAGGGAGTGCAGGAAGAGCAACGAAATGTGCCATCTTACTGAACCTGTCAACAACCACCAGTATGACAGTATTCCCTGACGACGGAGGAAGGTCCGTAATGAAGTCCATAGATAAATGAGTCCATGGACGCTCCGGAAGTTTCAAGGGTAAAAGGGTCCCAGACGGACGGGTATGAGGGGTTTTAGAGCGAGCACACACCCCACATGACGCGACAAAAGTTATAACATCTTTATTAGCATTAGGCCACCAAAACCGGCGAGAAAGGAGATCTAGGTAGCCTTACTCCCTGGATGTCCTGCTAGAGCAGAATTATGATGTGCCTCAATAACCTTTTGTCTCAACAGATTTGGGACAAACAGTCTCCCTGGAGGTCCTGCAGGGGCGTCCCCCTGAGCCTCTAACACCTCCTCCTCAAGCTCAGAAAATACAGCCGACACTACCACCCCCTCCTGAAGGATAGGACTCGGGTCATCCGTTTTCCCGGCCCCTGGGAAACTGCGAGACAAGGCATCAGCCTTTACATTCTTAGACCCCGGGCGATAAGTGACGACAAAATTAAACCTGGTAAAAAACAACGACCATCGAGCTTGTCTGGAATTCAGACGCTTAGCGGATTCCAAATACAACAGGTTCTTGTGATCAGTAATAACGGTAACCGGGTGGACTGCCCCTCCAAAAAGTGACGCCATTCTTCAAAAGCTAACTTAATGGCCAAAAGTTCCCTATTGCCGATATCATAATTCCTTTCGGCGGACGACAATTTCTTAGAAAAGAAAGCGCACGGATGCCATTTACCAGGGGACGGACCCTGGGACAATATAGCACCCACCCCTACGTCAGACGCATCCACCTCCACAATGAACGGCTGAGATGCATCTGGTTGGATGAGAACGGGTGCTGAAGCAAAACATTTCTTCAAAGAGGAAAAGGCTTGGCAAGCTTTGTCCGACCATTTAGAAAAATCCATCCCTTTTCTTGTCATGTCAGTGAGAGGTTTGACGACAGATGAGAAATTACAAATAAATTTACGGTAGTAGTTAGCAAACCCCAAAAAACGCTGCAGAGCCTTAAGATCCCCTGGCTGATCCCATTCAAGCACTGCTCTCACCTTTTCAGGGTCCATGCGGAAACCGGAGGCTGACACCAAAAAACCCAAAAACTGAAGTTCCTGTATGGCAAATACACACTTCTCCAGTTTGGCGTATAATTTATTGTCTCGCAAGATCTGCAACACCTGTCTCACATGCTCCTGATGAGACACAAGATCTGGCGAGTAAATTAAAATGTCGTCCAAATATACAACCACAAACAGCCCCACAAGGTGACGAAAAATGTCATTAACAAAATGTTGGAATACTGCTGGTGCAGTAGTCAGACCAAAAGGCATGACAAGGTTCTCATAATGTCCCTCCGGCGTGTTAAACGCCGTTTTCCACTCATCCCCCTCTTTTATCCTAATCAGATTATACGCCCCCCTGAGATCCAATTTAGAAAACCATTTGGCGCCAACAATTTGGTTGAAGAGATCAGGAATAAGAGGGAGTGGATACGGATCTCGAACAGTAATCCGATTAAGTTCGCGGAAATCCAAGCAAGGGCGTAGGCCTCCATCTTTCTTCTTCACAAAGAAGAACCCCGCAGCTACTGGGGAAGATGAAGGTCTAATATGCCCTTTGGCCAGACTTTCAGAAATATAATCTTTCATAGCCTGCCTCTCAGGACCAGAAAGATTATACAACCTAGCTTTAGGCAACTTAGCATCAGGAAGGAGATTAATAGAGCAGTCATACACGCGATGAGGAGGCAACTCCTGACACCCCTCCTCAGAGAAAACATCCCCAAAATCCTCCAAAAAAGGAGGCAATGTACTAGGCACGACCACACTGATGACTGTGTTCATGCAGTTGCTTTTGCAAAACTCACCCCATTGGCTTATTTCTCTGGACTGCCAATTAATCACAGGGTTATGTTTAACCAACCAAGGAAGTCCCAACACAATGGGAGTAGGTAGACCCTCCAACACATAACAAGATAATTGTTCCCTATGTATTGCCCCTACCCGAAGGTCAATGTTATGAACCTCATGAACAAAGCTACCTTGGCCGAGAGGCCTGGCGTCAATGGAGAATATAGGGATCGGTTTGACCAATACACTCAGATGCATACCTTGAGCCTGAGCAAACTGAGCGTCAACCAGATTAGCCCCGGAACCACTATCAAGAAGAACAGACAATCTCTCCACTCTCGTACCAACTACCACCTCCACTGGTACAAGGAACTGAGAAGAACTGGCGGATGAAATACATACTCCCAGGTTGTCGTCCACCACACAACCTGGGATTAACAGTTTTCCGGCGACTTTTGGCTCAACAAGGCACGGGATGGACATTCTCCAACAAAATGTCCCTCTTTCCCGCAGAAAAAACATCTTCTAGTCCTGCGGCGTACCGCCAATGCCCTCTTACGAAATGATGTCCCTCCCAACTGCATAGGCTCATCCGAACAGACAAGGGGAACCTCAACATAAGGGACTTTAGTGGTAGGTGGAGAAACAACAGGGAGTGGGGTTACCTCACCCTCTCCCGAAGCCGTCTATCAGTACGGATAGCTAAGGCCATAGCAGCCTCCAGAGAAGGAGGAGACTCATACTGAGCCAAAACGTCTTTTAATTTATCAGAAAGCCCATGACAAAACTGGCTCCTAAGAGCTGGGTCATTCCACTGAGTATCTGTGGCCCATCTACGAAACTCAGAAGCAAATTCCTCTGCCGGACGATCTCCCTGCTGTATCTTACGTAATTTTGTCTCAGCAAGAGAGACCCGATCTGGGTCATCATATACCAATCCCAGGGCAGTAAAAAAATTGATCTACAGACAGTAGAGCCGGGGATCCCGGAGGAAGGGAAAATGCCCAGGATTGAGGGTCCCCTTGCAGAAGTGAGATAACAATTCCCACTCTCTGCTCCTCACTCCCTGATGATCGAGGCCGAAGCCGAAAATACAATTTACATGCCTCCCGGAAGGTGAAAAATTTGTCTCGCCCACCAGTGAACCTGTCCGGGAGAGCAACCTTAGGTTCAACTCTGGTTTGCTCCAGGGGAGACAAAACTTTGGACTTAATGTCCGTCAGCTCCATGGATAATCCCTGCAACTGCAGAGCCAGCTGGGCTACTGGATCCATGGTAACTGGAGATAATTTTTATGGCCAGTGAAAATGTCACGCTGTCTAATGATATGTATACAATGTCAGTAAACTATTAATACAGGAACAACACTCTATACAACAACTAGTATAGCAACATCAGAATGTAAGTATAGAATAGATTTACCTGACACGATATCTGCTGAACTCAGGGTTAATCTTGAGGACTTGATGAGCTGAAACAGGAAAGAGGTGGACCGGGATCTAACCTGACCCTAAACTGGGGTCCTAACTAATCCCTCACCTTGGAGGTACTGATAATGGTTCAGAGGTCCAAGTCACCAACCTAACCCTGTCTCCTATCAGACCCTGAACCCTGTAATCAGTCCTAAGAAGGATCCTGACTACCACCAAAGGGATATGGGCTGATCTTAGCTAAATACACAGATTAGACATATAAGACAGACAGGATAACACTCGCTTGCATACACACTCAAACACCAAAGGAACATAAATGGTCTGGGAAATAAACTCTAACCAAGTTGAGCCCAGAACAACTAAGGAGCTCACAACTAAAGTCTATACAGATTCATTCCTATCTGTGGTCTGCATGAAGGTTTCACTGGCAACTCCCCAAGCAGACAACCAGGAATTTAAAGGAAACCAATCAACAAATAATCAATTGCAGCCGGGAGAAACTGCACCCAGTCCCAGCACCGAGCACAGACAGAATTAACTCCCTAGCTGCCAAACACAAAGAAACAGCAGCTCAGCTGTGAGAAGTCAAAATGTGCAACCGCGACGATCTTCGTGGCAATGCACACATGACAGCTCTGCTGGAATTGTAGACCATTTTTCTTTGGCAAACTCCTCCAGGTCCCTGATATTTGAAGGGTGCCTTCTCAAAACTGCCATTTTGAGATCTCTCCACAGGTGTTCTATGGGATTCAGGTCTGGACTCATTGCTGGCCACCTTAGAAGTCTCCAGTGCTTTCTCTCAAACCATTTTATAGTGCTTTTGGAAGTGTGTTTTGGGTCATTGTCCTGCAGGAAGACCCATGACCTCTGAGGGAGACCCAGCTTTCTCACACTGGGCCCTACATTATGCTGCAAAATTTGTTGGTAGTCTTCAGACTTCATAATGACATGCACACGGTCAAGCAGTCCAGTGCCAGAGGCAGCAAAGCAACCCCAAAACATCAGGGAACCTCCGCCATGTTTGACTGTAGGGACCGTGTTCTTTTCTTTGAATGCCTCTTTTTTTTTCCTGTACACTCTATGCTGATGGTTTTTCCAAAAAAGCTCGACTTTTGTCTCATCTGATCAGAGAACATTCTTCCAAAACGTTTTAGGCTTTCTCAGGTAAGTTTTGGCAAACTCCAGCCTGGCTTTTTTATGTCTCGGGGTAAGAAGTGGGGTCTTCCTGGGTATCCTACCATACAGTCCCTTTTCATTCAGACGCCGACGGATAGTACGGGTTGACACTGTTGTACCCTCGGACTGCAGGGCAGCTTGAACTTGTTTGGATGTTAGTCGAAGTTCTTTATCCACCATCCGCACAATCTTGCGTTGAAATCTCTCGTCAATTTTTCTTTTCCTTCCACATCTAGGGAGGTTAGCCACAGAGCCATAGGCTTTAAACTTCTTGATGGCACTGCGAATGGAAGACACAGGAACATTCAGGTCTTTGGAGATGGACTTGTAGCCTTGAGATTGATCATGCTTCCTCACAATTTGGTTTCTCAAGTCCTCAGACAGTTCTTTGGTCTTGTTTCTTTTCTCCATGGTCAATGTGGTACACACAAGGACACAGGACAGAGGTTGAGTCAACTTTAATCCATGTTAACTGGCTGCAAGTGTCATTTAGTTATTGCCAACACCTGTTAGGTGCCACAGGTAAGTTACAGGTGCTGGTGATTACACGAATTATAGAAGCATCACATGATTTTTCAAACAGTGCCAATACTTTTGTCCACCCCCTTTTTTAGGTTTGGTGTGGAATTATATCCAATTTGGCTTCAGGTCAATTCTTTTTGTGTTTTTTCATTGAAGACAAATTAAATGAAGATAATACCAAAGAATGTGTTTGCAATCATTTTCAGGAAGAAACTGAGTATTATATGACAGAATTGCAGGGGTGCCAATACTTTTTGCCACCACTGTATATGAAGGACTATAGGGAGTGGATTATACTATTTTAGGACTATGAGGAGTGTATTATACTATATGGAGGACTATGGGGTGTGCATTTTACAATATGGAGGACTGTGGGGCATATTATATTATATGGAGGACTATGGGGAGTGTATTATACTATATGGAGGACTATGGGGAGTATATTATACTATATAGAGGACTATGGGGCATATTATATTATATGGAGGACTATGGGGTGTGCATTTTACAATATGGAGGACTGTGGTGCCCATTATAATATATGGAGGACTATGGTGTGTATTATACTAAACAAGCAAAATGCTGCATATTCATCGAGTGATTGGATTGTTTATGCCGAAACAAAAATCATTGTTCACAGCAGCACATCGCCGGTGTAAACTATAACATGATACTGTATGGGGATCTATTAGTGATTGTTCTGTCCTCATCATTCTTTCTCAGATGGTGGAAAGAGGCCGAGAAACAATTGTTGCAACGATTTCAATATTGTTGATCACACTCGTTTAGCGGTCTGAACTCAGCGCATGTAAATACAATCGAAATGCTTCTGTGTGATGTGCAATGTGTTACCATTTGGAGCCCCATTTTAAACTTTGCCTAGGGCCCTACTTTGCCTAAAACCGGCCCTTGTGGTGGGAATGGACTGGGAGTCGGTGACCGTGGACGGTGAAGTCCTGCAGCACAAGACGTGTGAGAAGTAAGCATTGCTGGGATCATTGTGACAGTGAACCAGCATCACTCGTTTAATGAACAGGTGAAAGCAGCCATTAAAACCTTTATATGGATCAGTGCAGCTTTAGTCACTGATTTTGAAGTATTCCCTGTGAATTACTTATGTGGAGAAGTTTTGGAGATAGTTCAATATTTAATACTGGAAAAGAAAACTGCTGTGCCATCTCCCCTTTCCCCAATTCATGGAATCCATAGCAGTGGTTTGGTGCTAGCAGCGTTCTATTGTGTAAAGACTTTTCTTTAATATAGACCTGGTTCATCCTCCTTTAAACCTCCTTTAAATTGTTAATCCCAACATTCAAAGTAATTGCCTATCGAAATGACAGGTGGATCAGTGATACTTTGTGAATTGGCGAAGGTTCAGCTACTGAGACCCCCACGATCCAGAAAAAGAGTCTCTGAAATGCCCCATAGAAATAAGAGTGGTTGCCGGGCATGCACTTGATTTCTCTGGCAGTCCAATACAGAATGAATGGATTGTTGTGGTGCTCGAGCATCAGTACAGGATCAGTAATGTATGTACACAGTGACTGCACCAGCAGAATAGTGAGTGCAGCTCTGGAGTGTAATACAGGATGTAACTCAGGATCAGTAATGTAATGTATGTACACAGTGACTGCACCAGCAGAATAGTGAGTGCAGCTCTGGAGTATAATACAGGATGTAACTCAGGATCAGTAATATATGTACACAGTGACTGAACCAGCAGAATAGTGAGTGCAGCTCTGGAGTATAATACAGGATGTAACTCAGGATCAGTAATGTATGTACACAGTGACTGCACCAGCAGGATAGTAAGTGCAACTCTGGAGTATAATACAGGATGTAACTCAGGATCAGTAATATACGTACACAGTGATTGAACCAGCAGAATAGTGAGTGCAGCTCTGTTCAGCTGCTGCTCATTGTGGTGATTGTGGGTGCGGTCGACAGTGATCCTGCTGTGTGCTCCTGACCTCCAGAGAACCACCACCTCTCCACCCAGGGACCTGCTCTCTCCTACCCAGGGAGGAGTGGGTTTCCTGGGATGAGTGAAGGAGCCAAGTCCCAGGCTTCTGTTTACCGGGCCAGGCCGGCGGGGGCAGAAGAAACCAGCAACCGGCCTGCACATCAGAGGACTTGGGGGTGAGACGCTCCACCAGGAGTTGCAGCAATGCGGCTCCTACTCCTCCCAAGTCTGCAGAAACTCAGAGAAGCCGCAAGGCATCCAACATGGAGGAGTAGCCTGCCAGCAGCGTGCTAGATGGCGGTCCTTCCGGAGGAAAGCTGAGTGCTCACGGAGGTGAGGCCGACCTCACTGAGGAGGGTTGGGCGCTGCAGAGACCCCGGGAGTCTGTGTCCACTTATGCCTCCCGGGTCATGAGCCACCTTCGTGAGCATGAAGAAGCAAGCAAGACCATCAGGAGGCTCCGGGAGGAGCTGCGCTGCACAAGCGCAAAAGCTGCAGGTTCCTCCAAATCCAGGAAGAATCAGCTCCAGGCAGAGGTAAAGAGACTGAAGCATGAAATAAATGAGCTGGAGGTAAGGAAAGCTTTCATCAGAGAGAAGAGTGGTCCCTTTAAAGAAAAACTAATTAATGAAGACAGATTCAGAGAAATGGCTGATAACAGAGAGCAAAGGCAGATGGTACTGCAGCCTGAGAGCCAGGTGGATGATGATGATGATGATGATGACAAGCAGAAAGTCCCGCCTGGCAGCCTGCAAAGTCACCCGCAGGCAACGTGCAGCGAGCTCCCTGCAGGACAGGCGACATTAACATCTGGTCACAGTCCTGCTGACTCTCGGGAGGACAGTGACAACAGCGACCAGGGAGGGGCGCTAATGGCGAAGATCAAGCTACTGGAGTCCCCAGTGTGCCTTCAGAATTTCCATTTTGGTGACGATTTACCAGAGGAGGCACGTGGGGGCCGGAAGAAAAAGGCAAAGACCACCAAGCCCAAGCTGCAGGAAGCAGTAAGCTATGTATATGCCCCCTCCCTGTACCCCCTGAGTCGGCTGCAGGGTCAGCTCGCTGTATAAGCCCCGTTGCCCAGCCCAGCCCGGGTTCTGTTGTGGATCCGGTGCAAAGGCGCGGAGAGATTACAAAGCACGGTAGCGAGGCGCAGAGCACCATCTCTGCTTGTAGTAGCGGGGACGTAGCAGCAGATGCATCAGCCGAGAGGCTGGACTGTGAGGGCGGCCTGGCGGCGGACGAACGGTCAGGCCACGATACTGTGGTGCGCTCCTCAGTGGGAGGGGGGAGCGGCCCAGTGTCGGGGGCGGTTCCGGTAGCTTCGGCGCCCCTGAATGTTGTTGCCGCTGATCACTTAGTTGAGAAGCGGCGGCAGTGTGAGGCGGTTGCCGGGGCTGCGACTACCGATCCTCCCAAAGTTCTTTTTTGTGTTGGCGCCGCTGGTCAACAAGATCCTGATATAAAGGATCAGCAGTGCCTCACAGCAGCTAGGGATCAGCGGCACCTGATACCAGCAATAAAGCAGCGGAAAATATCAACTGATGATGCTGAGGGTGCACGCAAGACCAGGGGTGAGGTTGCCTCCAGTGATGTGGAGGAGACTGAGCCCCTTGTGCCTGATGATGCGGAGGTTAAAATGTCGCCCCCTGGTGTCACTGGTCCAGCAGGAGTGAATGTGGTGGGGGGTACAAATGTGGAAAATTCTCTCTCTAGTGGTGTGGCTGCTGGTTTGGTGGAGGGTGAGGGTGTTATGGAGGTGGTTAATAGTGAGACTGTTGGTGTGGATGTGGTCACTGGTCCGGTTGCCCCTCCGGTGGTGGCAGAACCCATGAGGAGTTATGCCACTGTCACCTCCGGGGAAAGTAGGGCGTCCTCCTCGTCTTCGGGCTCTAGAGACGGAATGTTGCAACGGCGTCTCCTGGGGGCTCTAAAGAAGGGGGATAGATCACTAATGGTAGAGGGTCGAGAGGTTGATCTATCCTTCTGGATAGCGAGGCATGGCCTCGGGGCCTTCCGAGAGCAAAACGGTGGGGATACAGTGTGGTCCCTCCCAACAGCCGGGCCGGGTAGTGTGCGTAGGAATGTGGTCTGTCTTCGGTGGAGGGGCAATGATGCGTGTCCTCCAAGGTCTTAGGTTGTGGAGATCCTGCTGAAGATGGGCTTCAAGGCGATTGACATCTAAGCCTTGATACATCCCTATTCCACGCCTGAGTTTGATGTCAGCTTTGTTCGGCCGGAGGGGCTTGAGCTCTTCTGGTCGAATTATGAGTTGGCAAAAAATTAGCCCGGCTGGCGAGACTTTGCCATTCAGGTGGTGTCTCGCCAAAACCAAGTCAAGAAAGTGACCGTAATAACTTGTAACGAGTCTCTTTCTTGCAATGACATCATGACGTGGCTTGGCAGATATGGAGAGGTGGTGGAGATGTCAAAGAAGAACCGTGATGAGTTTGGTATCTGGTCAGCGGCCTGGACGTTTATGGTAAAACTTAAGCGTTCAGGTGGTACAGTTGCCCACATTACATCATCTGCCTTCCTGGGTAGGGATCGTATCCAGGTCTTCTACCAGGGGCAACCGAAGCTCTGTCACAAGTGCGGCGACCCCACACACTTTAGTGCAAACTGCACTGTGCAGAAATGTGCATTGTGTGGGGATGTTGGCCATCTTGCTGCATCTTGTGTTGTGATTAGGTGCCACCTGTGTGGTGACTTAGGTCACCCATTCAGCCGTTGTCCTCGCTCCTTTGCTAATGCAGTCGTGACTCCGATGGAGAAAGCCGTGAGGCTGATTCTGCTGGGGAAGGGACTAGCAGGGGTGAGGGAGCTGAGGGGCCAAGGAGGAAAAGCAATAAAAAGACGCCCAGCTGAGGCGTCTAGACAAGCGCAGATAGGAGAGGGAGCTGGGCGAGCCCCGGGCTACTAGGGCGGCCCCTGTCCTGGACGCCAGTCTTGCTGCTGAGGCCCCGAGGGATGATGAGTTGGATGAGGAGATCAGGAGGATCCACAGGGAGGAAAGCGCCACTGCCTCGGAATCCTCCCATTATGAAAGTATGGATGAGGATAATAGGCTGTGGCTAGAGAACAAGCGTAAGCTCGGCACCAAAAAGAAGAGAAAGAAGGGAGATAAAACATCTTCTCCCGCTCTGACCAAGGTACCTAAGGAAGGAAAAACTGACTCCCCTCTGGTTGGTCTTTCTAACCGGTTCCAAGCCCTGGAGAACATCTCTTCCTCTGAGGAGGAATCTGAGGGTGAGGTTCCGGCTTCGGCAGGGCTTACAGGGGGTGTAGAGTCTCCTTCTTCTAGGGATGTAAGGTCCTTGGAGGGAGGGACTGGCCCAGAGTCCGGAGATGAGGACTATAAACAGGAAAAACACGCTGGAATGGACACCTCTGTGTCATTAAAGAGGGGGAAGGATTCCTCCTCTGAGGCGGAGAATAAGGGGAGTGGGAAGAAGAAAGCCATTTAACTCAATCACCAATGATGGCGGTACCCACTCCGTTGACACTGGCGTCCATTAATGTCGCCAGCATAAAGTCAAATACAGCTAGATTTGCGGCCTTTGATTTTCTCAGACGGGTTGAAGCTGACATTTTCTTTTTGCAAGAGACCAGGCTGCCGAACATGGCCGACGTGTTTAAGGCTAAGAGGGAGTGGAGACTCGGGCCCTCCTATTGGTCTCTTGCGGCCGAGCCGTATAGCGGAGTGGCAGTCCTTTTTACCGCACCAGTGGAATGCCGACAGGTTATTGAGTTAGAAATGGGGAGGTGCCTGATCTTAGATGTCCTCATGAAGGGACAAGAGCTCCGGCTCATTAACATCTATGGTCCCCAATCTAAGTGGGACCGGAAATGTCTCTTTATGAGGATCAAGCCCTACCTTTTTACAAGTAGGCAAGTTGTCTTTGGAGGGGACTTCAATGCTGTCACGAGGCCCCAAGATAGAGGAGGTTTCAGAGATAAGCTGACTTATGATAGCGTCGCCCTTAATAGTATAGCTAGTGAGGCTCGCCTGGTGGATGTCCACATCCGGCACACCCCAGGCCACGAGGGGTTCACCTATCATAGAGGTAACTGTAGGTCCAGAATAGATAGGTTTTATTTAAAGGAGGAAGCTGTCTCTTCAGCAGTGTCTTTTGTTGAGGTGGAGTTCTCCGACCACTGTTTAATTTTGTTTTCTCTGAATGTTACAGAGACCCTCCGGATGGGAAGAGGCTTTTGGAGGCTCAATTCCTCTCTCTTGGAAGAAGCGGAGATAAGACAGTCCTTTGAGGATTTTCTTCAGAGCCAGGTACCCTTACTGGATCTTTGTAGTAGTAAGTCAGAGTGGTGGGAGATGTTCAAGAAAAGGGTTGCGAGATTCTTCCGCCAGCTTTCGAGCCTCAGAAGTCTGAGCAGGTACCGCCTGTATCAGGGTCTGAGGAGGAAACTCGAGCATCTTGTCTCAACTGGAGGTAGCCGTGAGGAGATCTCCAGAGTGAAATCTTTGCTTACGAGGTGTCAGTATGAAAGACACGCATCTTTGGTTTTTGAGAGGGATTACGGGAAGTACCGCTCGCCCGACCCTTACAGAAACTGCAAGATGTCAGTGACTAGTAAAGTGGTTGCAGGACTGATCGACACTATGGGGTCCCTGAGGCGATCCAGATCAGGGATCCTGGAGGTCGTCAGATCCTTTTACTCGCACCTCTTCGGGAAAAGGGATCTTGATTGCGATGAGATGTCGGCTTTCCTGGCCGAAGCTGTCCCCGAGCCAGGGGTAGACCCCTCTCTTGACGTTTTGACAGAGATGATCAGAGAAGAGGAAGTTAAGTTGGCGATTGAAGGGCTTGCCCCCACAAAAATCGCCTGGTCCAGATGGCTTAACATCTGAATTCTATAAGACCTTTAAGGACGCTTTGGTTCCCCTCTTGACTGAGGTATTCAATGAGTGTTTTTCCTCGGGTGCTCTGCCGAAGTCAATGAGGAGGTCTGCCCTGATCATCTTGTCAAAGGGTAAGGACCCATCTTGCATTGAGAATTGGCGTCCCATAGCGCTTCTCAATGCAGACAGGAGGGTTCTGGCAAAGGTGCTGTTTAATCGGCTGGTGAAATTTGCACCCCGACTCCTTTCGGAGGCCCAGCATTGCTCTGTTCCAGGCCGCAGCACATTTAGTGCTGTGCTCTATGTTCGAGAGGCAGTGGAGCAGGGTAGGGCTGGTCACTGGAAGGGGTACATGCTGTCACTGGACCAGGCAAAAGCGTTTGATCGGGTAAATCACGAGTACCTCTGGTTAGTCCTTCTGAGATATGGCCTGCCGGGGGGGTTTGTTGATTGGCTTAAGACCTTGTATGGTGGGGCAGAGAGTTTCCCGCTTGTGAACGGTTGGATTGGCAGCTCTTTTGAGGTTGGATCTGGTGTTCGCCAGGGTTGTCCCTTGAGCCCGCTGCTGTACGTGTTTGCGATTGACGCACTTCTTAGGAAGGTGGAGCGTGGACCGTTGGCCGGGATCGGGATGGAACGGGCAGCACCGGAAGCCACTCTGAAGGTGGTGGCGTATGCCGATGATGTCACCGTTTGTTTCCTCTCACGAGGAGGCAGGATGGCTGATGTCAGAGGTAGATCGCTACTCTGAGGCATCCGGGCCCAAGATCAACCGGGATAAGTGTGAGAGTCTCTGGCTGGGAGGAGGAGATCCTGATTTTGATCTCTCGGACACCCTTCCAGGACCCAAAGTCTCTGCTAAAGTCCATGGCATCGAATTTGGCCAGGGGGATTACCCCAAACAAAATTGGGACAGCAGGCTAGAGATCGCCACTCAGAAGGTGAACCAATGGAAGGGTTGGTCTTTGACCCTAAGGGAAAGGGTAAACCTGATCAAAACTTACCTGCTCCCTTTACTGATTTATCTGGGCAGTGTGTGCATCTTGCCGGAGTCTCTCTGGACTCGGGTCTACAGTTTGTTCTTTCAACTGTTATGGGGGAATAGACTGAACCTGATCAAGAGGGAGGTTACTTACCGCACGAGGAGACTAGGATGGTTGGGTATGGTCAACCCTGTTGTATTCCTTGTGGATATCTTCATTAAGATCAATATTGCAAACCTCTGGAAAGAGAGGGCTCCTCCGTGGGTATTCTCCTGTAGGGGATGGTTTCAGCCTTTCTTCCAGGAATGGGAGACAGGAGGGCAAGTGAAGGTTCTTCGCACACCGCATGGACATCTTCCGGCTTACGCTACCTTGGTTCTGAAGGTAATTTGCCGGTGGGGTCTGGGAATGTGGGAGATCAGGACTCTGCCAAGAAAACTCCTTGACAACAGGGTTCTGTTGACCCATTTCCAGAGGCCTCTGGCGCTCAGGGACTGCCCAAGTCGGGATCTTGGGATGGGTTTGCATCTTTTGAATTCTATCAGGATCCCCTCGAAGTTTTGGGACTTGGCTTGGCGCTGCTTCCATGGGAAACTGTGTGTGAGGGACAATCTGAAGTGTAGGAGCTCTGAGGACAGGAATTGTCCTCGGGAGCATTGTGGTACTGTGCTGGAAAGCATGGACCACTTCCTGCTTCGTTGTCCCTTCAACACAGAGGTGTACAACAGGGTGGGCACCTCCATTGGCTGGTCTTGGCTGGCTGGTCTCTCCTATGCGGAATGGGCCTATGGAGCATTCAGAGACCTTGGTGGTCGGGACCGCTGCACCTTATTTCTAGTTAGCGCAGTGGTTAGGTATCACACGTGGAATGCACGGTGCTTAGTCTCGACGCAAAGTAAAATCCTCCCAGTGGACGATGTGTTTAGGACCATACTCGATGACCTGGTGAAGGTGCGCTCTCTGGAGTATGAGAGACTGGGCACACGTAGGGCCGCTCTCCTCTTGAGGGGCTTTTCTTTTAGTGTGCCCTAGTCTGGTCATCTCCTTTCCTGGTGGTGGGCTGCTGCTGACACTGTAGATTTTTGCTTCGTTTGATTATACAGTGATGTAGGGCTGCAGGCGCCGAACTTGGGCTTTGTGATTTGTCTTTATTTTGTTCATTGCAGTGTTTTTCTGTATATATTGTATATAGAGGTATAGATGTGGGTGTAGGTGTTAGGTTGGGTGGTGGGAAAAGGGGGGAGGTGGGTTTATCTTGTGGGACTATGGGACACCGGGGTGTTTGGGGGAAAACTGGCACTGCCTGATCTGGCCTGTGGACGTTGGACATGGACTGAGGCATGAGACGCAGGACCAGCTCTTAGGTCAGTGTGGGGGTTGGGAATGGTGGGTTTGAGTGTGGGGTGGTCAGTAACTTAATATTGTATAGTTTATGGTTATTTTATTTAAAATGAAAAAAAAAATGTATGTATATAGTTTTGTTTGCTATTGTTAATTTCATTTATTTGTTATTACTTTGTTTGGTGACTGGACCAGAAGGTGAAAGTATTTAATGTCAGTTATTATTCTGTATGTATGATATGAGTGTGAGGAGAGAATGAGTGGCTGGACCAGTGTTCAGTATACTGATTATTTTCTGGTTTATATATTTGTTTTTTTTCTGTTATTATTGTTATGTTTTTCACTTTTATAATAAAAGATCTACAGGATCAGTACAGGATCAGTAATGTATGAACACAATGACTGCACCAGCAGAATGGTGATTGCAGCTCTGGGGTATAATACAGGATGTAACTCAGGATGTATGTACACAGTGACTGCATCAGCAGAATGGTGATTGCAGCTCTGGGGTATAATACAGGATGTAACTCAGGATCAGTAGTATAATGTATGTACACAGTGATTGCACCAGCAGAATAGTGAGTGCAGCTCTGGAGTATAATACAGGATGTAACTCACGTTCAGTAATGTAATGTATGTACATAGTGATTGCACCAGTAGTGCTATCATTCCGGAGCAGAGCAGCGTGCGCGCGCTGTGTGGTGGGACCAGACTGGGAGTAGAAGACAGTGACCGTGGACGGCAGCGGGATAGCGAGGCGCAGACGGCCGGCACTGGCTGACCAGTCACGAGGCGGCGGCAGCGAGCCAGCAGGGTGAGTAGACTGTCTGTCTCTCTCTGAGTCTCTCCGTGACTCCGTCTCCAGTGGCGTGGCGGCGGTGCCCAAAGAGCCTTGACGGGAGGGTGAACAGAATCTGGGGGTCTCATGGGGGGTACAATTACATTGACGTAATAAGTGACCAACCTAATATAAGTGACTGCCTTTGCCACCTTGCTGGAGTAGGTTAGAGTTACACTGACACAGTTGGTTCCTTGGATCTGGTACGTGCGCCCCTTAAACTGAGAGTGCTGTCGACTTGCCTTCTTATTTGCTGCTATTGCTGAACCGAAGCCGACTGGCACCCATACCATAAATATGGACGGTATTACTAATCCAGAGGTGGGTGATCTGGACAATGCCATTATGTTTTCATATACTGAAGATGACGCTATACGGATTTTGTCTGTGCAAAATATTGACAACACTTTTTTAAGCAAACCGACTAGTGAGATGCTTAGAAGAAAGTGGGAAAATGAAAAAAGGAGGTTAATCTCATTTGAATTACATGTGGTCACACTGACCGAATACTATAAAGCACGCAGGATCCCTCGTGGTTTGCGTCCACATCTTAGACCCACTCTGCTACCTGATAATGTACAGTTTTGTTCAAAATTTGAATCCATCTCCAATAAATATGCATTTGATATTATGCTGCTCAATATTGAGTTTTTACAGAAGGAAATGGAACAAGTGAAAAAGAACATCGATGGCTTGGAGCAACAACTTGTACTGCAGTTGACAGGCGCAATGAAGACCAAGGTAGAAGAAAACCTTATAAAATTTCGAAATGATATTGAGTTAACTAAACGATCTAAATGGTTCCGTGATGCGGACGATTACAGAATGGGTCGTATTTTTTCCTGGCATATGGGTAATACTCCCGTCAGAATACTGGAGGGAAACGATCTGTGTTTTCTAAGAGGCGGAGAAGACCGCAGGAAAGGAAAATGTCCAATTTTGGTTTTACTACTGCAGACTCCGAATCCACTGATGATTCTAGTTTTGGGAACTCTAATAAAATACCTTTTTTAGGCAAGGGCAGAGCCGACGGACCAACTCTAAGAGAAGGGGCCGGCGAGGGGGCCGGAAGCACAGGAGGCAGGACTGCGGGTCGAGAACAACGACCAACACGCAACGCTACGATGAAGATGAGGAACAAGGAGGACAATCGGAGGGATCATTGAAGGAATTGGTGGTAAATATTTCTTCCACAGAGCTTTCAGATATTGAATTGGACATTCTATCAAGGGGTTTGTCCTTTTGTCCATCTAATCAACCTGATTGGTTTAATATAGAATGTGACTTACAATCTTTTTTCAGGAGACTCAGATTGTCATCATTTTTCTCAGAAAAAATGTGTTTGAATACGGTAAATGGTGGTGATGTTTCACATGGTTTTTCTCTACAAAGTTTAGGATTATACAATAAGAGTAATTTCCAACCGCCTAGTCAAGATCACTTTGTGGAATCGTATATTGAATTGGTTAAGAGAGATGTTGAAAAATTGAGACGTGGTTACAAATATAAAGGAATGTCTAATCTATCTAAATGTGAAAGGAATGCTCTGGAGGGTCTTTCTAATAATGCCTCCATCACTATAAAGCCAGCCGACAAAGGCGGGGCGGTTGTAGTGATGGATAGCATTAAATATAAAGCGGAGATTATGCGCCAATTCAATGATGTAGCGGTTTATGAGCGATTAGCACAGGATCCATCTTCTGGTTTCCTGAGGGAACTACAAATTGTGGTTAGTGACTCCTTAGCCTCGGGCATTATTGATCAGAAACTATCTAACTATTTAATTGTGGATAAACCGGTGATTCCGGTACTATATACACTCCCGAAAGTACATAAGGATTTGTGGGACCCCCCCGGCCGCCCTATAGTTTCTGGTCAGGGCTCCTTGTTCAACAAAGTGTCAATTTTCCTGGACAGGGTATTACGGAAGTTTGCTATTTCAGCACAATCATATGTTAAAGACACTAATGACTTTTTGGACAAAATTGACAATCTTAGAGTGACTGAATCAACTATCTTGTTTCATTCGATGTGGTATCTTTATACACGTCTATAGAACACGAAAAAAGTCTTCACGCTGTCTCTGTGGCGCTATCGGGCTCGGACATGGCGCCAGAATGTGCACAGCTCGTCCTCACGCTGCTGGAGCTCGTTCTGAGGAGGAATTTTTTTCTCTTCGGTAATGAGTTTTTCCTGCAGCGCCATGGTACCGCCATGGGGTCCAATGTGGCCCCCACTTATGCCAACATCTACATGGCGGTACTGGAGGAGGAGTTTGTGTACAAATCTAACCTCTGGTGCCATGTCCGGGCCTGGTGGCGTTACATTGATGACGTTTTTGTGGTTTGGGATGGGGGACTAGATTTGCTATGTGACTTTCATTCAGAGTTGAATCAAATTTATCCAGAGCTCAAATTTACTATGTCACACTCTTCGACACAGGTACAATTCCTTGACACTCTAGTGTATAAGGATTGTAACCTTTTGAAAACGGATTTGTTTGTCAAAAGTACAGACAGAAACAGTCTTTTGTTATACAATAGTAACCATCCTAAAAAAATGGTTAGCTCTTTACCCTGGAGTCAGCTTCTACGTGTGAGAAGGATAGTTTCTGATGAGGAATTGGTTGATCAACGCCTTGAGGGCATGTGTAACAAATTTTTATCAAGGGGATATCCAAAAGATGTGGTGATGAGATATAAGTCTAGAGCTTTAAATACAACACGGGAGGCTTCTCGCCATACATCTTATGTCAAACAAATAAGAAACGCATACCGTTTGTGTCCACTTTTAATCCTGTAAGTAATGGTGTTGGTTCTATTCTTAGGAAGCATTGGGCCTTACTGCAACGTGGGCATCCAACTACCTCTGAGTTTGGTTCTCCACCTTTGATGTCTTTTCGAAGGGGACGTAACTTACAAGATCGATTGGTTAAATCCGATTTCGGTCCATCTGGATTGTCTATTCAACGGACCTTGAGTGCTCCCCGCTATGGCAATTTTCCTTGTTTGGGGTGTGCATGTTGTAACAATATGCTGAAAGGCGACTTTTTTTATCACCCCCAGACTGGTAAAAAAAATTTCTTTAAAGAGAGGTACTCTTGTACATCTAGTTTTGTTGTGTACATGGTTGTCTGCCCATGTGGGCTTGCTTATGTTGGGGAGACAACTATGGAAGTGCGGGCGCGCATTAGTAAGCATAAGAGTACGATTAGGACAAAACTTATTGATTTACCGGTCCCTAAACACTTTATTGATAACCGACACTCTGTGAATCAACTTCGATTTAGAGTCATAGATAGTGTGCCGATGCTTAGAAGAGGAGGATATAGAGCTAAAATACTCAGAAAGAAGGAACTGAGATGGATTCATAGATTGGGCACTTTACAACCAGCTGGACTTAATATCGAATTTAATTTGAACAATATATAATGATTTAATTGGATGTTTTTTATTATGATTTTATATTTACAACTTTTTTCTTTTTTTCTCTAGGTTACTATGGTGGACAAGGGGTTTGGAGTTTGTATGAAGTTTGTATTTGTTTTTTATTATTTTTCTCTTTCCCCTTGTGCCCGATAGTTCCCATTTTTTTCATTATTTGGATTGATTAGGATTTGTTTTTTAGGTTTTTTTTTTTTTTCTTATGTTGTTTGTATTTTCTGTTTTGATGCAGTTTGGTCATATATGGTGGAATAATATTGATATCTATAACATGCGCCCTGTTATACCGTATTGCAGAATGTGTATGCTCTTCATCCCTCTCGTTCCATATCTATGGTAACGGGATTGATGCCTTCAGATGCGGAATCGTCATCAAGATGTGAGAGGACACCATATGCTGAGCGCGCATGCGCTGCGTCCCGCTTGTTCCATTGTTATGGTAACGAACGGGATTAATATGCTTAGACGCGGATGCGTCATCAACATGTGGGAGGGTACCGTAGGACCGTCCTCCATGCGCATGCGCTCTGGCCCCGCTTTGCGAATTGCTTCCTCCCTGGATTATTTCCAACAGGTGCTGCTTCCTGTATGACGCAGTTGGCGTCCTGTGCTTACAGAGACGAACTCTGTGATTGGTGTGTGGGACATTGTTCCCGGATACCGCACCAGTTGGTAGGTTACCTATATCTCTGGCGCTCTACTATAACGACTTACCCTATTGGACTTACCATAATGACATGCATTGTGGAGTGATCGGATTGGCTTATATCTCCATGGCAACAGAACAAAATCGAGACTTATATGTGGAGTTTTTGTGGGAATATGTGCATATATATCTCTTCACATGTCGTTTATCTACTTATCATTGTTGGTCTTGTTATTTATATATACCTGATCGCTGTTATATATTGTTTCCATGAGTCTGCATTATATTGTCCTCTGTATATGTTAAATGTTTGGGCGTGTACTATATGGTGATTGGTGCAGTTGTTAGCTCCACACTATTTAAGACCGCCTATTTTATATGCCTGTATATACTTGACAAAAACCTTGTTAGGTCGAAACGTAGTTTTTTGATGGCCTAAATAAAGCTTTTTCTACAATTTCACCTGGATGGAGCGCTGTTCTTCTTTTTTTCTTTCAACATATTGATTTCCCGAGTTGGTTCCTTGGATCTGGTACGTGCGCCCCTTAAACTGAGAGTGCGGTCGACTTGCCTTCTTATTTGCAGGCACTGACACAGTATCATCTGGTTATTGTCTGAAGATGGATGCACAATAATGGTTAAAAAAAGCTACCAAATGTTTAATAGGTTAGAGTAGAGTAGGGCCCTGCTACAGTGTACCTTGTTGTGGTGGCAGGCTTAAAAAATCTTTTGGTCAAAACAAAAACTGATAGCTTTGTATGTGATATGGTGTTAATGTGTGATTGGTGAAAGCGTGGTGAAGTTTTTCCAAGAAAGAGCGGAGGGATTTTGGAGGGTTTGCGTGGTGGAGGAGGAGCTAGGGTGGAGGTGGAACTGGGGGTGGAGCCTGGGCGGAGTCTCAAGGGGGCCCCAAAAATTTTGCCAGTATGGGGCCCCGAAATTCCTAGTGGCAGCCCTGTTGATACTGTTCCACATAACATCTTTATACTGAAGCTACAGCGGTAAGGACTAGGTGAAACTGTATGCAGATGGGTAAAGAATTGGTTAAATGACAGGAATGGATCTGGATAAGATGACTGAATGGGCAAACACTTGGTGAATAAGGTTTAATGGAGTCAGCCCAATGTTTTTAATTCTGTGAATCGCTTGAGGGTTGAAAATGCTCACAACAAACCAAGATGAATTCCTCAAGAGTTGTCCTTTCCAAAATGGGGTCATATGTAGGGGGTTTCACTACCATGTTGGTGGATCTTCAAATGTGACATGGCATTCCCATTCTATTCCTGCCAAAGTTACGTTCCATAATACAATTGGAGCTCCTTCCCTTTCTAGACCTGCTGTATGCGCAACTACTAGTTTTCCACCATGTATGGGGTATCGGCATACTCAATTGTTGCACAATTTCTCCTGTTACCGATGTGAAAATGAGTAAATTGGGGTTAAAGCAACAATTTTGTGGGAATAATGTGATTTTTAATTTTCACGGCTCAACGTTATAAAATTCTGTGAAGCACCTGCAGATTCAAGGTGCTCACCATACATCTAGATAAGTTCTTTGAGGGGTGTGGTTTCCACTGTTTAAGCACATCAAGGGCTTTGCAAATGAGTTATTGCATCAGTCATCTTTTCCAGCCAAATTTTCGCTCCAAAAGTTAAATGGAGCTCCTTCCCTTCCATGTACTTCAACAGTATTTTTCCACCACAAATGGGTTATCAACGTATTGTTGAGTAACTGCACAACAAATTGTATGGTCCATTTTCTCCTGTTGCCCTTTTGAAAATGCAAAATTTGAGGTAAATCAATATTGTGGTGGGAATTAAAATTATCATTGTTCCTGCTAAGTTACTTTAATTCTGTTAAAGCCATTAAAAGGATCATACACTTCTTGAATGTGGTTATGAGGACTTTGAGCTGCAAAGGTTTTTTTAATGGTCTTACTTTGGGTATTTTCTGTCACATAGGCCACTCGATGTCACTTCAAACCGTATGTGGTCCTTAAAAAAATTGGTTTTGTATATTTTATTGTAAAAAATGAGAAAATTGCTGAAAAACTTTTAACCCTTCAAAATTCCTAACAAAAAATGATCTTTAAAAAATGATGCTTATGTGACGTAGAAATGTGGTAAGAGTCATTTATTAACTATTCAGTGTGATAAAACTATCTCGTTTAAGAGCATAAAAATTTAAGGTTTGAAAATTGCAATTTTTTAAATTTGTCAAATTTTTGATATTTTCATAAGTAAACCCAAATCATATCGCCCTCAATTTACCACAAATATAAAGTATAACATGTCTTGAAAAAAAACAATCTCAGAATCACTGGAATTCGATGAAGCATTCCAGAGTTATTAGAAGACAAGTATTGAAAAAAAATTGGCCTGGTCAGGAAGGTGAATACAGGCTGGGAGGTGAAGGGGTTAAAGGCTTTTTGCTGCAAAAAAAAAGAAAAAAAACGCAGTGTTTAACTGGCATGTATAACGCATACATACACCCTGCTCCCGGGTCTGAAGCATGCGAATCCCCGCAGCACACGGTGCGTGCACAGAGAGCGAGTGCAGACTTACCAGTTTTGACCGGACAACCATTCTAAAATTATACCATCGTAAAAGCTCAAAATAACCGTCATTTCCTTACCAGAGTCTGGTCGCCCATCAGAACTTCGAAACTCTTGCATTCTCTTTTCTAGTTTCTGCTGTCTTCTCCTTTTCATCACCACTTCTGGATTGGATATGGTACGTGTAAAGCTGGTTTCTGGCATATCTTTGTAAACTTCAGCAGCAAAGTGGGAGTTCTCACTTGAACAATGAAAAAGTTAAAGAATTTTCTATCAGTGGGCATGAACAGTCTAACAAATCTACAAATACACTCATGGACTAAAGTGTTAGTACCCTTGAAATTTTTCCAGAAAAAGTGTTTATCCCACAAAATTATTCAATTACACATGTTTCGTTTTACAGGTTTATTTCTTTTGTGTGTATTGGAACAAAAGAAAACAAAAAAAAGCAAAATTGGACAATTTCACACAACACCTCAAAAATGGGCTGAACAAAAATGGCACCTTTCCAAAATTGTGAGTAAAAAAATTTGTTTTAAGCATGTGATACTCATTCAAAGTCACTTGTGAGAAGTAACAGGTGTGGGCAATATTAAAAATCACCTGAAACCAGATTTTAAAAAAAAGTAAGAAGTTGACTCAATCTTTGCATTGTGTGTGCTACACTAAGCATGGAGAACAGAAATCAGACAAGAGAATGGTCTGAGGACTTGAGTATAAAAATTGTTTTAAAGACACAATCTCAAGGATGTTACAAGTCTATCTCGAGAGATCTTGATGTTCCTTTATCCATGGTGTGCAACATAAATCAAAAGGTTTACAGTCCGTGGACCACAAAGAAAAATTGATTAAAGGTTGAAACGCAGAATAGTCCGGATGGTGAAGTATCAGCCTAGTCAAGTTACAAAGAAATTTAAGCTGTCCTGCAGGCTCAGGGTGCATCAGTGTCAGCGAGAATTATACTTCAACATTTGAATGGAATGAAACACTATGGCAAGAGACCCATGAGGACCCTACTGCGGACACAGACATAAAAAGCTAGACGTAATCCAAAATCCTTCTAGGAAAGCATCTTGTGGGCAGATGAGACCAAGAGAGATTTTTGGTAAAGCACATAATTCTACTGTTTAATGAAAATGGAATGAGGTCTACAAAGAAAAGAACACAGTACCTAAAGTCAAATACGGTGGAGGTTCCAAGAGGTTTTGAGGTTGGTTTGCTGCCTTTGGAACCGGGTGCCTTGACTGTGTGCAAGGCATCATGAAATCTGAAATTATCAAAGGATTTTGGGTCTCAATGTAGTGCCCAGGGTCAGAAAGCTTTATTTGCTTATTAGGTAATGGGTCTTTTAGTAGGACAATGACCTCAAACATACTTCAAGAAGCACCCAGAAATTGATAGAGAAGTGCTGGAGGATACTGAAATGGCCAGCAATGAGTCCAAATCCAAATCCCATTTAACACCTGTAGAGAGATCTTAAAATTGCTGTCAGGAGACGGCGCCTTCAAATATGAGAGACCTGCAGCAGTTTGCAAAAGAAGAGTGGTCAAAAATTCCAGTTGAGCGGTCAAAGAAGCTTGTTGATGGTTATAGGAAACTATTGATTGCAGTTATTTACTCCAAAAGGGTGTGTAACCAAATATTAAGTTGAGGGTGCCAACAATTTTGCATGGCCCATTATTGGGGTTGTGTTGTGAAATTATGTCCAATTTGCCGTATTGTTTTTTTTTTGTGTTAATCTAAAACACACAAAGGAAAGACATGTATAACAAAACATGTGTAATTGCATGCAGTCTCATTGATGTGTGGCCTCTAAAGGAGGAGGTAAATTCTATTGCACACTGCCTTTCCTAAAAATTATTAGACATGGGTAACTATTGAGTAATAACTCTGCCTGACACAATGATGCTGCAGGTTCAGGGCTCGAGCATGTGCTATTAGCATCAAGTGTCAACTTTAACATACAGCTAACACTATTGTAAAACAGCTTGGATCAGTCTTTGGGTCTGCAAACCGCTTGTAAAACCTTTCTCCAAGCAGAGGAAGACAGATCAAGTCGATAATGTTTATAGAAAAAGGAAGGAGAGGACCATGTTGCTACCTCACATATCCGGTCGATAGACAATATCCGGTCGATAGACATTTCCACCTTCTTTGCCAAGGAGGTTGATCCTGCATGAGTAGATTGAGCCTTCAAGTTCTCTGGAACTGACATTACTAGAGGAGTAGGCTAACCTAATTGCTTCCTTTAATGGGCTGTCCACTACTAGGACAACCCCTTCTTAAAATAAATGTTCAGATTTGAAGGAGGGCTCTTCCCTTTCGGTATTGTGGGAGGCTCATAAGGCTGTCATGAGGGGGCACTGTATTAAGGAGAAATGCTAAGGCGGAATCTGATTAAACTAACTTCTCAATTATCGAGAGAGGAGAGTAAGCTAGCGGACTCTTCCTCGGTGAGGACCTTAACCCCTTGACCCCCAAGGATGGTTTGCACGTTAATGACCGGGCCAATTTTTACAATTCTGACCAGGTTATAACTCTGGAACGCTTCAACGGATCTTCGCGATTCTGAGACTGTTTTCTCGTGACATATTGTACTTCACGTTAGTGGTAAAATTTCTTCCATATAACTTGCGTTTATTTTTGAAAAAAATGCAAATATGGCGAAAATGTTGAAAATTTTGCAATTTTCAAACTTTGAATTTTTTTTCCCTTAAAACAGAGAAATATGTCACACAAAATAGTTACTTTATTAACATTTCCCACATGTCTACTTTACATCAGCACAATTTTGGAACCAAAATTTTTTTTTGTTAGGAAATTATAAGGGTTAAAAGTTGACCAGTGATTTCTCATTTTTACAATAAAATTTACAAAGCCATTTTTTTAGGGACCACCTCACATTTGAAGTCACTTTGACGGGTCTATATAGCAAAAAATACCCGAAAGTGACAGCATTCTAAAAACTGCTCCCCTCAAGGTACTCAAAACCACATTCAAGAAGTTTAATAACCCTTCAGGTGCTTCACAGGAACTGAAGCAACGTGGAAGGAAAAAATTAATTTAACTTTTTAGCCACAAAAATGATCTTTTACAAACTTTTTTTTATTTTCACAAGGGTTAAAAGGAGAAAATGGGCAGATAAAGTTGTTGTGCAATTTCTCCTGAGTACGCCAATACCCTATATGTGGGGGAAAACCACTGTTTGGGCACACGGCAGAGCTCGTAAGGGAAGGAGCGCCGTTTGACTTTTTCAAACTAAAATTGGCTGGAGTTGAGATTGGACGCCATGTCGTGTTTGGAGAGCCCCTGATGCGCCTAAACAGTGGAAACCCCCACAAGTGACACCATTTTGGAAACTAGACCCCCTAAGGAACTTATCTAGATCTGTTGTGAGCACTTTGAACCCCAAAGTGTTTCACAAAAGTTTATAATGCCTGGGTGTGAAAAAAAAAAAACAATTTTCCACAAAAATGATTTTTTAGTCCCAAATTTTTGATTTTTCCTAAGGAAATTGGACACCAAAAGTTGTTGTCCAATTTGTCCTGAGTACGCTGATACCCCATATGTGGGGGGGGAACTGTTTGGGCGCACGGCAGGGCTTGGAAAGGAAGCAGTAACGTTTTGGAATGCAAACATTGATGGGGGTCATGTTCCGTTTGTAGTGCCCCAGATGAGCCTAAACAGTGGAAACCCCCCAAGTGACCCCATTTTGGTAGCTAGACCCCACAAGGAACTTATCTAGTAGTGTGTTGAGCACTTTGAACCCCGAAGTGCTTCACAGAAGTTTATAACGTACAGCCATAAAAATAAAAAAATCTTTTTTTTTTTTTCACAAAAATGATTTTTTCGCCCCCAATATTTTATTTTCACAAGGGTAACAGGAGAAATTGGACACCAAAAGTTGTTGTCCAATTTGTCCTGAGTACGCTGATACCCAACATGTGTGAGAAAACGACTGTATGGGTGCACGTTTGGGCTCGGAAGGGAAGTAGTGACGTTTTGGATTGCAGACTTTGATGGAATGGTCTGGGGGCGTCATGTCGCATTTGGAGAGCCCCTGATGCGCCTAAACAGTGGAAACCCCCCACAAGTGACCCCATTTTGGAAAATAGACCCCACAAGGAACTTATCTAGAAGAGTGGTGAGCGCTATGAAGCCCCTAGTGCTTCACAGAAAATTTATAACATACAGTCGTAAAAACAAAAAAAAATCATTTTTTTTTTTTTTTTTACAAAAATGATTTTGTCGCCCCCAGTTTTTTATTTTCCCAAGGGTAACAGAAGAAATAGGACAAATTGCACAATAACTCTTGTGGTCCAGAGTACGCTGATACCCCATATGCGGGGGTAAACTACTGTTTGGGCGCATGGCAGAGCTCAGAAGTGAAGGAGCACCGTTTGACTTTTTCAACGCAGAATTGGCTGGAATTGAGATCAGACGCAATGTCACATTTGGAGAGCCCCTGATGTGCCTAAACAGCAGAAACCCCCAATTCTAACTCCAACCCTAACCCCAACACACCCCTAACCCTAGTCCCAACCCTAACCACAAACCTAACCCTAACACACCCCTAACCCTAATCCCAACCCTAACCCTAATCCTAACGTTAGCGCTAACTCTAACCCTAACTTTAGCCGCACCCTAACCCCAATGGGAAAATGGAAATAAATACATTTTTTTAATTTTATTATTTTTCCCTAACTAAGGGGGTGGTAAAGAGGGGTTTGATTTATTATTTATATCGGGTTTTTGTGAGTGGCAGCTGTCACGCTAAAAGACGCTTTTTATTGCAAAAAGTAGTTTTTTGCATAGCCACATTTTGAGAGCTATAATTTTTGCATATTTTGGCCCACAGAGTCATGTGAGGTCTTATTTTTTGCGGGACGAGGTGATGTTTTTATTGGTACCATTTATGACCACGTGTCATTTTTTTGATCGCTTTTTATTTCAATTTTTGGGAGGTTCGAATGAACAAAAATCAGCAATTCATGAATTTCTTTTGGGGGAGGCGTTTATACCGTTCCGCGTGTGGTAAAATTGATAAGGCAGTTTTATTCTTCGGGTCAGTACGATTACGGTAATACCTCATTTATATCATTTTTTTATGTTTTGGCGCCTTTATAGAATAAAAACAATTTTATATAAAAAATTATTATTTTTGCATCGCTTTATTCTGCGAGCTATAACTTTTTTATTTTTTCGCTTATGATGCTGTATGACGGCTCGTTTTTTGCGGGACAAGATGACGTTTTCAGAGGTACCATGTTTATTTATATCGGTCTTTTTGATCGCGTGTTATTCCACTTTTTGTTCGGCGGTATGATGATAAAGCATTGATTTTTCGCTTAGTTTTTTTTTTTTTAAGGGGTTCACTAAAGGGGTTAACTAGTGGGACAGTTTTATAGGGGGGGGTCGTTAAGGACACGACGATACCAAATATGTGTACTTTTATTGTTTTGTTTTTTTTATTTACAGGAAGAAATCAATTTATTGGGGAATATTTTTTTTTTTTTTTATGATTTTTTTTACCACTTTTTATTTTTTTTACTTTTTTACTTTGTCCCAGGGTGGGACATCACTGTATTTTAGCAGATCGCTGGTGTGACAGTGTGCACAGCACTCTGTCACACCAGCGATCGCTCTGGCATCGCTGCAGGCTTCCTCAGCGTCTGCTCTCAGCAGGCACTGAGGAAGCCGCCTCCCTGCAGGACCCCGGCGCCATCTTGGATCCGGGGACCTGGAGGGAGGACGGACCCTCGGAATAGCGCGACACATCGCGCTGCTCTGAGGGTCTCAGGGGAGCGCGCAGGGAGCCCCCTCCCTGCACGATCCTCCCCTGTGCCCCCGGTACACCGCGATCATGTTTGATCGCGGTGTGCCAGGGGTTAATGTGCCGGGAGCGGTCCGTGACCGCTCCTGACACATAGTGCTGGGTGTCAGCTGTGATAATCAGCTGACACCCGGCGGCGATTAGCTGCGCTCCCCCCGGGAGCGCAGCTGATCGCCCATGACATACTATTCCGTCCATGGGAATTAGGTCTAGGGTCACATGGACGGAATAGTATGTCTGATGGAATAAAGGGGTTAAATAAGGTTGTGACGCTTAGAAACAAATTAAAGGATCTATCAATATGTAAAGTTGAAAAACTTCTTCTGTACACTAAACAAAAATATTACAAAAAAGGTAATAAAGCTCACACACTTTTGGTCAAACTATTGAAGGATAGATCCCTGAACGCTCATCCTCAGGCCTTGAGAGGTGAAGATGGTACGATTCATTATAACCCAAGTGAAATCTCAGAAATATTCTATAATTTTTATAACAAACTATATAACCTGCATGATGCTTCCCACACAAATAAGTCTGATTAAAACTGATATAATGTCTTAATTCTATCTAAATTAAACCTCCCTACCCTCCCCACTGAGGCCTTATCTCTTAATCAGAGTGACTCAGGAGGAGGTTTTGGACATCTTGAAGGACCCCCCTTGGGTAAATCCCCGGGCCCTGATGGGCTGCCGTATTTGTGTTATAAAACCTTTGAGGATGAACTCTCTCCTCATATGGTCAAACTCTTCAACTTTTTTCTCGAGGGCTCCCCCATGCCGGATACACTAACTCACTCCTATTTGGTTCTTATCCCTAAACCGGGAAAAGATCCTTCAGATTGCTTAAACTATCGTCCAATAGTGTTGTTAAATTCTGATTTTAAAATATTCACCTGCTTACTGGCTAATAGACTGAACAGCTGGCTTCCCCAACTTATTAACAAGTGTCTCGTGACATCAGGGACTTTGTGCAGTCCTGTGGGACTTGCTCTCGTTCCAAGCCTTGCTCTCGTTCTAATGGATTGTTAATGCCATTACCAGTACCCAACAGGCCATGGACCCATATTTCTATGGATTTTATTTCTGACCTTCCTGTCTCTCAGAAAATGACCATTATCTGGGTAATAATCTGTGATAGGTTTTCCAAGATGATACATCTTGTGCCATTACCTAAGCTGCCTTCCTCCTCCGAGTTGGTGCCTTTGTTCTTTCAGCATGTGGTTCGGTTACATGGCATTCCGGAGAACATTGTGTCTAACAGAGGTGTCCAGTTTGTTTCCAGATTTTGGAGGACATTTTGTTCTAAACTTGGTGTTCAGTTGTCTTTCTCCTCTGCATTTCATCCTCAGACCAATGGACAAACCGAGAGAACAAACCAGACCTTGGAGACTTATTTGAGATGTTTTGTGTCTGCTGATCAAGATGACTGGGTCTCTTTTTTGCCTTTGGCTGAGTTTGCTCTTAATAATAGAGCTAGCTCTGCCACCTTGATGTCTCCATTTTTATGCAATTTCGGGTTTCACCCTCGATTTTCTTCAGGACAGGCGGAGGCTTTTGTCTGTCAGGGAGTTGACTCTATTGTGCAGCGTATGCAGCAGATTTGGGACCAGGTGGTGGAGAGGTTGTCTCTCTCTCAGGAGAAGGCCCAGCGGTTTGCCAACCGGCATAGGACTGATGGTCCTCGTTTTAAAGTGGGGGACTTGGTTTGGTTGTCCTCAAGGAATATCCCTATGAAGGTTGCATCTCCAAAGTTTAAGCCTATGTTCATTGGACCTTATAAGATCATGGAAATTATTAATCCGGTTTCCTTCCGTTTGCTTCTTCCAGGGACATTTAAGATCCATAACGTGTTCCACAAGTCCTTATTGAAGAGGTTTGTCGAACCAGTGGTTCCTATGGCTGCACCTCCTGACCCTGTTTTGGTTGAGGGCAATTTGGAGTATGTGGTTGAGAAGATATTGGATTCTCGTTTTGCTAGACGAAAACTCCAGTATTTGGTTAAGTGGAGAGGTTATGGTCAGGAGGACAATTCTTGGGTGTTTGCTTCGGACATTCATGCTGGGAGACTTATCCGTGCCTATCATCGAGCCCATCCTGATCGGCCTGGTTGCGCAGGTGAGGGTTCGGTGACCCCTCCTCAAGGGGGGGTACCGTTGTGAATATGCTGGAGGCGGCTTCTGAGCTGGGGCTCCCTCCGGTGGTTGCTGAGGGTAATGAACTGATTACTGAATGGCCTTCAGTTGGCGCTGAATGGTAGGATATAAGTGGCCTGAGTTCCAGCAGCCTTGCCGGTTATCAATTGTTCCTTCTGGTCTTGCTTGGAGCACTGCTAGTTTCCTGCTCTCCTTCATATAAGTATTTGTTTGTTTTTTCCTCTGTTTGATTTTCATTGCTGGTTTGCTGCTCGCAGTGGACTGCAGCCTGTCCCCTTTTGGGGGTCTGGCGCTGCAATTGTGCTCCATTTTTGTCTGCACTTTTGCTTTGTTCCTTTGTTACTTTTTATTTGCTGAATAGCGTTTTGTTACACCAGAGATCTGATTTAGGTGGATGAGATTGTGTGATCTCAGGTTTTTTGGCAATCAGAAGTGTTGGTATTTTTGTTAGGGTTTTTGTTTGATTGCAGTCAGAATTCTTTCCTGTACTTTTCTGTCTAGACAGATTGGGCCCCAGCGTTTGCTCATTCTATTTTCTGTCTGTGTCCGTGTTTTCTTCTTGTCTAACCGCCATTACATGTTTGGGGGCTTCCTATTTTCTTTGGGGATCTGCTGCGGGGCAGATAACTACACCTAAAGGCAGAAAGATGAAAGCTATCTCTCAGGCTGTGACGAGGCGTCTAGGATCAACGTAGGAACGCTCCACGGCTACTTCTAGTTGTGTGGTTAGTTCAGGTTACTGCAATCCAATAGGTTCCAGCCTCTCTGGTGTATTACCGCTTTTGCTATTTTTTGCTATTTCTCCTCAGTTACCGAAACATAACAGGTGGGTAGACAACACTAGAAAAGTGATAGACCTAATACATGTTGCTAATAAAAGAAAAATACAGTCTCTAATACTAAGATTGGATGCAGAAAAGGCATTTGATCGTCTACTGGACCTTTCTATTTGAGACTCTGAAGGCTTTCGGCTTTTCGGGTCCTTTTATGACATCTATTGGAGTACTGTATAGCTTTCCTTCAGACTCTTAAGCTTTCCTTTAACACTTCTCCCTCATTTAAAATATCTAATGGGACTAGTCAGGGCTGCCCTTTATCGCCTTTACTATATGTCTTATGTATAGAACCTCTGGCGGCAATGATCAGGCAGAATCCAACCATATCAGGGGTGGGGGTCCGTAACAAGATATTTAAGATATCCTTATTTGCAGATGATGTCCACTTAAACCCTAACCAACCTACAGTCGTGGCCAAAAGTTTTGAGAATGACACAAATATTATATTTTCACATGATCTGCTGCCCTCTGGTTTTTATGTGTGTGTTTGACAGATGTTTTTATCACAGACAGAAATATAATAATTGCAAACATATGAGTAACAAAAGCTTATATTGACAGTTAGAATGAGTTAATGCAGCAAGTCAATATTTGCAGTGTTGACCCTTCTTCTTCAGGACCTCTGCAATTCTCCCTGGCATGCTCTCAATCAACTTCTGGACCAAATCCTGACTGATAGCAGTCCATTCTTGCACAATCAATGCTTTCATTTTGTCAGAATTTTTAGGTTTTTGTCTGTCCACCCGTATCTTGATGATTGACCACAAGTTCTCAATGGGATTAAGATCTGGGGAGTTTCCAGGCCATGGACCCAAAATCTCTATGTTTTGTTCCCTGAGCCATTTAGTTATCACCTTTGCTTTATGGCAAGGTGCTCCATCATGCTGGAAAAGGCATTGTTGATCGCCAAACTGCTCTTGGAGGGTTGGGAGAAGTTGCTCTTGGAGGACATTCTGGTACCATTCTTTATTCATGGCTGTGTTTTTAGGCAAGACTGTGAGAGAGCCAATTCCGTTGGCTCAGAAGCAACCCCACACATGAATGGTTTCAGGATGCTTAACAGTTGGCATGAGACAAGACTGGTGGTAGCAATCACCTTGTCTTCTCCGAATGATGCATTTTCCTGATGTCCCAAACAATTGAAAAGGGGATTCATCAGAGAAAATAACTTTACCCCAGTCCTCAGCAGTCCACTGCCTGTACATTTTGCAGAATATCAGTCTGTCCATTATGTTTTTTCTGGAGAGAAGTGGCTTCTTTGCTGCCCTCCTTGAGACCAGGCCTTGTTCCAAGAGTCTCCGCCTCACAGTGCGTGCAGATGCACTCACACCTGCCTGCTGCCATTCCTGAGCAAGCTCTGCACAGCCCGATCCCGCAGCTGAAACACTTTTAAGAGACGGTCCTGGCGCTTGCTGGTCTTTTTTGGGCGCCCTGGAGCCTTTTTGGCAACAATAGAACCTCTCTCCTTGAAGTTCTTGATGATGCGATAGATTGTTGATTGAGGTGCAATCTTTCTAGCTGCGATACTCTTCCCTGTTAGGCCATTTTTGTGCATTGCAATGATGACTGCACGTGTTTCTTTAGAGATAACCATGGTTAACAGAAGAGAAACAATGATGCCAAGCACCAGCCTCCTTTTAAAGTGTCCAGTGGTCTCATTCTTACTTAATCATGACAGATTGATCTCCAGCCATGTCCTCATCAACACCCACACCTGTGTTAATGGAGCAATCACTGAAAAGAGGTTAGCTGGTCCTTTTAAGGCAGGGCTGCAATGATGTTGAAATGTGTTTTGGGGGATAAAGTTCATTTTCTAGCCAAATATTGACTTTGCAAGTAATTGTTGTTAAGCTGATCACTCTTTATAACATTCTGGAGTATATGCAAATTGCCATTAGAAAAAGTGAAGCAGTAGACTTTGTAAAAATTAATATTTGTGTCATTCTCAAAACTTTTGTCCATGACTGTACATATAAACACTGCCTAATCTGATGGCGGACCTTAAAAAATATGGGTAACTATCGGGTATAAGCTGAACACTTCTAAAATGGAAGCCCTCCCACTAAATATCCCCCTGATATTCTGGATCACCTTAAATTACATTTTAAATTTAGATGGAAAGATGAGACAATTATGGCAATTATGGCAATTTGTATAGATCTAATTTTCTGCCACTCCTGAAAGAGTTAAAGAGGTTGATATCACTTGTATATCACTAACTCTACATACTGAAGTTAATGACAGCAAAATTAGTTTTTAAGGTGAAAATCTTGACGAGCAACCCCTCTGGTGGTAGTGAACGCTTCTAGGACCAAATTTAAATCCCAGGGAGGTATCCTTGGGCTAAGTATCGGCCTGGACCCTTCACATGCTTTGATAAATTCAACAATTCAACTATCGGATATCAGGTTATAGTTATACAAGGCCACTAAAGCCGATAACTGCACCTTGAGAGTGCCATTAGATCTGTCCAGTTCCATACCATTCTGGAGGAATTCTAATGTGGCATTAATTGGTATCTCACCACCCAAACTTTCCTCTGAACTAGATAAGAACCTTGCCCAGGATCTAGCATATATTTTAGTTGTTAGTGGTTTTCTACTTTTAAGCAGAGTAAATACCAAACTTGTGAAAAAGCCCTGTTGAATTAAGAATGCCCTCACAAATTCCAGACCATCAAATGAAGGCCGTCTGCTATGGATGGAAAACTGGACACTGACTGAGGAAGTCTGCATATTCTGGAAGGATCCATGGATCTGAAATGGACATCATTCTTACCCATGCAAACCAGGGTCTCTTGGGCCAGAATGGGGAAATCAGAAAGATTCTCGCTTGTTCCTTCCCGATTTTCCTCAATACTGCTGGAATCAACATCAACGTATGAAAGGCATAGGCCAGATCAAATTTCCAGGGAATCTGCAAAGCATCTACTGCGTGGGGTTTTTCTATTGGATCTAGGGAGCAGATTCTTCCCACCTTCCCAACTTCCTGGTTTGTTTGCGAACAGGTTTATGCATGGGCGTACCCAGGATCAAAACTAGGGGGGGGCAAGCCAATGTCGCATCTTATACAGGTCACATCATATACACTGTACATTATCCTGCATATTAGGAATGGAGCATTGGAACTGTTGTATATTGTATAATACAGCAGTGTATGCGACACTACGCTGTATATACCATATATTATACATGGCAGTCGCGCTCATGTCAGGAGCGGTACCAGCAAGTCCGAGGATTGCAGTGTGATCCTCGCATGAGTTATACGGCCGTCTGTCTATGCCCTTGTTATAATAATACTGAAATATTAATCTATTATTAAAGTATTAAGGAGCTCACAAGTAAAAAAAAGCCCCCTACCTCCCCTGTCCCCCACCCACACCCCAACAGCCCATCGTCTCACATGCACCCCTTAGTGTTCTGTCCCACTGACCCCACAATACCCCATCCTCTCACATGCACCCCTCAGTGCTCTGTTGCCCCTCCCCACTTCAGCCCCCACAATACCCCCATCCTCTTACATTCAACCCCAGTGACCTGTCCACCCTCGATCACAATACCCCATCCTCTCACATCAACCCCTGTGCGCCAGCACCCACAATATCCCCATCCTCTCATTCAGCAACCTGTGCCCTGTATCCCCTCCCCCACAATACCCCATCCTCTCACATTCACTCTGTGCCCTGTTGCCCCTCCCCCACAATACCCCCATCCTCTCACATTAACCCCCCAGTGCCCTAGCCCCCACAATACCCCATCCTCTCACATTAACCCCCCCAGTGCCCTAGCCCCCACTATACCCCATACTCTTACATTCACTCCAGTGCCCTGTACCCCTCCCCCACAATACCCCCATCCTCTCACATTCCCCCACAGTGACCATGACATGCCTGAGCAGAATGAATTTAATAAATTCCATCCCCTCTTACCATGAAGCTTGCAGGCAGTGACTGAGGCAGGAGCAGGAAGTGTCCAGTGTCTGCACACAGAGGGCACTAGGACCCAGTGTGGTTGAGACAACCAGAGCCTGCAGGGCAGAAAGTGAAACTACAGCTGCTGCAGCCAGGAAGGAGCTCCGTGCACTGTGCACACAGACAGGCACTGCAACCTGTGGAGGGAGCCGGCATTGTGCTGCTCTCTCCGCTCTCGTTCATTGTGTGCCCCTGCTTCTAGGGGGGGGCACTTGCCCCCCTGCCCCATGGTGGGTACGCCCATGGGTTTATGTTTGGTTGGCCCCATTGATCCACAATCTGTGGGAATATTGTCAGGTTTAGCTCCCATTCTCCTTGTCTTAGCTGGTTTAGACTTAGGAAATCTGCTCTTTAGTTTTCCTTTCCCAATATATTTAACTCTGTTCATATCAAATGATGCTGTTACGCATTCTGAAAGCTCTCCTAAGCTACCATAGAGCTGGATCTCGTGTGCCCTTGATGGTCAATGTAGGCTACTGCTATTCGATTGTCTGACAGGATACGAACACTATGCCCTCGAAGGGAAGAAAGGAACTTCGCTATCGCATATTTTACAGTTAACAGCTCTTTCATGTTCGATGAATATCTCCTTTTATTTTTTGACCAGTGGAACACACAGTCAGATGCGCTCCCCATCCTTCCGAGATTGTGCCCATCATCATTATATTCTTCAATTTGATATAACCAATGGACCAACAGTGTCATATTCTCTACTTCCAGCCACCATGCCAGGGAATTAATAGTCACCGGAGAAAGTTCTATTTCCCTCTAAACAGCCTCACAGTCTCTTTTCACCTCTCAGAATGTCCTGCTGCAATTGCATGGAGTATATCTGAGTACAGGCGGACTTGCTTCCACTTAGCATGTGAGTTAGTGTGAGCGTAGCCCATCAGTATTTCAGTACCTGTAAGCCCAAACCAGGAGTGGGTCAAAAATGCAGAATTAGTGCAACTGTTCCGCACCTGGTTTTGATTTGCAAATACTGAAGTAAAATACTGACCAAATACGAATCGTGCGAATGTAAGGTAAATACTTGCAACAGAAATATTTAGGAACTTAATCGCAAAAAAAGGTGAATACATATGCACATGCTAATTTTTAGTTACCGTATTTTCCGGACTATAAGACACACTTTTTTCCTCCCAAAATGTGGAGGAAAATGGGGGATGCGTCTTATAGTCCGGATGTACGGGCTCTGGCTGTGGTGGGGAGGTGGGGGAGTGACTTCAGCAGAGCAGCGGGTCACAGAGGCAGGAGCCAGCGGCTCCGGCTAACTCCTGTGCCTGCTGCTAAAGAGAAATGAATATACACTGCATTCCATGGGCGTGGAGGGCAATGAATATTCATTTTTCCGGCAACCTGGTAGGATTGACCCCATCCCGTTGCTGGCATGCATGGCCCCATCAGAAAAGATGAAAAAGAAAACCCCAAGCCATTACACTTGCCTTTCTCCGCTCCCTCGTAGTGTCCTGCTCCAGTGCCAGCAGTTGCTTAATGTTTGTAAGCAGCGCATCGCATGGACGTCATGCGCTGCTCACAAGCAGAGCACAGCTGCCAGAATACCCACAGGGACTGTTCATTGGAGATCGCGGTGAGCATTCATTCCTCTTCAGTAGCGCGCAGTGTTAGCCACCGGCTTGGATGGGACCAATCATACCAGAATAAGGATGGGACCAATCATTCCAGGAACGGGATGGGGCCAATCATACCAGTACTGGGACGGGGGTCAATCATACCAGAATAAGAATGGGGCCATGCATACCAGGACTGGGATGGGGGACAATCATTCCAGGTTAAGGATAGGGTTCTGCATACCAGTATAGGGATGAGGGATCATACCTGCTGGGATAAGGATGAGGGGGACCATTCATACCAGGATAGGGATGAGGAGGCCATGCATACCAGGCTAAAGATGAGGAGGCATGCATACCAGGATGAGGGCCATGCATATCAGGATAGGGATAAGGTGCCATGCATACCAGGACAGGGATAAGGGGCCATCTGTATCAGGATGGGGATGAAGGGACCATATTTACCAGGATAGGTGATATTACAGAATTGACCACATTTTTTGCTTCAGTTTTTTTTTTTCCTAATTTCCTCCTCTAAAACCTAGGTGCGTCTTATGGTCCGAAAAATAAAGTATTTGATCGTCCGAAAAATAAAGTATTTGATCCCTTAAATTCAATTTATGACTATATTTTTCTCACTTCAATTCACCAACTTAGACTATTACTTAATGCTGATGCATCACACACAATTCAGATAACAAAAAATGTTAACATAGGTGGGAATGTGACAAAATAGCTAAAAAGCCAGGGAGCTGAATACTTTAACAAGCCACTGTACATGCAAACAAAAAATTATTTTCTTCTACTGGAAAACTCATTAAAAGGGGTATAGGTGATCACTTATTGACTGCGGCTTTCCAACTGATGAGATCTGTACTGATCAAAGCGAATAGGCTACTTTCTTGGGAAGTACACTGTTCAAAATAGATACTCACAAGTCATCCTTCGATTCCTGACCATCCTGGCTTTCTGTGACTAACTTTATGGCTTCTTTTTCACGTCTCTTTTTTTCTCTCTTTTCTTTTTTAGAAAGAGTTCTCTTGAAATTCTGTATTACACCTTCTTTTTCCAGCTTTTCAGGCCCATTGCTGTGAGCCTTCTAAAATTAAAAGACAGAAATACAACTGTTGTCATCCAAATAGTTAGTGAGTTTAAAAGAACAAGAAAAAAAAAAAAAAAAGGATGGAACACAATAAAAAAAAAAAAAAAAGGTACCTTCGGAGGTATAATATTTTCATTCTTGAGCACAAATCTTCCTTCTCGGTCATCCTTATTCCAATTAAGCTGAACCACCAAAGGCTTCTCATCAACATCAAGTCTTCTTTCTTCTTCAAAACATTAAACAGCGAATTACAACATTTACGGTATAAAATAGAACAATAGTCTCCCAGATGTTTCATGCAATAATATAAAAATTCAACCCACCCCAAAGAAAAAAAAATGCCGATAGGCTTAAGGCTTCATTAAAGTGGTATTCTCAAGTTATTCCATTGTGCTAATCAATTAAATAGCATGAAAATAAACAAGATTGCAATTGACTTGCTATTTCTACTGCATGCAATTCTGCTGCAAAAAAAGATCTTTTATCTTTCAGAGTGTACAGATGGTTTACCTACGGTCTGAACAGGCACTAGTGGCTAAGCTTCTTGGAAGGGTGTGTAGTACCATATATACTCATGTGTAAGCCGAAATTTACATTTTTTGTGCTGAAAACGCCCCCTTCGGCATATACACGAGTCATTGTCCAGAAAGCCGGCGGGGGAGGGGGAGCGGCGGAGCAGCAGGAGTTGGCGGCTGTGGCACAGTGACAGCTGCAGCCGCCGGCTAACAGAAGAGATCATCCTCACCCTCCTTGCACCGTCGCTGCATCTCCATCCTGGCGCCGGCAGCTCTTCCTGTGCTGAGCAGTCACGTGGTACCGCTCATTAAGATAATGAATATGCACAAGTCTCCACTCCCATAGGCGTAGAGCGCATATTCATTACTTTAATGAGCGGTACCACGTGACCGATCAGCACAGGAGAGCTGCCGCACAGGGACAACTGAGATGCAGCGGCAGCACAAGGAGGGTGAGTAGGACTGAGGTGTGAGCCATGCGGGACCAGGGGGAGCTGAACCATGTGGGATCGGGGAGCCACACGTACCAGGACAACACGGGGGAGCCACACATACCAGGACAGGACGGGGAGCCACACATACCAGGACAGGACGGGGAGCCACACATACCAGGACAGGACGGGGAGCCACACATACCAGGACAGGACGGGGAGCCACACATACCAGGACAGGACGGGGAGCCACACATACCAGGACAGGACGGGGAGCCACACGTACCAGGACAACACGGGGGAGCCACACGTACCAGGACAACACGGGGGAGCCACACATACCAGGACAGGACGGGGAGCCACACATACCAGGACAGGACGGGGCGCCACACATACCAGGACAGGACGGGGAGCCACACATACCAGGACAGGACGGGGAGCCACACATACCAGGACAGGACGGGGAGCCACACTACCAGGACGGGGGGAGCCACACATAACAGGACAAAACGGGGGAGCCACATATCAGGACAGGACGGTGGAGCCATGTATGGCAGGACAGGGATGATGGGACAATGCTAACTCGGCTTATACTCGAGTCAATAAGCTTACCCAGTTTTCCGTGGCAAAATTAGGTGCCTCGGCTTATACTAAGGTCAGCTTATACTCAAGTATATACGGTACTTATATTAGGAGTTAACTCCTCTCCTGGGATATACCAGTCAGCTCACTCAAGCCCATTAATTTCTATACAGCAGTTAGCTGCTCACAGCCCTCTCCTCTCCCCCTCCGCTCCTGACCAGCTGCTGTTATAAAGCTTGTAAAACCACCACCAGCCCACAGCATTGGCTTCTCCCAGAGTTGGCTTCCTAATCACTGCAGACTTTCCAGACCATGTTTGTCAAAATGCATTGTTATCTCGAAATGTATATATATTAATAGATGTGTGCCCACCAGAACAAACCAATTATAGCTGAATGTGTTCCAGCAGAGCTTGTTCTTGTATTATATAGTATATTGTATTGTTTAGTCTTACTACTCACCAGAATACTCATGAATTGTGCGAGTTTCTCGCATGTGTGACCCCGGCCTTAAAGAGACCATCAGAACAGAATGACTGTTCAAACCAAGTACAGGCGCTCCGTGCAGCCTTGGTGTGGCCAAACACTTAGCTACACCATCCCACCTGCCTGTTTTCTACTCCCCCGCATCACTTCTTTGATTGACAGCCCTTGCTTGATAGAGCCAGAGAAGGGTGGACTGGACATCCATGGAAAACACAGGTGGGAAGGTGAACTTAAATGGTTAGCCATGCGCATAATGCACGGAGCGCCTGTAATTGGTCAGCACACAATGGCTGATCAAACATAGTCCCTTTAAACATAGAAGTGTACCCCAGGAGCTTGACTGTCATAATAGAGCTGTGACAGTTGCCATACAGTGGAATCTGTTAATCATAGGACTGCATTGTAGATGATGAGAACACTGATTTCTATGCCATTCTATACGTAATCTACACAAAGGCCTCTGGTGATTGGGGTTCTACAAAGGAGTTGAATAAATGTACCAGAAGCTTGCCCAACATGTATGGTAAATGAAAGGTTTAAAGTCTGAAAATGCTGTAATTGGGAGTCTAGTCTGTGTGTGCCTAAACTAGATTGTGAGCTCAGTATAGAATAAACAATGCATTTACACTGAATGACTACTTTATTAGAGCCAAAGTTGAAGCGCGTCCAACCTCTTTTGGTCTTCAAATATGAGCAAATTATCGTGGCAATAGATGGCACTAGGTATTGATATACAGATTTTTGTGTTGCTCACAGTAAAATCTTTTTCTCCGAGACGCTCATTGGGGGACACAGGACTGTGTACTGTGGGTGTATGCTACTGCCGCTAGGAGGCTGACACTAAGAAGATATAAAAAAAGGTTAGCTCCTCCTCCGCCGTATACACCTCGACACTGGCCGCAGGCGAACCCAGTTTAGTGCAAAAAGTAGTAGGAGGACAAAAAGTAAATCAGTGTTAACACAGGTACCGCGCCCTGAAGAATCCTTCTACCCAGACTTGCATCCGCTGAAGCCTGAGTATGGATATTATAATGTTTAGAGAAAGTATGCAGAATGGACCGGGTTGCCGCCTTACAAACCTGTTCCGCCGAAGCCTGATGCCGAAGAGCACAGGAGGCACCCACCGCTCTGGTGGAGTGAGCCCTGATTCCTGCGGGAACCACAGCGCCTCTGATGCGGTAGGCCTCCTGAATGGTTAACCGCATCCATCTGGCCAAAGTTGATCTTGAGGCAGCGAGTCCCTTACTGCGACCTTCGGGGAGGATGAACAGCATGTCCGTCTGCTGAAAGGATGCCGTCCGAGATACATATCTCCTGAGTGCTCTCACCAGATCCAGCGTATGGAGAGCTTTCTCCACCCGATGCGTCGGTGCTGGGCAAAATGAGGGCAAAACAATGTCCTCATTGATATGAAATGAGGACACGACCTTTGGCAAAAAAGGTGGTGTTGGCCTGAGCACCACCTTATTGTGATGAAAGAGCAAGTACGGAGCTCGGCAAGATAGTGCCGCCAGCTCCGAGACCCGCCTTATGGATGTTATGGCTACCAAAAACACAACCTTCCAAGAAAGGTATGTCAAGGAAACTTCCTGAAGAGGCTCAAATGGAGATTCCTGCAGAACTCCCAGAACAAGGTTGAGATCCCAGACGTCTAAGGGAGCCCTGTAGGGGGGCAATATATGGACAACCCCCTGAATAAAGGTCTTAACCTGTAAATTAGTAGCGATTCTATGCTGAAAAAGAACAGACAAGGCTGATATCTGTCTTCTAAGAGTGCTTGGCGCTAGCTAGGCCTGAATCTAGGCCAGCTTGGAGAAATGCCAGAATGTTGGGAATTGAAAACTGAAGTGGGGAATAACCATGTTCCCTGCACCATGTAAAGAAGACCTTCCAAGTATGGTGGTAGATACGAGCCGAGGCGGGTTTTCGGGCACAAGCCATTGTGGCAGCGACCTTCTGTGAGAATCCAGCCCTGGTCAGAATCCAAGATTCAACGGCCAGGCCGTCAAACACTGGACCGCTGAGTTCTAGTGGTAAACTGAGCCCTGGGAGAGAAGGTCTGCGCGTTCTGGCAGACGCCAGGGTACGTCGGCGAGCAACTGTACCAGCTCTGCGTACCATGAGCGACTGCGGCCAATCCGGAGCGATTAATATCGCTGGGACCCCCTCTATCTTGATCTTTCTGATCACCCTTCGGAGCAGAGCTAACGGTGGAAACAAGTACGGGAGGTGAAACTGATTCCACGGTAGAACCAGGGGGTCCACTGCAAATGCCTGCGGATCCGGTATCGGGAGATGAAGTTGGGTACCTTGGCGTTTATCCTGGAGGCCATCAGGTCCACATCTGGAGTTCCCCAGCGTAGGCATATCTGCTGAAATACGTTGGGATGGAGCGACCATTCCCCAGACGCTATCCCCTGACGGCTGAGGAAATCCGCTGCCCAGTTCTCCTCGCCCGGAATGTGGACCGCTGATATCACAGAGTGATTTCTTTCTGCCCAGGCCAGAATATGTTTTACCTCGTGCATGGCTGCCCTGCTGCGGGTACCTTCCTGATGATTTATGTATGCCACGGCCGTGGCATTGTCCGATTGTGTTCGGACAGGGCGGCCAGCCAGATGATGGTGAAAATGCCTCAGAGCCAGCCGAACTGCCCGAATCTCTAGAATATTTATCGGGTTGCTTCCTGCAGTAACCAAGATACCTGGGCTGTGTAGTGGCGAAACACTGCTCCCCATCCGAGAAGGCTGGCGTCCGTTGTGACTATCAGCCAATGGACTGGGGGAAAATATTGCCCCTGTTGAAGAGTGGTGCTCCTTGTCCATCACGTAAGTGTCTGTCTGACCTGCAGAGACAGACAGCACCGGAGATTGAGAGAGTAAGGGCTCCCGTCCCACGCTGCCAAGAGGGCATGCTGAAGGGAGCGGAGATGAAATTGTGCAAATGGAATGGCCTCGATTGCTGCCACCATCCTTCTTAAGACCCTCATGCAAAACCGGATGGTGTGAGGCATCGGCTGGCGAAGGATCCGTACCTCCTGACGGAGAACTAGGGCTTTGTCCCGAGGGAGGATTATCAAACCTCGAGCGGTGAAGAAAATCATCCCTAAAAAGGTGATCTTCCGAGATGGCACGGGCGATGATTTTTTCAAATTCACCAGCCACCCCAGGCAAACCAGGGTGTCTAGCGTAATGCTGACACTTTCTTCACAGGCGTGAAAAGACGGACCCTTGACGAGGAGATTGTCTAAGTATGGCAAGACGACTATCCCCCGTGAGTGCAGAATGGACACAACGGCAGCCATAACTTTTGTGAACACCCATGGGGCTGTGGCTAGCCCGAAGGGCAAGGCTGCGAATTTGAAAGTTAAGGTTGCTGATGGCAAACAGTAGAAACCTCTGATGAGAGGGGGAATATGGGGATGTGAAGATAGACATCCTGGATGTCTATTGACGCTAGAAATTCCCCCTTCTCCATGGCTGCAATGACCTAGCGGAGAGACTCCATCCGGAAATGTCGAATTCTGACAAACCTGTTCAGACGTTTTAGGTCCAGAATGGGCCTTACAGTGCTGTCTTTCTTGGGTATTATGAACAGGTTGGAATAGAACCTTTGACCTCTCTCAACCTCCGGTACTGGAATGATAACCCCGCTGTGCCGAAGAGATTCGACAGCCTTGAACAATGCGCGAACCCGGGTTTCTTCTTTGGGAAGGCGTGAGGGAAAAAAACGATTTGAGGGATGACAGATAAACTATCTTGTACCCCGAGGAGACTAACTCCCTGACCCACTTGTCGTGAGTGACCGATAGCCAGGTGGGGCGAAACCAGAGTAGGCGGCCGCCCACTCTGGATGACTCGACTGGATCCTGCCTCCAGTCATTTAGCCGAAAATCTTTGAGACCTAGACCCTTTAGATTTTGGCTGTTGAGATCGCATCCTTCCCAAAGGGTTGGTCTTGTAAGAGACCTGACGATCTCTGGCCTGATTAGAACGACATGAGCCGCCGAAGCTGGCTGCCGTGGCCCAACATGGGCTGCGAAATGCCCTAAACCAAGGCTGAAGCTGTCGGCGAAAGGACTGTCTACTTTTCTGCTGAGGAAGGAAACTGCTTTTCCCTCCTGTAGCATCAGATATGAGCTGATCCAGTCTCTCGCCAAATAATCGGCCACTCTGATAAGGTAAGGACGTAAGTGACTTTTTTGAGGTTGAGTCCGCCCGCCATGTCCTCAACCACAATGCTCTCCTAATAGCAATCGCGTTGGCTGCAGCTAGTGCTGCGCAATTTGCTGCATCCATGGAAGCATTAATCAAAAAATCTCCTGCAAGAGCAATCTGATTAGAGATCTCAATTAACTCTAACAGCACCTACGTACCGTGGAGGGCTCTATTTAGAGACTCCGACCAGGATATCATGGCCTTAGCTACCCAAGTCGCTGCAAAAGAGAGAGGGCAGAGCCTGATGCCTCAAACACCGAGAGAGCCAAGCTTTCAATTAGACGGTCCGTTGGATCTTTGATCGAGGAACCGTTGGGAAGGGAGAGGAGCGTCTTAGACGCTAAACGCGACACCGGACGGTCGACCGCAGTAGATTCCGTCCATATTTAAGGAGTTCAGGGGCAAAAGGGTATCTGGTATTGAGAGCCTTTTGACCTGAAAAGCGCTTGTCCGGCTTTTCCCGGTGGCGCTGCACTAGGTCCTCAAACTCAGGGTGAGCGCCAAAAACCTTATGACCAGAGGCAAAGGTGGATTCATTATGTACCCCAAGGGTCTGATTGATTGCTTCAATGAGACTATCAATTGTCTATTGACAATTGGGCACCTCCAGATTGAGGGACCCTTCGGAGTCAGACTCCGAACTTTGTTCACTCACCTCCGCTGGAGAGGGAGTACGCGAAACGGAACTAATAGATGCCGAGGCCCCGGACGGCACAGGCGACGCTGTGTGGTATCGCTTCCCCCGCGTCTGCCTGGTGAGAGCGCGGCCCCTGCAAGCCGGAGGTTCCTGAGAAATGGCCAAGACAGGTAAACCACTGTCCCTGCCCCTATCGGGAGCTTGAATGGACTCGATTGCTTTCGTTAATGACGCCATAGATTGTGACAGAGACAGGGCCCATTCCGGGGGACCTGACGCACTGGGCTCGGTTATAGGGGAGGGCTCCTGGACACGTTTGGAGTCACAGGCTTCGCAGACCCGATTAGTCTGGGCGTGCGGAAAAGGGAACCTACAGGCAATGCATGCAGTATACAGCACCGTGTGAGTCTTAGCCCTTCTGGACATACTGGACCTGTGCCACAATGATTTGAGGTGGCAACAAAAATAGGGTGCAGCGCAGCAGAGTGCAGAGGCGCGCAGCGGAGCGGAGCATAGTGGAGCTACCAGGCTGGAGGTAATCTGCAGTTGGTAGCACTTACCCCACTCCTGTGTCCCTGGACGTCGTTGAATGGCGTGCAGTGGGCGCAAAAGAGGCCACGGAGGCTCACTGTCTGGTCCTGACTTCAAAAGAAGCGCGCCCAGTTCAGGGGGCGTGCCTGAAATAGTTGAGGGCCTTTGGGGGGAGGGATCCCGGGTCGTGGCCTAGCTCCGGCCAAAGCTGGGGACTAAATTTGCTGCCGGGAGCGGCGATTCCGGCCGCGGCCTAGCTTCCGGCCGAAGCAAGGGACTAAATTTGCTGCCGGGAGAGGCAATTCCGGCTGCGGCCCAGCTCCCGGCCGAAGCCGGGGGCTAAATTTGCTGCCAGGAGCGGTGATTCCGGCCGCGGCCTAGCTTCTGGCCGAAGGCGGAGGCTAAATTTGCTGCCGGGGGTGGCAGTTCCGGCTGCTGCCTAGCTTCCGGCCGAAGCCGGGGAGTAAATTTTTGGCGGAAGCCACCCGAGTCAGGAGGTAGGACCGCCGAAAGATCGCGCTACTGGGGGCGGCGCTGAGACCGCGGCCTAGTTCCGGCCGAAGCCGGGGACTACATTTTCGGCGGTGGCCGCCCGAGCGTCGGGGTGGGCGGCTGGAAGTCGATGGACCTCAGGGGGTGGGACTTTCTCTGTGGCCTGGCCGAAGCCAGGCCCCAAATCTAACCTGCCGCCAGGAGTGCAGTCCATACTCCGGCTCCCTTCCACGAAATCGGGGGCTAAATTTGTTCCGGCCGCGGCCTCTGCAGGAGCTTGCCACAGGAGCCCTCCCGGCCCCCCATCCATCGTCCTTCCGATTCTTCCGGCTGTCCTCAGCCTCCTCAGGTTAGAGGGGGCTTTGTGGAAAAATGACGGTGCACGCACCCTAACTCCATCATCCCTTCAGGGGATGAGAGGAACCGTCCGCCTCCTTGCAGCACCGCAGTCTAGCATTGGTGGTGAAGTGGGGGCCGCACGGACTACCTTTTGCCTCTGTACAGCCTAGGGTTTCAATACCCTAGGGTGGTCAGGGCAGAGTCCGGCATTCGTGTCCCACGTTGCGGGAGAGGATACGTGGAAGCGACACTCCACGTGCTCGCCCGTTGATGGTTTGGGGAGATCGGACCCCTTCAAAAGGGTCCGTCGCCCCTATCTCATCTTCGTGGGAGAGAAAAAAAAATGGTCTGGATGAAACCAGATGTGTGCCTCCATCAGACACTAAGCATGAACTGGGTTCGCCTGCGGCCAGTGTAGAGGTGTATACGGCGGAGGAGCTAACCTTTTTTTTATATCTACTTAGTGTCAGCCTCCTAGCGGCAGTAGCAAACACACACAGTCCACAGTCCTGTGTCCCCCAATGAGACAAAGCAGAAATTAGTATGCAGGAAATGGTTAACACAAATTAGATGCTGGAGGTGCTAACAAGTACTCAACAGGTTCAACTTTGTCCTAGAGATAATTAGTAGGAATTAGATTTGGGGACTAAAGGAAATGGCAGCACGGTGGCTCAGTGGATAGCACTGCAGCCTTGCAGCGCTGGAGTCCTGGGTTCGAATCCCACCAAGGACAACATCTGAAAGGAGTTTGCGTGGGTTTCCTCTGGGTACTCCGGTTTCCTCCCACACTCCTAAAACATACTGATAAGGAATCAAGATTGTGAGCCCCATCGGGGACAGCGACGATAATGTGTGCAAACTATAAAGCGCTGCGGAATATGTTAGCGCTATATAAAAATAAATATTATTATTAAATGGAAACAAGGAACACTCGCTGTCCTATTTTTGAAACATCCATGACAATACAAACTTTTGGGGGATAGTGCATGGTAATATGGAACGTCATATTCTACCACTGAGTAAAGAGCTGCATTGAAAGTCTGCCAGAATGCCTAGGCAAGCTACACAGTCCAAACACCCATCTACAGATCTCACAGGACCCAGGGTGCACAAAGAAACATTTCCTGCATCATTACTCTTCCAATCTGAACTGTCAAGCCCATGGCAGGAAGGACACTTGATGCATTCTGCTTGCGTCAAATTTTGACCATATTTGTAGCATGGTGGAAAAGGAATACCATGTTTTTCGGATTATAAAAGACGCTCCAGATTATAAGACGCACCCCAAATTTTGAGGAGAAAAATACTTTTTTTTAATAAAATGGTGGTGCTTCTTATAATCCATACATCTTATTACTTACTGGTGGTGGTGGCTGCGGTTAAGTGGGGTCCCAGGGTCGCTGCTGGAAGAGGCGAGACTAGAGCCTTGCTGCAGGCCGCAGGCTGGGATGAGGGGGTGTTCGGATGTACGGCGTGCCACTGCGTGTGTAAGGATGCTGCGGGATCTCCTCTCCCGAGATCTCCACTTGCTCATGAGCCACTCCCGGCAGTCATTCCATTTTCCCGAAGTCGATCGCATAGGAAACCATGGAACAGCGGGGGCTCTGGCCTTTCACAAAATGTCGGCAGAGCCCCCGCAGCACCAGACACCAGGAGTCCCGGACAACCGCAGCGGCGCTGCACATCCAGACACCCCCTCACCCTCATCCCAGCCTGCAGCAACGCTCCACTCTTTCCTCCTCCAGCCGCGACCCTGTGACCCTGCTCCACTGCGGCCGGTAAGGTGTATCCACATTATAAGACGCACCCCCATTTTCTCCCCAAATTTGGGGGGAAAAGTGCATCTTATAATCCGAAAAAAAATATGGTAAGTAGTAACTCAGACCATGCAGGGGCAGACATATGGCAGATGCAGCAGAGTCTGGAGGTGGGGGGAGGCCATGCAGGCAGGCAGGGCCGGCGTAACCACGCTATGGGGTCCCCACCGTGCTTTAAACTATGAAATAATCACCTCTCCCCGTTCCTCCGCAGCTCCGATCTCTTCTGTGTCTACTGACTAATGTCTTAAGGCAGAGGGCGTGAGGACATCACTACAGCGCGCCCTCTGTCCTGAGTACTGCAAAAAGACAAAAGCAGCTGAGGAGACCGGACCTGCAGGGGAGGAAGGAAGAGGTAAGTATTTGATTATTTTTTTTTAATGTATGGAGCAATACATGGGGCCCATTCTGCATGCAGTATTATATGGGGCCCATTCTGCATGCATTACATGGGGCCCATTCTGCATGCAGCATTACATGGGGCCCATTCTGCATGCAGCATTACATGGGGCCCATGCTGTATGAAGCATTATATGGGGCCCATGCTGTATGAAGCATTATATGGGGCCCATGCTGTATGAAGCATTATATGGGGCCCATTCTGCATGCAGCATTAAATGGGGCCCATTCTGCATGCAGCATTAAATGGGGCCCATTCTGCATGCAGCATTAAATGGGGCCCATTCTGCATGCAGCATTAAATGGGGCCCATTCTGCATGCAGCATTATATGGGGCCCATTCTGCATAGAGTATTGTATGGGGCCCATTCTGCATGCAGCATTATATGGGGCCCATTCTGCATGCAGCATTATATGGGGCCCATTCTGCATGCAGCATTACATGGGGCCCATTCTGCATGCAGCATTACATGGGGCCCATGCTGTATGAAGCATTATATGAAGCCCATGCTGTATGAAGCATTATATGGGGCCCATGCTGTATGAAGCATTATATGGGGCCCATTCTGCATGCAGCATTAAATGGGGCCCATTCTGCATGCAGCATTAAATGGGGCCCATTCTGCATGCAGCATTATATGGGGCCCATTCTGCATAGAGTATTGTATGGGGCCCATTCTGCATGCAGCATTATATGGGGCCCATTCTGCATGAAGCATTATATGGGGCCCATTCTGCATGCAGCATTATATGGGGCCCATTCTGCATGCAGCATTATATGGGGCCCATTCTGCATGCACCATTATATGGGGCCCATACTGCATGCAGCATTTATGGGGCCCATTCTGCATGCAGCATTATATGGGGCCCATTCTGCATGCAGCATTATATGGGGCCCATTCTGCATGCAGCATTATATGGGGCCCATTCTGCATGCAGCATTATATGGGGCCCTATCTGCATGCAGCATTATATGGGGCCCAATCTGTATGCAGCATTATATGGGGTCCATGCTGTATGAAGCATTATATGGGGCCCATTCTGCAGAGAGTATCATATGAGGCACTGGGGTCCATTATACTGTATGGAGCACTATATGGGGATCATACTGTATGGAGGACTATATAGGAGGAAATTGACATTTGTAAGGGGTAGACCGATGAGGACAGTTTCTACTAGTAGGGTACATTCATCAATAACCCATTTACCTCTAGTACTACAGGTACTACAACCTGTGGACCCTTGGTAATGTAGAATTTACAATAGATATCATTCATGTAATGTAAGAAGTGAAATCTTTGGCATTGTACTATACCTATATTTCTCTGCTGTATTAGCGCCTCATGAATTGCGGCATCAGAAAGAGGCCCACTGAGACTTTCTACTGGAGTCGGTCCTGTGTGTCTGTCTGTGCATGTGTTTATGCATGTCTATATGTATATATCAGAATTGCTGGGGGTCCCAGAAAAGTCAGCAAGTTATCCCTTATCGGGACTGGGGATAACTTGATTTATTTGGGGAATAACCCTTTATCAGATACCAGACATATAATTTAATATAATACATACATGGCATACATGGTTGGGCTCAGCAGAACCAAATCCTGATGGAAATATACATCTCCAGCTCAGTAAAAAAATATAAATCTAAAACTATATATAGGTGTGGGGAGGACCAAATAGAACTTTTGCTATGGTGCTCTGTGAGCTTTATGTACGCCCCTGCTTGCAGGAAGGTGATAATGAGGGCAATCTGGCCTGATGCCCTGAGCCCAAGGCTCCGGCAGTCCCATGGCCAGATTGCCATCATAAGCGGCATGCTTGGCTGAGAAGTTGGCCCAAACATTTCTTGCACAGGGGCGCCAAGCTGTCAGTGTCCGCCCTGGGACCAGGCAAAGTTTTTCCACAGCTCAGTGATTTGATATTTATCCACTAGAGGCTTGCTTTTGTTTTACTTAAACAACAAAACCTATGTATGTCCATGGGACCAATCCTTCTTGAAAAAGGGCAATTTGGACATTTTAACCTCTTCCCGACATGCGCCGTACACATACTGCACCGCGGGAACTGCGTTCCGCAAGCGGCAGTATAAGTACGGCGCCATGATTGCGCGGGCTCACGCTGAGAGTCGGGGCAATCGGGTGCGGGTGTCAACTACATGTCAGAGCTGACACTATGCAGCAATGCCCACGATCAGTGCCAACACCAACCCTCTGATGAGGCTGTTAATAGTGACAGCAACATCGAGCATCACACAGGGAGTGAGCTCCCTGTCTTGCTTCCATCAGCACAAAACAATGCAATCTCATTGTGCTTATGTTCTCCATGGTGAACCCCAACAGCAAGAAGGCCAGGGGGTCCTTCAGGGAAGGGGGCTTGTGAGTGCCTGCTAAAAGCAGGAGCTGATATGCCTCCTCTCTGCCTGTCAGATGCTGCTCTGATGTCCTGCAGTGCAGAAGCATTGCAGAGTATCAGATCAGCGATCTGTCAGTATAAGGATGATAGCCCACAGTGGGACAATGCATAAAAGTTGTAAAAAAAAAAAAAATTAAGTGTAAAAATATTTTTTAAAAATCCCCAAAGGGAAAAAAAAAACAGACAAAAAAAAAACAACTATACTTTATCAGAATACTGCCAAACAAAAAGTGCAATAAAACGCGAACAAAAAGAAAAATGTATATAAACCTGGTACTGCTGAAAAAGTCATCTTGTCCTGAAAAAAAGAAGTTGCCATAAAGCGAAAAAATTTAAAAAGTTATAGCTTTCAGAAAATAGTTTACTGTGAAGATGCACCAAAACAAAAAAATATATATATATATAAATGAGGTATCGCTGTGAACGTACTAACCTGAAAAATACAGCTGTCTTATCAATTTTACCATAAGCGGAAAGGTGTGTATATAATATATACAGTACAGACCAAAAGTTTGGACACACCTTCTCATTCAACGATTTTTCTGTATTTTCATGACTATGAAAATTGTACAATCACACTGAAGGCATCAAAACTATGAATTAACACATGTGGAATTATACATTACACTTTACAAAAAAGTGTGAAACAACTGAAAATATGTCGTATATTCTAGGTTCTTCAAAGTAGCCACCTTTTGCTTTGATTACTGCTTTGCACGCAGAAAAGGTGAACGGATGGACTCTACATGCCTAATTCCCACCGTGAAGCATGGAGGAGGAGGTGTGATGGTGTGGGGGTGATTTGCTGGTGACACTGTTGGGGATTTATTCAAAATTGAAGGCATACTGAACCAGCATGGCTACCACAGCATCTTGAAGCAGCATGCTATTCCATCCGGTTTGCGTTTAGTTGGACCATCATTTATTTTTCAACAGGACAATGACCCCAAACACACCTCCAGGCTGTGTAAGGGCTATTTGACCAAGAAGGAGAGTGTTGGGGTGCTACGCCAGATGACCTGGCCTCCACAGTCACCAGACCTGAACCCAATCGAGATGGTTTGGGGTGAGCTGGACCGCTCACCGCTTCAATTTTGAATAAATTCCCAACAGTGTCACCAGCAAAGCACCCCCACACCATCACACCACCTCCTCCATGCTTCACGGTGGGAACTAGGCATGTAGAGTCCGTCCGTTCACCTTTTCTGCGTGCAAAGCAGTAATCAAAGCAAAAGGTGGCTACTTTGAAGAACCTAGAATATAAGACATATTTTCAGTTGTTTCACACTTTTTTGTAAAGTGTAATGTATAATTCCACATGTGTTAATTCATAGTTTTGATGACTTCAGTGTGATTCTACAATTTTCATAGTCATGAAAATACAGAAAAATCTTTGAATGAGAAGGTGTGTCCAAACTTTTGGTCTGTACTGTATATATAAAATTTTCAGTTTGTCCGACTTTTCTCTTTATAGGTACATTTGAGTAAAATGTAAATGTTTCTTTTATTCTATAAACTACTGACATGTCTCTGAATTTCCAAGCAATACATTTTGTATTTATTTTCAGAAAATGAGAAATGGTCAAAATAACAAAAAAAGGCAGTGCTTGAGGACCTCAAATAATGCTAAGAAAACAAGTTCATAATCATTTAGAAACAACAATACTAATATTTTAACTAAGGAAGATTTCAAAAATCAATATTTTGTGGAATAACCATGATTTTTAATCACAATTTTCAAGTGTTTTGGCATGCTTTCCACCAGTCTTTCACACTGCTTTTGGGTGACCTCATGCCACTCTGGGTACAAGAATTTAAAGGGAACCGGTCACAAGTTTTTTTGGCTACCAGGTAAAAATATCATTCAATTTAGTGTCCCCTATGCATTACACAAGTACTTTTGATACCCCTTGACTCCATAAATGTATAATCCATAAATACAGTTTTTATTCCTCCTGCGCTGTATGTAAATATGCTCGGTCCGTTCCGATGGGCGTGGGTTATTAGGCAAACCATACTGCACACGCATGAGATGCCATTATGCCATTTGAATGCGCAAAAACTCTACGCGATCGCAGAAATTCACTGAAAGGAATGCGTAGAGCAAGCGAGGGGCGGGGAGACAGACAATAAGCCACGCCCATCGGACTGGACCCAGCATATTTACATACAGCGCATGAGGAATAAAAACAGTATTTATGGATCATACATGGGGAGTCAAGGGGTATCAAAAGTACTTGTGTAATGCATAGAGGACACTAAACTGAATAATATTTTTACCTGGTAGCCCAAAAAACTGGTGACAGGGTCCCTTTAAGCAGTTCTTTGTTTGAAGACTTGTGACTATCCATCTTCCTCTCGAATGCATTCCAGAGGTTTTCAATGGGGTTCAGGTCTGGAGACTGGGCTGGCCATGACAGGGTTTTGATGTGGTGGTCCTTCATCCACAAATTGATTTGACCTAGCTGTGTGGCATCCCGCATTGTACTGCTGGAAAAAACAGTCCTCAGAGTTGGGGAACATTGCCTGAGCAGAAGGAATCAACTGTTTTTTCAGGATAACCTTGTATGCGGCATGATTCATACGTCCTTCGCAAAGATTAACCTGCCTAATTCCAGCCTTGCTGAACCATCAACAGATCACTGATCCTCTACCAAATCTCACTGTGTGTGCAAGATACTGGGTTTTGTACGCCTCTCCAGTTCTCCATCTAACCATTGGATGACCAGGTGTTGAGCAAAGATGAAAATTAGACTCATAAGAGAAGTTTACCTTACTCCAGTCCTCTATGGTCTAATCCTTCAAAACTTCAGCCTGGCACTCCTTTGCTTCTCATTGATGAAAGGCTTTTTTCTAGCTTTACATGACTTGAGCCCTGCCTCTAGGAGCCTGTTACGAACTGTTCTTGCCGTGCACTTAACCCCAGCTGCCATTTGCCATTCCTTTTTTAGGTCACTTAATGTCATCCTGCGTTTGCCGAGTGACATTCGAATAAGATGACGGTCATCCCGGTCACTGGAGTCGTGTTCGCCCTCTGCCCATCTGTAGCTTTGTTGTCCTCAATGTCTGCTGTTTGACCTTGTTGGAATGGTCTGCAGTCTTAGAAATTTTAAGGATGGAGGCAACATGACGCTCACTGTATCCCTCTGCTAGTAAAGCCAGAATTGAGCCCTTCTTTTCCTCACTCAAGACTTTTCTTTTCAACTCCTTTGGCATAGTTAAAAGTTATTTTTTCATTCCTATTACTTTTGGGATATTACTAGCACTTGTTTTGCCATCCAGCTTGTCCTATTGCAAGAGGATTGTGAACACCACAGCAGTGTTTTTTATCATTTCCTTTGTTAAAGATGGATTTTGGTAAGAACTTACCTGTAAAATCCTTTTCAGCGAAGGAAGGAAAGGAGACACACTAGTCATAACTAGTGGGTAGGCGGAGCCCAGATGGGATAGACACCTAAGATTAAAAAAGAGTGTTGACCGGCCCTTCCAGCTCGGGCTCCTCCTACTCAGCTCTCCAGTTGTACACAAGCTTAAGGAAGAGCAATATCACCAGCGGAGCAACATAACCCCTTCTGAAGGACTTCAGAGACAAAAAACACAAGAGTACAGGTTATGCATGCATTTAGGTAAAAACCACACAGTTCCAGGTACTACTCACTGGACCTGACCACTGCGATGAGCTGGCGATGCTGGAACAGAGCCGTAGCGCGCCGACCTCGGCCCAGATAATCGCTATCAGAGAAGGGTCACGCCGCATCTGTAAATACAACAACACACTTCTGCCAAGGGAGGGAGCTGTGTCTCCTTTCCTTCCTTCGCTGAAAAGGATTTTACAGGTAAGTTCTTACCAAAATCCGTCTTTCAGCAGCAGAACGGAAGGAAAGGAGACACACTAGTCATAACTAGTGGGACGTCCCAAAGCAGTCCAAAAATAAAGGGTGGGAAAAAAACAGAAACGGCAGAACCCAATAACCTAAGAAACTGCGCAACTAGCGCTAAAACACAAGTTAAAGGGAACTTTAAACTACCGCCGCCTGTAGGACCCTACGTCCCAAGGCTGCATCAGCGGAAGCACTAACGTCCACCTTATAAAATTTTGTAAAAGTGTGGACAGAGCGCCAGGTAGCCGCCCGGCAGAGCTGAGCTGCCGAGGCCCCTTGATGGAAGGCCCATGATGAGCCCACAGCCCTCGTGGAGTGAGCTCGAACCTTAATCGGGCAAGGTTCGCCCTTAAGTCGGTAAGCTTCCAAAATGGCCGCTACCGAATCCAACGAGCTATAGAATCCTTGGAAGCTCGTTGACCACGTCGACGACCTGCTGGAAATCACAAACAGAGTCCGACTTCCGAAAACCTTGAGTAACAGTCAAATAGAACTTCAAAGCACGCACCAAATCCAATGCGTGCAAGGCCCGTTCCTTCGCATTCCTTGGCCTCGGACAAAGAGAGGGCAACACAATATCCTGGTTAACATGAAATTGCGACACCACCTTAGGTAGGAAGTCGCTCCGTGTGCGTAGCACTACACGATCCGGGTGAAACTCCAGGAAGGGAGGCGAGCAAGAAAGAGCCGCCAACTCAGAAACCCTTCTCAAAGAAGTGACCGCCACTAGGAAGGCAACCTTCCAAGAGAGCAAAGAAAGACTAACTAAAAGTGCATAGGTTCAAAAGGCCCATGTTGAAGAGCCTCCAAAACAAGGTTGAGACGCCAAGGAGACACAGGCGCCTTCCGCGGTGGAAACTGGCGGGTTACTCCGCGAAAAAAGGAATGCACGTCCCTACGCGAGGCGATAGCCTTTCGGAACAGCAAGGACAGAGCAGAAACCTGACCCCTCAGGGTGCTCACTGCCAAACCCTTGTCCAGCCCGAATTGCAGGAAGGCCAACAAATTGGGAATGGGAAAAATCCTCGGGTTCCTTGAAGAACCTGAACACCACGAAAAGAAGGCTTCCCAAGTCTTGTGGTAAATTCTAGTAGTAGCCGGACCTCTGGCCGCTCGCAAAGTGGCAATGACTTCGGCTGAAAAACCTCGACGGGTCAATATTTCGGTCTCAAGAGCCACGCCGTCAAACGCAGAGACTTCAGGTCCGGATGACGAACGGGCCCTTGGGTTAACAGGTCCGGGCGAAGAGGAAGTGGAAATGGCGGTGCCGCCAGGAGTGACACCAGTGTCGAGAACCAAGTTCTCCTTGGCCAATCTGGGGCTATCACTATAGCCGAGATTCTCTCTAGTCTGATCCGACGGAGTACCAGAGGTAGCAAAGAAAACGGCGGGAACACATAGATTAGTGTGAATTGGTCCAACGGAGCCACTAGAGCATCCACCGCTACCGCCTTCGGATCCTTGTACCTGAACATGAATGTCGGTAACTTGGCATTGAACCTGGATGCCATCAGATCCACTTGGGGAGTTCCTCAACGGGAGCACAGCCGTGCAAAAATTTCCGGATGAAGACTCCATTCTCCGGGATCCATCTTCTCGCGACTTAGAAAGTCCGCCGTGATATTCTGAACTCCTGGAATGTGGATCGCAGAGATGGCTGGAACTCTGGTCTCTGCCCATATCAGGATCCGAGATACCTCCACCATGAGTCTGGAACTCCTTGTCCCGCCTTGGTGATTGATATATGCGACCGCCGTCGCATTGTCTGTCTGCACTCGGACAGGCAGACCGCTTAAAGGGACCATCCAGTGTTGGAGGCAAAGGAAAATCGCCCTCAATTCGAGGATGTTGATCGGCAAGACAGACTCTTCCGACGACCATACTCCCTGAGTCCAGAGATCGTTCCAGACACCCCCCCAGCCTGTCAGGCTGGCATCGGTGGTTATGACCGACCACTTCGGAGGAAGGAAAGACTTCCCCAGGGATAACTCTTTCGGACGGATCCACCATCCTAGAGACTCTCGTACTTTGTGGGAGATGATAACACTGCAATCCAGTGAGGTCTGCGACCGATCCCAGCGGTTCAGAATGAACTTTTGGAGAGCCCTGGAATGAAATTGGGCAAACGGAAGTGCCTCCATTGAAGCCACCATCAACCCCAGAAGGCGCATACATCTCCGAAGGGACATTGTCGTTGAAGACTTCATCACCCGTGCATGCCGAAGGAGACATGCTTGCTTGTCTGGAGGCAGGGACACCACTGCTCGTACCGTGTCGAAATGCATCCCCAAAAACAGGATTGATTGTGACGGTTCCAGAGACGACTTCTCCCAATTGATCAGCCACCCGAAGTCCTCCAGGAGCTGAAGTGATAGGTCTCGAGCCGTCACCGCCTCCTCCTTTGAGGACGCCACAATCAAAAGGTCGTCCAGATAGGGAAGGATCGTGACTCCCTGTCTTCGTAGTATTGCCATGAGAGGCGCCAGAATTTTTGTAAAAACTCTGGGCGCTGAGGCCAAACCGAATGGCAGGGCCACAAACTGGTAATGGTCTTGTCCTATGGCAAAACGAAGGTAACGTTGGTGAGCCCTTCCGATTGGAACGTGTAAATAGGCGTCGCGAATGTCGATTGACACCAAAAAGTCGTTCTGCGACAAGGCTGCCACAGCGGATCGAAGCGATTCCATGCGAAACTTTCGGGTGTGGACATGCCGATTCAATCTTTTGAGATCCAGGATGGGGCGAAACTTGTCCTCCTTTTTAGGGACCACAAAGAGATTGGAATAAAACCCTCTTCCCCTGTCCTCTGGTGGAACCGGTACCACCACACCCTTCTGCAGAAGAAATTCGACTTCTTGCAGTAAAGCGGCACATAGCTCGGGCTCTGACGGAATGCGAGATTGGCAATAACTGTTCGGGGGTCGGGAAGAAAACTCTATGAAATAGCCTGCCGACACAACCCGCGTCACCCAGGAGTCTGGGACGCGGGAAACCCAAGTCAATTTGAATTGGAGCAGGCGACCTCCCAATCGAGAGCCCTCGAGCGGGACCCTGGCGTCAATCCGCCTTAGCGGGCTTTTTGTCAGATTCCCTCGTCTTGACGGAAACTTTGTTTCCAGGGAGTGCGGGATTTCTGAGTGGTCTTTTTTCCCGAAAAAGAGGGACGACCCGACCCCAAAGAGGGCTGACCGAATCGTCCCCTGGACCGAAAGGACCGTCGACCACTACTGGTACCAGGTCTGCCAGGTGTAGAAGCCACAGTTCTTCGTTGCGGTAAAGCTGCTTATTTTGCCTTTGCTTTGGCAATCAGCTCCGTGAGGTCAGATCCAAATAGCTGACCGCCCTTGTAAGCTAAAGATAGTAAACCTTGCTTGGAAACCGCATCACCGGTCCACTGTCTAAGCCACAGTGCTCTCCTGACTGTGACCGCCGAGGATTGTGTCCTGGACAGCAGTGACACAGTATCCAGGCTTGCATCATGGCCATATTGGAATGCACTTTCTAACAATTCGAACAGTTCGTCCACCTCAGGTACTTGAGGTTCACATTTCCTCCACAAACTGTCTAACCAGACCAGGGAAGCTTTATAAGCACACATGGAACCTAGCACTGCTCTTAAACCATGACCCGCGGCCTCGTAAATGGATTTTGCCGCCGACTCCGCTTTTCTGTCCAGCGGGTCCTGTAGACTCGCCTTCCCTTTAATAGGAAGTAAAGAAGATTTGCTAAGCTGAGATAAAGGGACATCCACTTCAGGAGAAGGAATCCAATTATCAATCAATTCCGTAGCACACGGATACAGTGACTCAAATAGACGTGTCCCCTGAAAACGTTTGTCTGGATACAGACGCTCCTTCTCCACTGCTTGATTAAGCTCAATCAGGGATGGCAAAGTCGAAAGTGACTTATGCGACTCCTGAAACATCCGGGCCGACTTACCAGGGCGAGTAGTTACTTCCTCCTGTAACTGTAACGCCTCCCTCATAGCTTCAATAAAAGCTTCTACACGGCCCGAAAAAGAGGCAGAGCGCCTTTGCCGATCTTCTTTATCCGAATCGGATATTCCCCCTGAACTTAAAGGGGAACCCTCCACATCAGAACTCTCTGAGTCGCTATATGTGAAAGAAGTCACCGGCCTGTGTCGCTTCCTGCCATGAGAAGGTTTGGCTGACACCCAATAACCTATAAGGTTAGACAGGCTATCAATCGAACGAGTGAGAGCCTCCATTTTTACATCACTGGGTCCTCCGACCGCTGCGCTTGACGCGGTCGATGTCTGTGTGTCAGATACGCGAGACCGATCTTGTAGCGGAGTCGGGATATGGTCCGCACCTGGGTTCTGATCTGACATGTCTTACCCAGTACAATGGCAGGTTAAAACCTGACAGTAACTAGAAACAGTGTGGTTTCTAGAAAAAAACAAAACGAACGCTGAAGGGTTAAGCTCTTAAAAGAGCTACCCCAGCTGTCCCACCATTAAGGGTTAACCGCCTGATAAGGGGTTAAAGTTACAAGCTCTCCACAACCTGTATTAATGTGACAGATGTGTGAGCCCCAGGTGCCTCTTATGAGGTAGCAGGTGCAGACAGAACAGTCCTCAAGGAATGCCACACTAAACGAAAAAAATCGCTAAAATATTGCGCTATTTTGCGCATCTCATAAAAAACTCATGCGACTTAAAAAGCGTCGTTAACCTGAACTTAGCGACGTTCAGTGTGGCAGACAAGTGCACTGCGCTGCGGGGGAGAGAAGTTTTTAAGCTTCTGCCCTGATAGGCAGAAGCGACTCACAGAAACTTTGCGGTGCTGTCTTCTTTATTCTTGTGCGGGAGGAACGGAGAGTGAGGAGCCCGGAGCGCTGCAATGGCCGCCGCACTGAGGAGGCAGCCGGAAAAGAAAGCAGAGGAAAATCGCGCTCAGTGAGCGCTTCCTGCCCGGGAAGCGTGAAGCCACGCCCCCCGCCTTCAAAAAAAGCGCGGGACTCCTCCATTCTCCGGTCCCGCGATCCCCGTCCTACAGGCATCCACCTGCGGACAAAAATACAACAGTCACCACATGTACTGTAACAGCGACTGCCGCAGCAGCCGCTGGATCACTCACACACATTATAAAAATGTGGAGTACTCCCCCCGCCGAGCGCCACAGGGACCCCCAGGGGTTTCTGGCGCTTGCCCATGCTTCCCCCCAGGGCGGGGAACGCAGTGACCCCTGCAGCGCGGTTTGCGTCCCCGCCAGGGAAGCCATCCTCATCCCCCCGGGCAGGCAGGGTTCTGCAGGGACCACCATATAGGGTAATACAGATCCGCCAAGGGAGAGGTTGGGGTCCAGCAGCGCTGAGACCCCTGAGACCTCTAGACCACATTTGGTGATCCAAGTCTCTTGTCCGATAAAAAATAATAAAATCTTCTGAGGAGCTGCTTCCAGCAGCGACTATCCTCTGAGACCTCAAATTGAAAACTGGAGAGCTGAGTAGGAGGAGCCCGAGCTGGAAGGGCCGGTCAACACTCTTTTTTAATCTGAGGTGTCTATCCCATCTGGGCTCCGCCTACCCACTAGTTATGACTAGTGTGTCTCCTTTCCTTCCGTTCTGCTGCTGAAATAAGATTTGGATCAGGTGATCACCTAATCAGACGCACATTAAGCAGAATGAGGTGTATTCTGGTTGGAATTCAACTGACACTGGAATGGAATGGCTGTCAGACATGTAGACAAGCTGATTTTTATAAAACTGTGCAGTGGTCTTTTAAATTTTAATTCTTGAATTGCTGGTTATTGCTCATTCCACCTCCCAGAACAGAAAGCAATCAAAAAACGTCATGTGACTGAAAATGATACCAATAAAAACATCAACTCGTCCAGCAAAAAAATAAGTCCTCATATAACTATCAGTCAAAATATATGGAAAAATTATAGCTGTCTAAATATGGAGATGAAAAAAAAATAGTTTTACAATAAAAAGTCTTAGTGAGTGACAGCAACCAAACCTAAAAACCCGATATAAATCTGGTATCCTTGTAATCGCACCGACCCGAAGCGTGAAATGTGGCGCTCCTTCCCTTTGAAGCCCTGCTGTGCACGTAAACAGTTGTTTTCCTCCAAATATGGGGTATCGGCATACTCAGGAGAAATTGCAAAACAAACTCTATGGTCCATTTTTTCTTATTACACTTGTTAAAGTAAAAAACTTTAACAAGGGTAAAAAAGAGTGAAAAGGAAAATTTTAGTGAAAAAAGTTAAATGTTCATTTTTTCCATCCACATTGCTTCAGTTCCTGTGAAGCACCTGAAGGGTTAATAAACTTCTTGAATGTAGTTTTGAGCACCTGAGGGGTGCAGTTTTTAGAATGGTGTCATTTTTGGGTATTTTCTGCCATATAGACCCCTGAAAGTCACTTTAAATGTGAGGTGGTCCCAAAAAAAAGTTTTCTAAATTTTGTTGGAAAAAAAATGAGAAATCGCTTATTAACCCTTCTAACTGCCTAACAAAAAAAATTAGGTTTCAAGAATTGTGCTGATGTAAAGTAGACATGTGGAAAATGTTATTTATTAACTAATTTGTGTGACATATCTCTTGTTTAAAAGTATAAAAAGTTTGATAATTGCTACATTTTCCAAATTTTCATAAAGTCTCCGATATTTTCCACAAATAAACGCAAGTAATATCAAAGAAATGTTACCACTATCATGAAGAACAATATGTCACGAGAAAACATTCTCAATCTGTGGGATCCGTTGAAGAGTTCCACACTTATGACCTCATAAAGTGATAGTGGTCAGATTTAAAAAATTCCTCTGGTCAGAAAGATGAAAACATGCTTGGGGGTGAAGGGGTTAAAATATATTTAATTAACTGTATTTAGTCATGTGATCCAGCTGTGTTTGCATCCAGGTGCCCAGCCCTCGACACAGCTCTGAATACTTTTTTCTAGTTTACCATCCACACGAAGGCAGTATGGGTGCACCTTCTCAGGCCGACGGAGTCAATTCATAGGACTGCCAATTAGCTGGTCAATTGATAGCCTGTTTAGCCAATATTTTTATAGGAAAAGAGTAAAAATGGTCGGTACTCCGTATTGTGGCGTGGTGATCGTGGAGGTAGTGTAGATGGAGAGACAAAGGATCCTAACACTCACGTGTTGAGAAATAGAAGATTTAATGCAATCAGTAGAGTTAAGCGAAACAGGTCGGTCAGATTAAAAAAACACCGACTTTCGTCAAATTCGGGTTTCGCTCATCGTGTGAGGTCGGCCATGCGATCGGCGACCCGAGCACCAAAGTCGGTTTACCCATAATGCTTGAAGGGCCTTTTCTCAGCCAGTGAGCAAGGACGCACACTGTGTGCAACGCGATGACATGGGCAGCGGCCACCACCATCCTAGAGAAGGGCATTGCAGTGATTGGCTTGCTTTGTGTGGCGTCACAGTGCCTATAAAAGCCCTCACCGCCGACCGCCATTTTACTTCTGCCGATCTTAACGTAGGGAGAGGTTGCTGCCGCTGGTTCTCAGTAGGGAGAGCGTTAGGCAGGAAAAAAATAATAATTCTGTGCTTGTGCTGATAGCGATTAGCTATCAAGTTAGTGTGCAGTGACAGGGGAGGATTTTGTTGTGTGCAGCAGCGTTGGTTCTTAGGCTGCCTGCCAGTGACAGGGGAGGAATTTCTTGTGTGCAGCAGCAGAGCGGATTATTAGGCTGCCTGCTAGATGTATTGCTGTGTGTACACTGTTGTGCAGAGTGCTTTTTAACAAAGCACCTACACAGCACTTATACTTTGAACTTTTTTTCTGCACAGTTACCGAGCGTTCATTTTTCCCACACCGTATAGAGCTGTATGTTCCTCACACTACCGTGTACCGGCTGGTATCATGGACAAATACACTGTGTTCCAAATTATTATGCAAAAATTGTTTAGGAGTGATAAGGTAAGAATTTTTTTGTTTGTCAGTTAAACTCATTGATGGTGATGTGTGTCAGGGCTCTTTATATCACTGTAAGCAATTGCAGACACCTGTGCTAATTAGTTTGGCAGGTGTGTCCAATGAAAGGCAAGACTACTTAAGAAGGCTGTCCACATTATTAAGCAGCCTACATTTTCTGCCAAAATGGGAAAGAAAAAGGATGTGTCGGCTGCTGAGAAGCAACAAATTGTGGAGTGTTTAGGTCAAGGCATGACTACAATCAACATTGCCAAGACACTTCATCGTGATCATCGCACAATCAAGAAGTATGTAGCTGATTCACAGTACACACGTGTGCGTGCTGATACGCGAAAATTGAAGACTCTTTCCTACAGGCAATTCCGTCAGGTTAAAAGAGCAGCGGCAAAAAAGCCTTGTCATAGCAGCAGACAAGTTTTTGAAGCTGCTGGTGCCTCCAACGTCCCCGAATAACAAGATGCAGGGTCCTTCAGAGGTTTACAGCTGTGCGTAAGCTATCCTGTCGACCTCCTCTATCCACTGCACACAAGCAGAAACGGCTCCAGTGGGCCAAACAATACATGACGACTGACTTCAAAACTGTTTTGTTCACCGATGAGTGCCGTGCAACGCTCGATCGTCCAGATGGATGGAGTGGAGGATGGCTGGTTGATGGACACGCCATGCAAACACGGCTACGGCGCCAACAAGGAGGAGGTGGAGTAATGTTTTGGGCTGGAATCATGGGGAGAGAGATTGTCGGCCCCTTTCGGATCCCTGAAGGGGTAAAGATGAACCCCATAGTGTATGTTGAGTTTCCCAAACAGAACTTCCTGCCATGGTTCAAGAAAAAGAACCGTGCATTACGCAGCAAGATCATTTTCATGCATGATAATGCACCGTCTCATACTGCACATAACACATCGGCATCTCTGGCTGCTATGGGCATAAAAAGGGACAAACTTATGGTGTGGCCCCCATGCTCCCCTGAACTCAACCCCATTGAGAACCTGTGGAGCATCATCAAAAGGAGTGTCGATGATGGCGGGAGGCAGTTCACACCTAAGCAACAGCTCTGGGAGGGTATTCTGTCATCATGCAAAACAATTGAAGCAGAAACCATCCAAAACCTGACAAATTCAATGGACGAGAGAGTTCTGAAGCTCCTTTCGAACAAGGGGTCCTATGTGCAAATTTAACATCACCTAGAATAAAGTTTTGAGTTGAAAACTGTTTGATTTCAGTTTGTAAGAACCTGCTAATGCTTATAATTTCAAAAATGACCATTTTTTTTGTTCTTTATTAACATGAAAAGGTTGAAAACTCTGCTGTGCATAATAATTTGGAACATGCATTTTGAGTGCAGTTTGAGGGTTTTATTTTTTAAAAAAATATACTGTTAACATAGGCAGTTTGTACAAAAACCTTTCAATTGTACTCTAATAGTTATTTGACTGGAAAATTATAATGACTGCAATTCATATAGGTAATTTGGGAAAATCTGAGAAAATATTATTTGCATAATAATTGGGAACACAGTGTACATGCTGACTATCTGTGTGACTCCGGAAATATATACGGAGATTTAAATTTTCCCCAAAACCATATACAGCTGGTATCTTCTGATACAGTACCATTTTTCTGCCTTCTGTATTACAGTCAGATCCATACTGAGCGTCTGTGTGACTACGGAAATATATGAAAGATGTGTATCTTCGTACCGTGTTAGCCAGTAGATAGAAAAATTTTTACACTTGAGAGTCCTCAGTGGTTGATACCTTTTAATGGCTAACTGAAAAGATGGTAACAAATTGCAAGCTTTCGAGACTACGCAGGTCTCTTCATCAGGCAAAGACTAAAACAAAAACTGAAGAATCACATATTTATACATAAGAGGACACAGGAATAATGCAATAGGTAAGACATGTGACGTGAAGCAGAACTGTCATTATGGCAGAGGGATGAACATAAATATGACTAGTTCATAGATAAGGAGTGAAAGTTTTATTACCCTCTGATTGGGGTCTGGTATTGTGTTGTGATGACCCTAAAAGGTCAGGAAAGCAGATTCCTTAATTGTTGTACAAAGACATAAAACTCTGGGATATATTCATCCCAGCACTAAGAGTGTCAAAGGTCATCATAAGTTTATATTCCCAGACTTTTCTATCCTTCTCAGATTTGAAGTTAGATTTTAATACCAGTAATTCCATATCCGTCATGCTATGACCGGGCATACACAAGTGTTTTGCCACAGGTACGGAAATATATACAGAGATTTAAATTTTCCCCAAAACCGTATACAGCTGGTATCTTATGATACAGTACCGTTTTTCTCCCTTCTGTATTACGGTCAGATCCATACTGAGAGCGCGTCTGTGTGCGACTACGGAAATATATACGGAGATTTAAATTTTCCCCAAAACCCTATACACCTGGTATCTTCTGATACAGTACCGTTTTTCTGCCTTCTGTATAACGGTCAAATCCATACTGAGAGCGCGTCTGTGTGTGACTACGGAAATATATACGGAGATTTAAATTTTCCCCAAAACCGTATACACCTGGTATCTTCTGATACAGTACCGTTTTTCTCCCTTCTGTATTATGATCAAATCCATACTGAGAGAGAGTCTGTGTGTTACTCCTCAAATATATATGGAGATTTAAAATTACCCCAACACTGTATACAGCTGTACGCTACTGATACAGTACACTTTCTGCTTTTCATATTCTGGCCTACTCCATACTGAGCCTGTGTGCGTGTATGTGTTACTCATTAAATATATAAGGAGATTTAAAATTACCCCAACACTGTATACAGCTGTACGCTTCTGATACATTTCACTTTTTCTACTTTTTATATTCTCGTGTAATCCATACTGAGCCTGAGAGCGTCTGTGTCAGCCTCCTGAAATATATACGGAGATTTAGAAAATTTTCACTATACTATATATACCTGGTATCTGCTGATACAGTACCCTTTTTGCCAGAAAGTCCTCCTCCAACCCACCACTCAAAGTGAATCATTGACACCTGGACCATTGGCCCACATGTGTGATTATTTCTTGCGGAACTGCTTTTATATTCTGGTGTGATCCATACTGAGCCTGTGAGAGTCTGTCTGCTACTCCGGAAATATATACGGAGATTTAAAATTACCACAATACTGTATACAGCTGTACGCTTCTGATACAATACCCTTTTACTACTTTTTATATTCTGGTGTGATCCATACTGAGCCTGTGAGAGTCTGTGTCTGACTCAGGAAATGGATTTTCCATAACCCCAACACTGTATACAGCTGTACGCTTCTAATACATAACCATTTTTCTACTTTTTATATTCCTGTCTAATCCATAGTGAGCCTGTAAACGTCTTTGTCTGACTCCTGAAATATATACGGAGATTTACAATATTTTCACTATACTATATACACCTGGTATCTGGTGATACAGTATTCCTTTTTCATCTTTTTATATTATTGTGTAATCCATACTGAGCCTGAGAGCGTCTGTGTATGCCTCCAGAAATATATACAGAGATTTAGAATATTTTCACTATGCTACATATAGCTGGTATCTGCTGATACAGTACCTCTTTTTCTTCTTATTATATTCTTGTGTAATCCATACTGAGCCTGAGAGCATCTGTGTCTGCCTCCTGAAATATATACGGAGATTTACAATATTTTCACTATACTATACAGGGGTTGGACAAAATAATGGAAACACCTGGAAACATCAACAAAAGTTAGTTTAATATGGTGTAGGTCCACCTTTTGCGGCGATTACAGCCTCAATTCTCCGAGGTATGGATTCATACAAGGAGTGAATTGTTTCCAAAGGAATTTTAGCCCATTCTTCAGTTAAAACACCCTCTAGTTCTTTGAGCGACGATGGCGGCGGAACTCGACGTCTAACTTGAATCTCGAAAATCGACCATAAATGCTCAATAATGTTGAGGTCTGAGGATTGTGGGGACCAGATGAGATGCTCAACTTCATTAGAATGTTCCTTGTGCCATGCTTTAAACGATTCTAGCTGTATGAATTGGTGCATTATCATCATGAAAGATGGCGTTCCCCTCCGGGAACAGTGCTTGAACCATAGGATGCACTTGGGTCACCTAAAATGCCTAAATAATCGCAGCTGTTAACAGATATCCCTTCATGGAAGAATTATGTTTAGGTAGCTGAGGAGGCAGGAGCAAAAAAACGCACAGGCAGCCAAACACCAAAGAGGTTGGAAACTAATAGGTTGCAGACCCCTAAACAAACAGCACAACCAGAAGTAGCCGTGGGACGTTCCTACGGTGCCCTAGAAGCCTCGTCACAGCCGGAGAGAAAGCTATTCCTGAAGATGGAAAGAGGAAATCTAACTGCCCCGGAGTAGACCCCAAAAGAATAGGAAACCCCCAGACATATAATGGCGGTTAGACAAGATGAAAATACGAACACAGACAGAAAATAGATTGAGCAAACGCTGGGGCCCAAAACTGCCTAGATAGGACAGCAAAGGAGAGAATACTGTCTGCAACCCAAAAAACCCTAAGAAAAAACTCTAACACTTCTGAATCCAAAAATACTGAGACCACACGGTCTCGACCACCAATATCAGATCTCTGGTGTGGACACGTAGCAACCCAGCAGTTAAACATCGCAAGAACTGAGCAAAAGAACAAACACAAAAAAAACGAACGGAGACCAGCCAAAGCCCCCCAAAGGGGACCCGGCTGAAGGCAAAAAGCAATGCAGCAAAAAGCAAGGAATTCAAACCACAGTAAAAAAAAAAAAAACTTAAGACTTATCTGAAAGCAAGCAGGAGACAGCAGGAAAGCAAGCTGAATTCCAACCTAGACCAGGAAGAACAACTGATCACCGGCGAAGATCATGGGAGGTCAGCTCACTTATATCAGGCCAGTCAGTACCACCTGACAACCACTCGTTATCTGCAGGTGTAGGACTCTTGGTGTTCAACATAAGTTCAATACCCTCAGCAACCACAAGAGGAGCTTCAGCTCCGAAGTCGTCTCCAAAACACAACAGATATCATTGGCCTGGTGGATCTCCACGAAATAGCACCCCAGATCATCACAGAACCTCCGCCATGTTGTACTGTTGGGAGAAGGCAGTCTGGATGGAATGCTTCTTTCGGCTGTCTCCAAACGTACATGCGGCCGGAGGTCGGAAATAGGGTAAAAGATGATTTGTCGGAGAATATCACATTTCCACTGCTCGAGGGCCAATTCTGGAGGTTTCTTCATCACTCTAAACACTTGGAAACATTTGTAATTGAGAGCAGCGGTTTTCGAATTGCAGCTCTTCCGTGGAATCCAGATTTGTTCAGCTCCCGATGAACAGTTTTCGTGGAAACTGGGTTCTGTAGGTGTTCATTGAGCTCAGCAGTGATTTTCGGAGCCGTAGTCTTGCGATCCTCTCTCACAATTCGCTTTAGAGTCCGACGGTCTCTCTCAGTCAACTTCAACATTCGGCAGGACCTGTGCTTTGCTGCAGACGTTTTTCCTTCTCTTTCAAACGCAGTCATTACTTTGGAGACAGTACCTCTTGACACGCCATGCATTTGGGCACTTTCGGTTACACTAGCGCCTGCCATACCAGCCTCTTTGAAAATCCGAGAGGTCTGCCATTGGTATCAGGTTCTCATCAATGTTCTTACAATTATGCAAAACAAACAGTTAATTTACATACACATCACATAACACAAATAATCAACTACAAAACATTACCATATGTCAATGTTTATAACATGTTCGAAGATTATGATGCCAAAACTTTAGGTGTTTCCAACCCCTGTATATACCTTGTATCTGGTGAAACAGTACCCTTTTTCTGCTTTTTATATTATTGTCTAATCCATACTGAGCCTGATAACGTCTGTGTCTGACTCCTGAAATATATACGGAGATTTACAAGATTTTCACTATACTATATACAACTGGTATCTGGTGATAGAGTACCCATTTTCAGATTTTCATATTGTGAAAATATGTACGGAGATTTACAATTAGCCCTAGACTGTATACAGCTGTACGCTTGTGATACAGTACCTTTTTTGCCAGAAAGTCCTCCTCCACCACCACTCTAAGTACATAATTGACACCTAGAACATTGGCCCACATGTGTGATTGTCTTGCGGATCCTAAAAAGGGACCCCCGCATTGCCAAAATTATGAAGGATGACGACCACTGGTTGGCCAGCATCCTCGATCCACGCTATAAAGGCAAATTACAGAACATCATGCCACAGGAGAACCTAGAACTAATATAGGCAAACAAACAAGCAACTCAGGTAAACCGTTTGTTAGGGGCATTCCCCCAGCACACAGCAGCCGTGCAGGTTCTACCACGAGCCATACTGGGCCAAATCGAAGAGGTCTTCGTGGTGCACACAGCCGAAGTGGCGTTGGAGACAGGGGTTTCATGACCATGTTGTGGACTGATTTCTCAAGTAACGCTCACACAAGTGGTAATGAATCAATTGCAACAGACAGGAGACAGCAGTTGTCAACTGTGGTTCAAAATGACCTCTCCTCCTCTATCGATGTTCTCCCTCACAGTTCATTCCCCTTTGACTACTGGACCTGTAAACTGGACACCTGGCCTGAATTGGCACAATATGCCTTACAGGAGCTCGCTTGCCCTGCTGGTAGTGTGCTATCAGAAAGAGTGTTCAGTGCAGCTGGATCAATCCTGACAGAAAGAAGGACCCAGCTGTTGACACAAAATGTAGGTGATCTCACCTTCATTAAAATGAACCATGCCTGGCTTTCAAAGGATTTTGTACCACCTTCCCCTGATGACACATAGTTTGCCAACAAAATGGATTGCTTTGTCCTCCTCTTCCTCCGACTTCTCCAATTCCTCCATTTGCAGCAGCTGAATGTCCAGCCTACACCTCAACATATGCCAGTTATTCAACCTCCCTAACTGGGCTGTACCCCCCCCAGGGCCGGCGTCAGCACCTGGCGCACTCGGGCAAGTGCCGGTTCCCTGAGCAGGTGGGGGGGGCTGACTCGTGGGCGACGGCACTGGCACAGGGCCCCTCATAGTATGCAAAATTGTCTGACTGTGGGGGGGGCCCACTCGCCTTCAGACACACCGGCGTACCACGAGGGGCCCTTGTGCCAGTGCTTGCTCAGGGTCATAGCACTTGCAATACTTACCTCTCCCTGCTCCGCCGCTGTGACGTCTTCCGCTTTTCCTGACAGTGACATTCAGGTCAGAGAGCGCGATGACGTCACGTCTGTACGCCCTCTGCCTAAACAGTCCAAGCGCAGAGAGCTGGACGATGGCGACGCTAAGGAGTCCAGAGTAGAGCAGTGCCCAGCAAGGAGAGGTATTTCATTTTTTTAATGTTGGGAGCAATATATGGGGAGCATTATACACTGGAGAATTATATATGGGGCCCATCATAGACTGGAGCATCATCCAATAGGTCCATAATATACTGGAGCATTCTAAATGAGGCAGATCAGACACTGGAGCAGCATATCTGGGGCCCATTACACACTGGAGCATTATAAATGGGGCTCATTATATATGGAGCATTATTTTGGCCCATCAGACACTGGAGCATCATCCATGGGGCCCATCATATACATGGGGTTCATTATTTATGGGGGACATCAGACACTGGAGCAGCATCTATGGGGCCCATTATACACTGGAGCATTATAAATGGGGCCCATTATATATGGAGCATTATTTTGGCCCATCAGACACTGGAGCATCATCCATGGGGCCCATCATATACTGGAACATTCTAAATGGGGGACATCAGACACTGGAGCAGCATCTATGGGGCCCATTATACACTGGAGCATTATAAATGGGGCCCATTATATATGGACCATTATTTTGGCCCATAAGACACTGGAGAATCATCCATGGGGCCCATCATATGGGGTTCATTATTTAAGGGGCATCATATAGGGTATGGAGCATTATATGGAGCACATATGGGGCCTATTCTGTATGGAGCATTATATGGCGCCCATTCTGTATGGAGCAATATATGGGGCCCATCATATACTGTATGAAGCTTTATATGCAACTCATTAAACTGTATGGAGCAATATGTGGGGCTCATTCTACTTTATGGGGACCGTCCTATACTGTATGGCACATAACATGGGGACCATGATATACTGGAGCATTATGTGGAGCTCATCATATACTGTATGGAACATTATATGGGACCAATTATGTATGGAGCAATATATGGGGCTCATTATTCTGTATGGTGCACTATGTGGTGGCCATAATACTGTATGGAGGAATATACAGTACGGTTTTTGAGCTACTGTAGATTTTAAAATAGATATCAGTCATGTAATGTAAGAAGTGAAGTATTTGGCATTGTACTATACCTACATTTCTGTGTCGTATCGGAGCATCATGAATTGTGGTATGTGCTAAAGGGGCCGACTGACACTCTTTGGCCCGGGGCACACGGAAACCTGAAGCCAGCCCTACCCCCCCACAACTTTAGCCAAATAACCCCCAGTATTCAATGCGGAACTATTATTATAATGTAAATGAAGGTTGCAAAGCTAAAGTAGTAAGAATTTATGTTGTTGACATTGAAATGGGCACTGTAGATGTGCTTACTGTCCTCCACTCCCTGCCGACTTTGCTTCCCCATTGACTTGCATTGGGTGTCGTATTTTAGTCGGACCACCGACTTTTCCGATAGTCGGCCGATTTCGTTCGACTCGACTTTTCAGAAAGTCGGGTTTCATGAAACCCGACTCGACCCTAAAAAAGGCAAAGTCGCTCATCTCTAGCAATCAGTGCAAACCCAGAGATGTTTCAACCCATCCCAGGTTTAATTCAGTCTATCAATTTAAAAATGCATGGGATGGGCTTAAACGTCTTTGGATTTGCATTGATTGCATTAAAACAGCTATTTCTCAACACGTGAGTGCCAGGATCCTTTGTTCTGTGACCATATAAAACTATGGTTGGATAGACAATCGTTAACACGATCATTCCATGTGCATTAAAGACATCATGATACCAAGAAAAATAGTATTGCCAAATATGAGATTTTTAACCCCTACTGGACCAAGCGATTTTGTATTTTTCCGTCAGTTTTTTTCTTCCTTCCCTGTTGGGAACCCAACAATTTTGCAATATATAATTCTTTCAGACACTAGAAAAAAATAATTCTACTGGATTCTGTCGCCATGTTCTGGAGACATGTACATTTTTCAGTCGATCAAATTGTATGAGAGCTTGTTTTTTGCTCCATGAGCTAATGTTTCTATTGATACCACTTTTACTGATACCAATTTGGGATAAAAACGACGTTTTGATGGAATCTCATTGCATTATTATATTTTTTGCAGTGTTGCCGCAATAGAAGAAATGCCGGAGTTGCAGTTTAATTCCTTCTCTCATTACACAATTTAGGTTAGTTTCACACTAGCGTTCGGCAGGGATGCGTACTTCCTCCGTCAAGCCCCGTCCACTGCCGCACCTCTTCCGTTCAGCTCCCCTACGTCTGCATGCGTCCTGCGTACCTTATCTATAACATTGGGTACGCAGGCCATGCGGATGCATCCGCATGCGTCATTTTGACGCTGCGCAGACCGCAACAAAATGCAACATGTTGCATTCGACGCAGCGTCAAATGCACACCGCAATACCTCAAGTGTACTTTCCTTTTTCACAGGGGACTTGAACCTGCAATTGTCCGATTGCTTATACACTTTACCGTATACTGCAGTATATAGTATATATATAAAAAAAAATATATCAGGCTGCCGCGCTAACCAGTGCTATAAGGGTAGGTTTCTACTGGGCGTATTACATCAGTATTTGCTGTGGATTGGACGCTGCGTACAGTCACAGCATCCAATCCACAGCGTCCAGATGTTACAGCATAGTGGAGGGGATCTGATGAAATCCCGTCTCCACCATGCATGCAGGCCTGCGTAACCAGACATGAGGCTTGTCATTCTAGGCCACAGCATGTCTATTTATCTTGCGGAGACGCTCTGTCTTCGCAAGATAAATAAGCCAGTCTATGAATATATGCGGAATCACCGCACGTACAACAGAGGGCGGCACTTTGGGTGGAGCGGGGTATCTGCTGCGTCCAAAGCGCTGGGATTACGGACTGTGGAAACCTACCCTTAGGTTGCAGCGCTAACCAGTGCTGTGGAGTCAATAAGCAAAACCTCCAACTCAGACTCCTCAATTTCCCTGACTCCCGACTCCACAGCACTGGTCACTACTGAGCACGTTTGTAAGGTGCAGCTTAGATTCATCTCAACTAAAAGCCCAGATCCTTAGATCAGGAACAGATCAGACATTTATAGGACATTTTATGAGTTTCCCAAATCCTTATGAAAACCATTTACAGCACACCCCGCATTGTACTACTGTACCCAATTTATTATATAATTTAAGAGTCGGAGTCTGTTCATTTTATACTGACTCCACCAAAATTGACTCAGATTCCAAATCCCTGGTGTTAACCACTTGTGTTGAGTCATTTCTGTAGTCAGTGTCTCCTACCAGACTAAAAAAAAAGAAGAGGTAGGAAAAACCCTTTTTAGGTTTTTAGTGAAAAAAACACAAAGATAGCAGTTTTTGAAATATTGGCTCCATGATTTTTTAAAAAGTAGTTTGATTTTTCCATTCACAAACTGATCCACAGAAACCTTACACACTTGATCGTGTGTGTTCAGTCTCCATATAAAGAACAGTCAATAGGCTACAAAGAAATATTTGTTATTAAAAAAGATTTTTTTTTTGTCTGTGTAAAAACACATACCATCTGGTTGTCCTGTGTTCAGTCCCCAAACCCCAAGTTATCTTTCCTTTTTGCATTTTAAGCTCCTCATCAGCCATGCTCTCCCCTCTATGCCTCTACACCAGGGGTGGGCAATTAATTTTCCCAAGGGGCCACATGAGGGGGCACTGCTGTGGAGGGCCGATCAACCAGCTGAACTTTAAGGGGGCGGTCTGAAACCAAAGGTGAAATTCATATTAAATGTATATCTATTCAGTGTAATAATCTAATTTCGTTTTCTAATATACTTCAATGAAAAATTCCCTAAGGTACCCTCTAACATTCTGACTTCCTGGGTTTTTTTTTGTTTGTTTTTTTAACTTCCAATGACATTTGGTTGGAGATTCATCAGTGCATGGAGGGATACTCGAATGAGCCGTCATCAGGAGGCAGAAGCTGCTGTCACTGCTGCAACCTCTGCGTCGGTTGTAAATTCTGATGTATACTCAGTATGAGCTCCCTGTGTTATATTCCTTTGAATGCACAGTGACAGTGCGCTCCCTTGCTGGCTCTAATGAGAAGTGATGACCCAGCAGGGACCAGTCCAGTCTCTGAAACAGATGACGCTTCACTTCAATGTGGGGAATGCATCCTCTGCCCCCTGATAATGTCCAGTGTGAGTACCCCAAATTGCATTGGGATTCTCAAACAAAATGTCATTGGTATAAAAAAAAAACACACAACAAGCAGATAGGAAGTTAGAGTAGACAGGGACATTTTTTTATTGAAATATATTAGAAAAGTGATTAGATTATTAAATTCAATTTAGTATGAAATTCACTTTTGGTTTCGGATCACCCTTTAACCCCTTTCTTCCATCTGACATACTAATCCGTCCATGTGCCCTGGGACTTAATTCCCAAGGACGGAATAGTATGTCATACGCGATCAGCCGCGTTCACGGGGGGAGTGCGGCTGATCACAGCTGAGACCCGGCACTTTAACCCCCGGTACACTGCGATCAAACATGATGACAGCGTTCCGATGGCATAGGGAAGCATCGCGCAGGGAGGGGGCTCCCTGCGTGCTTCCCTGAGACCCTCAGAGCAATGCAATGTGATCGCATTTTTCTGAGGGCCTCCTCCCTGCAAGCCCCCGGATCTAAGATGGCTGTGGGGTCCTTCCGGGTCCTGCAGGGAGGAGGCTTGTCAGTGCCTGCTGAGAGCAGGCGCCGGCAAGCCTCCTGCACTGCCTGTCAGATCGCTGATCTGACACAGTGCTCTGCAAACTGTCAGATCAGCGATCTGATATTATACAGTGATGGCCCACCCTGGGACAATGTAAAAATGAAATAAAAATAAAATAAACGTGTAAAAATATTTTTTTTAAAAATCCCTAAATAAAAAAAAATATATTTCCCCAATAAACACATTATGTAAATCAAAAAAACAAAAAAAGTATACATATTTAATATCGCCGCGTCCGTAACGACCCGCCCTATAAAACTGTCCCACTAGTTAACCCCTTTAAAAAAAAACAAGGCAAAAAAAACAATGCTTTATCATCATACCACTGAACAAAAAGTGGAATAACACGCGATCAAAAAGACAGATATAAATAAACATGGTACCGCTGAAAACGTCATCTTGTCCCGCAAAAAATGAGCCACCATACAGCATCATCAGCGAAAACATAAAAGTTATAGCTCGCAGAATAAAGCGATGCAAAAATAATTATTTTTTATATAAAATAGTTTTTATTGTATAAAAGCGCCAAAACATAAAAAAATGATACAAATGAGGTATCGCCGTAATCGTACTAACCCGAAGAATAAAACTGCTTTATCAATTTTACCACAAATGGAACGGTAAAAAACGCCTCCCCAAAAGAAATTCATGAATTGCTGCTTTTTGTTCATTCTGTCTCCCAAAAATCGTAATAAAAAGCGATCAAAAAATGTCACGTGCCCAAAAATGGTACCAATAAAAACGTCAACTCGTCCCGCAAAAAATAAGACCTCACATGACTCTGTGGGCCAAAATAATAGCTCTCAAAATGTGGTGATGCAAAAACTAATTTTTGCAATAAAAAGCGTCTTTTAGCATATGAAGGCTGCCAGTCATAAAAACCCGCTATAAAACCCGCTATAAATAGCAAATCAAACCCCCCTTCATCACCCCCTTAGTTAGGGAAAAATAATAAAATTAAAAAAATGTGTTTATTTCCATTTTCCCATTAGGGTTAGGGGTGTGTCAGGGTTAGGTTTGTGGTTAGGGTTATGGTTAGGGTTGGGATTAGGGTTAGGGTTGGAGTTAGAATTGGGGGATTTCCACTGTTTAGGCACATCAGGGGCTCTCCAAACGTGACATGGCGTCTCATCTCAATTCCAGCCAATTCTGTGTTGAAAAAGTCAAATGGTGCTCCTTCCCTTCCGAGCTCTGCCATGCGCCCAAACAGTGGTTTACTCCCACATATGGGGTATCAGCGTACTCAGGACAAATTGCACAATAACTCTTGGGGTCTAATTTCTTCTGTTACACTTGGGAAAATAAAAAAAATTGGATCTAAAGTAAATATTTTGTGCAAAAAAGTTAAATGTTCATTTTTTTTAAACATTCCAAAACTTCCTGTGAAGCAACTGAAGGGTTAATAAACTTCTTGAATGTGGTTTTGGGCACCTTGAGGGGTGCAGTTTTTAGAATGGCGTCACTTTTGGGTATTTTCTATCATATAGACCTCTCAAAGTAACATCAAATGTGAGGTGGTCCCTAAAAAAAAATGGTGTTGTAAAAATGAGAAATCACTGGTCAACTTTTAACCCTTAACTTCCTAACAAAAAAAAAAATTTGGTTCCTAAATTGTGCTGATGTAAAGTAGACATGTGGGAAATGTTATTTAGTAACTATTTTGTGTGACATATTTCTCTGTTTTAAGGGCATAAAAATTCAAAGTTTGAAAACATTTATTTCATAAATAAACGCAAGTTATATCGAAGAAATTTTACCACTATCATGAAGTACAATATGTCACAAGAAAAATCTCAGAATCGCTAAGATCCGTTGAAGCGTTCCAGAGTTATAACCTCATAAAGAGACAGTGGTCAGAATTGTAAAAATTGGCCCGGTCATTAACGTGTAAACCACCCTTAGGGGTTAATTCAGCATAATATTAATTTCATAATTTAATCACATAAGCAACTGCTTTTTATAAAGTTTACATGTGTGTACAAAAAAAAAAATCTGGATTTTCCTCCAGAAAAAGACGATTTTCCATCGGCATTGTGATGTGTATGGCATCCATTTTTATACAACAGAAGTAAATAAAATTTAAAAGAAATACAGTGTCCTGTATTAGTAATGGAAATGTATTCGTAAAAATCGAATGCTATACGGATGATTCATATGGGATCCAAATTTTTTTTATTTTTGCACACCCATAGACTTTAACAGGTGAGTCTGATCCGAAATACAGAAGAGACCGATGGGAGCTGTGACATTTCTCACACAGACATTTTCTGACTGTTATCTGGATACTAAAATTGCATAACATTGCTCCTAGTGCTCTGTGTAAGGTCGGGTTGTTTTTTTGTTTTTTTTTTCCCAAGGAAAGCACTTGGACAAATATTACAGTTGTGTGAACATAGCCTGATATTATGTGTTACAATAAGCTTTATTGCAATAAGCATTATCAGTTGATCAAGAAAAATTGTGAACACTGGAAAAAAGTTGTTCGCCCACCTCTATTCCACATGCATAGATCCATATCACATATGGGGCAGGAGGTGACAGTCATGGGGTGAGAAATCCTTATTGCAGTCTATGGAGTGGATGTGATAAGTCACAGATCACAGGGGGGAGCACTATGGGGGACTTACCCCTTACCTCTCCTGCACAGTACATAAAACAGTACAAGCTGGGAGCAAAGAGGGAGTTAAGGATAACCCTCACATACAGAGGTGAAGCAGAGTACATGGTGGGGCAGAAGAGCAGCTTGGGGAACACATGGAATATCCCATCTGAAGACAGCATGTAGTGAAGGTGAGGAGGGGGCACTTCACTGCTGGTCCCCAAATTCAGTAGGAATACTCAACCCAAGTGTTTTATCTCCTAAGCTGCCAGGAAGATACAGGGAGATTTAGTGGCTACTAATTAGCTGCTCTCCCTGAACATAAACTGTGGTCCCACAACGTTCATTCCACAGTGTGAAAGGAGGCAACGCAGGTGCGGTGACCTACTCAGCACAGCAGACACTCGATGCTGCCTCCCAGTTGGTATCCGGGCTCCACTTAGAAGCTACTTGCCCATTATCTACAGCAGATGGGTGTTGCAGTCCCAGCTTCCCTCCCCCTGTCCTGACCGCTCTGCCTGCTACACAGGTTTCAGCAGCTCTATAAGCCAGGAACTGAGCAGTCCCGCATCCACCAATGAGAAGATGGGGCAGGGCGACAATTGTAAGGACGATTCTGAGAAGGATCAGAGTAATAGATCATTCCTTCTCCAGCCCTCTGGCTGTGTCAGCGGCCTGGACACTGAGCGGGCCGGATATGGCCAGCGGGCTGCAGTTTGCCCAGTCCTGCTCTACACTACATTTCCCATAAAGCAGAGCGCAATCTGTCCCACAGTTCACTCATTTCCACACTGGGTGCCTGACCATTCCATCTAAAAACATCACCCTGAGACTCATATACAGTTTTAAGATGGATAAGTGGCTGTACACAGTTTCACTACTATGCATGGTCCTCAGACTTTACCTCAGTAAAGCTTCGGGTCCTGAGGCTTTACCTGAGTAAAGCTTCTGGTCCTGAGGCTTTACCTCAGTAAAGCTTTGGGCCCTGAGGCTTTACCTCAGTAAAGCTTCGGGTCCTGTGGCTTTACCTCAGTAAAGCTTCGGGCCCAGAGGCTTTACCTCAGTAAAGCTTTGGGTGCCGAGACTGGCGCCACACAGGCTGGGGTGCTGATGGAGGTAGTGAGTCATATAATGCGAGTACACTAGAACTTCCAGCATCATCTAATTTGACACACAAGTCATCTTTTCAGTTTGTGCCTTTAGCCAATCCTGCAATACCTCTCCCTAAAATTATCTGCTGTCATAGGGGCGTCGTTTGTGATCCTTACAGTTAAGTGTTCATTAGAAAGCTGCTGCCTGAACTGTTCACAGCAGACAGGAAATCTCTCTGTATTCTACTCTGAATGGACAGCAGCAGGAAAGAGATGGAAGTCACAGCAGAACTCTAAAAGCAAGTAAATTATGAAGTTTCTTATTTTTTGATAGGCTAGACATTTCGTTAATAATCTGTGCGCACTCAGAAAAGCTCTTTAAGCATTGTGCGACCAACACTGCAGTTGCTACATTATGTATGGCTCAATACAGCAGAGTTTAATCTAAAATTGCACATTGTAAACACTATAATAATGTATATAATACACTCACCCCCACTGACATGAACTTCATATAAAGAGTATCGAGGAGAGGACAACATTCTCATATCAGGCCGAAACTTTTCTGCCAAGGTTTCTATGACATCTTGTGTCGTTGCCGTACTTGAAACTCTGATGCATTTTGTAGCAAAGTTTCCAGCGGCTTTGTCTTGGAAGTAAAACCTCATTACTCCATGGAACTCCAAATCCTAGAACACACAATATCATTAGAATATGAATCACCATTGATTTTATTTTAGAAGAATGAGGAGATCACACTTTATTTTTCAACTGAAAAGCCAGAAAATATACATTTGTATTTACTTAAAGTTTAAACAAAAATACAAGTAAACATAAATGGTTTGTAGAAAATCTAAAAAGCTTCATAGCAATACATTGCATATTAACTGCCAAAGCTTCCCACCCTCTTTCACAAACAGAAATTGCCTTGGGAAGCTGTACATTATGTACATTACACTAAAGGGGTTGTCCAGCCTTGGGGTCACTATGTGACTGCAGACTTGTGAATCCTCACAGCACACGCACTGCACGCTGTGAGGATTCTTCGATGTCGGGAGTGGGCAGTCATATGACTCCAAGCCACATTCCAACTAGACGTGCTGAGCCTCACTCATCTAGTCGGCACGTATGTAAATCTCCTACTTCTGGTGACACACCTGCCGCAAGACATGCATTGGCTGTGTGATGTAGACTCACACCATGCCCGTTCCATACACAAGCGCAAAACTTATGCTGTAGATGTACAGTAAGAGTTTAAAGCAAGTTCAATTTTATCACAAAAACACCACTTTATCCCTGACCTGTCTGGTGTGTTGTATGGCAGTTATCTGTAAGGGGTTTACTTTGTGGAGATGAGTAAATCGGGGTTATGTTATAAATATCCAGAGCTCTGACGTTTTCATCAAGCATTGTTTAATCCATCATCCAAAAATTGATGTTGTATGGCACAACTGCAAACCTACCAAGACATGGCCGTACACCTAAACTGACAACCCAAACAAGGATAGCACTAATTAAAGAAGCAGTGAAAAGGCACATGGTCACACTGGAAAAGCTGCAGACATCTACAGCTCAGGTGGGAGAATCTGTCCACAGGTCAACTATTAGAGTGCAGTCAGACTAACACATAACACGGATGACGATCACATTGCAATTCTCAGAATGGCCGGCGACTCTACAGATCAGAGTACGACAGCATGCATTCCTATGCAGCAGTCACGCTCGGGTGAGGAGAGCTGCCAGCCAGTCCCTACACTGTGATGCGGTAGTTGTTTGTGTTATACAGCCATCTTAAGTTGTATAGTCCACAAATCTGGCCTAAAAGGAAGAGTGGGAAGAAAGACCGTTTTGAAAGTCAAAAGAAGTCTCGTTTGCAGTTTGCAAAAAGCCATGTAGGTGACACAGACTCACAGAAAAAAGGACAAAAATTCAAATACATAACAGAAAAACATAAAACCAGCCTTACTAACACCAAGTCATATTCTAGCAGAATGACACAGAGCCCCATTGTAGAAGAGAGGGCAGCGCATGTTCAAAATACTGAAGGAAAACAGTCACTCATAAACCTATCAATTCATGGAGGGGATGGCTGTCTAGTATTAAAAATGCGCACAGATGAATGTGACAATGCTAACATGTGGAAGAAAATGCTCTGGTCAGGTAAAACTAAAGTGGAACTTTTTGAGCTAAATGCAAAATGCTATGTGTGGCAGAAAAATAACATCTACATCACCCTGAAAAACACCATCCCCACAGTCAAACAAGCAGGTGGCAACATCATGCTGTGAGGTTGCATTTCTTCAGCAGGGTCAAAGATGCTGGTTAGAGTTAATGAATGAAGCTAAATAAAAGACCAATCCTGGAGGTAAACCGGTTAGAGCAGGGGTCGACAAAGTTGTTCAGAATCTAGGAGTCAGCCAAAAAATTTAGGAGCCAGAATTTTTGCCTGCCCATTATCATCATCATTGCCTCCCCTCATCATCATTGCCTGCCCATCATCATCATTGTCTCCCTATCATCATCATTGCCTCCCCATTAATATCATCATCATCATTGCCTTCCCATTATCATTGTCTCCCCATCATCATCATTATCATTGCCTCCCCATTAATATCATCATCATTGCCTTCCCATTATCATTGCCTCCCTATCATTATCATTGCCTCCCCATTAATATCATCATCATCATTGCCTTCCCATTATCATTGCCTCCCTATCATTATCATTGCCTCCCCATTAATATCATAATCATCATTGCCTTCCCATTATCATTGCCTCCCTATCATTATCATCGCCTTCCCATTATCATTGCCTCCCCATCATCATCGCCTCCTCACCACCATCACTGCCTCCCCCTACCACCATCACACATACAGCACGGCAGGCAGCACTCTCTCATACACACGCAGGCGCACACACACACGCAGGCACACACACACGCATGCAGGCACACACACACAGGCAACACACACACACGCCTCACCTGTCCGGCGTCCGCGCGCTCTCTGCCAAAGCCGGCCGCTGAATGATGACGTCATTCAACGGCGCTGCCGTGAGAGAGGAAGCGCCGGCGCAGGCGCCCCCTGGAGCTCGGAGCTGCGGCAGCGGAGGCACGGGGAGAGGTATGTATTGCGCCGTCTGCTCAGGGTCCCGCTTTAATTCCCCGGGCGCCAGGCATGATTTTCTAGGCGCCACTGGCGACCTGGCGCCCGGGTTTGTCGAACCCTGCGTTAGAGGCTGCAAAAGACTTGAGCCTGGGGTGTAGGTTTACCTTCCAGCAGGACAAGGACCCTAAATATCCTGCCAGAGCAACAATGGATGGTTTAGATCAAAGCATATTCATGTGTTTGAATGGCTCAAAATCCAGTCCTAAATTCTATTGACAATCGGTGGCAAGACTTTGAATAGAGACAGTCTGTGAATGGCAATTTTAATCTCACTGTGCTAGAGCTACTTTGCAAAGAAGGAAAAGCAAAAATGTCAGCCTCTAGATGCGTAATGCTGGTAGAGATATACTCCAAAAGACTTGCAGCTGTGAAAAGTGGTCCTACAAAGTACTGGCACAAGGGGGCTGAATACAAATGCACAGTACAATTTTCAGATCTATATTTTTTAAAATATTTAGAAAACCATGCATAATTTTTTTTTCCACTTCACAAGCACTACTACTATATGTTGTTATATCACATAAAATTCCAGTAAAATATATTCAAGTTTTTGGTGTAACGTGAAGGAATGTGGAAAAGTTAATGGGTTATGAATACTTTTCAAGGCACCGTATATCAGTGCCTTTACAGCTGCAGAGAGCAAGAGACAAAATAATATTTGCACTGCAGGTAACAAAACCTGCAGCTTCAATAACGCAATAGAAATTAATTTAAAAAGAAAAAAAAAAAAACACCACATTCAAAAACGCAATAAAAATATCAAGCAAAATAATTTACATAAAAAGGCGAAGGAATGCTGCAAAAAATCTGCAATTTAAAAAAAAAAATAATCACATGCTCATTGTGAGAACATAGCCTTACAGGACTGGGTAGTGGGAAGACACGCAATATGGAGTGTTTCTAATTGAGTATCCTGCAACCTCACAATTTGTCTTCAGGAGACCCATTTAATATCCATTTCAATTCAAGGGTCTGTAAACTTGGGTACAGTGTGATACAGACACTACAAAACCTTGGTTAGTTACAGTAGATGGGCTGCTACCCATGGATATGTGGCCCAGATGGGCATTAGGCCTTTGTTCACTAGTTTATTGATTTAATACCATCTAATATATACTTATCTTGTAATGTCTTCACATCCTGTTTCATCCAGATGTGTCCGGATCCCAGAATTCCAAGTGGCGGAAGTTCACCGACCGCCATATTGGAACACTCAAGGGATGGGTGTCTCAATATGGAAACTGCTGGTGGTACCAGCCTCTTGCGCAGTACCACCAGCAGAACACCGTCGCAGCAGAGGAAGCCGGTCAAATTAGAGGGGCTTTCCCACGAACGAAAGTTCATTTTAAAAATTGCCTGTGTCTGACCGTGTACGGAGCATACCACATCTCCTGGGCAGGGGAGGAAGCAAAAGACAATACTGACATTACAGCAGGGGATCACAGTGGATTAAAATATTTTACCTCACAAAATGTATCCTCTGCAATCTCCTGCTGTAGTGTCAGTATGGTCTTTTGCTTCCTCCCCTGTCCAGGAGCTGTGGTATCTTCTACATTCTGAACACAGTGGATAGCACATGGGGTAGACAGGTCAAAAAAGAGAGCACAGACGGGAGAAGTCAGCACATGGGGAAAGAGAGAGTTATATTATCGCCCTCCCGATGCGATAGCATCGGGCCTCCATCTACTATATAATACTTGGTAATATATATATTTCCACCTCTCCCCACAGATTCCTTCGATGTTCCTCATCTGGCAGCCATTAGTATATGCTGCTCTAAATTACTATGCGTTGTAGAGCTACACGATCTTAGCCCCAATTAGATAAGCTTCAAGCCGCATGTCATGAGTTGGGAAACTCCTGTAACAAGGCGGAAAGTTTACCTCTTAATTAAAGTGGAAAGATATTTGGCACCAACATCATATGATTATTAAGGGTGCTTTCACATTGCGTTATGTGTCACCGTCAGGGCATACATCTGAATTCCCCGGCAAAATGGGATTCAGGTGCATGCACCGACAAGGCCATAGACTGTTATGATGCAGACAGAGCGAACGTGTGGATGCTCGTCAGAGAGCACAATCGAACTATCTGCATAATTACTTTCTATGGCCCGTCGGTCTAAACACCTGATCCCTGTTTTGAGGGGATTTCGGACTTATGCCCCAACGGGGACCAAAAGCAATGTGAAAACACTCTTAGAAGTACTTATGTTATGCATTTTGTTGGAACCTGACAAAACACCAGAAAAATGTGGGTCTTCTTAATCGCTTCCCATCACAGTACTGGCTCTTCATATCCGAATGGACAGTACTATTTTCTTTTAGGATGTGAATAGGCAGCAATTATTCACCCTGGGATCTTGATCCAGGAGTGAATGCTGCTTAGGATGCGCTCACATCAGCATTTAGACTCGGCGAGCGCAATGTAAGAAAATCTCGCACTGCACTCGCTACAATGTTAGTCAATGCTCACCTGTGAGTTTTTCCTTACCTGGAATTGCTGTGAGGAAAAGTTTTCAGAATGCTATATGCTATGCATGAACGCATGAAACGGCCGAGACTCACCAATGAAAGTCCAGGGCAAGCGAGAATAAAAATAGATATAGATGGAATAAAAGATAAAAATGGAGTGGGTTCCTCCATATTACTCTTTACCAGTCTTTAAGGCTAAGTGCACACGTTGAGGATTCTTAGCGTTTTTGCCGCGAAAAACGCGGCAAAAACGCTTACACAACGCAACTCATTCTATCCTATGGGATTCCACAATGATGTGCACATGCTGCGCTTTTTTTCCGCGGTGAAATCGCATCGCGGAAAAAAAAGCAGCATGCTCATTCTTTTTGCGGAATCGCAGTGATTCCGCCACCATAGGAATGCATTGAACCGCTTACTTTCTGCATGTGGCTATGCCCACCATGTGCAAAGTAAGCGGTTCATGTGCGGATGGTACCCAGGGTCTGGAGGAGAGGAGACTCTCCTCCAGGCCCTGGGTACCATATCCCTGTGTAAACAATAATTAAAATAAAAAATAATGATATTCTCTCCAACCGGCGACCCCCGCAGCTTTCCCGCTCCTCAACGACACTCCCGGCCAATACCATTCCCAGCAATGCATTGCGAGAATCACCCCAGATGACGTAGCGGTCTCGCGTGATGCTACGTCATCTGGGGTCATTGTCGCTATGCATTACTGGGAACGAGATTGGCCGGGAGAGGCGGGAAAGCTGAGGGGGCCGCCGGAAGGTGAGAATAGCACGATTTATTTTTTTTAAATTATTTTTACATTAGATCTTTTTACTATTGATGCGGCATAGGCGGCATCAATAGTAAAAAGTTGGTCACACTAGTCAAACACTATGTGTGACTCGTGTGACCAACCTGTCAATCAGTTTTCCAAGCGATGCTACAGATCGCTTGGAAAACGCTAGCATCCTGCAAGTGAAGATTACGCTTGCAAAACGCTATTTCTGGAGGGAATACGCACACCAAAAAAATTGCGTATTTCCCACGGCAGAGAGGTGAGGGATTGCCGCGGAAATTACCGCGGCAATTCCGCAACGTGTGCAATTAGCCTAAACATCAGCCCCCAGCTGTCAGCTTTCCCTCAGCTGGTTAAGAATATGGGGGACCCCAAGCCATTTTTTTTTCTTCATTTTTTTAATTATTTGCTAAATACATGTACAGTAAGCTACACATGCACTGCACTAATTATATATCTAATTGACATTTCTTATTATCTATCTATATAGAAGATTGTTTTTTTTAGTTAGTAAACTGGCTTGAAATTACACAGAATTACAATGTGTAAAATCTGATGTAAAAATTGCATTGCATACAGATTGCATACTTATGTCATACTGATACTAGGTGAGAAAAAAAAACGCATGACACTCTCCAACTTTTCTGGCTGAGAATCTCAGCTAATTTTTATATGCAGATGTGAGCGCACCCTTAGCAGCATTCACTTCCCTTTGCTAGCAGAAAAGTAGCTCTTTCAGTGTTTGCAGCAGCTCAATTAACTTTTTAATCCATCTAGCAATTGTGGGTTTAGGGGCTGCAAACCCTTTTCTAGAACTCTAGAACTTTTCTAGAACTCTGAAAGGACAGCAACAAGAACAATGACCTATCCTTTCTCGAGCTTTCTGTGTCGGATAGGTATCTGATTACGCATCTAACATCCAGAGTATGAAGTCTTTCCTCCTTCTGATTCTTTGAATTAGAACAAAAAGGAGGGAAGGATGACTTCTTGTAGTCTATAGAATCGAGACGGTACTTTAGGAAGGTAGGCTGGATATGGCTTAAAGATTACCCTGTCATCTAGAATTTGGGTTAACAGTGAAGCTATAGAAAGAGCCTGTATATCACCGACTCCTCTGACTGATGTTAACACTACAACCAGGGCTGATTTTTCTTATGACTAATGTGATCAGGGCTATTGGAGGAAAGGCATATGCCAGATTCAAATCGGCCAGAATTGCATCTACTAATAAGGGATTCTGAACAAAAATATCCAGGATAGGGGGGAGGACACCCAGTGACAAGACAGTAACAGAAAATCAGAGGTGACACAATATAATAATAAAAATAATTTTATTGAATCAATGAATAAAAAATGTATGTAAACACTACCAAATTGAATAAAATTACAATGAATATAAGTTCAATAAAAAGAGGCAAAAACCCGTGTAATATAATAAAGCTCCAAAATAGACAGTGAGCACCGCAATGTATACCCTTAAGTATATATATACAATTTCTAAAAAGAATAGCGTAAATGTAAGACAGTATACATGTATGGAAAATAATGATGTGCTCAATCAAAAACCAGGTAATGACCCTATATATAAGAAATGGCAATAAAACTATAGTGCAGAACCAAAAATAGTGCACGTGCAGCGAAAGAATAAATGAATACCTAGAAACAAATATGCAGAGAAACGGGTGCTACAATGAACAATATGTATGTGAATGCACAAAAATATAAAGGACATTAGGTGAAAAATCAAAAATAATGTGCTTGCAGCAAAGGAATAAATGAATACATAAAATAATATATACAAAAATACATAAGGTGCTGCAATATACAATATTATGTGGTTTCACAAAAATATGAAGGGCATTAATGAAAACTCAAAATGCCTACACATAAAAATACAAAATGCCACAATGAGTGAGAAAAAGAAAAAATGTTGGCAAACATCTAAGGATAAATGTCTCCACATGTGAAAGAAATAACACCGTGCACTAACTGGGAATAAGAAAAAATAATAATAATGCCACCAAACAGGGGAAATACCTGGGAGCTAAATATCACGGGTTCAAGCCTCTGGATAACGCGCCCCGACGCGCGTTTCGGAAATCCTTTTCCTTCGTCAGGGGGATATAATAGAATGCCAGCAATCAGTGGCTATTTATAGAATAATGAAAATGGAAACAAATGGGATCTGGACGTTACAAACTGTTTCCCCGCTTGGCTTGAATGAAAATCTTTCTTTTGTCCCGTTTTTAAAATAATTGTTATTTTATTTCACAAGTGTATGTTCTCACTATTTTAATTTTTCTTTGCATTTTTTCTATTCCAGCAATCACAGAATCATTCATTTCGTTTGAGATATTCCATATATATTGAGATGATCTCTCTCATGTGGAGAACCAATACATGGATGTTTCTCTCTTATTCTTCATGTCTGGGCATCTGGACCATTGTTATGTAATTGTTTATATATGTGCATTTTGATTATATCTTATAATCTGGCTAATTAACGTTCTTACATGTATATATATGTACGTTATTGGCCATGACATGCTTTTTTGTTTGTTTGTATTCTTTATAGTCATACGTCCTCACATGTGGATTGAATATAACATTCGTTGTAATCATTCTACATTCCCCTTTCTTTACTCATCAGTGGCCGAGTATGTGGTGCGCATGCGCGGGTTTTCCACGCCGCCAGTGGCATGGCGACGGCGTCTCCATGTGTGCGTCACACTTCGGGTTCACCCGGAAGTGATGCATCACATGACGCGGGTCGCGATGTCTGCTTCCGGTCACGCTACTCGCGCATGTGCCGCTTTCTCACTTACTCGGCTTCATTATTCTATAAATAGCCACTGATTGCTGGCATTCTATTATATCCCCCTGACGAAGGAAAAGGATTTCCGAAACGCGCGTCGGGGCGCGTTATCCAGAGGCTTGAACCCGTGATATTTAGCTCCCAGGTATTTCCCCTGTTTGGTGGCATTATTATTATTTTTTCTTATTCCCAGTTAGTGCACGGTGTTATTTCTTTCACATGTGGAGACATTTATCCTTAGATGTTTGCCAACATTTTTTCTTTTTCTCACTCATTGTGGCATTTTGTATTTTTATGTGTAGGCATTTTGAGTTTTCATTAATGCCCTTCATATTTTTGTGAAACCACATAATATTGTATATTGCAGCACCTTATGTATTTTTGTATATATTATTTTATGTATTCATTTATTCCTTTGCTGCAAGCACATTATTTTTGATTTTTCACCTAATGTCCTTTATATTTTTGTGCATTCACATACATATTGTTCATTGTAGCACCCGTTTCTCTGCATATTTGTTTCTAGGTATTCATTTATTCTTTCGCTGCACGTGCACTATTTTTGGTTCTGCACTATAGTTTTATTGCCATTTCTTATATATAGGGTCATTACCTGGTTTTTGATTGAGCACATCATTATTTTCCATACATGTATACTGTCTTACATTTACGCTATTCTTTTTAGAAATTGTATATATATACTTAAGGGTATACATTGCGGTGCTCACTGTCTATTTTGGAGCTTTATTATATTACACGGGTTTTTGCCTCTTTTTATTGAACTTATATTCATTGTAATTTTATTCAATTTGGTAGTGTTTACATACATTTTTTATTCATTGATTCAATAAAATTATTTTTATTATTATATTGTGTCACCTCTGATTTTCTGTTACTGTCTTGTCACTGGGTGTCCTCCCCCCTATCCTGGATATTTTTGTTCACAATTCCGGATGGTCTGCCATCCACACATTTGGTGGTATTGTCACTATTGATAATTCTAGTTATTAATTTTATTTTTGTTTGGGATATTGCATTATTATCGTGACATTCATATCATCATATTTCTTTTAATAAGGGATTCTCCCTGGGATCCATGGAACAAAACTCCTCCACATTTCGATTTAGTCTGCTGGCAAAAAGGTTTATAACTGAAGACCCCACATCTGATTGAAGACTGAAGAACTACCTGATTGAAGATATCCCAATTTAGCTCCCACTCCCCTTGTCCCAGAGGATTGTGGCTTTGGTCAGCTTTGGTGTTATCCTTCCCTTTGATATGTAGAGCTGTCATGGAAAGGAGATGACCCTCTGATAGCTGGAACAAGCAATCTGGCACTTCCATCAACGATTTGGACAGAGTTAACCACCCCTCCACCCCTGATTTATTCAAGCCACCGACACTTGATTGTCCCAGAGGATCCTGACATGCTGGCTCTGTATGGATACAAGGAATTTACTTACAGCCAGCTCTACTGCCAGCAATTCCTTTGTATTCAGTGAAAACGTTCTCTCCCTCCTGGTTCAGACTCCCTGGACCAAATTCCCACCTTGTGGGGCATGAATCAATGGTGACAACCCATGTGATCTCAACAACCCAGGGAACCCCACCTGGACAGGTTTGATCTATCCAACCACCACCGGAGAGATTGCACCAAAACATCGATTCCAGGGTCCTGCAATGGGAACTGAGCCAACAGAACTGAACAAACCATGACGTTAAAGTACCCTGGAGGGACATTGCACTCCTAAGGGACAAGGATGGGACTTCTATGGCTCTCTTCAATTGCCTCTGTGCTCTCCCCGGTACCCCACGTGGCTCTCACATCCGACCACCTAATGTTGCCTGCCAGTCAAAGCTCATACTGAACATGCTTCCTGGCATGTCCTCCAGGTGTACCTGCCCTTGAAACGTATCAGCGGTCGTGACACCTCAGCTCTAGGAGCATTTACTTCCTCCTTTGGCCACGCTAGCAACACAGTCTGCAGGGGGATGGGGGAATCCAAGAGCTGCTCATCACCTGCGTCCGCACAAGCGTGAAAGTCTCCTTGGACCCATTGGGGCGCTTTCAGGGACCCTGCACTGGCCGAGGCAGAGGAGGGATCCCTGCATAAACCAGCCAGCTAGGTCTGGGATAAAACTTCATCTTCACCTTTACTTCACGGATACAGGCAAGCCTGTACGAGGTTCCCCAGTCAATGACGGGAAATCAACTGATGCGAGGGAGAGGTGCCGTCTTTTTAGCCTGTAGGTTTCCTGTCCTTTGTGGGCGGATCCCCTCTCTAGGGGTGCGGTCATAGGTGATCAATTATACTCAACTTCATGGCATTCTGGGCCGATGGGCGTCGCTGGTTTTGATCAGGTGCTTCCTCTCTTCCTGCAATGCCATCCTCCTTCTGTGCTTTGTGTGAATGAGCACCCTATGTCATCCACAGTGACCCCTTTCGCAGGTGTACCCCTTTCTGCCGATGGCAGAGCAAAGTACTGCAGTGCAAATGCACAAAGAAAAAAAAAGTAAACATATTTGCTATTGCCGCATCCGGAGCAACCTGACCTATAAAACCATCACAGAATTTAAGGCTGGAGACACACTAGCGATTTAAAAATCGGTCCGATTTTGATGCAAGAGTCAGATGAGTTTAATGCAAGTGTCATGTGTTTTTTGTGCGAGTACAATCCGATTTTTCACACCTAGCATCCGATTTACATACGAATGCAGTGCGATTGCTATCAGACTGCAATGCGAGTTTAAAATGAGCTTTTACATAGAACAGTTCTCTGTATGTTAAAATGTTAAAATCATGTTCAAATCACATTGTAATACACAACTGTACACATCGTTTTAAAACAAACAAATCTTCAAAACACACATATATACACTACCGTTCAAAATTTTGGGGTTACCCAGACAATTTTGTGTTTTCCATGAAAACTCATACTTTTATTAATCAAATTGAGTTGCCAAATTAATTTAAAATCTAGTCCAGACATTGACAAGGTTCGAAAAAATGATTTTTATTTGAAAAGATTTTCTCCTTCAAACTTTGCTTTCGTCAAAGAATGCTCCCTTTGCAGCAATTACAGCATTGCAGACCTTTAGCATTCTAGCAGTTAATTTGCTGAGGCAATCTTGAGAAATTTCACCCCATGTTTTTCTGCATGCGCAGTTGATGTATGACGGTGACCAACAGCCGATGGGTGTGATGTAGAGACCCGAAACCACGCCCATCGGACCGGACTTAGAAATTACCATACAGCGCGGGACACATTAAAAAACGTTTTTGTCAGTATACAAGGGGAGTCAGTGGGTTCTATAAGGATGTAGGGAATGCATAGCAGACGCTTAATAAGGCGATGTTTTTAGCTGCTGTGCCTTAAAACTGGTGACAGGTTCCCTTTAATAATGTAGAAATTTGTTATTTCCCTTTAAGCCCACAGTCTATAGCACAGCTTCAAAAAAGTACCGAAACGACAGCAACAGGGGCTTCAGCCAGCATCCGAATGCCCCCAATGGCCAACTATCAAGCTATTTAAATACCTCTGAAAGTTTGACAGCAGCTAGCATCTGCCCCGTTTGGAGCGGGCTCAGCTCCGGAGCCTGCTAGATACCTAAGCACCCCTAACTGACATACAGTTACATCAGGGTATGCAAAAAGGTTAATAAAAATAGGTGGTACTATAGTCCCTTCCTGTTCTCTTCCTCTATGAAGAATATCTGCATATTTAATTTCTTAGAGGAGCACTGCATGGCACATAAGGCAAAGTTCAGGAATCCGTGTATCCTGGTCTAAGTACAAACCCATGATGCACGAACTGGGGGGGGGGCCTCAGTATCAAACCTAACAGCCGCATAGGTGTATATGAAGCCGTCAAGTTTGAGTCAAGAACTTTTAGAGCCCCTGTCATCTCCTACCTTATGGAAAATGCATTTATGCAACTCAAGGGGTTTTCCTGACTTCGCCTTATCGCTATTAAGAGTTTGTAATGAGGTTCTGAAGCAGCAAAACTAATACATGTCATAAGGTTAAGAATTCAAGGTAAAGCATGTTTTCTTTAAATAATGCAAATACATAAAAACTAGTACAAAAGAGGCAAAAAATTGAAAGCAGAGACTCCAGACTAATTCCTAATCAGCTAAGCACCAAAAGAATTTCAAGAATTTTCTTGCCCATCCTAGCTTGTAACCCTTTCACAAACAAAGGCATTGTAATATACTTTTCTACAAAAATACAAAACATAAATCAAGCAAATAGGAGTGAGAACGTAACTGGATGATAAGAGTAGGCAGCCAGCTCAGCAAAGCTTTGCACTAACCAGTTTATTCAAGAATTAACCACACGCCGCAGCCTTTTCCGATTTGTGCTCGTAAATTGGTCCTCAGTTAACCCCTTAACGACCGCCGATACGCCTTTTAACGGCGGTAGTTAAGGGTACTTATACCACAGCGCCGTTGCTGTGGAGAAAGTATATTGCGCCCCCAGAGTCGGATTTTCTCCGGGATCTCGGCTACCGGGGGGAGCAGAGATCCCAGAGAACATGATTCGGGTCGGTTCTTACCGACCCCGCTTTTGCGATCGCCGTTATTAACCTTATAACGGCGACCGCAAAAAAAAAAAAGCGATTTTCCATTTAATTTCTCTCTCCTCTGATGTGATCGCACATCAGAGGGGAGAGAAATAGGGTCCCCAGGTCCCCCGAACCTCCCCGTACCTCCCGGTGTCCCCCTGCCCTCCGGCAGCTCCCAGCCTCTTCATCCTGTAAACAAAAATGCGCAGTGCGCCCGCCGAATCTGCCTGCCGGCAGATTCATTCATTCAGTCAAAGTACATTTTGATCACTGTGATAAACTATCACAGTGATCAAAATAAAAAAAAAATGTACATAAACACCCCCCCCCCCTTTATCACCCCCTTAGTTAGGGACATATAATGAAATAAAGAAATTGTATTTACTTTCATTTTTCCATTAGGGTTAGGGTTGGAGTTAGGGTTAGGGTTACAATTAGCCTTAGGGTTACAATTAGCCTTAGGGTTACAATTAGCCTTAGGGTTACAATTAGCGTTAGGGTTACAATTAGCGTTAGGGTTACAATTAGGGTTAGGGTTGGAGCTAGAATTGAGGGGTTTCCACTATTTAGGCACATCAGGGGGTCTCCAAACACGACGTGGCGTTCAAAAAGTCAAATGGCGCTCCCTCCCTTCCGAGCCCTGCCGTGCGCCCAAACAGTGGTTTACCCCAACATATGGGGTATCAGCGTACTCAGGACAAATTGCACACTAATTTTGAGGTTCTAATTTCTCCTGTTACCCTTGAGAAAATAAAAAAATAGCTGGCTAAAAAAAATGATTTTTGAGGAAAAAAAAAGATTTTTTTTATTTTCACGGCTCTGCGTTTATAAATTTCTGTAAAGCACTTGGGGGTTCAAAGTGCTCACCACACATCTAGATAAGCTCCTTGGGGGGGTCTAGTTTACAAAATGGTGTCACTTGCAGGGGGTTTCTACTGTTTAGGCACATCAAGAGCTCTGCAAACACAATATGACGCCCGCAGAACATTCCATCAAAGTCTGCATTACAAAATGGCGCTCCTTCCCTTCCAAGCTCTCCCATGCGCCCAAACAGTGGTTCCACCCCACATATGGGGTATCAGTGTACTCAGGAAAAATTGCACAACAACTTTTGGGGTCCAATTTCTCCTGTTATCCTTGGGAAAATAAAAAAATAGCTGGCAAAAGAATCATTTTTGAGGAAAAAAAATGATTTTTTATTTTCACGACTCTACGTTATAAACTTCTGTGAAGCACTTGGAGGTTCAAAGTGCTCACCACACATCTTGGTAAGTTCCTTAAGAGGTCTAGTTTCCAAAATGGGGTCACTTGTTGGGTGTTTCACTGTTTAGGCACATCAGGGGCTCTCCAAACACGACATGGCATCCAGCCAATTCTGCGTTGAAAAAGTCAAACGGCGCTCCTTCCCTTGTGACCTCTGCCGTGTGCCCAAAAAGTGGTTTACCCCCACATATGGGGTATCAGTGTATTCAGGAGAAATTGCACAACAAATTTTGTGGTTCATTTTTTCTTTTAACACTTGTGAAAATAAAAAAAATTGGTTCTGAAGTAAAGTTTTTGCAAAAAAAGTTAAATGTTAATTTTTTTCTTCCACATTGCTTCAGTTCCTGTGAAGCACATAAAGGGTTAATAAACTTCTTGAATGTTGTTTTGAGCACCTTGAGGGGTGCAGTTTTTAGAATGGTGTCACTTTTGGGTATTTTCTATCATGTAGACCCCTCAAAGTGACTTCAAATGTGATGTGGTCCCTAAAAAAAAAAAAAAAATGGTGTTGTAAAAATGAGAAATCGCTGGTCAACTTTTAACCCTTATAACTTCGTAACAAAAAAAAATTTGTTCCCAAAATTGTGCTGATGTAAGGTAGACATGTGGGAAATGTTATTTATTAAGAAATTTGTGTGACATATCTCTCGGATTTAAGGGCATAAAAATTTAAAGTTTGAAAATTGCAAAATTTTCGCCATATTTCCGTTTTTTTCATAAATAAACGCAAGTCATATAAAAAATTTTTTTACTACTAACGTGAAGTACAATATGTCACGAAAAAAAACAGTGTCAGAATCAGCTGGATTCGTTAAAGCGTTCCAGAGTTATAACCACATAAAGTGACAGTGGTCAGAATTGTAAAAATTGTCCCGGTCATTAAGCTGGAAATTGGCTCTGTCACTAAGGGTGTGTTTCCACGGTCAGGAAACACTCAGTAATTGCTGCGTGTTTGACGCTGTGCGCTGCACAGCGTCAAACACGCAGCGTCCAGATGTTACAGCATAGTGGAGGGGATTTCAAGAAATCCCGTCTCCACTATGCGTAAAAACGCGCAGGCGGCAGACCTGCATTAATGGACATGCTGTGCATCTTTTCAGATCGCAGTATGTCCTATTCCCTTGCGGCGACGCTGCGTCGCCGCAAGGGAAATACACAGGCCTACCTAGCACTGCGGTGATTCTGGATGTGTTCAATGAGCACATCCGGATTCAACGTGCGTTCACAAGGGGGCGGGGCTTTGGGCGGAGCGGACTTTCCGCTCCGTCCAAAGCGCGGTGTTTCCTGACGGTGGAAACACAGCCTAAGGGGTTAATGGACTACCAAAAACATGTTTTGATTTTTTTTTTTAGATGTGGTTGATCTGCAGAGAGACAGGTTGGAGACCAATAGTCTGAACTGTATTTTTTGCACTACTCATTGCACTTTTATGAAAATCGGCACAACAATCTTCTGGCGCATGTGACAGAGGTAACAGAAGACCTTGCTACTAGGACCTTTGAATGACAAAATCTCAAGTCACATATTGGCAACCAGTGTAGTGAAATAAGAGTCTTAAGATGTGTGACTTTCAAAGGTCCTAATAGCCAGGTCTTTTGGGGTCAGCAGTAAAAGGGGCTTAACACTTTTTCAGAAGTGTGTCGCAAAAAACATAATACACTAAATTTTTATCACCTTAACTGATTGAGGACCCAATTCTTACAAGGTGAACTGCGGTATTTATTGGTTCCATTTCGGGGTCCATGAGACTAAGTGCTTTTTATAAAGTAAACTGCTTAAATGAAATTATTAGCAGTTCTGTTTTTTATTTCTTTTTATGGAGTTCAAAAGGTGGGATATATTACATGCTCCTTGTATAGTTGTGTCATTATGGACATGGCAATATCAAATATGTATGGTTAACTTTCTCACAAAATCCATTTAGAGAAGGTTTTGAAGCCGACATATCCTGAGAGTCGGCAGTGTGCCGTGGATTTTTGCATGACAAACTAATTTAGTATGGTTTTGTGCATTTTTTTTGGACTTGTGCTATTTTCAATCGTTTAAAAAAAAAAAAACAGTGAAGTGAGAAAGACAAACAAAAATAAAAAAAGTATTTTTAATTTTCTGGTGTTCACCAAGCTAGTTTTATAGCTTGAGTCATTACAGATAGAGTAATTTTTTCCTCAACAAAATATTTTTTTTTTATTTTATCTTTTTTTACATTTCCTGATGTGATAGAGATAAAAAGAAAAGGGAAAAGGATCTTTTCCTGTCCTTACTGCAGCTCAGCTGAGTCACACTGGCTGAAGCAATTTTTTTTACCAGTAGAATGTGAGCCTGTATCACTTCTACAGTGGCTTTTGAAAGTATTCAACTCCCCTTCACACACACACACACACACACACACACACACACACACACACACACCAATGCTGGCATTTTTGTGTTTTACTACATCACAACCTGGAATTTCACTTTTTTTGAGGGTCTGCATTAGTTCATGTAAAGAACATCCCCATAACTGTATAACTTTTTCAAATAATTTTATTAAATTTTTAAACATTAACAGTATTAATTTACCATTATTGATACAAGTTGCTGATACTATGTATAAACTAACCTAACCTAAAATTAGCAGTATTATAATAATTAGGCGTTAAGGGTTAATCAAAACCATCTAACTACTAAGACGAACATACATACATTGCGTATACTAGCTTAATATAAATTTTACTATGTATTATTATAAAGCGTATAATTCTAATAAAGCTGTAATTGTTATCTTATATAGAAGTAGCTATAAAATAATAAGATGTATTTTACCTGTAAAAAAAAACAATTAAAAATATTATCAGTACACAAAAATGCATGCATACCCGCCATATATGGACTGCGAACACCATTGGTGATCCAAAGACCAAATGGAGGGAAAGTTCGGTTTCTTCTCAGACTATATCAATGGGACGAACAGTTTGTTCAAAGGTATTTTATATAGTTGTAATCCATTTATTCGTAATACTTAGATATAGCTAAAGTCTCAAAATTCAAATCTTTTGTTAGAGTTTTTGTTCCAGAAAAAAAAAAGAAATTGTAATCCAAATGAGTTTGATGAGCAGAAAATCTCAAGTGATGTGAAGATCCCGTGTGGATGAGCGTACTTCTCCAGCGTGGATCCTGTGTGGAATAATTCCGGCATGGTGTAGAAATTCTATCCCCTCTTCTGGGGATTTAATAATGACAAACTTGGAGGCATATTTAACACATAGCGTGGACATCTGGGACCAATTATAAGGGATATTGGCACGTTGAAGCTCTCTGGTCGTTTGACAAAATGATCTACGTTTTTGTATAGTATGTTTCGATAGATCCTTAAAAAAAATAAAATTTTTATAACATGACGATGAAAATTTTGAGTCATTGGTGATGTTGAGGAGCGCATTTCTCACCCAGTTTGGATAGAACGAAACAATGACATCTCTGGCTAGATCATGTGGCAAAGAAGAAGGCCTTCGAATTCTAAATATTCTCCTTATCAGGTTCTTATTTTTAACGTCTGGAAAAAGATGGGATACCATTGAAGAAACATAGTCTTTTAATTGAGATGAGTGGACTGATTCCGAAATTCCTCGTATTTTCAGATTATTTTTCCTTCTCAAGTCTTCGTAATTGGATAGGCAGTGCTTAAAAGTGGTTATATCTTTTTGAATGCTTTTCAGGGAATTAGAGAGATCGTGGAGATCTGAAAAATTGTTTGTTTCCTTAATTGTATTAATGAGCTTCTGATTTTTCGGATCATGCGAAGTACTGGAAATTTTATCAACTTGAACTTCAGTATCCATTATTGACATTAAAATATTGTTAAATAATTTCTTAATTGAGCTTTCTGATACAGTAGTTTTAACTGTTTGCAAAGAGTCACTATTAATAGCTTTCAATTTATCTAATGAAATTAGAAACGCTTTACTTAAATTAAACATGAAATCTTGAGTAGGATACTTATTTGAAGCTGGTATATTATCCAATAAAATATTGTGCATAATCTTTCCATGACCCATGTCTATATTTATCTGATCCGTAATAGATTGATCATTATCTGATGAGTAGCTTTGTTCATTTTCATTATCCCCACAATTAAAGGAGTTTTCTGAATAGCAGAATGAAGATACTTCATCTTGGTAATCTTCCATGTCCCCAAGGGAAGCACTCCCCTCCATAGAATTTAAAGTATTCTCATCTGATTTTTCTACGGAATTGGAAAGGTCCTCTGATTCTGAATATGAATGGTGATCTGAACCTGATGAACTAATATAGTCTTTTCCCTCCTCTTTATCCTGTAAAGTAATTTCTTTATTTGGCAAATTAGGAGGTGGTAAGTTACGAAAAAAAACCTCAATTATGCGCACATTTTCTTCAAGTGCTGCTTTCAGGGAAAATTCATGAGATGTCACAGATTGCTCCAGCGAGTTATCTGATTGTTCATTACTCATTGAGTTAGTGGGATTATCTTCCTCATCAACACTCTTCTCACTCCTTAAGGATATTAAGTCTTCTTGTTTATCATCAGTTATCAATAATGTGCCATTCCCTTGCAAATTACCTTTGGGTTTGTCACCCCCATCTATAACTTCTTGTGTCCCATTAGGTGTTAATACGATTGTATTCTCCTGGGATTTCCGCTCTAGGGGAATTGTATTGCATGCATATCCCTTATTATAATGTAGTATCTGCACTGAAGATTCACAGTTATCATTAGTAGCTTTAATTAGAGGTATGAATTCTTTGGCATCATATCGCAAACTACTGCTTATGTATTGGTTTATAGAGAGATTTTCAACATGTTGCTCACATACCTCTTTTAAATTGTTGCTTGGAAATATGCCAGGATTGTAAAAATTAACTCCACACTTGTTGTTCACCATTAAATCTTCCTGGGAAAATTGTTCCTCCTCCAAATCTTTGTAATCTGACCAGTTCTTAATGTAATTCTCTTTATTTATATCCACAAGGCATCCATCGCTAGTATTCTTCTGCTGTAAAACGCTGTTTGTCCCCTCATCATGTCGCCGTCCTCCTCCGGTTTTTACCGCTGCTGTAATCTTGATTTTACCCTTTTCTGCCGCGGCTCCACTTATCGCCGGGGTCTCCTCTTTCTGCCGCTGCTCCGTCGCGCTTCTCGTCGCCTCTGAGGCGCTGTTTATCCCCGCATGTTGTCGCCGTCCTCCTCCGGTTTCAGCCGCTGCTATTTTGCTTCTAGGGCTCCTGCCCTTTGTTCCCGCAGCTCCGCTCATCCCCGGCGCCTCCACTGTCTGCCGCTGCTTCGTCGCGTCTCCCATCACCTCACCTGGACTGATGTTACCGGCGCTCAGCCCGGCAAAGGAAGCGCCACTTCTCCCGTACTCTGCTGGTTCCAGGGACTCTGCTCCCGCTCTTCTCCGCTGCTCCTCCGCTTTCAATCTGGCTGCAGTCACCTGGCGCTTCCCCAGATTCGGCTCCACCGAAGCTGGAGCCGCAATGAGACCAATCCTCTCTTCTTCCTTGTCGTGGTTACTCCTCCGGGTCTCCTGAGCCTCCATCTCCGCTCGCACATCTTCAGACCCGACAGGCTGAAACAGACGCTCGCTCGACCCATTCTTCAGAGCGGGAAGGGCCGCATTAGGTAAGTTCACAGTGCTCTTTCGTCCATAAACAGGATTTTCCTTATCTGGAACTCTTCCTCTTCTTTTGTATTGTAATCCAGGCATCTTCAAAAACAAATCTGTGTCCCAAAATCGTTATTTTGTATGCTTTTGCAGTCTTAAAAGGAGGAATAGCAGGAGCTCCTAGAGAGCACGTCTGCTCCGTTCCTCAGCAAACCACGCCCCCATAACTGTATAACTATGATCATTTGATTCCATTTATTGTCAAGCAAATAACAAATAGGACAGAATAACTGAAAACTTCAGTGTGCCTAGCTATACACACCCCTAAAGCTAGTACTTTGTAAAAGTCTCTAAGAGCTTGCCACATCTTGCAACTAAGATTTTCACCCATTCCTCAAGGCAAAACTGCTCCAGCTCCTCCAGGGTAGATGGCTTTCTCTGGTGAACTGCAATCTTCAAGTCTGACCACAGATTCCAATGCATACCAGGACTGGGATGGGGCCATGCGTACTAGTATAGGGATGAGGGGGACCATTCCTACCAGGACAGGGATTGAGGGAGCCATGCATAACAGGACAGGGATGAGGGAGCCATGCATAACAGGACAGGGATGAGGGAGCCATGCATAACAGGACAGGGATGAGGGAGCCATGCATAATAGGACAGGGATGAGGGAGCCATGCATAACAGGACAGGGATGAGGGAGCCATGCATACCAGGACAGGATATGAGGGAGCCATGCATAATAGGACAGGGATGAGGGAGCCATGCATAACAGGACAGGGATGAGGGAGCCATGCATAACAGGACAGGGATGAGGGAGCCATGCATAACAGGACAGGGATGAGGGAGCCATGCATAACAGGACAGGGATGGGGCCATGCGTACTAGTATAGGGATGAGGGGGACCATTCCTACCCGGACAGGGATTGAGGGAGCCATGCACAACAGGACAAGGATGAGGGAGCCATGCACAACAGGACAGGGATGAGGGAGCCATGCATAACAGGACAGGGATGAGGGAGCCATGCATACCAAGACAGGATATGAGGGAGCCATGCATAACAGGACAGGGATGAGGGAGCCATGCATAACAGGACAGGGATGAGGGAGCCATGCATAACAGGACAGGGATTGAGGGAGCCATGCATAACAGGACAGGAATTGAGGGAGCCATGCACAACAGGACAGGGATGAGGGAGCCATGCATAACAGGACAGGGATGAGGGAGCCATGCATACCAAGACAGGATATGAGGGAGCCATGCATAACAGGACAGGGATGAGGGAGCCATGCATAACAGGACAGGGATGAGGGAGCCATGCATAACAGGACAGGGATTGAGGGAGCCATGCATAACAGGACAGGAATTGAGGGAGCCAAGCATAACAGGACAGGGATGAGGGAGCCATGCATAACAGGACAAGGATGAGGGAGCCATGCATAACAGGACAGGGATTGAGGGAGCCATGCATAACAGGAAAGGGATTGAGGGAGCCATGCATAACAGGAAAGGGATTGAGGGAGCCATGCATAACAGGACAGGAATTGAGGGAGCCATGCATAACAGGACAGGGATTGAGGGAGCCATGCATAACAGGAAAGGGATTGAGGGAGCCATGCATAACAGGAAAGGGATTGAGGGAGCCATGCATAACAGGACAGGGATGAGGGAGCCATGCATAACAGGACAAGGATGAGGGAACCATGCACAACAGGACAGGGATGGGGCCATGCGTACTAGTATAGGGATGAGGGGGACCATTCCTACCCGGACAGGGATTGAGGGAGCCATGCATACCAGGACAGGATATGAGGGAGCCATGCATAACAGGACAGGGATGAGGGAGCCATGCATAACTGGACAGGGATTGAGGGAGCCATGCATAACAGGACAGGAATTGAGGGAGCCATGCATAACAGGACAGGGAAGAGGGAGCCATGCATAACAGGACAGGGATTGAGGGAGCCATGCATAACAGGACAAGGATGAGGGAGCCATGCATAACAGGACAGGGATGAGGGAGCCATGCATAACAGGACAGGGATTGAGGGAGCCATGCATAACAGGAAAGGGATTGAGGGAGCCATGCATAACAGGACAGGAATTGAGGGAGCCATGCATAACAGGACAGGGATTGAGGGAGCCATGCATAACAGGACAAGGATGAGGGAGCCATGCACAACAGGACAAGGATGAGGGAGCCATGCACAACAGGACAGGGATGAGGGAGCCATGCATAACAGGACAGGGATGAGGGAGCCATGCATAACAGGACAGGGATGAGGGAGCCATGCATACCAGGACAGGGATGAGGGAGCCATGCATACCAGGACAGGGATGAGGGAGCCAATCATACCAGGACTGGGATGAGGCCATGCGTACTAGTATAGGGATGAGGGGGACCATTCTTACCAGGACGGGGATTGAGGGAGCCATGCATACCAGGACAGGGATGAGGGAGCCATGCATACCAGGACAGGGATGAGGGAGCCATGCATACCAGGACAGGGATGAGGGAGCCATGCATACCAGGACAGGGATAAGGGAGTCATGCATACCAGGACAGGGATGGGGCCATGCATAACAAGACTCGGATGGGGCCATGCATACTAGGACTCGGATGGGGGCCAATCATACCAGGTTAAGGATGGGGCCCTGCATACCAGGATAGGGATGGGGCCATGCATACTTGGACAAGATGGGGACCCTGCATACCAATACAGGGATGAGGGCGATCATTCCTGCCAGGATAAGGCTATGTGCATACGTTGCGGATTTTGATGCGAATCAGCAGCGTTTTTTGACACGCGGAATTGCATCAAATTTGCAGTGTAGTGTACAGCCAATGTTAGTGATAGTAAATTAAGAATTGCTGTGCATATGCCGCGGAAAAATCTGCGCAGATTTGCAGCGTTTTATTTTCCGCAGCATGTCAACTCTTAATTTTGCGGATCTGCATCAGCTCTTTTTAGCTTGGCACATATTCGTTCTCTCTCTCTTTCAGAGCAGCAAGAGAGAAAATTCACAAATCTGTACACCAAAAACACATTACAATCCGCATCAATTATGCATGAAATCCGCAAGCGTTTTGCTATGCATTTTCTGCCAAGAGATGTGGATTCTCTGCAGAAAATTCTGCAGGCTAATCTGCAACATGTGCACATCCCCTAAGGATGAGGGAGCCATGCATACCAGGATGGGGATGATGGGACCATATTTACCAGGATAGGGGATATCAAGTACAGAATTGACCACATTTTTTTGCTTCTGTCCCCCCCAATTTCCTCCTCTAAGACCTAGGTGCATCTTTTAGACCCAAAAATATGGTATACCACTTTGAAAATTTATCTACAGGTGTAGTGATGATTTGACTCCATGTGTGTATTCCAGAAACAAGCAACAGTGGATGTTGCCGAGAGAAAATTTGCAAATCTGCTATTGTAGTGTTCAGTATGTTCTTCTTGAGACACACAACTGTAAATTAGGCGGGCTCTCATCGCTACAGAAATGCCAAACATGTGGGCGCTAAATATGGTTTAGGCACGCTGGGGCTCAGAAGTGAGGGGGGCACTTGGATTTGGGAGCGCAGATTTGCTACATTTCTTTTGGGGGTCAAGGAGCCCCTTATATTTTCAATAACAGATGAGTTACTTTTTTAGTGAATCGAGTTGAAGCTTTCATTGGGAATATTTTAATTAAAATTTGGGATCACATTTATCCGGCGCTCTACGCTGAGGATTTACATTGTGGTTTCTGTCTAAATCTCCGAGTGACATAATTTAGATGACACACCCAGCCAGTCTATTCACTATAACGAGGCAGCAGAGTTACTCTGGACTCTGACCTCTGTTCAGCGTTGTCCTTTTCAGAAGAGGTGCACAAAACTGTGGCGGACCGTGCTTTTATGCAATCCTAAAAAGACAGACTGTTATGTTACGGTAGCTGAGTGCAGGTAAAAAAGGCAATACACCAGAGCAGTTGGAATCTATGAGAATGCAGTACCCTGACTAACCACCGCAACTAGAGGCAGCCGTGGAGCGTTCCTACGTTGGTCCTAGACGCCTCGTCACAGCCTGAGAAACTAACTACACCTAAAGATAGAAATAGGAAAGCTATCTGCCCCGGAGCAGAACCCCAAAGATAATAGAAAGCCCCCAAACATGTAATGGCGGTTAGACAAGAGGAAATACTGACACAGAAAGAAAATAGTATGAGCAAACGCTGGGGCCCAAACTATCTAAATAGAAAAGGATAGGAAGGGTACTGTCATGTGTGCATCGCCACGAAGATCGTCGCGGTTGCACATTCTGACTTCTCACAGCTGAGTTGCTGTTTCTTTGTGTTTGGCAGTTAGGGAGTTAATTCTGTCTGTGCTCAGTTCTGGGACTGGGTGCAGTTTCTCCCGGCTGCAATTAATTATTTGTTGATTGGTTTCCTTTAAATCTCTGGTTGTCTGTGTTGGGAGTTGCCAGTGAAATTCTTCATGCAGACCACAGATAGGATTGTATCTGTATAGACTTAAGTTAAAGAGCTCCTTAGTTGTTTTAAGCTCACCTTGCTTAGAGTTTAATATCCCAGATCATTTATGTTCCTTCTGTGTTTGAGTGTGTATGCAAGTCTGTGTTTTCTCCAGTCTGTCTTATATGTCTAATCTGTGTATTTAGCAGAGATCAGCCCATATCCCTTTGGTGGTAATCAGAATCCTTCTTAGGACTGATTACAGGGTTCAGGGACTGATAGGAGACAGGGTTAGGCTGGAGACTTGGACCTCTGAACCATTATCAGTACCTCCAAGGTGAGGGATTAGTTAGGACCCCAGTTTAGGGTCAGGTTAGACCCCCGGTCCTCCTCTTTCCTGTGACAGTGTATCAAGTCCTCAAGATTAACCCTGAGTTCAACGGATATCGTGTCATGTAAATCTATTCTATATTTACATGCTGATGTTGCTAATCTATATGTTGTATAGAGTGTTGTTCTTTTAAGAATAGTTTACTGACATCGTACACATATCATAAGACCGCGTGACATTTTCACTGGCCCATAAAATTATTCCCAGTTGCCATGGATCCAGTAGCCCAGCTGGCTCTGCAGTTGCAGGGATTATCCATGGAGCTGACGGACATTAAGTCCAAAGTTTTGTCTCCCTCGGAGCAAACCAGATTTGAACCTAAAGTAGCTCTCCCGGACAGGTTCACTGGTGGGCGAGACAAATTTTTTACCTTCAGGGAAGCATGTAAATTGTATTTTCGGCTTCGGCCTCGATCATCAGGGAGTGAAGAGCAGAGAGTGGGAATTGTTATCTCGCTCCTACAAGGGGACCCTCAATCCTGGGCCTTCTCCCTTCCTCCGGGATCCCCGGCTCTACAGTCAGTAGATCGATTTTTTACTGCCCCGGGTTTGGTATATGATGACCCAGATCGGGTCTCTCTTGCTGAGACAAAATTACGTAAGATACAGCAGGGAGATCGTCCGGCGGAGGAATTTGCTTCTGAGTTCCGTAGATGGGCCACAGATACTCAGTGGAATGACCCAGCTCTTAGGAGCCAGTTTTGTCATGGGCTTTCTGACAAATTAAAGGACGTTTTGGCTCAGTATGATTCTCCTCCATCACTGGAGGCTGCTATGGCCCTAGCTATCCGTACTGATAGACGGCTCCGGGAGAGGTGCGAGGTGACTCCGCCCCCTGTTGTTACTCCACCTACTACTAAAGTCCCTTATGTTGAGGTTCCCTTGTCTGTTCGGAGGAGCCTATGCAGTTGGGAGGGACATCATTTCGTAGGAGGGGATTGGCGGTACGCCGCAGGACTAGAAGGTGTTTCTTCTGCGGGAAAGAGGGACATTTTGTTGGGGGATGTCCATCCCGTGCCTTGTTGAGCAAAAAGTCGCCGGAAAACTGTTAATCCCAGGTTGTGTGGTGGACGACAACCTGGGAGTATGTATTTCGTCCGCTAGTTCTTCTCAGTTCCTTGTACCAGTGGAGGTGGTGGTTGGTACGAGAGTGGAGAGATTTTGTGTTCTTCTTGATAGTGGGTCCGGGGCTAATCTGGTTGACGCTCAGTTTGCTCAGGCTCAAGGTATGCATCTGAGTGTATTGGTCAAACCGATCCCTATATTCTCCATTGATGCCAGGCCTCTCGGCCAAGGTAGCTTTGTTCATGAGGTTCATGGCATTGACCTTCGGGTAGGGGCAATACATAGGGAACTATTATCTTGTTATGTGTTGGAGGGTCTACCTACTCCTATTGTGTTGGGACTTCCTTGGTTGGTTAAACATAACCCTGTGATTAATTGGCAGTCCAGAGATATAAGCCAATGGGGTGAGTTTTGCAAAAGTAACTGCATGAACACAGTCATCAGTGCGGTCGTGCCTAGTACTTTGCCTCCTTTTTTGGAGGACTTTGGGGATGTGTTCTCTGAGGAGGGGTGTCAGGAGTTGCCTCCTCATCGCGTGTATGACTGCTCTATTAATTTACTTCCTGATGCTAAGTTACCTAAAGCTAGGTTATATAACCTTTCTGGTCCTGAGAGGCAGGCTATGAAAGATTATATTTCGGAAAGTCTGGCCAAAGGGCATATTAGACCTTCATCTTCCCCAGTGGCCGCGGGGTTCTTCTTTGTGAAGAAAAAAGATGGAGGCCTACGCCCTTGCTTGGATTTCCGCGAACTTAATCGGATTACTGTTCGAGATCCGTATCCACTCCCTCTGATTCCTGATCTCTTCAATCAAATTGTTGGCACCAAATGGTTCTCTAAATTGGATCTCAGGGGGGCGTATAATCTGATTAGGATAAAAGAGGGGGATGAGTGGAAAACGGCGTTTAACACGCCGGAGGGACATTATGAGAACCTTGTCATGCCTTTTGGTCTGACTACTGCACCAGCAGTATTCCAACATTTTGTTAATGACATTTTTCGTCATCTGGTGGGGCTGTTTGTGGTCGTATATTTGGATGACATTTTAATTTACTCACCAGATCTTGTGTCTCACCAGGAGCATGTGAGACAGGTGTTGCAGATCTTGCGAGACAATAAACTATACGCCAAACTGGAAAAGTGTGTATTCGCCGTACAGGAACTTCAGTTTTTGGGTTTCTTGGTGTCAGCCTCCGGTTTCCGTATGGACCCTGAAAAGGTGAGAGCAGTGCTTGAATGGGATCAGCCAGAGGATCTTAAGGCTCTGCAGCGTTTTCTGGGGTTTGCTAACTACTACCGGAAATTTATTTGTAATTTCTCATCTGTTGTCAAACCTCTCACTGACATGACAAGAAAAGGGACGGATTTTTCTAAATGGTCGGACAAAGCTTGCCAAGCTTTTTCCTCTTTGAAAAAATGTTTTGCTTCGGCACCCGATCTCATCCAACCAGATGCATCACAGCCGTTCGTTGTGGAGGTGGACGCGTCTGACGTAGGGGTGGGTGCAATATTGTCCCAGGGTCCGTCCCCTGGTAAATGGCATCCGTGCGCTTTCTTTTCTAAAAAATTGTCGTCCGCCGAAAGGAATTATGATATCGGCAATAGGGAACTTTTGGCCATTAAGTTGGCTTTTGAAGAATGGCGTCACTTTTTGGAGGGGGCAGTCCACCCGGTCACCATCATTACTGATCACAAGAACCTGCTGTATTTGGAATCTGCTAAGCGTCTGAATTCCAGACAAGCTCGATGGTCGTTGTTTTTTACCAGGTTTAATTTTGTTGTCACTTATCGCCCTGGATCTAAGACTGTTAAGGCGGATGCCTTGTCTCGCAGTTTCCCAGGGGCGGGGAAAATGGATGACCCGATTCCTATCCTTCAGGAGGGGGTGGTAGTGTCGGCTGTATGTTCTGAGCTTGAGGAGGAGGTGTTAGAGGCTCAGGGGGACGCCCCTGCAGGACCTCCAGGGAGACTGTTTGTCCCAAATCAGTTGAGACAAAAGGTTATTGAGGCACATCATAATTCTGCTTTAGCAGGACATCCAGGGAGTAAGGCTACTTTAGATCTCCTTTCTCGCCGGTTTTGGTGGCCTAACGTTAATAAAGATGTTTTAACTTTTGTCGCGTCCTGTGGGGTTTGTGCTCGCTCTAAGACCCCTCATACCCGTCCGTCTGGGACCCTCTTACCCTTGAAACTTCCGGAGCGTCCATGGACTCATTTGTCTATGGACTTCATCACGGACCTTCCTCAGTCGTCAGGGAAGACTGTCATACTGGTGGTTGTTGACAGGTTCAGTAAGATGGCACATTTCATTGCTCTTCCTGCCCTCCCTAATGCTAAAACTCTGGCGCAGGTGTTCATTGGGGAGATTGTGAGACTTCATGGGTTGCCTTCTGATGTGGTGTCAGATAGGGGGTCTCAGTTTGTGTCCAAGTTTTGGAGGGCATTTTGTTTACGTCGGGGGATGCAATTGTCATTTTCCTCGGCTTTTCATCCGCAGACCAATGGTCAGACAGAGCGTCTGAATCAAAGCCTAGAGACTTATCTTCGGTGTTTTGTCTCAGAGAACCAGGAGGACTGGTCTTCTTTCTTGCCTCTGGCAGAGTTCGCTCTTAACAACAGGCGGAGCGAGTCCACTGGTAAGTCCCCGTTTTTTGGGGCATATGGTTTTCATCCCCAGTTTTGTACATTCAATGGGGGGGGCCCTTCTGGGGTTCCTGAGGAGGAGCGTTTCTCGTCGTCACTTGCTTCAGTGTGGAGAGGTGTATTGAATAATCTGAGTGCTATGGGGAACCGTTATAAACGTATGGCTGATAGGAGGAGAGTTTCTGGTCCAGATCTTAATGTGAACGATCTGGTATGGTTGTCTACCAGGAATATAAAACTTAAAGTGCCCTCCTGGAAACTGGGTCCCAGATTCATCGGGCCGTACAGGATCAGTTCCATAATTAATCCTGTGGCATTTCGTCTGGACCTCCCTCCTACGTTTAAAATCCACAATGTGTTCCACAAGTCATTACTTAAGAGGTACGTGGCACCAGTCATACCATCACCTCTACCTCCTCCTCCAGTGGTGGTCAATGGTAACTTGGAGTTTCAAGTGTCAAAGATCATTGACTCACGTCTGAATCGCCGGTCCCTTCAGTACTTGGTGCATTGGAAGGGGTATGGTCCAGAGGAGAGGACGTGGGTTCCTGCGTCTGACATTAACGCAGATCGTTTGGTGCGGACCTTCCACAGAACTCACCCGGGCAAGCCTGGCCCTGAGGGTCCGGAGGCCCCTCGTAGAAGGGGGGTACTGTCATGTGTGCATCGCCACGAAGATCGTCGCGGTTGCACATTCTGACTTCTCACAGCTGAGTTGCTGTTTCTTTGTGTTTGGCAGTTAGGGAGTTAATTCTGTCTGTGCTCAGTTCTGGGACTGGGTGCAGTTTCTCCCGGCTGCAATTAATTATTTGTTGATTGGTTTCCTTTAAATCTCTGGTTGTCTGTGTTGGGAGTTGCCAGTGAAATTCTTCATGCAGACCACAGATAGGATTGTATCTGTATAGACTTAAGTTAAAGAGCTCCTTAGTTGTTTTAAGCTCACCTTAGTTGTTTTAAGCTCACCTTGCTTAGAGTTTAATATCCCAGATCATTTATGTTCCTTCTGTGTTTGAGTGTGTATGCAAGTCTGTGTTTTCTCCAGTCTGTCTTATATGTCTAATCTGTGTATTTAGCAGAGATCAGCCCATATCCCTTTGGTGGTAATCAGAATCCTCCTTAGGACTGATTACAGGGTTCAGGGACTGATAGGAGACAGGGTTAGGCTGGAGACTTGGACCTCTGAACCATTATCAGTACCTCCAAGGTGAGGGATTAGTTAGGACCCCAGTTTAGGGTCAGGTTAGACCCCCGGTCCTCCTCTTTCCTGTGACAGTGTATCAAGTCCTCAAGATTAACCCTGAGTTCAACGGATATCGTGTCAGGTAAATCTATTCTATATTTACATGCTGATGTTGCTAATCTATATGTTGTATAGAGTGTTGTTCTTTTAAGAATAGTTTACTGACATCGTACACATATCATAAGACCGCGTGACAGGTACTTACTGCAATCTCAGAAAACCCTGAAAAAACACCAACTCTACTAATTTCAAAATCACCTGAGATCACACGACCTCTACCACCTAAATTAGTTCTCTGGTGTAAAAAAAAATCAAAACAGCAGCCACTGAAAAAAAACTGGAAAAAGCAAAAGTACAAAACACAGTGGCTGAACTAAACTGAGAGGGCAAAAGCCCCCGGAGGGGACCCTGAAGGCCCCCACAGAAGTGCAGGACAAAATGCAAAAATATAGCAAAAACACAAAATAAGAAATTGTCTTATCTGATAGCAGGAGATGCAGACACGAAACAGCAGGCTACAAGGGAAACTGGAAAGAAGGATTCAGACCAGAACAATTGATCACCGGCAACCCTGATGGGAAAATGACTCTCTTATATAAGACCAATCAGTAACACCTGATTCCCAGTCCTCACTAGTACCGCTTGTAACCACCAGAGGGAGCCTCTGCTCAGAACTCATCTCAAACCCATTCACAACAGTACCCCCCCCTTGAGGAGGGGTCACCGAACCCTCATTTGAGCAACCAGGTCGGTCAGGATGAGTTCTATGATACGCACGGATAAGTCTCCTAGCATGGATGTCCGAAGCAAACACCCAAGAATTGTCTTCCTGACCATAACCTCTCCATTTAACCAAATACTGGAGTCTTCGTCTAGAAAAACGAGAATCCAATATTTTCTCAACCACATACTCCAGATTGCCCTCAACCAAAACAGGGTCAGGAGGCACAGCAGCAGGAACCACTGGCTCACCAAACCTCTTCAACAAGGACTTGTGGAACACGTTATGGATCTTAAATGTCCCTGGAAGAAGCAAACGAAAAGAAACAGGATTAATAATCTCCATGATCTTATAAGGTCCAATGAACCTAGGCTTAAATTTAGGAGATGCTACTCTCATAGGAATATTCTTTGAGGACAACCAGACCAAGTCCCCCACTTTAAACCGAGGACCATCAGTCCTATGCCGGTTAGCAAACCGCTGGGCCTTCTCCTGAGAGAGGGACAACCTCTCCACTACCTGGTCCCAAATCTGCTGCATACGCTCAACAACAGAGTCAACACCTGGACAGACAGAAGCCTCCGTCTGTCCTGAAGAAAAATCGAGGGTGAAACCCAGAATTACAGAAAAAACGGAGACATCAAAGTGGCAGAGCTAGCCCTATTATTAAGAGCAAACTCAGCCAAAGGCAAAAAAGAGACCAGTCATCCTGATCAGCAGACACAAAGCATCTTAGATAAGTCTCCAATGTCTGGTTTGTTCTCTCAGTTTGACCATTGGTCTGAGGATGAAATGCCGAGGAGAAAGACAATTGAACACCCAGTTTAGAACAAAAAGTCCTCCAAAATCTGGAAACAAACTGGACTCCTCTGTCAGACACAATGTTCTCAGGAATGCCGTGTAAACGAACCACGTGCTGAAGGAACAACGGCACCAATTCAGAGGAGGAAGGCAACTTAGGTAATGGCACAAGATGTATCATTTTGGAAAACCTATCACAAATTACCCAGATGGTGGTCATTCTCTGAGAAACAGGAAGATCGGAAATGAAATCCATAGAGATATGGGTCCATGGTCTCTTGGGCACAGGCAATGGCATCAACAAACCACTAGAGCGAGAGCAAGGCTTGGAGCGAGAGCAAGTCCCGCAGGACTGCACAAATTCCCTGACATCGCGAGACAAGGTAGACCACCAAAAGGACCGACTAACCAAGTCTCTGGTACCAAAAATTCCGGGATGCCCAGCCAATGCGGAACAATGAATCTCAGACATCACACTCTTTTTCCATTGGTCCGGGACAAACAATTTTCCAACAGGGCAGCGCTCGGGCCTATCCTCCTGACACCCCTCCAGAGCAAGTCTCAAATTGGGCGAGATGGCGGAAAGAACTACACCCTCTTTCAAAATAACAGAGGGATCAGATAGCTCAGGAGAGTCCGCAAGGAAACTCCTAGAGAGGGCATCCGCCTTAACATTCTTAGTGCCAGGAAGAAAGGAAACCACAAAATTAAAACGTGTGAAAAACAAGGCCCACCTGGCCTGTCTAGGATTGAGTCGCTTGGCAGATTCCAGATAGACCAGATTCTTATGGTCCGTAAGGACCACCACCTGATGTTTGGCTCCCTCCAGCCAATGTCTCCACTCTTCAAAGCCCACTTCATGGCCAATAACTCCCGATTACCCACGTCATAATTACGTTCAGTAGGAGAAAATTTCGAGAGAAAAAGGCACAAGGGTTACTTTTAGAGGTCTCTGGATCTTTTTGGGACAAAACGGCACCTGCCCCAATTTCAGAGGCATCAACCTCCACCTGAAATGGCAGAGAAACATCAGGCTGCCGTAGAACAGGAGCAGAAGTGAATCTCTGCTTAAGTTCCTGAAACGCAGAGACTGCCTCAGGAGGCCAATTCACCACATCAGAACCCTTTCTGGTCAAATCAGTTAATGGTTTAACAATAACCGAGAAATTACCAATAAATTTACGATAAAAATTGGCAAAACCCAAAAATCTCTGAAGAGCCTTTAATGAAGTAGGTTGGACCCAATCACAGATGGCCCGAACCTTGACCGGGTCCATTTCAATAACAGATGGGGACAAAATGAATCCCAGAAATGAGATCTTCTGTACGCCAAAAAGACACTTTGATCCCTTCACATACAGAGCATTCTCTCTCAAAATCTGGAATACAGTTCGAACATGTTTCACATGAGAGTCCCAGTCATTAAAAAAATCAAGATATCATCCAAATAAACAATCAGAAACTTGTCCACAAAACCCTGAAAATGTCATTCATGAAGGACTGGAAGACGGAAGGAGCATTAGTGAGCCCAAAGGGCATCACAAGGTACTCAAAATGCCCTTCAGGGGTGTTAAATGCCGTCTTCCATTCATCCCCGTGCTTAATGCGAATAAGGTTATACGCCCCCTGAGGTCAAGCTTGGTAAACCAATAGCGTTTTTCACCCTGGAAAACAGGTCAGAAATCAAGGGTAACGGTATTGATATTCACAGTAATATTGTTCAAGAGCGATAATCAATACACGGCCTTAATGAACCATCTTTTTGGCCACAAAGAAAAAGTGTTGGTATTAACACATTGGCAGCCCCAAGGTTACAGACCAGATTTCCAATCCAAAAACGGTTATGAGACTTAAACCAAGGGAAACCCACACTATAATGTCATGCAGATTATAAAACCAAAAATTTGCAGCACTCCTGGTGATCGGTTTCAACCCCCTTATCACGAGTAGAAAACGAGGTTTACCTCAGCCAAAGGGGTAGAATCGATCCCCAGTAAAGGAATAGACTTCTGTAGGGGAAACAAGGGAAACCCCCCGTTTAGAAAATCATAATCCATCGGTTAATAGTGCTCCAGAATCAACGAAAGCTGAGCAGAAAATGGGACAGAGGCATATCGAGTGCGTTAATAAAAATTATCTAACATACCAAGACAAGAGCGGCAAATGTTTCCCCGCTTAGGGCGACTGAAATAGCTGAGAGGATCACCACGTAGAAACAAAACCCCCATTGCGCTTTCGAAACTCATGACGCTGTGCCCCAGAAACCACTCCACACAGCATGGTCAGCGGGCCACAAGGCAACACCACTCAGCATACTTCTCCGCTCACGCAAAAGTCTGTCAATTTGAATCGTAATGAATAGAATCATTGAGACCAGGGGACAGGGAATCCCCCTAACATCCTTTACATTATCTGAAGACCCTTCCGGAAAAGGGCTGCCAAAGCATGTCATTCCATTGGCAGGATGCCCCCCAGGGGAACTCTTGACAGTATAACCGCGTCATCAAGCCCCTGATTTAAGCCAACAGGCTTTTTCACTTGATCAGTGAATTTAGGTCATCGTCAATAACCCCAAAGCCTTAAAAAAAATGCATCAACACATCAAAACAGGCCCGGTATCAGGGAAAAACCCAATCCTGAGGATCGCGCGCAGGAGAGAGATGAAAATTTTTAACCTGCTGCCGCGTTTCCTGAGGACTTAGATTTTAAGGCAAAAAACAATTTACAATTATTTTGAAATTCTGAAACTTAGCTCGATCCCCTAAAAACAAATCTGGCTGGGGATCCTAGGTTCCACAACAGGCAACCTGCAAGATATGCGCAATACTCTGAACCCTCAGTGGCAACTGATCCCCCGGCCGACAACGTGCAAACTCCATTGGGAAAAGATCCTCCCAGCACCAGAGATAAGAGGGAAAAAAAAAAATGCAACAAACGAAAAATATCTCTGAAACTTTTTCTTCCTTCAAAATATTTTTTCCCTTCTGTGAGTACCTAAATTTTTATGGCGGTGATACTGTTATGTTACGGTAGTGAGGAGTGCAGGTAAAAAAGGCAATACACCAGAGATTGGAATCTATGGGATTGCAGTCCTGAAAACACCACAACTAGGGCACCGTGGAGCGTTCTACGTTGGTCCTGACGCCTCGTCCACCTGAGAAATAACTCACCTAAGATAGAAATAGGAAAGTATCGCCCGGAGCAGAACCCAAAGAAATAGAAAGCCCCAAACTGTAATGGCGGTAACAAGAGGAAATACGACACGAAAAAAATAGTTGAGCAAACGCTGGGGCCCAAACTATCTAAATAGAAAAGGAAGGAAGGGTATTACTGCAATCTCAGAAAACCCTGAAAAAACACCAACTTCTAATTTCAAAATCCCTGAGACACACACCTCCACCTAAATTAGTTCTCTGGTGTAAAAAAAAAAACAAAAAGAGCCACTGAAAAAAAATGGAAAAAGCAAAGTAAAACACAGTGGTGAACTAAACTGAGAGGGAAAAGCCCCGGAGGGGCCCTGAAGGCCCCCACAGAAGGCGGACAAATGCAAAAAATTTTGCAAAAACAAAAAATAAGAAATTGTCTTATTGATAGCGGAGAGCGACACGAACAGCAGGTACAAGGGAAACTGGAAAGAAGGATTCAGACCAGAACAATGAAACCGGCAACCCGATGGGAAAATCCCCTTTATAAGACCAATAGAACACCTGATTTCCCAGTCCTCACTAGTCCCTTTGTAACACAAGGGGCCTCTCTAGAACTATCTCAAAACCCATTCAAACACAGAACAGCCAGACATGAAAAACGGCATCCCGTGCCTCCATTGCCCACTAAAGGGAGTCCCACTGGGGGTTTCAATTGAAAACGTATTTCGGCTTTACATGGAAAACCCAGTGTAAGCCTCGCGTAAGGGGCAACATAAATGGAGCAAACCTCACTGCAATCTTTGAACAGAATGGGAGATAAAAAATAAACCAATTTCTTGCATGCGGTTGATTTTTTTTTTCTTAAGACTTTCCTCATGCGGTACAAATTAGACAACTTTATTTTTCGGGTCGGGCGATTACAGAGATCGGATTTTTTTTTCCGTTTGCTGTGTCCCATAGTAAAATACCCGTTTTATTGCAAAAACATAAAATTTTTTCATCGCTTTCCTTCTGGTTTTTGGGAGGCGGGGGGAGTTTTGTCCTTAATGGTATAAAACAAGAAAGTGCTTCATTTTGTGTCCTTATGATTACAGTGATACCCCCTTTTTTTTGCTTTGGCTCTTTTACACAAAAATTTTATAGAAAAATCAATTATTTTTGACATTTTGTTCTGAGAGCTATAATTTTTCCCCTGATGGAGCTTTGGTGTTTTTTTGAGGACAAAGAACATTTTGCTTCCATTTTTTTTTCGGTACATTAGGCTTATTTAGAGTTTTATTCTTTTTTGTTGGGGCGGTTGATTAAAAAGCATTTTATTTTTTCCTAGTTTATTTACATGTAATTTTACAAGAAGGGTTAATATTTAAAATTTTATAGGTTGGGTTGTTCCAGACATGGTGATACAAATAGTGGTTCTTTTGACCAGTGCCTGCGCTCCTCACTGACATGCTTGCTCCTATCGCCCCGTATCTGCAAGAGGCTAGGCCCCAACTAAAAAGCCAGAACAGGGACTCGCATTTGGGACAATTGAGAACGTGTCTGTGCGGGCACCCCTATCCCCCTCCTCTTTCTCCTTTTATTGCATCACGGTGGGCTGCATCCATGGAAAGTTTGAGTCACTTTAGGCCGGGTTTTCACATTAGCGGCGGGCGCGGTTTTTCATCGCCCTAAAAACACGTAAAACCGCATGACAACGCATTCTTGCGCCAAATTGCGCTTCCATAGACTTTAATGCGTTATTCTGACTGAAATTCGGTGCCAGAAAAATGCAACTGTTGGTTTGCCGAACTCGTCCACAGCCC